>CM029651.1:39030642-39630642 GCA_017311315.1 Dendrocalamus latiflorus
TGTAATTACATCGGGGAGTAGAAATATATACATATACATATACATATACATATACATATACATATACATATACATATACATAACAGGGGCACCATGGTGTCTAGACTATATATATATATATATATATATATATATATATATATATATATATATATATATATAGTATAAATAACTGGGGCACCTAGGTGTCTGGACACCTAGTCTCCCTACCTTTGGATTGATTTTAGATGCGTGCTAGTGTGATTGAGACTTTCCATCCATGATTAAGACTTTCCTTCCATGATTGATTTAGCATGCCTAATATATTACATACCATACATACCATTGCTCTAGCACGTATCTAAAAGCAATCTAACGGCAGGGAGCCTAGGTGTCCCATTTCAGCGTCCTATACACACACACACACACACACACACACACACACACACACACACACACACACACACACACACACACACACACACACACACACATATATATATATATATATACACACACACATACATATATACATACATATACATATACGTTAAAAATAATGTTGGCTTAGAGTCCAAGACGTAGTAGAGTCCATCTCCGTGTGTAACTCAAGTTGAAGTTGTGTCCAACTTGAAGTCCGAATACGTATACTAGTAGGAAATTATTAGCCTATATATTGAGGAGGCTTGTAGCCAATTTTGTAAGAAAAAGCAAGAAAAAGGGGAGCAAATAAGAGAATAGAGAAATTCAAAAATTCTCTTGTGTTCTCTCCGTTTATTTGCGATGTGTGCGTTTTCTCCTGGATCAAGTTTTTTTTTAACAAATGGTATTAGAGCTTATGCGAGAGCCGAGTCGCTGAAAAAAATCGTCGCAGCGATTTCCATTTCGGCGCATCTCTGTTCGTGCAGCGCTCCCGAAGTCTTCGTCCACACGGCGTCATCTCGTGCATAGGACAGAGAAACGCGTAAGCAAAGAGAGACAAGACAGAGAGAGGAGAACACATTGCATATGCAGGGAAAAGATTGTAGCAGTAGCTGCTGATGGAAGCGTCGCTTGTCAAGGACGGCGGCGGCAAGGAGTACGACGATGACGAGACCCCGCAGCCCATGTTCGACCGCATCCTCCAACGGACCCTGCTCACGGTTGGCGTCCCAATGGCGTCGGGTGTCAAGCTACTCAACATCTACGACGTGCTCAAGCGCGGGCAAGGGGTGGACGTGCCGTCGTGGCTGCCGCTGCTGACCATCCTCGTCTCCTTCAGCACGTCGGCGCTCGGGATAGCCTACGGGACGCTGTCGGCAAGCTGGGACCTGGAAAAGGAAGGGTCGCTGCTCGGGCTGGAAGAGGCTCGGGCCAACTGGCCCGTGCTGTGGAAGGAAGAGATCGAGAATGGCAACGTCGATGTACGCAAGGATCAGATAGCATTGGCGATCATCTATCAAGGTATCTAAGAGGAGACACTCTTCCTACTAGCTAAAAAGGAGAGGCCAAAGCTGCGTGAGAGGCGTTGAAGATGATGCATTTTGGTGTCGATCGTGTGAAGGAAGCAAAGGTATACACTCTCAAGACCGAGTTCGAGGTGCTGCATATGAAGGAAACGGAGTTGATCAATGACTTTGCCATTCAGTTGACGTTCATCATCAACAAGATTCAGGCCCTTGGCGAGAAGGTGGAAGAGTTGTACGTAGTGAAGAAATTGCTTCGTGCTGTTCCCCCACAATTTCTCCTGATTGCTTTGGTCATAGAGCAATTTGGAGACCTAAAGACAATGACCATGGAGGAGGTCATTGGTCGTCTTAAGGCGTATAAGGAACGCATCCGCGACAATAGCAACAACAACAATGGATAGCTCTTGTTGACCCGTGCCGAGTGGGAGATCCGATCATCGAAGCATGAAGGCAAGAACATTTCTTGCGGTGGCAGCCAAGGCCGTCAGAATCAGAAGTTTGATAAGGCAAAAGTGAGGTGTTGTAATTGTAATGATTATGGACACTTTGTTTCAGAATGCCCCAAGCTGAGGATGAAGAAAGCGTTTCTTGCTGAAGCGCTCAGCGATGATGAATCAACAGTGCTCTGATGAAGAGTTGAGTCAGGGATGTCGAGAAGATGTGTCTCCGTCCAAACTCAAGTAAGGTGGAAAGAAATTGGAACGTTGAGGAGATGTGTCACCATTCTATATCAGTTTAGTAAGTCGTAGTTGAGACTGACTACCTCAATATTTTAGAGTCTTTGCATCTGGATGGACCTGTACCAGTTTGCATGTAGAACGCTTCATGTAGAGGCGTGGCTGGTAGTTCATAATGCATTGAGACTAAGGGAGAGATTGTTAGAGATAATCTTGACTTAGAGTCCAAGACATAGTAGAGTCTGTCTCCGTGTGTAACTGAAGTTGAAGTTCTGTCCAACTTGAAGTCCGAATATGTATGCTAGTAGGAGATTATTAGTCTATATATTGAGAAGGTTTGCAGCCAGTATTGTAAGAAAAGCAAGAAAAAGGGGAGCAAATAAGAGAATAGAGAAATTCAGAAATTCTCCTGTATTGTCTCCGTTTATTTGCGATGTGTGCATTTTCTCCTGGATCAAGTTTTTTTAACAATACACATACACATACACATACACGTACACGTACACGTACACGTACACGTACACGTACACGTACACGTACACGTACACATACACATACACACACAGATATACATACATATACACACACACACATATATGTAGATATATGTATATACATATATGTAGATATATATATATATATATATATATGTATATGTACATATATATATATGTATATATGTATATATATATGTATATATGTATGTATATATATATGTATATATCCACATCGTCCCCTCGCCCTCCTCCTCCGTCCCCATCTCCTCCTGCGCCGGCACCGCCACTCCCTCCTCTCGCCTTGCCAATCCTCCTCCCTATCTTCTTGGCCGCCTTTTTGCCTGTGGGAGTTCCTTCATGCTCACCTGTGTCTCGGTGGCTTCGAGTTCATGAGAGACGGCTAGATCCAGATAGTCTCTCTTAAATTTGGCTGGATGCAAGACTTCTATATCGGGGAGTCACCGACGAGACCCATGGGAGCCACCACCCGAAGAGGAGATGGGTGGTGCCACGTGAGGAGGCGTGTGTAGCCATAGGGCACTGTCATGCTGTGGCTCTACCATGGGGGCCCGATACGTCTCTGCTTTCTATACCTTTCTGGGCCATGCTTTTGGTCTGGGTCTCTCTTCATTCTCGATTTCGTCTCGGCTATTTCGGATTCCTACTCTACGCTTTAGGCCCGTGCTTTCTATCCGTTTTTGGGGGTTTTTGCTTGGCAGGTTTGCCCATCGGAGAGGGGAGAATGCGGATGCCACTTCAGTGACCATTGTGTTCAAGAGCACGGAGCCCACAATCGGTTGTATAGGCCAATCGATGGTGCTGAATGATGAAATGCCTCACCGTCATCGCCGCTCCATCGGTTGGTATCCCCCTTCCTTTCTCTTCAGCACCACCATCTTTGACCATGCCCTGACAATGGTCCTCGACCACGGCCCCGATCACAGCTCCCCGACCACGCCTTGACCACAACTCCTTGACCATGACGCCGACCCCTTGCGCCTCAACCACGACGCCGACCACTGCACCTCAATGCCTTGACCACGGCCCCGACCATGGTGCCTCGAACATGGCACCTCAACCACGACGTTGACCCATGGTGCTGACCCCAACGCCTTGACCACGACGCTGACCATTGCGCCTTGACGCCTTCGACTTTGACCACGGCCGGCCCTTTGATCACCTTTTGACCACGACTTGCACTTTGACCACAGCCCTCCTTCAACTACAGCCAACACTTTGACCATGGCCCTCCTTCGACCATGGCTGGCCCTTCGATGACGGTCGGCAGTTGACCATGACACTTTGACCACAGCTGGCACTTCGACCTCGACCATGACCGGTCCTTCGACCACTTTTCGACCACGAATGGCACTTCTCACAAGAACAATTGGACGTTATTTGGTTGTAGCGAACATGTAGTCACTAATTCTCAACCATATAGCAAAGTGGTGCATGATGACGTGGGAGTATGGATACTAAAATATCAGAAAAGACGCAAGGGACGAACTTGTACCAATGGATCATTAGCTCAGTTAATGTTCTATTTGGTCCGAGTGCACAACACACAATCAGACCATCAATGCACAGTATTAAATGCACAATTCAAATGTTCAAACTTGTTCCACGTCCCTAGAGAGGAGAGAGGAAACTCATATGTGGCACAAATCTCAAAGAATAAATGAAGGCTAGATATATAATGTTGAGATCCACATATGTGAACAAACTCCAAGTCCTACATATACATATACATATACATATACATATACATATACATATACATATACATATACATATACATATACATATACATATACATATACATATACATGGCGGCATATGTAGTGAACATGGGCTATTTTGTGGACATATGCACATACGCGATCACGGCCATCCGTTCCAAAATTGGCGGGCGAGATCGAGGTGGGTTCTCCCACCTCCCCACTTATGATGCTTTTGCAAATATTCCTCTGTGACTTTTCTCGCCAACCTATCCTCGTCTCCTCCCATCTAGCACCTCCCCCTCCCTTTCGGTAGCTCGCCCTCCTCCATTCGTGCCCCCCTCCCCTCCAGTGGCTAGTGCCTCCCCTCCCCCTCCACTTTGACGGCTCCCCTCCCCCTCCCCTCCCGTGGCTCCCCCTCTATCCTCGGTTAGTGCCTCCCCCTACCTTCCCGCGGCTCCCCATTTTCCATCAGCGCCTCCCCTACCCCTCCCTTCTGGCACTCCCCCTCCCCTCCGATGGCTGGCACCTCCCCTCCCCCTCACCGACCACGCACTGCTTTGACCACGGCGCTTCGACCATGATGCTTCAACTATGGTACTTCGACCACGGCTACGACCACAATGCTTTGACCACGGCTACAACCACAACGCTTTGACCATGGCTCTACAACCACGATGCTTTGACCATGGCTTCAACCACGACAGTTTGACCACCAGAGGCACCGATGGAGATGGGCGAGCCGCCAGAGGGGAGGGGTAGGGGAGGCGCGGATGGAGGAGGGGGAGCCATGGGAGGGGAGGGGGAGGGGAAGATGCTGATGGAGGAGGGATGGGGGAGCCGTCGGATGGGAGGGGAGGGGGAGGCGCGGATAGAGGAAGGGGAGCCGTTGGAGGGGAGGGGGAGGGGAGCTGCCAGAGGCGCTGTATGGGGAAGAGCAGAGGAGGCGGTGACGCCGGGAATGGAGATGGGGAGGACTGATTAGCAGAAGATGGAAACCGGGGGCCAAAACACAAATTTGCATAAGTGGGAAAGGGGTGAGCGCTCGCTAATATCTTGTCCATCTATTTTGGATCGGACGGCCGAGTTGGGTATGTCCACATATGCACAGATAAGGGTTTGTTCACCAGATATGTTCTCTCTCTACACACACATGGTAGCACTATTCTACCCCTACGCATTCTGTGTGCGCAGTTTTGCATCTCCGTAAGTTATCACTAGTTGTGCGAAAAATTATTATCGGCTGTGAAGAAAGTTATCACCAGGTGTGTGCTGTGAGCGTTAGCAATAACTTTACTTGCTACCGATGGTAACTTTCTGTAGAATTAATGATAACTTTCTATTACTGTAAAGATGACAATTAATTTATTCAGAATCGATAATAATTTTGTTTAGAATTGATAGTAACTTTCTATATATATTCGGTCCTTTTGTAGGTCGCTCGGCGAGGCAGAAAACGACAGTGCTGGCCCGCGCGCCAACAGCGTTATTCGGTTGCATAGACCACACGTGCTGTTCTGTCCATGCTAGATTGCACTGCTGGGTCCCAAGCCGAAATGTGATGGGATGGTTTCTTGTGTCCCGTCTGGTCCAGTGATCTCTAGAGATCTTGGGTCTTTTTTCCCTTTGATTTATGTTTTTGTTGTAGTTTATGGTTTTTGAGTTATTTGTAAAGGAATATATAGAGTAACAGAAACTCGTGTATGGTTTTGATTAATATAAATGAAGTTATTATAGTGTGCACTACAATCAACTTATATAGATCTGGCTTAAAGAAACATTCTGTATGAAATCTAATTACTATAGAAAAACTAAAAACCAGCTTTTAGAGAAGAAGTCGATATGCGTGCTTTGTACTGTGTGAGTAGTGGTGATCGAGCACACGATATAATCTGCAAACAGAGTGACCCAGGAGTGCATGGCACCTAGCTTGTTCATTTGGGTCATAGATAGCTTACTTTGACAAAGCAAATATGGAGTAGTGCTAGAAAACATTACTGATCTCCATTAACCAACGGTTCCTGTGTAAGAGCACCGACGGCTAACCAGGCACATGTTTGGGACTGCTCTGCTTCAGTTTTTCTAGCTCTGCTCCACCAACTCCACTATGGAGCAGCTCCACTGTGGAGTTCCTGGAGCAGATGGTCCTGTTTGGCACGCAGCTAGCTCCAGCTCCAGGAATGTGAGGTTTCCCTGAGAAAGGTCCAATGTACTCCTGAATGATGTTTGGTGTATGTTTTGATGTCTGCGAAGCATATGTAACTGAATTTTTTTGTTGCCAATTGAAATACGATGTAAAATATTATAATCGTAATTAATTTATTCGAGAAAACCAAAAAACAAATATTTTGGTCAAATAATTCCATCCTTTTGTCCTATAAATTGCAACGTGCATGATAGATAATTAACAAAGTCCACGAGGAGTTTGGAAACCTTTGTTTGTGGAGTACCCATTGAGGAGCTCCATAAAAAACGTGGAGTTGGCCTCTAACTCCACCTTTTTCTTGGAGCGGAGTTTTTGGAGTTAGATCTGTTTGGTTAGCGAAGTTAGGAGTGGAGCTAGAAAACTTGGAGCAGAGCAGTCCCAAACAGGCCCTAAGACAACTATCGTCTTATGCTGGGGCTAGTAGGCCAGTAAAGCAGGTTGCTTAGGATCGATGTACTCATGTACAGACAACGTGGTGTCGTTTCCACATCAAAGTGAACTTATTCAGAGAAAACGCGTGTATGCTAGAACGTGCAATTGCAAATGTTAATTTCGAACAGACAACACCAAGTGTTTCAACGTGCCATGGATTAAATGAAAAAAAATCTTGAGATCACACCAATTATTTGCTCCTTAGTACCACCAAACAACTGATACTAACCCTGTCTCAAATTTTACGCTTTACACTGTTAGACAATTTACGAATTTCCCTCGATTTCGGATAAAAGAAAAAGAAAAAAAATAAAACTGGAGTGGGACCTATTTGTAAGAGAGATAAAAGGGAAGGAGATGGCCGTCTACACCGAACGAACGTGAGAAGGGGATTTGGACTGATTCCCTTCTCTTCTTGCGATGGACATGGACTCGGTTCGGCATTGTGGTGCCGTCGCCTCCTTCTCCTCTAATCTCTAATCTCCCCATTCCTCTATAAAAATGAAGCCATGGGAGAGCCAGGCAAGTAGAAATCAAGAGGACATACGTAGATCTGAGAGCAAGTGAGGTGATTTCTCTGATCTCCTGTGCGGTTTGCTTCGACGAACTCATTGGGGTCTCAGCGATTTCATGCCAGCGAGGCTCTGCTGATTCTCTGAGGTGTGGTCGGCCTTGTTGGTTTCTGTCGTGGTCAATTTGCCGTGGTCGATTTGTTGTGGATGTTCTTTCGTGGTCTACTTGTCGTGGTTGGTCAGTCGTGATCGATCTCCCGTGGTCAACTTACTGTAATCAATCTACCGTGGTCGATCTACAGTGGTCGATCTGCCATGGTTGAGTTGCTTCATCCGATTGGAGATTGCGTTGGCTTTGTGTGACAACACCTGCATCTCTGTTTCACAATTTGGTGAGTACTGATTTGTGAAGTTGGGCATTATATCTCCATTAACCTCTTCGACGATTTCTAGGCATATGCTAGAGATTGATTTTCTGGGACAACATCTCTGCGACGTGCCTTGCTCTGACGGCCGGCTTGGTGGCTATATATATATATATATATATATTCATATTTGAATTGGTAAGATCACTGGTGCTAGGTAACTTTTTGCATGATTTCTATGGGCTGTGAGATTGTTCTGTGAAGAAAATTGGTCAAAGTGATATCAGTGTGACAATTTGTGGCTATAAGATAGACTGTGTGCTACTCTGTTGTCTGTCCAAGTTGATTATTTACCTTCTCATGTTGTTAATGCTTCTTTGTTAGAGCAATCTGCTCAATACTAGTTTTGTCAGTATTTACTTCAATTAATTGCATACTGATGTTAGCATTTGGTAAGTAATATTAGAGCTCACAACCTGTCATTATCTCTTAGAAATTGTCACACCTAATTGTGATTAAGACTCGACCTTTAGTGGCGAGGAGGCCGCATTCACTGCGCGTGCAGCTTGACACCTGAGAGCAAAAATCTAAACACAAATCTGTGCATTATGCAAGATTTTATGGCTCACATGATTACCCTGTTAAGGTTATTCCTTTGTTCATATGACTGAAGCAGTACTTCAATGTTCTTATACCTTCTGTTGTTCCTTTTGTCATATAGAAATTGCTAGAATATTATGTTATTGCTCATGCTTAAATATGGAATTAAACTAAAACTCTTGTTGAAATTACTTAATTTTCAACAATCTAGAAAACCAATATTTGTTGAAATGACTTTGTCCTCTGACTTCATTAAACCAGAAGTTTTTGACGGTGCTAATTTTAAGTGTTGACAAGCCAAGACAAAGCTGTGGTTGATTGACCTAAAAGTATTTTGGGTCATTTCGGATCCTCCAGTGTCTCCGTTGGAAGGTGAGAATAAAACTCATTGGGGGGGGGGGGGGGGATGCAAACCACTTAGCTTTGTCTAGGTTATTGGTCGTCCCGTCAAACCGGCTTTTCAATGTTTGTCAACTTTACAGAGGCTAAAAAGCTATGGGATGAGCTGAATGAAAAATATTCAGAAGGAGATAATGGGAATGAGTATTTCATCATTGCAAATTACTTGAATTATAAGATGGTAGAGGGACAATCAGTGATGAAGCAGCACCATGAGCTACAGCTCCATGTACGTGATTTAAATTAGTATGACTGTCTTCTACCAGAGAGTTTTCAAGTAAATATCATATTGGCCAAGTTACCATTTTCATGGCGAGACTTTGCGACTGCTTGTAGACACATTAAAGAGCGCATGACAATCAATGAATTGTCATCCGCTATTAATGTGGCGCAGCATGCCAGGGTCAGTAGTGATGAGAAGTCTCATGTCCAAGCCCACTAGGTGGACGTTAAGAACTTTAAGAGCAATGGGAAGAAAGTCAAGAAACATCCTTAGAACAAGCCTAAGACCCAACCAATGAAGAAGAAAAATGTGATCTTCACCTGTTACGTGTGCCGCAAGAAAGGCCATAAGGCCAGCAAGTGCCATGACCATAAAGGCAAGGGACCATCTTCAGATCAGCACAAGAGTAAGGCAGAAGCCAATATGGCTATAGCCAGTACCGTCTTAGATGGGTAAGTGCCTGGCTAATTCATCAACTGATTGGTGGATTGATACAAGTGCAACTAGACATATCTGTGTTGATCGTTCATGTTTCTCTTCATTTTAGGGTGACGCTGGTGGCTTCGTCCTAATGGGCAACGACGTCACTGCTACAGTACATGGGATTGGCAAGGTCAGACTAAAGCTCACTTATGGCAAGATGCTCATCCTTAGAGACGTAATGTATGTGCCTGCAATGTCCTGCAATCTGCTTAACCGGTCCATGCTTTGTAGGTAAGGAATAAAGCTTATTTTTGAGTCTAATATGGTCGTGTTGACCAAATTCAGTACTTTTGTGGGAAAAGGCTACAAAAGTGGAGGCATGTTCAGCTTATCCATTCTTGATTTCGATTATCCAAATATTTTAATGTTATTTATTGCAATAAAGTTCATGATATTTGGCACTCTCATTTATATCATGTTAATTTTGAAGCCATAGAGCAGTTAAGCAAAATGAGTTTAATTCCAAGTTATAAGTATGAGAAGAGCTCAAAGTGTGAAATGTGTGTGCAAGTGAAGTAGTCTCAAAGTTACTCCACTGTATTCTTCCCAATCAAATGGTGTAGCTGAATGTAAGAACTAGACTCTTTGTGATTTGGTGAATGCCATGTTACAGAGTTCAGGTATGCCGGACTCATGGTGGGGTGAGGCAGTTTTCACAGCTAATTATGTCCTGAATAGGGTGCCTCTCTACAGTAGTGAAGAAACACCTTATGAAGGATGGAAGGGGAGAAAATGGAACATGTCCTTTCTTCGTACTTGGAGTTGTCTTGTAAAAGTGCATGTGCCTTTGCTAAAGAAAAGGAAACTTGGTTCTAAGACTATTGATTGTGTCTTTCTAGGATATGCCCATCACAGCACAGCATACAGATTTCTAGTGGTCAAATCTGATATTAGCAATATCATTAATAATGTCCTTATGAAATCTAGTGATGTGATTTTCTTTGAGAATGTGTTTCCTATGAGAGCAAATGAAGTCATTATTCCTGATGGTTCTTATGAACATTCTATTCCTCCTAGTGTGGATAGCACAACTCCTGAATTAGAGTTGAGGAGTAGAAGACATAGGACTGAGAAGTCTTTGGGCGATGACTTTGTCACCTATCTCGTGAATAATGAACCACGTACCCTTTCAGAGGCATACACATCCCCATATGCGGAGTACTGGAAGGATGCAGTTCGTTGCAAGATAGATTCCATCATTGCTAACAAAACTTAGGAGATTACTGATCTTCAAAATGGATATAAACAAGTGGGCTGCAAATGGATCTTCAAGAAAAAGCAAAGACTCGATTGTAATTTTGAAAAGTACAAGGCCCGTCTAGTGGCTAAGGTTTCATGCAAAAGGAGGGTGAAGACTATTTTGACACATATTTGCCTATGGCTCGATTACCCACAATTCGAGTGCTTTTAGCACTAGCTGCTGCATGTAAACTCCAAGTACATCAAATGGATGTTAAGACTTATTTCCTAAATGGATAGTTGGATGAGGAGATTTGCATGCAACAGCCTGATGGTTTTGTGGCTAAAGGGTAAGAGAGGAAAGTGTGTCACTTGGTTAGATCCCTGTACGGTCTAAAACAGCTCCCAAGCAATGGCATGATAAATTTGATAATACGTTGACTTCGGTTGGCCTTTGTGTTAATGAAGCCAATAAGTGCGTATATTTTTGATTTAATGGGAGTGAATGTGTCATGCTTTGTCTTTATATAGATGACATACTATTGTTCGGGACTAATATGGATGTAATCAATAAAACCAAGTTGTTCCTTTCTCAGAACTTTGATATGAAAGATCTTGGTGAAGCTGATGTTATTCTAAACATCAAGCTGTTAAAGGGTGAAAATGGGATTACCTTAATTCAATCTCTTTATGTGGATAAGGTTCTGAACTACTTTGGATTCATAGATACTAAGCCTGTATCCACACCCTATGATCCAAATGCTAAGTTACATAAAAACACTGGACATGGAAAAGAACAACTTAAATACTTTAAAATAATTGGGTCTTTGATGTATTTAACTAGTGCAATGAGGCCTGACATCTCATATGCTGTGAGTAGATTGAGCCGATACATAGCCAATTCAGGAGATAATCATTAGATCGCAATAGAAAGGATACTTCATTATCTAAAAGGAACCAATAATTTGGGGATACATTATACCGACCATCCAGCAGTCTAGGAAGGATTCAATGACTCTAACTAGATCAGCGACTTGGATGATATGAATTCTATAAGTGGTTATGTATTCACTCTAGCAGGTGGGGTTGTTGCGTGGAAATCTTCTAAACAGACTATCCTTAAACGATCTACCATGGAGGCTGAGCTAGGTAGCACTTGACTCAGTAGTAGTAGAGCAGGAATGGCTCAAAGAGCTTCTTTCCGACCTACCGATATTGGAAAAGCCAATACCAGCTCTCTTAACCTACCGCGATAACAAAACCATTCTGGATAAGGTTAAGAGTAGGAAAGATAACATGAAGTCCTCAAAACACATTAAGAGGTGACTTAAATTAGTTCGGCATGCTAGAGAGACTGGTGTAATCACCACGGAATATATCTAGTCTAAAAAGAATCTAGCAGATCCTTTCATAAAGGAATGACATGCAAGGCCATTCTGACACATCAAATGGAATGGGGCTCATACCTGTTTGATGGTCTTGAATGGTGGTAACCTATCCTAGAAGAGCGGAGATCCTGTGTATTAGGCTCTAGGAAAACAAACTATGAAAGATTGAGAGTACACCTTAATTAGAGTCCCATGAGCTGTAGTATTCTAAACTATATGGCAGATTGAGCAACAGCTCTTAATGAATTCGATGCCTTATACGGCAATGGGAATTGTCTTACAGAGTTCCTTGGAGAATTCACCTAAGTGAGTATGGTTGTTTGGTCATGATTAAAAGAAAGTAAGGGTATGCTTTCTTAAATACTCATAAAAAGATACAAGAACATGATTGTAACGTTCCAACCAGAGAGGTGCGATTTAGCTACCCTGTATAGAGTGCAGCATAAGTAAAAGCTCTCAAACCAAGATACTGGATCAAGGCGTAGTTCTCCATTGTCTGTGTAGAGTCATAGCTTTTGTTGCTAGGCATTGGGTTCAAACCAGCAAGGTACACTTGTCGAATACCTGTATATAAAACTAAGCTACTTCAACTCTATTCGAGATGTCGCAAATTGAGATAAATTGGTGGGGATTGTTGGACAATTTGGGAATTTCCCTCAATTCTGGGATAAAATAAAAAGGAAAAATAAAGCTAGAGTGGGGCCCATTTGTAATAGAGATGAAAGGGAAGGATAGGGTCGTCTGCACCGAACGCCTATGAGAAGGGGATTTGGACTAATTCCCTCCTCTTCTTTTGATGGACTCAGTTCGATGTTGTGGTGGCACCGCCTCCTTCTCCTCTAATCTCTGATCTCTCCATGCCTCTATAAAAATGAAGTCATGGGAGAGCCAGGCAAGTAGAAATCAAGAGGACATACCCAGATCTGAGAGTAAGTGTGGTGATTTCTTTGATCTCCAGTGTGGTTTGCTCCAGTGAACTCACTGGGGTCTCGTGATTTCACACCGACATGGCTCTGTTGATTCTCTGAGGTGTGGTTGGCCTTGTTGGTTTCTGCCATGCTCGAATTGCTGTGGTCAATTTGCCGTGGTCTACTTGCCGTAGTCGGTCGACCGCGATCAATCTGCCGTGGTCGACTTACCGTAGTCGATCCTTTGTGGTCGGCTTGCAGTGGTCAATCTACTATGGCCGAGTTGCTTCATTGATTGGAGATTGCATTGGCTTTATGTGGCAACACCTGCATCTTGGCTTCACGATTTGGTGAGTACTGATTTGTGAAGTTGGGCATTTGATCTCCATTAACCTCTTTGGCAATTACTGGGCATACGCCGATGATTGGTTTTCTGGGATAACATCTCTGTGACGTGCCTTGCTCCGATGGCTGGCTTGGTGGCTTAGAGTGCCATCACTACAGTGAGTATACTTGGTGCTTTCTGATTTCAATCTTGTCTAAGGTATGCCGTGCTAGTGGTATATGTATGTATGTATGTATATGTTTGTTCATATTTGAATTGCTAAGATCACTAGTGCTGGGTAAATTTTTACATGATTTCTGTGGGCTGTGAAATTGCTCTGTGAAGAAAATTGATCAAAGTGATATCAGTGTGATAAGTTGTGGCTATAAGATAGACTGTGAGCTATTCTGTTGTCTGTCCAAGTTGATTATTTACCTTCTCATGTTGTTAACGCTTCTCTGCTAGAGCAGTCTGCTTATAAATTAGCAATACTAGTTCTGTCAGTATTTAGTTCAATTAATCGCAGACTGCTATTAGCATTTGGTAAGTAATTTTAGAGCTCACAACCTGTCATTATCTCTTGGAAATTGTCACACCTAATTGTGATTAAGACTTGATCAATAGTGTTGAGGAGGCCGCGCACACTGCGCGTGCAGCCTGACATCAAAGAGCAAAATCTAACCACGAATCTATATGCATTATGCAAGGTTTTGAGGCTCACATGATTACCCTGATAATGTTATTCCATTGTTCATATGACTGGATCAGTACTTCAATGTTCATATACCTTCTGTTGTTCCTCTTGTCATATAGAAATCGCTGGAATATTACTTTATTGCTCATATTTAAATCTGAAATAAAACTAAAACTATTGCTGAAATTGCTTAATTTCCAACATACACCCCCCCCCCCCCCCAAAAAAAGCAATTAAGTATATACTACCACACCATTTATAGGAGTATTCTTCTTTGTTTGACCAACTTCAACTACATGGATATGTGCTCATCTTCTGGTATCATCATCTAGTACACCGCATGCAGGCGGCAATAATTTCTACATGCCCATAATCCTGACGTTGTAGCAAGCTGCATGGCTAAGCTAGTACCTAGTGCCCTACAAGAGCCGGCCCGCGGTGCTGAACTACTGACAAGGAGATAGCATCCAGTTGCACAACCGCAGCCAAGAAGGTTCCACACAATTTGGCGAGCATGGGCGAGCAGGTCAAGCAGATATTGCTGACCATACCAGCATAAACCAAGCTAACTAGCTACCATTTCTAAGTGCAATTTGAGTGCAATTTGAGATCAATGTCTGCACATATCCTGCTTCTGGGGAACAGATCGCTATTGAGACCTGAGAGGGACACTGACCCGACCACCAACCTCTCATGCTCATGCATGGTTTTGACTTTCTTAATCTCGACACCTCTCTGAGCTAGGTCTGGTCGCCGTCTCGTTCTCTCTTATTTTCTTCTTCCTTGCACTCCTTTTCACTCCTTGCGCTCTTTTTCCAAGAACTTCACTTTCATCCTTCGGTTTAATTAACTAAAGACATTTGTAGTTTAAGCTCTCTTAAAGACAAGCATACGACGACTAACATATATGATTCTCTCGTGTTGAAAGATAAAGTATCCCACTTGATTAGCTTCTTCGTGAAGTCCATCAGTAGTCTTCGGAAGAAACTAGTAGGCCGTCAGAAATTACTACATGCTCTTAAATATTACACATGCAGCTAGCCGCCGGTTTGGCTTTTGGGACACAATTGGGGTATCGGTGCGCAGGGACGAGGGAATTTTAGAGAGCGCGGCGCACTTTGGCCGCTTTAGTTTTTCACTTTATAGGGGCTCTCTTTCCTTAGCGAATCATGCTATTCGTTGGTCCCCCACGCTGCAGAGAAATGATTTGTCCGCGCATCGTCCTGTGTCGGACGTAACGTCTGTGACAACCTGTTAGACCATAAGGTGATTGTACGTTTAGTGACAATTAATAATTGATATTAGAGTTTTATTGAAATTTACGTCTGCGAAAATTCTGATCAATGCGCTCTTGTTGCTAGAGTATTCAGGTTAACAGGTTTGGTCGGCAGGCATCGACCACAGCATGACGAACACGATATTTCGACCACGGCAGGCTTCGATCACGGCATTTCGACCAAGGCAGAACGATCACGGTAGGTAATCGGCAGGCTTTAGCCTCGAACAGTGAACTGGTCATTAGATACAGTGAACCAGTTGAAGGTGGTAATCTTATTTGCTACAGTAACTGGTCAGGAGTCGTAGATACAATATTTTTTCGATGGTCGTAACTACAATGCTTTGTCATAGTCTTATACTTTCTGATCGGTAGTCGTAGACTTTGCTGGTCGGTAGTCTTAGACTTTTTGATCGGTAGTCATAGACTAGGAGTGCTATGATACTTATGATTCCTAAGTGTTCTGAGTGAAGCGATAGAAATTCCTGAGTACTTGTGTTTTCGAGTACTCGATGAACTAGCAGTGGTAATAAGTGATATGAGGCTGATTTCTACAAAGCGATTGGGCGAGCGGTTGAATCGAGCGATCGATTAAGCGGTCATGCGTTGAGCGATTGATCAGGCGATTTTGCACCGAGTGGTCAAAATCTTCATTGATCTCTAGAAGACTCTAAAAAGTGGCGACAATTATCCACCTCCCTCTGATTGCAGTATTCGATCCTACAAGTGGTATTAGAGCAGATAGTGATGGAATCAGATTGGTATGTGAACCATCCTCCCATGCTAGGTGGTACTGATTTTACTTTTTACAAGTGTCATATGCAAGCTTACATTGAGGCTTAATGTAGTGCTGTCTGGAAAAATGTTTCCCAACTTTATGTGGTTATTGGTGATGTTACTAACAAAAATAAAATAGATGTTGATTTAAATGCTCGTGCTTATAACTTGCTTTTTCAAAGGATTTGTCGCAAAAAATTGATCGTGTAGCTTATATTGCTTCTGCCCATTTAATATGAAAACACTTTGCGATTATCATGAAGCAACCAATAAAATCAAAAAGGTGCGCAAGAATCTATATAAAAAAGAGTAGTCTGATTTTACTATGAAGCCTGGTGAATCTATAGATGATCTTTTTGCTCGTTTTGAGAAGATTTTGAGTAACCTGTGCGGAATTAGTGTTATTCAAGTTGATGGAGACAATACAACTAAAATTTTGAGGTTTTTAGGTTTAGAATGGTTGATGGTCGTCATGATTATTAATCAAACTATCGATCTAGATACTCTTACCATAGATGATCTGTACTCTAGATTGAAAAGAGATAGAAGTTTTGCCATGTAAGATTGATAAATCTTCGTTTTTAGCACTTGTGACTAACACCATGCTTGCTACTTCGGCGAGTGCTTTATCTTGTATTTCCTTGTCTACTTTATCATCTTTTTCAGAAGATTAGTTCGAGTAGCTTCCTGAAGAGGACTTGGTCTTAATCTCCTCACGAGTGTACAAGGCTCTCAATAATATGAGGATGAGAAAATGAGATGGAGCTCTAAGTCCGATCAGGTGTTTTGAGTGTGGCGAGCCAGATCACATTAAGATAGATTGTCCAAAGCTCAAAGGGAAAGTGGTCATAGAAGATCAGAACTATCATCATCGATCATCCAAGAATAATACCAAGAGTGGAAATTTCAATTGTAAGGTTGATGAAAAAGTCTTATCAGCCAACAAGCACCTTGACTTGAGAGACAGATTTTGAGAGTTGCGACGATGGCGACCACGGCGGTAAGAAGAAGAGCACCAACAACTTCATGGGCATGTGCTTCATGGCAAGAAACAATGGCGACAATGACTACAGTGATCCCGATGAGGTAAGACCGTCGTATGATCAACTTAAAGATGGTTTAATTAAATTTGTTATTGAACTAAAAAAGACTAAAAAGAAATTTAAAGAAAATAATTTTGTAGTAAAAAACTTGAATTATGAGATTAATAGACTTAGAGCATCTATTCCTAAAGATAATTCTCGTAAAGCTTGTTAGGTCTTACATTTTGGGTTGGAAACTACTAGATCTGTTAATGCAACTAACTTGGTTCAACTTAGAGATGTAACTGATAGATTTGATAAACTAAGATTGGAACATGATTCTTGTGATGAAAAACTTAAACTTGCTAATAATGAAATTAAAAAGCTTAAGTCTAACTCTTCTAAAACATGTTCTAAGTGTGAGTTGGTACAAGATAGAGTTAATTCATCTCAGAAATCAATTCAACAAAAGTTTTATCGTGAGACTCTTTCTTGCTCTAACTGTCCTAAGCTTAACGCTAAAATAAAAGAATTGACTAGACAACTTAATGACATTGCTAAAAAGGAGAGAATGATTCAGGCTAGTGCTTCTAAGGATCTTGCTAATGAATATGTTAATTGCTTATCGTGTTCTCACTATGTAAAAAAATGAGTACATTAAGGACATTTTAGAGAGGTTTTCTTTTGGCAAGAAGAACTTGAATATGATCTTAGACAAGTCAAAAACTAGTGTGAAAAATCATGGTCTAGAATTTAATTTCATTGAGCATGCTAAGAAAATCCTCCTAAAGTTGTAAGGTACTCGAACTAGAAAATTTTGAAGTAGAGGTCTAAACCAAAACAAGTTTTCTTTAGATCTACTGGTATTGTAAAAGAGTTCTCTACTAAACTGAGTGCTATAAAGTCGGCTGATATGACCACTCATCAAGTCATTGTGGTAAAAACGGTTATTTGGTTCAATTCTGTTTTAGAAAAGCATGAAAAGAGAAGAAGGATAGGATGTAGAAGTGTTTTCAACCAGTTGTTTCCCGCGGTCGGACTAACTTCTTAAGAGACTATTGATCAGCAGTCTCTGCTCATTTAGACTGGTTATGAGTCAGACCAGCTTTACTCATGTAGTTAGATTATTTTTGACTAGCTTTTTTTTTGCTCATTTAGACCGATTAGCGGTCAGACTAGATCTGCTGAGGTCAGACCGCCTTGTGGTCGAATTGACACCTCATCGACTGTCTGGTCTAAATATTTTTAATGCTAATGCTTCATTTAAATCTTTATCAGTGCATGCTTTTGCTCCTGTTCGTCGAGCATCTCAGTACTAGATACCTAAATCTTTATTATCTAACCCCAGTACTAAGGTACCGACAATTGCTTGTGCTTTGTAGCTCGTCGTAAGAGGAAGGAGAACATATGGTTCATTGACTCCGGTTACTCTCGCCACATGACTGGAGACTCATGATGGTTCTCCTTCCTCACTCGTGCCCTCGGTGATGAGATGATCACTTTTAGGGACATTTTTTTACGATGAGTTCTTGCTAAAGGCACCATGCACGTCAATGACAAATTCATCTTAAGGGATGTCGCTCTTATTAGTAAGTTGACCTATAACTTGCATTTAGTTTCACAGTTGGTAGACGATAATCTTGAGGTGAAATTTAAAAAGCATTTATACTGTATTTTGGATTCATCTGGTGATCTTTTATCAAAATTAGTCGAGTTGGTCACTTGTTTAAGGGTGATTTTTTTGCATTCAGCTTCCTCTAATCTTAGGTGTCTTATTTCTTCAAGCTATAAAGATTTGTTCTTCTGGCACTGTAGATTAGGTCGTATTGTCTTTGTTCATCTTGCTTAGCTTAGTAATATGAATCTAGTTAGAGAAATTTCTAGTCTTAAGATTGAAAATTTAGTGGATCTAATCTGTTCACCCTGTTGACATGGTAAGATGGTCTCATCGTCACATCCTCCACTCTCACTTGTCATGACTAGTTCTCCGGGTCAATTGTTGCATATGGACACAGTAGGTCCTTCTAGGGTTTAGTTGGAGGCATATGGTATGTTCTTGTTATTGTTGACGATTACACTAGATACTTTTGGGTGTATTTTATAGCCTCTAAGGACGAAGCTTTCGATCACTTTTGAGAGCTAGCTCTTAGACTTGCTAATGAACTTCCAGGAGCACTTAGAGAAATTAGAAGTGATAATAGAACTGAATTCAAGAACACATTATTTGCTTCTTTTTGTGTTGAAAAAGGTTTAGACCATTAATTTTCATTAGCTCGAGTGCCTTAACAGAACGGTGTGGTCAAACACAAGAATAGAACTTTGGTTGAGATAGCTAGAACAATATTAAATGAACAGCTACTCCTAGGAAGTATTGCTCCGAAGCTGTTTTGACCACATGTTACATTTTGAATAGAGTATTTTTGTGAGCCAAACTGCATAAGACCTCCTATGAGCTTCGGTTTGGTCATTCTCCTACTGTTTCTCACTTGAGGGTGTTTGGATATTGATGCTTCATACTTAAACATGACAACCATGATAAATTTGAATCTAGATCCTCAGATGGCATCTTTCTTATTTATGCAGTTCACACTCAATACTATCGTGTACTCAATTTAGAAACTAACAAAATCGTTGAGACCTATGAGATCACTTTTGATGAGGCTAATCTTGGTACTATACCTAATAATATATGTATATAGGTCTCTGACACACTCGAGAATATCTTCTATGACTTCGACGACGACGATAGGGAGTTCTTGAATCACACTACGACACCTACGATCACCTCTATGACCACTCCTGTGACCACTCATGAGGTAGAGGCCACTACGACAACAATGACCTCTCCGACTACATCTACGACCACTCCTATGACCACTTCATAGGCTCCTCTACATATTCAACGAAGTCATCCCCCTGAACAAGTGATCGGTGAGTTAAATAAGAGAGTTCTTTGTAGTAGGTATAACTCTAATGACTCATATGATCATTCTACTTTTGTCTCCTCTTTTGAACCCCAAAATGTAAGTCGCACTTTATCTGATGAGTCTTGGATTAATGCCATGCATGAGGAATTAGAAAACTTTGAGCGTAATAAGTCTGGACTTTAGTTTCCCCTCCTTATGGTCATAATGTAATTGGAACTAAATGAGTCTTTAAGAATAAACAAGGTGATGATTGTGTTGTTGTTCGAAATAAGGCTAGAATTGTGGCTCAAGGATTTATCCAGGTAGAAGGTCTTAACTTTGGTAAAACATTTGCGCCTATTGTTTGATTAGAAGCTATTAGTATTTTGTTAGCATTTGCTACATCAAACGGTTTTAGATTTTATCAAATGGATGTGAAAAGTGCTTTTCTTAATGACTATATTGAGGAGAAAGTTTAAGTCAGACAACCACCTGAGATTGAAAATCCTAAGTTTTTTGATCATGTCTATAAATTGTCCAAAGTTTTATATGGTCTAAAACAAGCACCCAGAGCATAGTATGATAGGATTAAATAACATTTGCTAAAAAATGACTTCCAAATGATTAAGGTGGATAAGACTTTATTTACTATCAAGCATGGTAATGATGTTTTACTCGTTCAGATTAATATGTATGATATCATCTTTAGTGGTTCCTCTCATGCTCTTATTTCCATGTTTTCGTATACTATGAGCTGGGAATTCAAAATGAGTATATGGAAGAGTTTACATTCTTCCTAGTCTTTTAGATCAAACAATCAAAATTGGGTACTTTTGTTCATCAAACTAACTATACCAAGGATCTACTTCGTCGCTTTGACATGGGGACAATCAAACTGATCTCCACACCCACGAGATCTATAACTATGTTGGATCCTGACGAAGATAAAGAGTCTGTTGATAAAAAGGAATACAGAAGCATAATTAGCTCTCTTTTGCATCTCACCATTTCAAGGCTAGACATACACTTTGCTATGTGTTTGTGTGTTCGCTTTCAAACTTCCCCACGTGCTTCACATCGTCAAGCGGTAAAGTGAATTTTCAAGTATCTTCAGTTAACTTTGGAATTTGGCTTATGATACTCTTCTTCCTCATGTCTTACCCTTAAAGCTTATTCAGATGCAGATTTTGGGGGTTGTTGAATTGGTAGAAATAGTACTTTTGGCACATCACTTTTTATGCACATCTCTTGTTTCATGGACATTTAGGAAATAAGTGTCTATTGCACTTTCCACTGCTGAGGTGAATATGTAGCTACTACTTCTTGTTGATCTCAATTGCTTTGGATGACAGCTATTCTTAAGGATTTTGGCTTAGAATTAGATAGTGTTCTACTTTTCTGTGATAACACTAGTGCGATTAGTATTGCTAAAAATCCCATGCAACATTCAAGAACCAAACACATTGATATTCGCTATCATTTTCTTAGAAACCATGTGGAAAAGGTAGATGTTGTCTTGCATTTCATTGATTTCGATTCTCAAGTTGCTGATATTTTTACCAAACCGCTTGATTCTTCTTATTTTGCTTAGTTGCAAAGTGAGTTGGTTGTGTTGCATCCTGTGAGATTATTCTAACTGGGAGCTTGGTGTTTAAATGTTTCGAAAGCTTTATTTATCATATTTGTCAAATAATACATCAAGTCCAAGTCTTTGAAATCAAATGATGAGTAGTAGAATTGTCTTTATCATATTTACTCATCCACTATATAGTCGTGGTCGCAATAGGTTGTAATCAACTTGCTATACTTACACTAAAACATGACATGGTTGAAGACTTTGGCTAGATTGATTGTAGATAGCACATTGTAATGTTCCTCGAAAAAGATTATCTTGATTGTGAGTTCTCTTTTTAATCTTGGTCATGAGGCTCGTATGTTTCTCACTGCAATCGTTTTATGTTCATTTGAATTGGCATGTTATGATAAAAATAAATGAAAATGAGAAAGAGTAGATTGAAAAGATGTATGCTTCAAGTATGCCAGGGTTAAACAAAAGAAAATGTACAAAATTTGCTCGAGTGAAAAGAGATATACTTCAAGTATGCCACCATTTAAAAGAAGATTGCAACAAAGATGGTATTATGAAGATAAGTATGCTACAAGCATGCCACATGCTTAAACAAATTGAGTGTGGAGCAACAGGCGCCCACTCCAAAGAAGAACAACGCCTCCTGCGCCGCTAGTACTACTCCCTCATCTACAAAAACTGCACATCCATCCATGCCGCTTCCCACAAGCCGAGTTCATCTTTGCCACTGCTCTCCCTACGCGCCACCCTCCCTATGCAAACTGCCTTACATCAGCTATAACACCAAGGCTAGCATCTACCTTTGCCTCTCCTTCGCGCACCGTCATGCCCGAACCCACCATCTTATTCTCTGCCCCGTGAAGCTGCACCGATGCCATCATCCCCAATTCCAGCAAGCCTCAGCCATCTTCAAAATTTCTTATCTCCGTCCTCGCTCTTACCAAATTAGTCATTCTCTTAGCATCTCCGTACCACCACAAAGCAATTCCCTAGCTTCCCGCCAAGCCTTGGCACCCCTATCTTGCCATTCTCATGCACCACAGCTCTGCCGCCCACGGTCACCATCACCAGACCTCCTCAAGCCACCCCGAGCCAAGCCATCATCACCATAGAGCTCCCCTAACCTCCTAAATGCTCAGGTCACCCCCAATTTAGCTGAAGCTTCATCGTAGCTTCACTGTGCCATGCCCTGTTCTAGCTAGGTTCCGCCATCACTGGCCATCTCTAGGTTGCCACCGCCCGTGCGTGTGCCCAAAATGGGTTACTTGCATCCTATAGTTGCTCGCCGCACCATCGCTCGTCACTGTCCATCATCACTATCACCAAATTCAACATCACTACCACTTCCCCTGTCTTAGTGCCCATGAGAGCGAGCTCAACTCACTTTAGAGCGAGCTAGGCAACGAGCTCCTTGGGCCACCAAGGTGGGCTAGCAAAGCAAGCCGAGCTAGCTCTTGGCCCAATCAGCCAACTGAGCCAGGCCACACTATGTGACCCAATATTTTTCACAGCTAGCCAACACAGTTAATCGACATCCCAAAACTGTGCAAACTGCTAAGCCTAGCCAAACAGCTACTATTCACCAAACCCGACCCACTAGGAATAGTTCCAAACCCGGCACTGTTCACCCAACCCGTTAGTATTCACCCGAAACTTGTTAAGTCTATTTATACTAGTTTTGACCATTTTGACTCCATCTAACCCATTTTCAACCTTGTTCAAACTAAACAAGCTTAGTTTAAACCCTATCCATCCAAACACACCTTCTTTTATATCTTTTTCAGGAATTCTGATTTTATTTTGTTTCTACCTTGCATTTTGCAAAGTGAAAATTTATTTGTATCCATTCTTTTTGTGCTAGCATTCGGATTTGACTAGTTGGCCAATAGAGAAGCTACTGAAGCAACTAAAGTAGATGGTATCAAACATAAAACCTATGAAGAAGTGATCGAAGACCTTGCATAAGAAGGTAAGTCATATGTCTTTGGTCACATTGATCCCATATTATTTGATTATTATTATTTTCTTTTATGTTATTTGAGCACTGTTATTTACATAAAGTAATAATTTAGAATGACATGATGAATAATTAAATCTAACCACTGAAAAGCCCATTCATACTCTCGTAAGCCATATTACCTTGACAACCGTATGTGTTATTATAATATAAAATCACCATGTTGGTAATTAGTAGGTAGATTAGAAAAATGTAGATACTTTACAAATATTATTAAGAAATATCCGTCCAATACTGATAGACTTTGAAACAAAGATGAATATTGAGGATTCTTGGTGGGCAACAACAAGATAGTTGGAACCCACAACCTCATTTGAACATTGAGACTCTGGTTTGGATATGGTGGTGTGATACCGGTGTGCACATGGTATGTGAATGATAGCCTCATCTATAGCAAATAAGGACTAGACCCTTATGCCAAGTAAGTAACACAGAACTCGCTTAACCACATGCTTGACTTGTCAACCTAATCTATTACATTGCTCGATTCGATCGAACAACTGCAGGGTGATGGTTATCCTATTTTCGTTTGGGTAACCCGTGGGAAAAGGGGCGAGATGGAAGTTGGACTTTTGTGCTGCTTGCCAATCTTTATAATGGTAGGTCCACTCAACGTCAGGCCCCAATTTCTATACTGGCCAGTGGATTCCTGATGATGGTTGAATGGTTTCGAGCCTATCAGGCAGAAACTAGAATGAAAGGAGTAGTGAAATGACCTTATTGTCTCAACTCAGTTGCACACTATCATGTTGCGCGCCTACAGCTTGATATTTTAAGTTTGAGATATTTTATAGGTAAAGTTAGGCAACTCTACAGAGTTTAATAAATGATATTCGAATATGCCATGCTCCCGGTCAATGGAGTTATGTTTCATAGATGATTTCTATAACACGACATAAGTACAATTTGGATGAATTTAATATGAAAATGCAGATGACAAAACTCCCTTGCTAATTAAATAACGTTTACTGTTTTAAGTGGAAAGTTCTTTATCAACAATTTTGCATCTATTATTGTCATATTACAACCCTTGACTCTATCCAGTTGAACACCTAGTATGGTAATTAAATAGCCTTTTCATGTGGCTTGTTAAGTATCAGTGTATTCAAACTTGCTTATTTTCATTAGAATAAATACCTGAAGAAAGAAGGATACATCAACTAACGTGTTAGGGTTATAACCGTATTCAAGCATTGTTGTATGGTTTCATCGGTTCTTCTAAATGTAAGTTAAGTTTTGAGTTTGAATGCCCGTAAAGCTATTATCATTTGGATGTCAAGTCATATTTTAATCAAACCAATACTTTTTAAATGTTCGTGAGCAGATATAATATTATTTCTATCCATAACTAAACTTCTGGGCTGTTGCTGGAAATACGATGGTCCTATTCTTAAAAGGGGTTGTCACAACATTGATGGATCATCTCATTCTGTGCATCTTCACTTGTTTTCTTCATGAAAAAATGACTACATCTGCGTTCACTTGTTTGTTTTTATTTTTGAGAATTCCCTGTGTTCACTTGTTACTAGGCTTTAATTTTACCTCACTTTCCGACGTGTTTAACCCAGTACCACGGACTAGAGTACTCTACTGAGGTTGGAGTATATGTATGTTCGTCTACGCCACACAATGATGTGCCATCGCTTAGTAGAACATTGCGTACTTTTGTACATGCAAGCTTCCAGCAGGAAAACGACGATGACTCTTGGTCGAAAAGTTCCCATATAAAAGTACACATTTATGTTCTTTGTTCTTTGTATGTAGATTCTTTTTTGTTAGAAATTGGCCGATTTGAGTATGGCTCATTTCCTTAATTCCAAAGCATACATGGTTTAGTACCTTATTGCTAAGGCAAGGTGAGAAAGACCGATTTATAAGGTGGAGTCCTCATTACTCCTTGAATATGTATAGAGATGGTATGAGTAGGGTTCTGACTAGTCACACACGTGCGCATGCATGCGCGCGTATTCGCATATTTTCGCGTGACTTGTGACGCGCGACCGTGACGTGACGCGCCACTTGGCAGACCAAGTCTATCTTTATTTTTGCTGAACCCTGCACCACTCTCTCTCTGTTTGAATGAGATTCAAACATTTGAATGAGGCAGTTACAAGTGAATTTACACTGCTTAATTTGTGATTTGATGAGGTAATTACCAGTGCATAATTCTGCTTATAACGCAGCAGTTACTAGTGAATAACTGCAGTTACTAGTGAATAACTGCAGCGCCCTTAAAAGGGCCTAGAGACGTCTAGGAATAAAGAGAGAATTTTGCACCTCTATTCTTCCTCTACTTTCTGCTCTGCGAGCTTGTGCTATTGTACTGCGCCGTCTGAATCTCATCGACCTTTCTTCCCGACGTGCACCTGGAGATGGTACCTGCACGGGGCGGCAATAAGGTTTCTGGGCAGCGCATCTGTGCGACCGCTCACTGCACTGCGTTATCTACGTTCTGCACTGCGTTAAGCCTGCGCTGCTTCCTGTTCTTCATCAGGCGGAAAAAGTAAGTCGTTCGCGCGCACGTTCGATTTTGTTAATATATTTTTCTTGCGTATATTCTAAAGTATATTGAGTAGCATGCTGTTAATAGTAAGTTTTGCATCATTGGTTTATTGTATTTGCCTCCTAGTAAAATTTAAAATTAAAATATTGCTTATGTTTCCAACACTTTTGGTTCTAGGGCGTGTTGGGCAACGAGGAAACCAAGTGTTCTTGGTGGTGATCAGTTGGGCTTTTTTTAGTGGCTTATAGCTGAAAGTACTGTAGCTGGCTGAAAAAAACACTATAGCTGACAGAGACTTATTTAGCATAATTAAAATTAAAAAAATTAAAAAATATGTTAACCTATTACGTATAATACAAACAAATACGGGAAAAAAGATCCGGCGAAAAAAGCACAAAAAAAAGCAAAAAATTCAGAAAAAGATGAAATTTGTGAATAGTGAAAAATAAGTCGGAAGCCAGAAGTTTAAGCCGAATTGATCAGGGAGGAACACTTTGCTTAGTGCTTAGTAGAGCTAATCGCAGATCATAAACACCTCAAGAGCACCATGCACAACATATCAATGTACTCCAGTTAACGACAAAAGAGAAAAAGAAGGACTAACAATCATTGCCAATTTAACAATGAGATAATTAAACACTAGTACTCCATTTGACTAATTATTTGCTATGCTATCTATAAGGTGCACGATTCTAATGGTGCTCAAGTAAATGGTCTTTGGAAAATTTCCTAACAGTTGCAACCGCATAAATAATGCCTGTAAATGTTGACACGGATCGAGCTGCATGCACACGGTTCTATTGGCATTGTATAATGTAAACACGCACAATCATTAGGAATGTAAAAAAGCTAACTCCGGCAGGGAGCCAAAAGCCTACAATGACTCATGCTCCATTCTTCTCTTGATTTTTATCTCGGCAATATGCTCGCGAAAAGTCACGGCTAATGAACCTGTCGCGTCGACATGAAGCTCCTTTGATAAAGAAAATGTTCGGTAAATTTAATCCAGTCTTTTTGGTTAGTGTATGCATCATAATTATTATGGATAATAAGTTATTTATGTTAGTGGCGTTCCTTTTTACCTCTCCTATTCTACATTTAGTATCAGTATCTTTGCATGAAAATATATAATTTGAGTTTGAATAATACTAGCTAGGTTTGTCTTGTAGCTGTCAGCAATCACGATGATGTAGCAATGCTATGGAGGCATCACATATTGTAAGACTATGTGGAGGTCTCACTCTATGGTTATGATGAGTAATTGATTTTTAGATTAGAGTATTTTGTGGAGTTTGAGTTTGGTATTTGAGGGTTTTGTAAGGATTGCATTTGAGCTGGACTGTTTCCTGGAGATGTAAATACGGTAGTACCGCAAGGCGGTAGTTCCGCTATGAGTTGCGGTATACTTTTTCCAAAGAGGTCTAGTGCAGTTTGCAAGGTGCAGAAGTACCAACGTGTTAAGAGCAGAACTACCGATCTTCCCAGAAAAGCAGCGCTTTTGGGGATTTGGTGATGGTTTGATCTGGGTGTTGTTGTTTGTGTGCATATGGGTTTATTGTTTGGTCTTAAGTTTAGGATCAATATTTTTAGGATTAGTATTTGGGTGCATACATTTTGTATTAAGCATTGTTTGGATGAATTGCGCAATTGATGACTTTGTGTGTTGTGCGGTGCTACGTGACAGTTTGCTTGATGTTGTTGATTGTAGGACTTTGGAGCTAGGTCATGATGAGGCATAGGAGGACCGGGACTAGAACAGGGTGGTGTTGAGGTTCAGAACGGTCAAAGAGATGCTGAAGATGACTGAGATTTGCGGGGTGGTTGCAAGTCGGGATGACGAGGAACCGGAGTGGGAGCTACCAGTGGTGATCATGATGGGCAATGGTAAGGTGGACCAGGACTAGGCTTAGGGAGGAGTTGAGGTCCAGATGGTCAAGGAAGCCGGGTGCCATCATGTGCGAGAAGAGGCATGTGGTGCGCCAAGTGACTTGGGCTGTTTGCAAGCGATGACGGTTCGGTGGGATCGGACGTGTGAGAGGCTTGGCAGTAAGTCATTTGGGCGATGTGGAATATGGTGAAGCATGGGTGATGCTTCGTGGAAGAGGAATCGGGAAGTTTCGTGGAAGGCGGTAGAGGGGTATTTTGATAAATTTCCCAAATACCGAAAGAGTGGCGGTATGTACATGAAACCACGACGTTGGCCTAAGTGGTTTAGGTATTGTATGTGCTGAAAATGTGAAGTGGATCAAGTGTTGATTCACTAATGGATTAATGGTTGTAAATCGCTTTGAGAAGCGTGTGTGAGTAAAATCAGGTGTTAGGTGGGGTTAATGGGTTATCCTCAGTTTGGCCTAATGGCGGGATCAATTAGGTTTTGGGTTCTAGTTGTGAGCCTATATAAGGAGAGGAGAGGCAAGAGCTAGGGTTTGAAAATTTTGGCTAAGTCTTTGTGGTGGCTAGCTCTTCCTCCCTCTCATGTGAGATTAGGGTCCCTTAGGTTGGAACCTTGTGTGTGTATGCTATAGGCTTAGAGCTCTGCTATCCTAAAGGATTGGCTATAAAAACATTCCTCAAGTGAAATGGACATCCAAACTTTGCTCAAGTGAGTTGTGCCATGAATCCTCTTATGCACTTTTGATTTTCTTGGCTTTCTTGTTTGGATTTCTCTTCTCTTAAGTTTTCTAGTGCCAAGGACGTGCAAGAGGAGGTGATGTCTCTTGAAGATAAGATCCCATCCATCTAGGCACGATCTAGAGGAAGTTTTTTAAGAAACCCGGTTTTTTTGCTTGATTTGGGTTAAAAGTGTGATTTCTTGATCTGAGGGTTTTTGAGTTAATTTCTTTGGTGATCTAACTTATTGCGACATGTGAGAATACATCTAGATCCTTCTTGGTCATCACCCACCCACAAGCAAGTTGTATTCACCAATTTCGATTTTGACTCGGTTTTGGGGAAACCTTCCAACAAACTGAAAAAGGTCTCAACTTTAGCCATGATTCTTATGATCGTTTGTTACAATAGGTTCACAATATCCTAGCGAAGATCCCTGCAAAGTTTCATATCATTTGGATCTACGGATCAAAAGTTACATCAAATTTGGTTTTTAAAACCCTGCTGAAAGCCTCTGTTCATCATCTGTTTTCTCTGATTTTTTGACCACATTCAAGTTTTTGACCACGATTAGGCCTTCGACCACATTGTCTCTTTTTGACCACGTTAGGTTTCGACTACTTACTGGTCATCGATCTCACTAGTTGTATTCCAACCTAATTCGATCACGTCGGTTTTAGACCACTCGTTGGCCTTCAACCACATTGGTTTCGACCATGTTGATTTGGCCTTCGACCACGCTGGTTTCGACCATATTGGTTTTCAACCACTCAAGTCAAATTTCGATCACGTTGGCCTTCGACTGCATTGGTTGCGACCACATTGATTTCGACCACTCTCTGGTCGTTGACCACTCGAGTCGAATTTCAACCACGTTGGTTTTCAACTACGTCGGTATTCGACCACTCTCTAGTCGTTGACCACTAGAGTCGAATTCTGACCACGTTGATTTCTGACTGGTAGTCAAAATCCGATCATGTTGATTCCAACTGCTAATCGAATTCCGACCACGGTGTTTTTTCGATCAGGTTGCGCTCAGATTTGTGGGACTTCCGACCACGTAGTCAAAATTCGACCATGTTGTTTTTCTAACTATTTTTGCTCAGCTCTAAGAATATCTGGTTTCCCAGTGGGATTGCTATCCTAATTTTCATAGCTTTGTAACTATTGGAGTAAAGGATAAGTGAATACTTGAGAGAAAATTTTAAGGCACCATTCATCCCCTTTGTTTTCTATCTAGTCCTACACATATGCATATTAGAAAAACGGCAAAGCTGTTCAATGCTCTCTTAAAAGTGAAAATCATAAATTTTAAAGAAAATTGAGGGTATGATTTGGCGGAGATACCTTTATCTAGTGCAACCACTACAACTTAGATTTTTTTTAAAATAATCTTTTTTATTGGAAAATACAGAAATATACCTATGTTTTAATTTGTTTTGTAGAAATAGCCTCCAGTCGCCCAACCATTGGGCGACTGGACCCTCTTGCCCAACGGTCGAGCGATAGCAGGCCAATCACCGAACGGTTGAATGATGGTGCTGTCGCCCAACCATTCGGCGATAGTACCTTCCAGTCACCAATCACTAATCTTCGATTACGTTGTTCACTTCGACCACTCACTAATCTTCGACCACATTGTTCACTTCAACCATGATATTTAGATTATGATGTTTCGACCATATTGTTCTCTTCGACCACTCACTAATCTTCGACCACATTATGTCAATTACGTTGCTTTGGCCACGCTGGTCGACCAAGTTGTTTTGACCACATCGGTTCGATCACGTACCTGTGGGCGACTACATACTTGTCGCCTAGCGTAGAGCTACTGCCCACCTGTCGCTCGGCTGTTGAGCGACAGGGTCTAGTCATCCAACGGTTACGCGACTGGAGGTTATTTCTGTAAAAAAACAATTAAAACACAAGTATATTTCTGTATTTTTTTTAATAAAAAATGGATTATTTAAAAAAAGCTCCAACAACTTATTAGGGTCACTTTGTCATTGATATACGCGCTGCGGAAGCAGAAGCAACATTATAGAAGCACTTTAGAAATGTGGTTGTTAATCAATTAAAATGTCCAGACGTTCAAATAGAAGAACTTTGAAAGAGTCACCACGATGCCATACGAAGCCTGAGAGACCATGCAACATTATCAGCCACCAGAAGGTGAATTGTCGTCGCAACAGAAACTTTCAAAACAAAAAGAAGAAAAACTCATGTACTGCAAGTACTATTTCTACCAATTGATCAAATACCTTTACCAATGTTTGACTTCAGAGGCAAATGGATGGTGTGCATCGATGATTCAAGCCTACCTCGTGTCCTCATTTCTAGGGTTATGTTGGTGAATTGATCATTGCATTAGCTTAACCCTATCCACCTTTTCACGCGAGATTCCATCGGCTTTGCATCCCAGTAACAAACTTTAGGAACCCAACCAGGATGGTCAAGTGTGTTAGGCATGTTTGCATCATTGTGGTTTGGTTTGGACAGTGAGTAGTAGCAAGTAGTACACGCGATGGAATTCCTGTCCTGGTCGTGGTCGGCACTGCCGAATTTTTTGTCTGTCGGTCATGAATGTGGCGGAGAATTTGGAACGCCAAGAAATTAAAGTAGTACATTACCAATATAATTGACTTTGTACTGCCTTACTGCAAGGAGGATAAGGCCAGTCTCAGTGGGGGTTTTATGGAGTTTCATAGGCATTAAATACGCTGACATGGCACTGTATTGATGAAGAGAGAGATGATAAAAGTTTCATGGGAGTAGAGAGAGTTTCATGGGGATGAAACTCTTCTGCACTGTTTCCAAAATATGGGTGTGTTGGAAACTGGGACATGAAACCTCCACTGAGACTGGCCTAAGTGGACTGTATATGCCTATTTGGTAATCACGAATTTTGCACTAATCTTGAAGGATTTCGTTCAAAAAATGTTCAATTCCAACAGTGATGTGGAAATATTTCCTTGTTTTAATTAAACTGTACCGAGTGATTAATTCTACCTAGTTTTCCTTTTAGACCTTGTTTGAAACAGTTCAACTTCCGCGGAATAGAAAAACAAATTCCATGCTCTAGACGGGACCTTAGTAGGTTAGCACTCCGTGAAGCCAAGCCACGAGCCAGAATGCACGTGTGCCTAAACATCGTGGAGCAGTCTTAAAAAGACTATGAAGCAAGCTAGGAGTACGTAAAGTCAAACTAAGAACGGAAAGAATATGTACGTGCCAACGCAGGTATTATTACTCTCAAACCCATCATAAGCGACGGTGCAGGTTCTCCGGGACAATTGTAGGCCGTCATCATTCATCAACAGTACAGCAAATGCAGTGCTAACGATCTTGGGTGCTGTCACGCTTGTGCTATCACGATCTAGTAGTAAATTGTTGTCTTTCCTATCATGCAATCGAGGACCAGTAGTCCTCCTGTAAGTACCGCAGCAACGTGGATTTACTTTGTTACCGCAGCAGCATGCCATTTCTGCACAAGACAGAGGCTAGCTACGCTGGGACGGGGCGCATGCATGATTGGTGCGTGCATCGGGATCCCCAACCACGTACATACGTAGATCTACGTGAGGATCCGGACCAACGAGCCACGTCTCAGGCGCTCTGCACTGAGGTCAAATCCTGGTACGCGGCGGCAGTAACTTCTGATCATGCGCGCACGCAGATCCCAATGCGCGCATGCATGCATGCAGGCAGGCAGGCGCCTCGCGCGCATTATTGGCGCGCGACCAACGGCTCGTCCGCAGCCGGCTGGCACGTCGATCGGGTTCGAAGGCGACGACGAGGGATAGCGCGCGAAAAAGCCCCGATCCAATGCGACTAGAGTGAGCGCGACGCGGAAGCGGCAAGGAGAGGCAGCGCATGGCGACAGGCGTGACGCAGTGCCCCCGCGCGGTTCCCGCGTCGTCGTCGCCCGAGCGGCCCAGCATTTCTGGCCTCGCCACTGTCGCTTTCCCTCCCTTTGTTTACTTGTAATTCCCCTCCTCTATCTCTCTCTCTCTCGCTCTCGCTCTCGCTCGTTGCTGCTGCGTGCTGCGCGCAGAGCGAACACGGCCGGGCACGACCGACCCATGGGCCAACCGCGTGCCGCTCACCGTTGTCTCCTCTCGCTTTCCCTCCCCTGTCGCCTCGTCTGCCTTTTTCTTCCTCTTAACTCGCGCGCGGTCGATCGCGGAGAGCGTTTCGTAACTTTACGCGCGCCGCGTGAGTGAGACGTGGAGAGCGGGGGATTTTTATCCAGCGATCGGTGCCTTCGCCCGCTGCCGCCGCCGCCGCCGCTGCCTGCTGCCACTGACCCTTCCGCCTGCTGCTGCCCAGGGTCGGCCAGGGTATGGTCACGTCCACACCACGTCAGCCCTAGTCACCCTGACGGTGGGACCACAGGGGCGCGGATCCTCTGTGCCTGGAGCCTGCGATCCATACGTGATTTCTCAGCGCTCAATACGTACGTACTCTGGGTCGATGTGGCGAGCGTGCGTTGTATGTTGACATGCAGTGAATTTGGCATTTGGTTTTGATATGTATCAAAATGTAGCAGCTGTATATATGTCTCTTCACTGGTACTAGCATAAAAAATTGCTTTGTTCATGAAACCGCTTGGCATTCATTGTATGAACTCGTCAACTCAAATGACGAACCACCATAACTGCAATACCATTATATCGTTTCCACAGAGATGCCCTTATAAAATTGGACATCGACAAATCAACAATATGTTTGCGTGCACCACTGGTGATCTGAGCTGACATATACATGCATATATATATATTTTCAAGATAAAAACTATATTCAAAAATGGTTTTCTATTCCTCGTTAGATACATGCACTCCAGTCAACCTCCACAACCTTTTTAAATCAATGACACACATCAGTATATACTATTATGCAATGATTGTCCCAGGTGTCGCAACGGTGTGATGCTAGCTTGAGATGGGCTCAAACAAAGAATCCACCGTCCAGAATAATATCGCGTAGGCGACCCACGTTCCAATGCGCCCCCCTGAGGATTCCGGATGGAGCTTGTATGCCCCCCCTGAAGTTGAGGCCAAACCCAACAACACCTGCCCATGGCCAAGGCCAAGACAAACTACAATTCTGTTCTTTTGAACTTTTAGGGTAACTTTTAGCCCTGGTTTCTTTAAAAGCCAAAATAAATAAGATGATTTTTCAAATGATTTTTTAAAGCTATTTCTTTAAACGATTTTCTAAACTTGCTGATATATATTTTGTTCATGTCTCCGCTATCTACTGTCTAAAAAAACATAGTTAAAAATTATTAGCCATAATCAAAAGGCATAAGACAAACTTGGGCAAGTGCAGACGAGAGATACCAAAGAAAGAAAAGCTTGCAGGGGCCCAGCATCATCCTCCTAATAAGGTCAAAGCAAGCCAAATTGTGGGACCCAGCTGCCCCCTCCTGCCTTTTAACAGCACATGTGATTTGGACTCTCTTCAGGGGTGACTAGGGGAGGAGCATCTACCCAAAAGAATGCAGAGGGGAAGAGAGAGTCCCTTTCTTTAATTTGGTAAGTGTATTATAGTGATTCAGCAGCTAGATTTTTGCTTTGTTGGATTCACATCTAGCAGTTAGTTTGAATTGTTTTAAAATATATTGATTTTTGTAGACAAATACCTGAAAGTTAGGTGCATAAAAAATCCTACTGAAAATTTGTTTTTGTTTTTTTACATCTTTTCATACTGAGAACTACTGGTGGTTCAAGTAACGGTGCAACAGAAATTCTCATGACATGAAGTTGACAACTGGTCCTCTTGTAGGTTGGTGTAAATTAATCTATATCTTTGAAGGTTAATATAGTTTGGTTAAAAGCAAGAATTTTAATGGTTGCGGGTAACAACATATATTGCTTAGCTTCTATAGTACTGTCTAATGGTTTCCATTCAAGTTTGTAGGTAAATTCAAGTAAGAAAAGACCTAGGTTTTTTTTCATTAAGTAGAAGAAAGGCACCCAAATCGAGCAGAAGAAAACTGGAACATGGCTGGTGGAGGTGTACACCTACACCTCCTAGCAACTGAGCTAGGCTCATTAATTTCTTGTAAATTCAAGTTAAGACTATGCAAACATATGCAATACATATATTTAACTAAATTCCCTAGGTGTGAATTCAATGTAAAACTAGCTAAATACTACCTCCATGTCAAAATAAGTCATTCTAGGATCCATGTTGGTCAATTATTTTTAGATCTGATCATTAATATATAAAGAATTACCTAGATTGATAATATGAAATTAATGTTACTAGATCAATCATGAAGTATACTTTCATAATTTTTTTTTGAAATAGCATATTTTCATAGAAATTGCTGGTCATAATGTCACCATCTTGGAGACCGTGTAAATGTCCTAAATAACTTATATTTTAACATGGAGGCAGTACTCAATATAAAAGTATGGTTAGTAAGAACTTTACATGTACAAAAGCTCAACTTCATTTTTTTATTCTGGTATCGACCATGTTTAACAGCATATCGAGATTTATGTGATGTACATGTTGGATGTAATAGTTTACACGATAAGTCACAGGTTCAGTTCCCGTTAGGGACACTTTAGTTAAGGGATTTGTAAAGAGAGCCGGGGTAGTTCTCTAATTATGTATCTTGCTCAACATTCTAAAAGGAAAAGGGTATAGACAACATATGTTCATAAAAGCAGCGAGTATCTTAGTTGAGTACATCACAATCTAAAGCCTGCATAACGTACGATGTCAACAGATAATATGAATTTTATGCATGTCTTTGCTTTCATCAGTTTGCTAGACAAGCACCATACAGAGGATTCACACCGCTTTATTAGCTTTTGTGGACTTTGTACAGCACAGTAAAGCTAGGTTTGGTAGAGTTAACACTTAAACAAGTCGTGGTTGGATGACTCTATTACTAGTATAGTTGTTAATAATTCGTATGCCCACAAATAGGATAAGACAATTTGGTGATGATAGTGGGAACTGAGGTGCTTCTCTTTCCATCGTTGAACGAGAAATGCAATCACGGATGTCTGTTCTTATTTGTTTACGTATTGGGTGTGTGATTTGATTGCCACGAACTGAGCCCTTTTAGTGATGTTGATCGATGCAACTCACCATTTGATTGGAGAGGAACCTAATCTGTCATGCCCTTTGATCATGGACGTTCGCTATGTTCAAGTATCTTGCATTGTTACAATATTTGTTTTTTCAATTTTAGCCTTCTAACATCTATTTTTGCAAAAATATCCCCCTCAGCTCAGAAGGCGAGCTAGCGCGGCATGGCAAGCTAGGTGCCGTCGAGCCAGTGTAGCTCAGCAGATGCCTGCTAAGCCACCCCTACTCGTCAGGAGCTTGCTGAGTGCCCCCGGCTCAGCAGTGGCTTGGCTAGCAGGTAGGGCAAGGGTGGCAAAAAAAAAGAGCAAGGGTGGCAAAAAATTCATTGACTCAATTCAAAATTGCTTTAATTATACTCGTTAATTTGGATTTTACATTAGCTCGACACATTAGCTCGCTTGTAAAAATACTTCTAAACTATATGTAAAATAATATTAAATAAAACTATGTTAATTTCAAAAAAAAATCTTGATAAGACGAGGACTTGGCTCGATATCCACCCTAGCCGGGAGAAGCTTGGGGTCCAAGACGCTCGATTGTAGCACCGGCTAGGAAGTGCCACGTGGTAAATTTAGTATTTTTTTGTAACTAGTGAATCCCCATGCAAACTTGCTGAAAATGCGTGCTTTGATATGCATTTTAAAACATCCTATTATATTTTGTTCGCATGTGCGTAGAAATTTTTTAGGAATATGCAAGGGGGTTCGAAGGGGCAGATAAATTACCACCACAAACTCCTTGTGTTAAGTAGTAAAGATACGTTATTGCAAATAGTTATCGTAATAGACCATGTGTAGGCCGACAAAGCAGTTCGCAATGAATGTGCGAATTACATGTGGCACGTGGGGTTTATTTATAGTTGTATGTTTGCCTCACTACTTATATGATATAAGTGGCAACATGTGTGAATTATCAACCCCAACTACAGGTAAGATACAATGTTTCTTTTGGAAGCTATGGTTCTAGTTAGTCGTCGTATATATTTGAGTTCATAAGTGCCTTTCCCTTCTCTCCTGTGCGGATTTTAGCCCTCGTGACCCGGGCCTAATACTCGATTTCTACAACTTGTGTAGGTTTGTCCTAGTCGAAGATAACCTGGCATGAACGAAGTGGGTTAGAGATATGCGAAATGGAACATGCAATGTGAAATAGTAAATATGTGCTTACAAGAACTTCAGCGTAGGTGTAGTGCGCCTGAGCGGCGGTTGCTAGGTGTGTGTACTGAATGATATGTGTTGGATTATCGCACTGCTACCGCGGAAACTCTAGCGATACGGGTGCACCCTTGCAAGAATTAGTGGGTATAATCCCTTCTTCTTGGCCACCCACTTTTGCTTGTGAAGCATCTCTTCTTAGTTTGACATCCCCACCAGCGGGGCAGTAATGTCTTGTATCTCTCCTCTCTTCTCTCTTTCCTCTTCCCCTAGTTTGAGATCAGCTCGATCCGAGTCTTGGGTTTGGTCGATGGTGTTGACTAGATTTTATAGATGGTCAATGTGCACTGCTCATGAGTAAAGCTTGAACATATTGTCATTTCACTGGAAAAACTGGTATGTGTTGTCAAATCACTGGGAAAGTCGGTAAATGCTATCCACTCATTGTGAAAAAGCTGGTACGTGTTGTCAAATCACTGAAAAAGTTGGTGTGTGCTGTCCACTTACTGCGAAAACTTGTTATATGTTGTTAAATCACTAGAAAAGCCGATGTGTGTTGTCCATAATGCTGCATATAGGAAGACATCCATCATCCAGGCCTCCTTATCTTCTTCCTGGGTCTTTCGTCTCCTAAAGATGGGACTGTGCCAGTAACACAGATACTGCATTAGTTTGCGCAATATGTCGACAAACTCTCATTCATCCTCTCCATAGGTGAAGTAGTCCCATGGCCTAATGCATCTGATTCGACCATCTACAGTTGATCAGGAGGGTATTACTAACCATTTAAACGAAAGGAGATGAGTCAACAACTAAGAGTGGTTAGCAAAGGCAGTAGCATGCTATATTTTTGGTGAAGTTCCGCTTTCTAGTTTAGGAAAATAAGATTATGTCCTTGTATAATGGACATTCTATAATCATACAAGAGAGATAAATATACCTGTGCGGACATACATAAAAATATTTTAGTTATTTTTCTGGCCCACGCTTCTATAGCTATTTACAATAAATAAAATGGCTACTTACAGAAATGCATCCATCAACTAAATATGGCTACCTAGCTTATTCCATATTACAAAGCTACAATTAAGCTATTGAAACGCTAACGATATATTAAGAGTGTTGCTCACATTCGAATGAAGCATACTTTTTTTCTAAAGGTAATTACCAGCTCCACAGTTCTTCCAACTGCGAAGGATGATAAATCACAACTGCGTTGCCTCCATGCGTTCTCGCTCAGCAGAAAATCTCTCTTTTCTTTCCTTCCCCTCCCTAGCTGTGCTCTCTCTCGCTCGGCAGTAATGTGACCACGGGTCGCATTTTATATGCACGCGTGAGAAGCCAGCACAAGTAACATGCAAATAAAACAAGAATTTAACATCACGTTATGTCATTAAAGCGTTTCCCTTGCACGCGCTGCCCTGTGAGGAATCGGCCCCCCTCGCTCCCTCATGCACTTGTCCACTTACCTGTCTGTTTGTGCGCCTGCCTGCCGAGCTGGGGGCGCTCAGCAGGCTCCTGCTGAGCAAGGGCGACTTGGCAGGCACTTGCCAAGCTATGTCGGCTCGGCAGCGCTCAGCCTGCCGTGTCGTGTCAGCTCGTCTTGCTGCACGTCTCCTCTCTTGCCAAGCTACGGTGACGCAGTAAGTGACACGTATTGCCTGTCACGTCTTCTGAGTTCGGGGAGAGGGCAATTTTTGCAAAAAAAAAGGTGCTAGGAGTTAAAATTGGAAAAAAAATTTGCAACAGTAGTTGATACGTTAACAGTTCAAAACTATATGCCGTGTGTGTGTATACAAAACGAAAGAAGTATTTAAGAGGGGGAGGCGTTGGTTAGTTGCTAGCCAGGAAGAGCGTTAGTTAGAGCAAGTCCAATAATAGAGCCAAGTGCTTGGCTATAAGTCAAGTTATAAGAGCCAAGTTATACAATAATTTGTCTCCTATTTGTCTACAAAAGTTTTTTTATTATTATATGGTACCATGTCTCACATTCTCTTTCCTACTCCTCCTCACATACATTTATTATCTGGGCCCACCATTGCATAGGCTCCCGTGTGCAGCTTGTTGCTTGCATGAGAGCCAAGCTCTCCTCTCTCTCCTCTCTTCTCTCCTCCACATCAGCAAAAATGCTGACTAGCTTGGCTATAAGACCCTTATTGTACTTGCTCTTATGTGACATATCCACCTTAGTAACGGTTGAAGAGAATCACCAGAGACAAAAATCATCCACTTTGCCTAATAGAGGGATCGATGCAGCTAACCAGCAAGTGATGGTTAGATGCAAAGCACCAGGTAAAGATTCTTTCTGCTATTTAGTCACCCTGACAATGTTGCTATCACTAGAAACATTACACTATCCCATAAAACCAGCGAATAGTAATCAGTGGGCATCTTAATTAGTCATCATGCCACCTAGTCTCTCCCCTGATACTCTTCCTAAACAAAGTCCCAATTATATATCACCACACAATTACTAGTACTTGCTATAGCTAACAGCACAATTAGCACTTCCATCAAGCTAGCTAGGTATGTGTGACATTCCGCACACATGCATACTGATATTATATTTCTGCAGAAAGGCCAGTGGGTTCTCCACCAGTATATATGTACCCTACAAAAGTAAGAATTTTCATACCCAATCAGCAAGAAGCTAGATTCATATATACACAATGCTGGTGATTTAATATACAATCACCTCCCAATAAATTAAAAGTTGGGTAGTAGTGGTACAAATAATCCTCAGAAATTAAACTAAAATATGGGAATCCTAGCTCGATATTTTTCTAAACAAAATCTTGTATAGATTTTAAAATTACCGATCGGACTAGCTAGCAGGGAGGCTGATTGGCACCGAACCAAACACTAGCTAATTAGCACTTCGCTTCTCATAACCAACAATTGGTCTTTTTAATTTACTACAACCGGGACTGATCGACCAGTAAAAATAATCATGCAAAACTAGTCATCCACTCCACTAGATAGGCACCACTACTAGAACTTCTCCAGGACATTCTTCCTCTTCCCTAGCTAGCCCCCTCCTATAAGTACAACCCATCAACAAAGGCATGAGTGTCCAGGTATGGCTGTCCCCTTATATTGGTTCTCAAGCTAGCTAGCTACTCGATCTTCTCTCTCGATCCAAGCACAAACCTACTACCGTTCACACGTAGTGTATGTTCAACCAACGCTAGCTCAGTATTTACCCTATCCAATTCGATCCATCGATGGAGGGGAGCAGCGACAGCCCGGACAGGCAGTCGTCGGGCGGCAGCCCGGAGGAGCACGGCGGCGGCGGCGGAGGGCGGGGGGCAGGGGAGCCGGTGCGGTCGCGGTGGACGCCCAAGCCGGAGCAGATACTAATCCTCGAGTCCATCTTCAACAGCGGCATGGTCAACCCGCCCAAGGACGAGGCCGTCCGCATCCGAAAGCTGCTCGAGCGTTTCGGCGCAGTCGGCGACGCCAACGTCTTCTACTGGTTCCAGAACCGCCGGTCCCGCTCGCGCCGCCGCCAGCGCCAGATGCAGGCCGCCGCGGCCGCAGCGGCCTCCTCCTCCTCCTCAGCCTCCAGTATCTCTCCAGCTGCTAGCGCCACCGTGGGCCTTCCGTCCGTCGCGGTCCATCCCATGGCCATGGGTGGGAGCGCGTGCCAGTACGAGCAGCAGGCGAGCTCCTCCTCGTCGTCGGCAAGCACGGGAGGGTCGTCGCTGGGGCTGTTCGCGCACGGCGCGGGTGTGTCGGGCGCCGTCGGCGGTGGGCACTTGCACGCGTCGTGTGGCGCGTCGTCGGCGCTGCCGTCGGGGCTGATGGGGGACGTGGACAGCTGGGGCAGAGACGATCTCTTCGCCATCTCGCGGCAGATGGGGTTTGTGGAGAGCCCCCGCGGCTCGTCCTCGGCGGCGCCGAGCACCGCCGCGCAGCAGCAGTACTACTCGTGCCAATTACCTGCAGGTGAGTTGTGTACCGCGCATATGGATCTTGGTTAAGTACGTGATTGTTCCCTTCAATTGGTTGGTTCATCGATCTCATGCATATATGTGTTTCCCATGTTTCTTAGGGCGAATCATTGTTACGTTATTGGTTTATTTTCATCGGAAAGACTCTTAGTTTGTAAACTTTTGATGCGGTTTTTGCTTGCGCATATGCATCAAACAACTGAAGAAACTTTTGACGATGTAAATGCTGAATTCACCCTACAATTTTATTTGTTTGTATTGAAGTGTTGCAGAATTCAAGGAGATCTAGCTTGGGTCTTTTGGATGCATATACTTTATTTGGTCTTCCTTAATCCCGTCGGTTATTGTTCTTTACTTCTTCAATATAGTTCGGTTACACATCCTAGCTAATCTACCGGCGCATAAGATAGTGCATGATACATATATATATGTCGTCCTCTCCACCATGATGTGTGTCTAGAGACTCGATCAAATTTCAAAGAGTAACTAAAATTAAAATTACATGACAAACTCAGCATATTTAGTTTGGCTCTCTTCATCTTCTTTAATTTGGCTCGTAGATTCGTGACATGCATGCATGCATCTTCATTTTTCTTTAATTTGGCTCTCCCTCTTATCACTCTCTCGTTTGTGTATCCACTTAAGCCCTTCAATACATGCATGTGGCACATGCATGGAGTGGAATTAACACATGTTTATGCATGACCCAACTATTTTTTTTTTGAAGAATGACCCAACTATTCGATGTCCATTGTGTTAAATATCAAATTTACTGCAATGAACTTTGATTACTTCAGGATTTCCTGTATGCATGCTCATGTACATGCGCGTAATTTGATTTTCCCCTTTTTACTCCTATTATGTAGTACTACCAAGTACCAACAACTAATCACCCATTAGTGAGAACTACTTCTAAATTCATGCATTATGTTTGCATGCATGCAAATATATGCAATGTCCATGCATGCTAGCAGATAACATTTCCTCCTCTTATGGCAGAACCTGGAATCAAAAAGACTAGCAGGTATATATGCAGTATGCATGCCCATATGATAGAGAGGTCCCAACCGTGAGTAAACGGTAGTACCGATTAATTATATGCTGGCTGCTGATTAATTGGCTGATTGTCTGCTAATTCCAGCGACGATCACGGTGTTCATTAATGGAGTCCCAATGGAGGTCCCGAGGGGTCCAATAGACTTGCGAGCCATGTTCGGCCAGGATGTGATGCTCGTCCACTCCACCGGGGCGCCCCTCCCAGTCAACGACTATGGAATTCTGATGCAGAGCCTGCAAATGGGAGAAAGCTATTTTTTGGTAACATCCATATGATCAACTTCCATCGATCTTTCTCATCATCCAATATATAGAGCCCATGCAATTTTCTTCCATGAAAGAACTCTACATGTAGAGTGTAATCTTGTTCGATCTCTCTACTTAATTCCATGCTTTGCACATGATCGGCTTACATTGCTTTGTCCCTGATCCACAGGTTACGAGGACAACTTAAAACTGCCCACGTGCAGTAGATATCTGCTATCTCTACTCGATACGTACTCATTGGATCGGATCAGATGCATGTGCCGGCCGGCTGCAGTTCTTCACCAATCATGACGGGATGCTTGCATGCAAATCATATATCATACCCATCTTCCATCGAGAAGCAAGCTAATAGCTAGGACAAGTAACATATGTATGCACCATCAGTCAAGTACTACGTACTTATTATATATGCCCTTAAACTTGCGAAAGCGTGGGCGGTCCAGTGTCCCAATAGATTATGGATTGCAATGGTTGTCTTCTCTTATCATTTCCGTTACATGCGTACATGCATGCCCTTGACAGTCGAGCTATATATATTCTTTTCAGCTAGCTAGATGCACGTTTGTACTCCATTGGTTTATTATCGTGATGTAATGCTATATCTGTCGACAGACAAACGCGCTTGGAATGTTTGTCCTTAATTTATGGTCGAGTGGAAATCTAAACTACGATCCTCCTTCGTACTTCATTTGTCTCTTCTCTGCGGTTGTCCATAAATCATGATGTGTATATGTCGGTTACAGCAATGTACATTCAGATCACTTCAGATAGTAGACCGATTTATGATAATTCCAACTGATGATACATTCTTGAATTAGGAAAAGATCATATTGTACGTGCATCATGTGTTAATAGAAAGTTTTAGACGATTAATGATAATCGGATGTGTAGTTTTGCTAGCAATTAATTTAAAGTCAATTCTCATTGAAATGAGTTAATTGCTTTCAAAACTTATCCTAGAGTATACAATTGTTGTGTAAATGATGTCTACTCGCAAATCAACTTATTATCTTATTATTTGTTGTGATTATCATCAATTACTAAAAAAGGAAGATTAAAGAATCTAGTCCTTTCATTATGAGTTAATGGTGAGTTTAGTAATTAATGACAATCAGTTTGTTGGACTAATATTTTTACGAGTTGGTGAAATAGGTTATGTCCTATGATTATGAAAACTTTGGATGGCTTCATGTGTTGATCGTCATCAAGTCAAGAAATGGATACCATGTGTTGATGATGAACTCAAGGTTTGAGATAAAGGATGATATTATGTATTGATGGTCATTAAGTTAAGATCCTGACATGGTGGATAGCATCATGTGCTAATGCACAACAAGGCAAGGACCCAGACTGGGAGAGGAGATGTTTGTCATCAAACTCCAAGTGAATTAACAAGACAAATATATAACTTGCATAGGCTAAGGATGTGTTTATAGTCTTTTATCAGTCTCAGTGTTTAGTTAGAAGACTGGATTGCTAGTATTGGTTGCCGTATTATTAAGATCGGTCTTGTCTAGTAGCTCGAGTCTTATCATGTATTGATAGCCCAATCTCGCTTGATCCAGCTCTCTGTGCTATGATGCTATTGTTTGCGAATATTTTTTTACAAAAAATTAAGGCTCATGCATATCTAATTCTTGTAGCATGTGACTAGAGTTTGCAAATATGTTTTGCAAATAGTTGAAGTACATACACCTACTCCTTGTGGCATGATGCTAAGGTTTGTAAATGTGTTTTGTAAATAGTTGAAGCTCATACATAATCCTTATAGCATGTGACTTAAGTTTGCTAATGTATTTTGTAAACAGTTCGAGTCCATATCCCTAAACCTTGTGCCATGATTATAAAGTGTGTGAATATATTTTGTAACTTGTTGTGAATCATACTTTGACCTTTGGTTGCATGGTACTATGATTTGAAAATGTGTTTTCTAAATTTGTTGAAGTACATGCATCCCTGTCCTTGCTGGAAAATTTAGGGTAGTACGACCGGCTCTGTGTGAGCAGTCAGACTGACCGGCTATGCGTCGGCCTTCTCACAGCAGTCTAACCGGGTTGTGTAGCTCGTACCTTTTTCCAAAGTGCATGTTTTTGGTGCATTTATGAGGTTTTGGCCGAGCGGTCTGATCGACGGTGTTTGGGCGGTTCAACTAGACCTGGTGGTCTGACATAACCCGTGTGGACAGTTTGACTGCCTGGTTTGTAGTAAATAGTTTTCTAGCTATTATAGTGGGACTGGTCTGACTGGCCATGTATTGGTGGTCAAACTGGTCTAGGCTAATTTTGCTGGAATCTTGTCCCAACGGCTAGTTTTTTGTGTGTGGACTATAAATAGCACCATGATTAGTTGGGAGAAAGATTGATGCATCTTATTTTATTCTTTTGAGCTAGTGTGAACTTCTCCTCTGATGTGTTGCGTCTTGTAGGTAAGGAGAGAAGTGTCTAGTTGCATGTGTTGTTTGTAAAGGTGGATTGAGTATCTACTTGTGCATGTGTTTCACTTGGTGAGTGTCAGGCAAGGAGTTTGGCTAATTACTCTTAGAGGTTACCAACTCTTAGACAGTGTAGAGACATCGTGGTCCGATAATTTTCTCAAAAATCTTGTGAGAAGGCCCGACATGTTGTGAAGGTTGAAGCTCACTTAACTGGAGGGGGGAAAGAGTTACCACTAGTGGATTTGAGATGTTTGGCTTAATTCATGGAGCCAGTCTGATTAGTTTCGACTTACCTCAATGTGAACTAGGGGAGACTGGTAAGTCTCTAAACACTACGGTAAAAAGAAATCGTATCAATTGTAGTTTGCTTTCTTGTGCTCATTTATATTCTTGTAATTTACATTCATATAATTATATTGATTGCTTGTCACCTTATGATTGCAACCTTAACATTGACTTATGTTGTTGGTGCACTTAGTGAAACTAGATGATTTAGGGCTTAATTGAGTAAAACCAATTTGATTTGTGCTTCCACATCTAAAACTCGGTTTTAACCAAAGAAATTATAAAAGCATTATTCACCCCCTCTAGTCAGCCTCCTCAACCTTACAGGGGTTATTCATCATATGGGACTGATTGGGGGGCTCGCTTTATTTGCATGCATGTGTAATATACTACATATTTATCTTTTATTCTTGCATTGTAATATAGTATGAAGATTTGTCTATTATCCATACTCATTTTTTTTGTATCCACTCATGCCTGCTTTACTGAGCTTTCTTTATCACGTGCTTACATATGTAGCTTAGCTTGTGCCATGAGTAGTCTTTTAAAATTGTGCAACTTGAACTAAAGTTGTTTAGGCTGGATCTTTTGAAGAGTATAGCTTTAGTGATCATTTTTTATTCCTACCTAGCAAAATGCTTAGTTGAGTTTTGAGTCTGAGTCTAGTTTGGGTTGAGCTTGTTAGTTCCAATGTGAAGCATTTAGCAGCTCTTGTCTTTTCATTATTTTAGATGATTTCAATTGCGCTTATAATTGCATCTCAGCATTTCTTTCTTATGAAACTGCTTACCATTACACTTAGCATAAACTTAGAGAGAGTTATGTATGGCTAAGATCATTTTCTTAAGTTCTTTGCTTGATATGGTCGACAATAGCTTGAGATCAATCAAATTGACTAAATACAATTAATTCAAATTGTTTGAAGTTTAGGAGGTAGTTGTAGATAACTCATAGTCTAGGACTTGCATTACTAAGATAGACCATAAAAATGCGAGTTAAAATTTGGATTGAAGCTTGGGAGGACAGTTATGGATGGCTCCTAGTATAGTATTTGCTCTACAAACCATTTATGGTCAAATAGGCTTTTAGCTTAAGTGAATCACCTTTGAGCTCTTTAGCATATTTTTTGTTTGGCTTAGCATCTTAGCTTATTTTGTACTTTGCCTTGTCATGACTCATATTAGTATTCCTCAAGCTATACTTGTGATTTTGGGATAGCCTGACATGTTTTAATCTATGTAATCACTTCTAGCTAGTCTTGGCTTGCTTTGCTATATATGTTCTTACATGATTCTGCAAGCTAATTAGTATGGCTTAGTGAAATACCTATTAATTGATTTAGATAATTTTTAAAGCTCGCAATCCAGCTAAAATCTAAAAATTACCAAAAAATAGTCAAGTTTGCCTCTTAGTGTTCATTAACGCATTTATTTCTTTACTTGATGAATTCATTGTCAAAGGGGGATAAATTGTGGCATAAATGCATGAATTAGGCTAAGGGGCGGGTATTTTGGTAGTTGACTAAATATCGGGTTGGTGCCTTGATCCAAACAGCGGCGTGTGGAGGCACAAATGGGAAGTGGTTTAGGTCAAAGAGAGTTGGAATTGTCAAGTGGATCAATCGCTAAAGGGTTAACAGGTTGAGTCTTGTAAATGCTTTGAGAAGCATGCATGAGTGTGTAAAATTCATGTTAGTGGGATTAATAGGTTTTCCCGGTAGGTTTAATGGGTTGGACATATTAGAATTGTTGCTGGTTATTACAGGGAGGAGAGGAGGTGGTAGACCCAAGGATTTAGGTTTTGTTCTACCACCTTGTCTCCTTCTATGGTTGTGAGAGAGAAAAGAGTAGTGCTTTGGTTGCACCTTGTAACCATATATGAGTTTGTAAACTTCATCCTTCACTAGAAATAGATCAAAGCTTTATCTCAATTATGTTCTTGTTTGCATTCTTACTTGCTTTTGCTTATTTTTGAGTTAAATTTGTGATTTTGTGTTTGTGGGTGTTCCAGCTTGAACTCTTGCTTAAATTATCTTACCAGGATATATGAGAATATATCTGAAAGACCTCATGCCTTAGATCCTCATGGGCAAGAAGTAATTTAAGTTTAAGGGTTTTTGGTGTTCTTGTGCCCTAGATTTGATTCTCTCAAATTTAGTGAACCTGAGCCCAAGAACCTTGTGATTATTGATTGGTTTTGGTTCCAAATGGCTTGAACAAGTCTCATAAAAAACTTGGAAGTGTTTGAATGAGAATTGAGCAAATTCTTGATATTTGAGTTTTGTCCTAAGCAACATTCAGTGCTAACTGGGGATCAGTCAGACCAGCCTTAAGGGTCAGACCATCATTGTATTTACAGACAAACCAGGTCAGTCAGACTAGCCAATCCATGGTGGTCTGACCGACCGTGTGCTGTTGGTGGTTGATTTTGTTGCCTTAAGTCTCTAACCTTATTTTGTATATCAAAGTTGGTGCAATATGAGCTTGGTGACTCTCAAAGTCACTTGAGTGAAGATTTTGAATATCACTAGGGAAAATTTCAACAATCATTCACCCTCATATGATTGTTGGCATCGGTCCTACACTTTTGATTTATGTACTGTGTACATATTATCTTGCCTATCAAAACCTCCACCTTTAATATTAGGAGCTACTAGCCCATGCTATAGGAGTTTCATGTGGTTTCATGAGATTTTGGTCCCATTCAATTCGACTGCGGTTGGTGGCTTTTAGCTTTTGTTGAAATGACAATATAGCGATTGTTAGCTTTTGGCTAAGGCATTCAATTAAAGGAAAATGAAGAAAAAAAGAGAAAATAATAAAACTGTTATATCTCCATGGACAATACAAAGAAAAAAGATAGAAAAGAACAAGAAAAAGGCACGTTAAGAAGCCAATGCGTTCAAATTGGCTTCTCGCTTCTAGAAGCTTGAAGCCAAAAGATATTTGGAATGTGGCTTTTATTTCCATAAAAAAGTTTCATGAGGTATCATGTTTTGAGCCAAAGTTTCAAAAGCATATTTCAGCAGTTTTAGGTTTTCGAGTTTTATGTTTCAAGCAAGTTTCAGCTCATTTCGTGAAAGTTTCAAAAGGTTTTGGCATTTTTGTGAACTTTCATAAAAGGTTTCAAGCAAAGTTTAAGAAAAAACTTTGCAAGTTTTACGAAGGTTTCAAAATAAATTTAAAATTTTAGGCTCTGAAAAACATGTTTCGAACCAAAGTTGAAGATGTAAAGCAAGTTTCAGAGAAGGTTTCCAACAAGTTTCAAAAAATTCATTTCAAGTTTCAAGAAAGAAATTAATAACCATTGGCAGGTATAGGCAGGGAAGTGTTGCAGTGTACTTCAGTTGGAGGGAGGCGACGAAGGTGTACACCAGCGTGGTGGACAAGGCAGTAGTGGTCTAGCTTGTGCCACGCTTGTCGTCAGAGCTGAGGAAGATGCACCGCTACACATCCTGGTCGTATTGTCCCCTTCGCTGATGGGGCATCGACACGTGAATCTCTGGATTCAGCGGTGATAAAAAGGGTGGAAATGCACCGTGCTGGGTTCGATCGCTCGAGGAAAGGAGAACATCAGATTTGTCATCAGAGGGGAGGGGACGTCAGATCAAGTGGTGCCAAAACTGGGGAAGAAGCACACAAGGGTTGGATCAGGAGATGGTGTGGCTGGGAATGACCGGATCCTGTGGCGGCCTCAATCATGCGAGGGAGAGGGAGAGAGTGAAAGGTCGTGCGATGGAGAGGGGACGTGCAATGGAGAGGGAGTCATGGGTAGACATTCAATGCTTGAGATCCAGCTGGAGAAAGCTATCCTGTTCAATTCTAGCTAGATTTCTCTTAATATTTATATGGTGCATGAATATCTATACAAAGCCAAATACTCCCACCTAAAAATTTAAAATTAGGCTACCACATAAATACAATGTTCCATTATCGTCCTACAGTTTCCATGAAGCTTAGCTCATATACAACTTGCTCATCAAAGTTTGGCTGGGCCCCGTTCGTTTGGGTTTCAGCTTTTGGTTTCTAGTTTCTTATTTTTGTCTTTTTCTAGCTTTTTATCTTTTTTTTTTGGGTTTTTGCCTTTTCTTTTTTCCTGTATTCGTTTGCATTGTCCATGATAGGTTAACCTTTTTTCATTTTAAATTTTTTTAAAATTTAATTACGCCAAAAAAGTCACCAGTAGCTATAGTACAAAATAAACCAATTACAAACCTAAACAATGAAAAATAAGTCATAAACCATGAAGAAAACCCCAAATGAGCATGGGTTTAGTGTGTCACTTGATGTTTCCTTTTAAATTGTTCCCCCTCTAGGTGTCAAAATTGTGGCACCTAGCATATTAGGGCTGTAAATGAGCCGAGCTCGAGCGAGCTCAGCCTACTAGGCTCGAGCTCGATGGAAGCTCGAGCCGAGCTTGAGTGAGCCTAAGTTGGCGGTTGAGCTTTGGGCTTAGCTCGATCTCGACTTGGGCGAAACTCGAGCTTGGCTCGACAAAGCTTGTCTAGGCTTGGTAAGACATGACTTCATGTTTTCATCAAGAAAACTTCATCTCACATGATAGGGACAACTGGAGCAACAAAAGAAGAAGATAGTTCACACTCACTCATTGCGGTGGGACTTGATGTCGGGACTCGGGGTGGCGGTGGGGAGCTGAGGAGGATCTTCGTGGTGGAGGTCAGAGCCGTGGGTGGGCTACCACGAGCTGGCCGGCGGCAGGGAAGGGGGTGGTGTATGGAGCCCGGGGGCAACCGGACAGGGGAGCTGGAGGAGCTGGCAGGGAGCTCGGTCGAAGGCTGGCATAGGAAGGCCGAAGCCAGAGCCGTGGCCGGGCTGCCACTAGCTGGCCGGCGCCGAGGGAGGTTGTGGTGCAGGGATCTCGAGGACAGGGGAGCCGAAGTAGTAGACAGGAAGCTCGGTCGGAGGCTAGAAATCCTCATAGAGATCCAGTTTACCATGGATCCACAACAAGAGCACAATAGAAAAAGGGAAGGTTAGATCCTATCAAAGTACCCAAACTCACTCACCAAGCTAAATCCATGGAGCCAACACCTCAAATCCACAAGGTGGACTGGCTGATTTTAGATTGGCGGTGGAAACTAAGGAGGGGCGAGCGTCTATGGCAAGGCTGGGACACTGGTGGTGCCGAGAGGGAGAGAAGCTGAGGGGAGGCGAGACCAAGCTAGGGGGCGGCACAGGCCTGCCAATGGTGGCACCATGGTCGGCAAGACTAAGCTTAGTGGAGTCGCCAAGGAAGGGGAGATGAAAGGATTTGGGAAGCAGCCGAGCTGAGCCGAGAGAGAGAGAGAGAGAGAGATGGCCAGATGGGACTGGGAGTCGGGGTTGGCTGTAAAATGGCCGGATGGGGAGTCGGGGGTCGTGGGCCTCATGGCCTGTAAAAAAGCTCGAGCTCATGAGTTATTCGAGCTCGGCTAGTTGAAACTCACAAGATCGAGATCAAACTCGAGTTCGGCTCGTTTGGAGCTCGAACCGAGCTCAAATCGAGCCTAAAACGAACCAAACTCAAGTAGCTCATGAGTATCGAGCTTTTATTTCACTCCCAATGCAGAAACTATGGATGGTTTCTATGGCATTAAATAAGGTGCCAAGTAAGCAAAATGCTGATGTGTCATTGGAGTTAAGGAGGAGAGATAAGGAAATGGTTTCTTATATAGACACCATGTCTACACGAGAACCAAGATAGAAAGAGCTGTGATAGGTAGATGATAGGAGAGAGAAGATAGATGATTGGATGAAAATTTTATTTGTAGAAACTATCCATTGGGAGTATAGTTTCCATGGGTAGTGTCCACATTAATTAGCAAGTATAGAAACTACTTCATAGTTTCTGCATTGGGAGTGCCCTTATAGCCCTATAGCACATGCATGTTGCACATGAACCCATATGCATGCTGGAGAGAGAAATTATATGATACGCGACTCACACGGATTAATCGTACTGAACCCATAACACTATAACATTGGATCGGTGATGCATTGAACATTGCTGCAGATTGCAAAACAAGAGACACAAGGATAATATTAGAGCAAGTATTATAAGAGGCTGTAAGCTGGCTGTATGTTGAGGTGGAGGAGAGAGAGGAGGAGAGAGAAGAGAGGTGGGCTGTAAGCTTACAGCCAGCTGAAGCACAAGAACCAAGAAACTTTGTGAGAGGAAGGGGTAGGTCATACAGCCTTCAGCTGACTCTAACTACTATATGAGTAGACTGAAAAGTGAGCTGTAAATATTCATTCAGCTAGCTGAAGGCTGTATTATAAGACTTGCTCTTAACCAGGCCAATTTCCAGACGTGGCCAGATCGTGCAGAGGTCGTAGCTCTAGCTAGCGGTGCCCAAAGGGACGTGTCAAGCGTGCCTCAAACTGGCCGGCTCCGACTCTGATATCTGCCCCTGCTCCCCACCGCTCCTTTTAGCCTATCGGGAAGCAAAGCGCGTCGTCGGTCTGCTGTGATTTCCCCCGAAAAGCACGTATTTTTACACGGTTTTCAGGCGTTCTGTAGGAGTACATGGTTTTCAGGCGTTCTGTAGGAAGTACACGGTTTGGAGTTTTGGATCTGGTAATTACTCTCCCAGCTGATCGATTGATTAACCAAATCTGCTTCTTAGCTGTACGTGGGTTAAGGTTAAATGGATTTTTGATCTGCGATCCAAGTGACAAGCCAGGGAAAATGTCAGCCGGGAGTCATGTTCTGGTCCCTCTTTCCCGGAGCTTTCCTTCCTAATCTAGCCAAATTAAGAGCTCATTCATATTATCTTTTAATTTCAGTTTTGGCTTTAGTTTATGAATAATAACAGTTTGTAGAGAGAAATACTCACGTGCGATTTTTACTAATATAAATAAAGTCACTAAAGTGTGTATTACAATCGACTAGCAGACCCTGCCTTGAAAAGACATCTGTTTGAATGCTAGGTACTGTAGGAAAACCATTTACTACAGAAAAATAACTTGTAGAAGTCAATTTGGGTCAAAGTTTGGCATCTCCCTATGGAAAGGCATTTGCTCTGCCAAGCTAGTCAAATTATTTAAGACTATACTCGGTTGCTTTGAATAGTAAACCTAGCTTCGGGCTGTTCATACATGCACCAGCTGTTAGTTCTTCGATCTGCCTAACATTGAGATCTTCGATCTGCCTAACATTGAGATCAATGACTTGTGAATATTGGAGGAGACAGCAATAGTGCACCTACACATATGCCTTGCATCACGAACATGGAAAACCAATGTGTTCGTGTGTCATACTTAAAAAGTGGTACAAGCTGTGCTAGCTTAACATGATTCATGACTTGGTCCACACCCCATATCGACCTTCCTAGTCTCACTCTCACCGCCGCACACGCCAACTACTGTAACTATATTCTTGTTAAATCTACCCTAGTGCACAATGACCTACAAGATCAGGGGTGGTCCCACTGTAATTCAAGGATATTCAGTTAAATACCTAAAATTTTTGATAAAAATTCACTATATACAAGATATAATACACATTAGTAGTTGGGCCAAATTCGTCCTGTTCATACCTAGTCAGTCTAAATTGGTACTAGATCCTTTTAGCCCATTTTTCTCTCCTAGGTCCAAATTGACGCCAGACACTGGACCAAACCCATTGGTCCACTGTTGTGATTCACAAGACACACGGTAGAAGCTCTAGGTTTCGGTCAATCTCTCCTCTCTGGCTCGCTCCGTTTGGTAACACAGGAGTCTTTTGGTCTTCTGGACTTTTGGAGGCAGGACTCAGGAGGCTGTGCAGGAGCATTGGAGCGGCCGTCTCACAAGTCGCAAGTCATCTCACCGCCGTCGCTTGCTGGCGCGACGTAGCCGCACACGTTCGTCCTCCCCAACCCAGTGACCTCCATAGCGGCATGACCTAATATCCCTAATATGATAATCCCTCCATCTCCTTCTCCTCTCCTGACGATCTCTGATTTGAAGCAAAATTATGAGTCTAAATAAAGACGTGAGTTGTATTTTTCTTAAAGAAGTGAGGCGTTTATAATGATTCTAAAGTTTTTGCATAGTAGTTGATTATATTCTGATGACTAATGTATCAATTATTTAGAAACTATGCAAGTGTTGTCAAGTCTTTCTTATTGTTTGATGTGTTGGACACTTTGATGATTTGATCCCCTTTTGTGTTTGGCTGTCTGATTCATGTTTTGTTTAATATTTAGATAACACTTCTTAAATTGCTTAGCTAGAAACCGTTCAACACATGATAAAAAGCACTTTAAAACATCTGCTTGCTGAACATAAAAATTTGACAAAGAGAATTATTTTTTCACTTGATTAAAGCATCTCGTTGTGATTGTACAACTCTATTGTAGAATTATTTAGATTTGAACTTTGAGTCAAGTTAGTAATTCTAGCGAAAACAGTTCATATCTGTAGGATCGAATACAATAATTAGAGAGGGTGGATGATTGTCTCCGTATTTTGGAATCTCTTAGTGCTCGACGAAGGTTTCGACCGCTCGGCGCTCAACCGCTTAGCTGTCATAAACTCTTATTGGTCGTAAACCTTGATGATGATTTTGACCGCTCACTTGATCTTCAACCAATTTGCACGTACTCGAACTTCGACACCAAGAGCAGAACCTCACGATTACTTGTGCCTTCGAGAATCCAGTGCTTTTGAGTTGACGTACTCTGATCTGCTCCCCCAACCGATGCTGTTGGTAGCGATCGAGTGGACGGCTCGATGTGTGATCGAGGAAAGTGAAGTTGACAGAGGAACTCTAATTCAACACGCACTACTCGGAATGAGAACGAGTCGAAGACGATGCCTAGAAAACATACCGCCGGCACTAAGTAACTTTTCCAGAATAGATTTGATCTTTTATTTCTAGATCATGTTTTGTGGCTACAAAGTGCCCTTACGACACCGCTGAAACCCTAGCACAAACATTTCAAAAGCTTTAATCCTAAAAGCTATACCTTAAACCTTAACCTCTCCCTACTTTTATATGCTAGAGCCCCAAAACGTGTCCTCATCAACACAGACATGAAATTCTATCTGATTTTGAAAATCAAGGGACCTGAAACTCTTTCAAACATGGGTTTTCCAAATTTTCTAAACCTTCCAATTATGGCCACCTTCAATAACTCCCAACTCATCACATGTCGAAACCTATAGGACCGCATCTCCTGTAGCTTCTCTATGCATCATCCACCTTTGATCTTCACATTCTCCAGCGTGAGCCCGACCACCTCGTGATATCCTCGACCACATGAACATCAAAATTCTCCATCCTAGTCCCGGTCCTCCTTGTCATCGACCATGACCGTCTCCACGCCTCTAACCTACACATGCAAAGACTAAAGAACGTTTTTCCAACATAAGTTCTCTCCAACTTGAACAACATCAGTCCACATATGCATCACACACCCTTGTCCATCTATAAACACGAACTAAATCATCCATGACCTCAATTTCCACTCTTTCCAAAAAAATCAACCTCATTCCACTCTGAAAAATCAGTCTGACCGCCATGCATAGGCCGGTCAGATCGCTGGCCCAACATGAGTACTCGAAGATTATAAGAATTGTAGCACTCGAAGCTTACGACAATAGATTATCAACCAGGCACTGTAGCTCCGACCATCGACTAGTTGCTGTAGCTACGACTACTAACAAAGCACTTTAGCTACGCCTACCAACTAGTACTATGGCTACGCCCATTGACCAGGTACTTTAGCTTATGTCCCCGACCGATTACTACAGCTTATGATATTCGATCGATTACTGTAACTAACGACATCCGACCGGTTACTATAGCTTACGACTACCGGTCTATTCACTATAGCTTACGACCAATTCATTGTATCTTACGGCCGTTTCACTATAGCTTATGACTTCTAATCACCAATCAAGGTCAAAGCCTACCAATCGGACCATCCAACACAAGATCGATCGGACCACCTACTACCGATCAGACTACTGACTACCTATCGGACCACTGACTACCGATCTTGGTCCACGCCTGCCAATCAAACCACCCAATACAAGGCAGTCAGACCGTTTAACCTGAATATTTCAGCAATTCTAGTTTTACAATAGTGCATCGACCGAAACTTTCACAAACGCAAATTTCAATGCAACCCAAATGTCAATTATTCATCATTACTATATTCATGACCTATCCACATGAATATCTAATTTCAGCCATCATGGTTAAAACTATTAGCTTTTGAGATCTGTTCTTCACTCAATGCTAAAGTTGCCTCCTTTTGTATGCTTACCTGCATGATAGTTTAGGTCATGTTTATGTAGTAGTTCTAAAAGTTTGGTTCCCTGTGTGAAATGAGCTACAATTCAATACCTGCTACTTAGAATCTTATGCTGCGTTAATTTTTAATTATTTTGTAATTTCTTTATATTATTTGAGACATTATCTTTAGTATGAATAATTGTACTTTAATTTTCACTATTGTAGACTTTTATATTTTCTATTGAATAACATTTTTTATAACTTCGAATACCTATATTAAAAATTTTGGATCCGTCACTGTATAGGATTTGTAACTTTTCTCGACTGTTGTTAGTATCTTGCCAACGGTGATAACCCTTTTGTAATAATTTTGTCGAGTGTCCATCATCTTGCCAACTTCTTTTGTTATTATCGGCTATTTTTCCTTACTGTCGACAAATATTATGATTACACTAGAAAAATCGTCATCTATACCAGAGAAATACAAAAATTGTACAATAACCGTTGGCCACTAAAAACTTATGAAAAAATTGCAAATCTTGTAGTGGTGGATAAGGCTCGAATAGTGCTTCAGTGATTCAAACCCATGCATCATGCTAGTAATATATATTGCTGGTGAATACATACTGGAAATGGTTATTAGTTTTGCGTGAAGGCAGGCAAGTATAATTTTTCTATATGGAAGGTAATGCAAGTATACATACTGCAGAAACATGTTCTTAATTATACTCCTCCCGTGCGTGCTAGCTCTCCAATCTGAATGCCAAAAGTTCCATTTCAAGGGCACAAGAACAAAGTAGTGAAAGTGTAAAGAGGAGTCTGATGCAGCATGAGCATGCATGCAACTTGACAAACGTACGTAGCTAGTGAATCACAAAGGTTACTTTACGACTTGAGCGGTTGATAAAGATGATGATAGAAAGGCAGGACGATGGAGCCATGATAAGAGAGTCTGAAGTATGGACTAATCACACTGTAAACCAAAGTCAAGCGTATGTGAGTACTCTAATCAAATTAGCATTTGAAATTAGCATCAGGTTATCCATGTTGAGAGAGTGCGGATTTAGGCAGCCGAAATTCTTTAATGGCCTGCATACTGAATAGGATCGTAGGTTCATATACAGTGTGAGGATCATTGCCAACACACACTTGCAAATTGCAGTGGCTTTTCTGATAAGTTATTAGTAATAGCAGTGGTTAGCTTTTCGCTTTAAGTAGAGCCGGGACGGTGGCAGTGGACAGTGGTGCAAAGTTGACGGCCGGCCGGCCGGTTGCTGCATCACGTCTCCGCGACAAATTGCAGATATAATTGGGCAGTAATACATAATTAAATCAGAGGCAGATGGATTGCGTCCTGGCTCGATGTATCCAGGTTGGTTCGTGGGCTAGCTCGCGCATGATCTGACCATGTGACTGAAGCACCATGTTGAGAAGATATAAAATAATGTTATGACAAATATATTGTAAATTTTATGGAGTGAGTAATTAATTTTGTAGATACTACGTTCTATCTAAATCGGCTTTAGAATTTTCCAGACAAATTGGTATGGCTGCAATGGTCATACTGTAGAGCTGTAGTACCGTGGCAGTCAGATCACAGAGCGGTCGTAGGATCGCAGTTTACTTACCGATAGCTTATTTTCAGAAAGGTCCAGTTGTGGGGTGCGGTAGTACCGGTCCAGGTGAAAATTCTCGGATTTGGGGAAATTGAGTCAAGGGTTAATTTGGCTTGACATAGGTTAGTGCATTAATATTGTATGAAATATATTTTGATTAACGTGGGTCAAGTTATGAAGAATTTATATCTGAAAATGATTTTTTGGTCTTTGTATGTGCAAGGTCGTTTAGAGTCAACCATAGTTAATGGCGAAGATTGGGGCTATGCACATGGAGGTTCCAAGGCCCAGGACAATCAAAGATACCGGGAGAGATGACTGAGCTCAAGCATGGCACGAGAAAGATAGGAAATGTTGAAAGAAAGTTTGAGCAACGGGTTGTACCATATGGCTTAGTCGGTCCAAGTGAGGTGTAGTCTAGTGGAATCAGAAAGAGAGAGACTTGTTGATACGTGGCAAGTTAGTGGTACACCGTGCACCTACACATGGCAATCATGGTATTTGCTTGCAAAGGAATGTGAAGACTAGGTCAAGAAAGGTTATTTTGGTAAGTTGATAAAATACCAGAAACTAACTTGGATCAAAATCGTGACGCTTGGAAAAGCGGTTTAGGTCAAGGAAAAGCTAAAAAGATCAAGTTGGATTAAAGGCTAAGAACTTTGCGCATTCAGGCTTATGTGCTTTTAAAAGTATGCATAACTGTAGTTTGTGAGTAAAACCCGTGTTGTGTGGGGTTAACAGGTTTTCCTATACGTGCTAAGTGGATAGTCTCCACAAGGGTTAAATAGGTGCTGGTTGTTTATCTATTTAATGAGTTGGAATGGAGACTTGCTAGTTAACCATCGTAACATCCCAAATTTGTAGCATTTGAAAAATGAGAAGTATTAAAATCTTTTGTCGATTTTCAGTCTTAATTAAAAATTTTAGCTTTCATTTGAGGTTCTTGTTTTGAATTTGTGCTAAATAATTTAATCAATCCGAATCTCGCATCAAGAGCCAAAGTATTTGAAAGTTGTCTCAATCAAAAGTTAAAATGTAACTTCAAGCGAGCAATCGTTCATAAAATTAAAGTTCTAAAAATCAAATTTATATTAATATTAAAACTTCCCATCTAATTAACATATCCAAAAATTCAAAATCAGAAGCTCAGAGTTATCTCCTGGAATTCGACAATTTTGAAATTCAAAATTTGAAATCGAAAGTTGAACCAAGATTTCAAATTCAAAACCCACTTACAAATTTAAGATTTAATTTCAAAATTGGAAAATTCTTCACAAATTCTCGGGCCCCGGCCCATTTTTCTCAGCCAGCCCCTAGCTTGCCTCAGTCCACCTGACCTCCTCCTCTCCCTTTGTTTCTCCCTTCTCCCTCTTTCTCCCCTTCTTATTTCTTCCTGCACCGGCCACCCACCGCTTGCCCCTATCGGTGCCTCCCCTCGGCCTAGCACCACTCTGTCCCACCGGCCTAACCCCAGCCTAGCCCCTCTCCTTCTCCTTCCCCTGGCACCAGCTACCATCCGGCCCGACTACCCTGCGCGTTAGCTGCTCTGCCTATGGTCGTCCGTACGCCTAGCTTCGTCACATCCGGGCAGCTACGAGCATTGACGACGGCATTGATGCCACCCGGCATTGACACCGTCTGAGCCGAGGGTGCAGCTCCCTTTACCTAGCTTTGCCCTACCTCCTAGATCTCCTCCATGGCTTCGTCGTATGCCCACAGCGCCGAGACCGCCCTCGGTTTCCTTCCTTCCCCTGGCACCCGCCTTCAATGCCGCACCACGTCGAGCCAACTTTGCCCTGGTTTCCCCATCACATCCGCGCCAGCTGCTCTGCCCTACGGCCAGCCTATGACTACCCTGCACACGTTCAATACCACTGCCCCGACGTTACTCCTCTGCTTGCGTCTTCAATGCACCCAACGGCCAACCCTCCATTCCCCATGTATAAGAAGACTTGAGCTTCGCAGTGCCTCCCCTTGTCCCTCTTCTCCTTTCCTCCTCAAACCAAGCACAGCCGAGCCGCCCCGCGCTCACGCCAGCCATCATTGTCCCCCATTGTTCCACCTCTCTAGTGAATCCTGTGATGAGCCAACTGCGTCACGGTGCGTCCTCGGGCATCTTCTACCTCCCTCCTCTTTTAATTGAAGTTCCGTCGCCGAAGTCCACCGCAGCGGCCATTCTTCTCAAGTTAAAGCCAATGCCGCCATTTCTGCTGTCGTCGCTCGTTCGGTGCCCATCTTCTCGATTCGGTGCTACAGGACCTTCTCCACGCCGCCCTGAAGCTTCCCCAATCGCCGGCCGAAGTCCTCAATCACCTGAGCTCACCGTCCATGACACCCTCCTCACGCCACTGCCCATTAACATCGTCATCCCGCCTCGGTCCCTCTCCAGCCCCACCATCACTTCTGGTGAGTTCCTTATAGCTTACTCGTGCTCATGCTCACCTACTTTTTCTTTATCTCCTCCCCGACCGACGCCGCCCCTGTAGCTTCGCTGTGACTACTGCTTGGTGCCGTCGCTGGCCCTTCTCGGTGCACCCTGACCTAAGTTGCCGCCTCCCAACACAACCACACAAAAAGTTATCACAGATGGTTGAAAAATACCATCACAGATGGTTTCATAAGCTGTCTGAATTTATTGATTAGTAATAATACGAGGTCATCACAGACGGCTTTCGAACTGTCTATGATGCAGACTTTCACAGATGGTTTTTAGTAAAAAACCATCTGTGATAGTTGACTAACACAGACAGTTTTTAGTAGAAACTGTTTGTGATATATGGTTTATCATAGACGGTTTCAACTATCATAGATGGTTCTACTAAAAATCGTCTGTATTAGTGAACTATCACAGATGGTTACGAGTTAATAACCGCCTGTGATATTCTTTTTTGCTCCTAAACCTATTTCTGTTTGCTGGCTAGTCTTAAGAAATACTAGCCATGCCCTCTGAAACAAGCAGATCAACACAGTATATATATACATCCAATTCACATTCATTCATTTCAAAAACAAGAACATTCATTTCACAAATCAATTAATAGGAATGAAATAAATGGATATCCATAAACAAATACACACATGAATAATTAAGATCAATCTTATCCCAGTGAAATTTATTCTACACTATGAAACTCCCCATCTTTTTACTGACTTTAGACATCAAGAAGTACACACACTATCCTCGAATAAGTTTGAGGTCAGTCTGTTCCAACGGAGTTGTAGTGATGGACGAAACCTGTCAGAAGGAAGATAAATGTTGTGCATACATATATAAATTCATAAGTATGAAATAATTATCGCAAGATTGACATACCTTAGGGTTGTTCTTTGTGAAACCGACGAGTAGTTGCATGTTGTACCAAACATAGAATTCATAGGTTTTGTTGCCCGATGGCTGCTGCTGGTGCTGTAAAAATAGAATTTATTAATTTAAGAGGCATTACTACAAAGTGTTGTATAATATTAATGTGTACTAGCGAATACCGAGAAATCTAGAATGTGTCGTAGGGCGTCGATTCCTCCCTTGGATTTTCGTACCTTTACAACATACGTGGCAAACGACCTACGTGATTCCAAAAAGTTAGCCTTAGTCATTGGGAAGGTTTGAAAGACTACAATAGGATTATCTATGGAGGAAATGTATTTACCTATTGATTACTTGTTGGACAACCGTCTAGTCAGTTTTGTTCTTCTTTAGGAAATCTAGGTATATTACCTCATTCCATTTTGGTACAATTACAATTAGAATCCAGTGGAACCTACACAGGGATGTCATGGTCATTAAACCTAAGTTCGTGTTGCTTATAAAGTACAAATCAACAAGTATAGCCACTAGTGTAGCACTTACCCCTGGTTGTAGGGCATAAGTATGAATTCCTTGGCGCGGTGGCCCTCCAATACCTTCATAATGTAATTCTCGACGAAGGATGCATCCTCCTCGATGATATCCATGGCAACCAAGCGTGGGTCGAGAAAACCAACCGATGATTTTGTTAATCTGGCTTCACTCACCATGTATCTATATATACACACACACACACACAAAAACAATGAGTTATATATGACATTTATTGGCATTACATAAACGTGGACCGTGATTGTACACACTTACAGTGTCTAGCATCGAATGAGTGAGACATTGAGCGTGTCTAGTGTGAAGAGAAACAATAGGTCCTCGAAGGTCACCGTGAAGATAGTCATGAATATTATGTTGTAGATGATGTGGCATGAACTTGATGTTGACACCCACGCGTCATTGTTCCTCCAGCTTGTTGGCCTGATGCAAGCAATACATATGCAATCCTTGACAAGATAGTTCTAGAGTTAGGAGGCGCTCTTTCGGGACGACCAATGGCTCACCTAACACAAATTTGGAGCCAACGACAAGTAGGAGATCTTATCATCCATCTTCTTCGGTTTGTCCTTCCTACCTCGGCTGTAGGTCGACATCACGGTAGTCGACTGGGCACGAGATGTAATTGGTTCTAGTAGCATTGGTGTGGGTCACGCCTGTGGAATTGGCACTGGTGCAGATAGATCCTGTGGACTTGCTACCGGTGCAGATGGCTCTTGTAGACTTTGCACCGGTAGCGTTGGTATGGATCGCGCCTATGGAATTGGAATCGATGCAGATATCTCCTATGGACTTGGCATTGGTGCAAATGGCTCTCGTGGACTTGGCATAGGTGTAGGAGCCTCCAAGAAGATGTCGCTCTTGGGCCAATAGATGAATGCTCCAATGGCTTACCCTAGAGTCATGACCTCGTCATTAGAGGGCATCTACAGCAGGATGACCTCAAAATTGGCATGAACACCATCCACATTCACTTTTGCAAAACCTGGCACTAGAGATACATCGTGCACCAAGGCCCCAGGCCCGGATGGATACGCCTTACCCGAAACAGCACACAAGGCAACAGAGGTATATCTCACTTGGAGCTTGCACTTCGTAGCCACCTACATAACAATACAAAATTAGCTACTCCAACATGCCTATCAATGGATCAAGCATTCTAGAGATAATAATTATTACCAGGATGTTATCAACAGGAAATCAGTGGTCACTTTCCGAGGTAGCGTTGGATGCGTAGCTACTCCGACGATGGGGGGCTACCTAGCATAGGAGCAACAGGGGCTTCCTGTTAATTTTTCCTATACCTTTGCATCTCATCTCTAACCAACCTTTGCATCTCACCTCTAATGTTTTCTATAATATCCTCTTGTAGTTGTGCCTTGCGCTTAGTTTTGGCTCTCTTTCTACTTCGGTAAGCTTCGAAGTCCCTTGGGAAGCCATGTTTCCAAGGAACATAAAGACCAAGGTCTCTCATGTGACCTGGGTACTCCTTGTTTCCCAGGGCAGCAAAGAGTAAATCTCTCTCCCTAACTGCCTCAGATAAGCCTTAGGAAGATTCTACACTCAATGCTTCCAAGTGGTGAGACACTTCATCGTCTACGGGTTTTGAAAGGAGATGGCCCTTGACGACATGGTAGATGGCCTCACTCTTATCCAGTTTCAAGTGCACTCATTAGGGATCCCGGCAAATGGCGGGGAGGTCTCTCACAGGATTGCCTGCTCGTCCTCCTACCTCCATTGCAGGATTTTACCCGCATACCTAGTGGTGCCGAGTGTGTGGGGGGTGTATGTTTTTTGCCTGGAGGGCCCTATGAACCACACTTTCACTTTTAAAATTATTTATTGTCTTCATTACCACAAACTCTTGCCATTGCGATTCCAGGAATGGATACTTGTGGAAGGGTGTCAAATCCTTCTCCACGTATTGCTTGATAAGCAGGCTCTTGAAGTTCTTCTACGCTTTGCATGCTGCTAGCAACGCATGTCGTTGCACGGAGGCCGTGTGTTCTTCCAACATCTCGAACGATTGAAAATCTACTATCAACAGTTGACTTTTCTAAACTTTAGTCACCTTCTTCCATGAAACAAACATGATCTCAATCTATTCTCGTGCAACTATTCTGACTATTCTCTGGAATGCAGACCCTGCTCGGTGAGAATTGAGAGGGGTCACGATGCATCGACATTTGAGAGACCATGTGGTTATGACCCCATGCTTGTGATGAGTAATTGACAAGGTTTCTGGAAAGATTGAGTTTGGTTTGTGTGTTTCGTGCCATGATGGCATGTGGCTCAATCGGGTTTGGTTAGTTGGACTTGAGGTGTATTCTTCTTCCCGTTTGAGCTTTTGGGCCATTTTATGCTTAAGTATGATTAATTGATGCTAATTGCGATTATTTGTGTCGAGCGGTGCTATGTGATGTGTTTCTTGTCTGTGATGGTTGCAGGACGTCGAGATGGAGTCGTGGCGAGGCACGGAGGACTGGACTAGGCGCAGGTGGTGCTGAGGTCAGAACGGTCGAGGTGTGCCGAAGACGGTGAGGGCTCGAGGTAGCTGCGAGGCTTGAGCGGCAAGAAAGGAGGAAGCTTCCCGGAAGGTGCAGGAGGGGCGTTTTGGGGAATACACAAAGCTGCACTAAAGGAAGCGAATTATGGATAAAGCACTAGTGTTGGTGGAGGCTTAGTGGGTAAAGAGAAAATCAAAACCATTAGTTGGAGGCTATAAAAGGAGGGTGTCACCTACATGGTCTTAAGGGCTTTTGGGGCTGTTTTTGCTTTTCTCTTTAGTTGGTGAGGGGTAGGAGAGAGCAGAACTTCGTTGTTTTCTTGCCTCCCTGTATATGTTGGAGATATGAGATGAGTTTTTGAGATGTTTGTGTGAGGAGAGAGTTGTAATCCCTGTACAATCATTCATCTCTCTTCCTCAACATCAATGAGAAGGATTGTGATGGGTTGTCTTCATTTTCTTGTCCATATGTGATGGATTTCAATTTCTGAATTTTTTTTGTTTTTGCTTGGTTTTCTTGAGTTCTTGAGTTGAATCCTTGATCCTCTAGCTAATTCTTGATCTCTTTGTGATGGGAAAGACTCAAGGCCATTTGGCCATTCCATTTTTGAGATCAAGCTGAGGATCCAATGTCTTTTGTGATTTCTAGAACCCTCGTCATATGCTTCTCTGCTCTCTGAGTTCTAGGGTTTTCTAGGAGAAGAAAATGGGATCTTTTGATTCCCTTTGGGAGATGGCCTAAGATTTTAGCTTTTGAACCCTGAGTTCATTACTAATCTATTTGCAAAAAATCTTGTGCAAAGGATGGATGAGCTATGAGTAATCTGAAGATTAGTGTCATCCTTCACTCCATTTTCAGGTTTTTCCTCATTTCTTGATTTCTAGCCCCTTTAGTGAAATCCTTGAATCCAAAAGGTCCTATTTCTATTTGGAACATTCTCTTGAGCCTGTGGTCTGAGGAGATCACCTTCTTTTTACAAATTTCACTAAAATCTGAAGTTTCAAGCCTGTTCTGAATTTTTAGGTGCCTGCTGTTTTCTCTGAAATTCGACCAACAGTCTGACCGGTTGGGAGGAGGCGGTCTGACCGGCCGTCACATGGCGGTCAGACCGGAGTGTGCCCGGTGGTCAGACCGGCCCTCCCATGGCGGTCTGACCAGCTGAGGCACAGAGGTCAGACCAGCCCTCTGAGTTTTGAGTTGAATTTTTTTTGGGGCTAGCTCTTCCTTGTTCTTTTTGTCTGAAGATTTCTCTCTATTCCTTTAAGGAGAGCATTTCTTCTTCATAGTTCCAGTAGCTATTGGAGGAGAAATTCCGTGGGGGTATTATGGGGATAATCTTTGAAGAAACGGCATTCACCTCCCCCTCTATCGCCGATTTCGATCCAACAACATTGATGATGGTAACCGGCCCTCGGGCCATTTTGATAATCCTCTTCCTTTTCAGGATTTTCCAGAGGACAGTGCATCACATGCATCTGGCGACGTTATCGAAGAATGAGCGGACGACATCTTCAAAAGATAACAGAAGTGAGCCAATTCTTGAGACAATGAACTAGAGACAAATATCAAAACTATTTAATTCAAGTAAATCGCATTCATATTAATAATATATTCATGCTCTGTGATCTCTGAAAATCAGAATATATGCTCCTTTTGTAGGCTTATTTTGTCATTCAAATGCTGGTGGAATTATGCTTTAAAACAATAATATTTTATTAGAATTAAATCTGAATTCATGCTAAAACCACATTAATTACAACAATCTAGAAAACCAAGCGCATATACAGCAAAGCATATATCCAAAGACATGATAATAGTATAGAGATCAAACTATTCTCTCTCAACATGAACAATGTAATCAAGCCAAAGGACAAAATGCTAAACTGAGCACAAGAAGGAGCATTTGTAATTAACATAATGCACAGATTAAGAAGTGGGTTTTGCTCTCAGTTTAAGGAGTTGCTCAAGTTAAAACTTGGCCTTCTCCCCAGTGATAGACCTTACGAGGAGGGCTGCTTGAGTCAGGGAGGCGGCGATGGGCTCGGGAGGAGGAGGGCATCGGCCTCAAGGGAGGAAGGCCGCTAGAGTCGGGGGAGGTGGTGACAGGCTCGGGAGGAGGAGGGCAACGGCCTCGGGGAGGAAGGACGCTGGAGTCGGGGGAAGAGGAGGAGGAGGAGGAGGGTGACGGGCTATGGAGGAGGAGGGGGCGACGGGATCGGGTGAGGTGGCGGCGTTAGTAGGTAGTACAGTGGGGACAAACCCTAGTGCGCTATATGGGAAAATCACAGACAATTCTTATTTAAAACCGTCTGTAATAACTTAACATCACAGATGATTTTAATATAGAACCGTTTGAGATTATATATATATCACAGATGGTTAAATCATGTCTTGTTAGATCTTGTGACTAGTCTGGTCCTAGTGATCCTCTTATGATTCATGCCATATCAAATAAGCTAAGTTGGGTTTTGAATCTGCATTGAGCTTTAGATTGAGCTATGCTAGTTCATTAGTGAAGCATGAGTTAGATTTAACTCTTTGTTCTTGAACTAAGTCAAGAAAATGCAAAAAGATCTCTTTTGTGCGAAAAAATAAATCTCACCAATCTTTTCTCATGAGATGGCTTGCCATTGCACTAGGCATTAACTTAGGGGAGTTTTCGATGACCAAGATCATTTCCTTAAGCTTCTTGCTTGGAGTGGTCGTATAAGGCTTGAGATCTAGTACATGTCCAAAAAACAAAATCTTGTGAAAAATGGTTGAAACCAATCATGAATTTCTAAAAATGCCAAATGTGCTAAATTCACTCAATTATAAGTGATATCAAGAACTTGAACAAATGTCTTGTTTTTGAACTTGTAGCACTCTAAATTGACTCGATGATAGCTTCTTGGTTCCACTTATAATATTGACATGGCTTGACTCATGTTTGGATACCTTTAACTAGACTATGATTTTAAGTGACTTGACATGTTAAACAATCCATCTAATTTCAGATTATGGCTTATTTGGCTTTAGCTTGGTAATACATGGTTTGTCATGATCTAGATAGCACTTTCACCTTTTATGGCTTGGTCTAATAGCTGGAAAGTCACTTTGGATAATCTTCATGGCTTCTAATGTTTAAAATGAATTAAATTGTAGTCACTCCATTTCATTCATGCTCTATTTTCTTCCATGAATCTTAATGACTCTATTGCCAAAAGGGGGAGAATGATATGGAAAAAGGCATTAAAGGGTGCAAAAGGCATTAAAGGGGGAGAATGCTTGGTCATCTTGTTATGAAAATGGTCATGGTAAGCAATTTCTCTTTTCTTTGGACCATAAGCAAGATTGAGCTTTTGTGAGGTTTTAGGTGTGATTTAGAGTTATTGTAGAAAATTGCTCTTTCTTGTTGTTTGCTCCATTTCACACTTTGTCAACATGGTCATGAGTTCCTTTTTCACTTCTTTTAGACCATGTGTGGCTTTTGCAACTTCTTGCTTTTCTTTTGAAAAACAAACTCATCTTCAAGCCTTTACTATGTTTGTCAATATACTCATCAAGGGGAAGATTGTGAGACCATGTGGAGGTAACCCCATGGTTGTGATGAGTAATTGATCTTTGCGTTAGAGTTTGTGTAGAGGTTGAGTTTGATTTTTGAGGTTTGTGCAGAAGTTGGCTCTCTGTCTGTGAGGTCTAGAGCTCATGCCTCTTACGACTTAGTGGTCGGCAGAGGCTCTTACGACTTGGTGATCGGCAGAGACTTTTACGACTTGGTGGCCGGCAAAGTCTTTTACGACTTAGTGATTGGCAGATGCTTTTATGACTTGGTGGTCGGCAAATTCTTTTACGACTTGTTGGTCGGCAGGAATTCTTACGACTTGGTGGTCAGCAGGAGTTCTTATGACTTGGTGGTTGGTAGGAGTTCTTATGACTTGGTGGTCGGCAGGGGTTCTTACGACTTGGTGGTCGGCAGAAGTTCTTAAGACTTGATAGTTAGCAGAAGTTCCTACGACTTTGTGGTTGGCAGGTGCTCTTACAACTTGATGGTCGTAGCTTCTGTTGGTTGTGATCGATAGTCGTAGCTCTGCTTGGTCATGATCGATAGTCGTAGCTCTGCTTGGTCATAATCGATAGTCGTAGCGTTTTGCATGCTTGTGATTGAGAGTCGTATGTCATAGCGACCAGGTTTGGTAAAGTCATAGCCGCTGTGAGCGATAGTCATTGTGTTCTATGTGGTAGTCGTAGCCTGTGTTCTCCATGGTAAGAGCGACCTATGTGATGGTCGTAACGACTTGCTGAGTGGTCGTAGATTGTTGGTAGGACCTCATGGGCTACGAGTACCACATGTCTTGTGCATCAGAGTAGTCGTAAGCTATATTAGACCAGTTGGTTTGCTGAGATTATTCACTGGGATACATTCTAATTATGCAAATTGATGATCCTTGTGTTTTGTGCAGTGCTGTGTGATGTTTTGCTTGTTGGTGTTGGTTGCATGACTTTGGAGCTAGGTCATGGTGAGGCGTGGAAGAACCGGGACTAGACACGGGGAGGTGTTGAGGTCTAGAACGGTCAGGGAGACGTCGAAGATGACTGAGGCTTGCAAGGTAGTTGCAAGTCGAGATGACAAGGAAACGGGAAGCTTCAAGGAAGGCAGTAGAGGGGTATTTTGGTAAATTACCCAATACCGGGAAAGGAGGCGGTGTGTAAAACCGCGGTGTTGGCCTAAGTGGTTTAGTTCATGTATGTGCTGAAAGTATGAAGTGGATCAAGTGTGATTTACTAACGGGTTGATGGATGTAAGCTGCTTTGAGAAGTGTGCTGAGAAAACCCGGTATTAGGTAGGGGGTTAATGGGTTATCCCCGGTATGGAGAGCCTATAAAAGGGGATGGGGCTACCCATCCCGATGTCTCTCATGTGTGTGTTCCTTCTAGATTAGGGTTAGGGTTTTTTGTGTTGAATACTTGTGCTCTTGGTCCTCTTGGATGGAGTGGCTGTAGACTCAATCCTCAGAGCAATACATCTATTTTCGATCTACTATTTGTGTATTGTTCTCTGTTTGGTGTTGAGTTGGCTTTGGTCGTTTCGCCTATTTTTTCTCTCTGTTTCTTTGATTCGCTCTTTTCTTTCTTGATCTGAGAGAATGTTCTTGCTTGTTTTGTTGATGATCTGATTTGTTGTGTGTTAGGGAATCATACTCAGAGCCACCTTGGCTATTTTATTCCCATAAGCAAGGGCTAATTGTCTTTTCATCCTCTCAGCTTCAGTTTTGAGCGCTCTTGGTGAAATCTCTCTATTTGCTTGCTAAGTTATGTCGAGTTTGGATCTTGTGGTCATGCGCTACTCTGTTCTGTGTCTGTTCTTCTGGTTTGGTTACGACCACATCTAGTTTAGACTATGGTTGAGTTTCTGACTGTAGCACTTTTCTTTTCGACCATGTTCACTCTTTCGACTGCTGCGTGTTCCTCGGTTTTCTTTCTGAACTGATTCAATCGGTAGTGTGGTTCGCTATCTGGAACTTGATCGGCTTTACAATCACATTGGTTTTGACCATGGTCGAGTTCTAGACCAAAGAACATTGCTCCCGACCTTATTCAAATCTATTGTTTCTTCGCCTTCTTTAGTTGAATCTGAACTGAAGCAGTCATAGTCGATTCAGTCCCAGCCTGGAATGTCGATCAGCTTTATGACTATGTTGGTTTCGACCATGCTCAAGTTCTAGACTACATCGCACTAGTTTCGACCACGCTGATCATTTTGGTTATAGACTGGTTTTGACCACATTGGTTGTTCGACCACTCGTTGGCTTACGACCACATTGGTTACGACCACGGTGCTGACTGGTTACAATAACGTTGATTGTTTGACCACTTGTTGGCATTCGATCACGTTGTCTATGACTACGTCTATTTCGACCGCAACCATTTTTGATCATGTTGTTTCTCGTCTCAGTTGTTATCGACTATAGTGACTTTTGTTCGGTTGTTGGTTTTCGACCACGTTATACTTCTGTCGAGTAGTTGGACTTACGACCACTCTGTAAGCTATCGACCATGTTGTTGAAACTTACAACCACGTTGTAAGTTTCGACCACATCGATAGATTTCAACCACCTTGTTTTTCCTGCTTGATTCGTTCAGTCTCTTCTTTTTCTTATGGGATTTCAATTCTAATCTTTATACCTCTGTAGCTATCAAAGAAAAAGGACCGAGTGAATACTTGGGGAAAATTTGAAGGCACCATTCACCTCCCTCTGTTGCCTGTTCGGTCCTACATCTCTTTTTATAGATCTTAACATGTCTTAAGAGCCATTGCATCAAACAAAGTATTCAATGGAGTTGATTTGTCTTATTGGAAGGCTCATATGCAATCCTACATCGAGACTCAAAAGACAGTAAATTGGTTCAAAGTTAATAATATTTATGTTGTATTGGTTGATGATCAAGTTACCAAATCTAGAGGCAAACAACAAGGCTCACAATTTTCTGATTCAAGAGTTTAGTCGATCTAAGTTTGAGCGAATTGCTCACTTGAGGTCTACTCATGAGATCTAAAAGACCCTCGGTGACTACCATGAGGGTTCTACCATGATCAAGAAAGTGAAATAGAACCAACTGAAGAAAGAATACTCAAAGATCGAGCAAAAGCCTAATGAATCCTTATATGAATTGTGGGGAAGGTTCAACAAGATTATTCATGATCTTTGCACACACCAAGTGTTGGGTGCACTTGATTTGAAAGTTTGGGGAATGAGGATCACATCCATCAATGACAACACTATGGTTGATGACACTTGTGGTCGATCACATCCATCAATAATATCTATCAATGATAAGCTCTACTCAAGGTTGAAGGCACATGATGTTGACTTCATCTCGTGTCTTCCTTTGACAGAGTTGATGACACTTGTGGTTGACCCTTCTCGGAGTAGCTCTTCTAGTTCCTTGGATTTTGACTCTTCTAGATTTATGCCCTTCTATCCACAAAATTCATAAAAGCATACAACAAGGAGAGAAACAAGATAAGGGGTGGCCCTATCACTTGCTTTGAGTGTGGTGAGCCCACTACTAGAAAATCCCCCTAATGCCACGAAACACATTGCAACAGCACAAAATTTGTTGCAATAGGTAGGCCTTATTGCCACAGTTTGGAAAAAATGTTGCGATATGTGGTCAATATTGCCACTAATTTATTGCGTTGCAAAAATCTTGGCTTTCGTGGCAAGAGGTAGGTGTTATTGCCACCACTTTCAAAATCGTTGCGATTAGCTGACAATATTGCCACGCAATTTCCTGCGTTGTGATAATCTTGAATTTCGTTGCAATATGTTGATGTTATTGCAACGAAATTCTAAGTGGTTGCGATGAGTTGACAATATTGCAACGGATTTATTACGTTTCCATAATCTTTAAATTACGTTGCAAAAGGTTGATATGTATTGCAATGAAATTATAAAGCGTTGCATCAATAAATGTTTTATTGTCATGAATTGATTGCGTTGTCATAATCTTTAACTAGTGTTGTAAAAGGTTTGTATATGTTGCAACGAAATTGTAAAGCGTTGCATCAATAAAGGTTTGCCACGATTTACATTTGTTGGAAGAAAAACTTGTTGGGTGGCAAAAAGTAATTGTGTTGCCACAATTTATTTAAGCAAAAATAGAAAAAAGAGCATGCCCTAGGTCTTGAACCCAGGACCTTCACGGTCATAAACCTTTTTCCTACCACTAGGTTAGGCATGTGTTTTGTTCAAATATTTGTGCACTTATTCTTTTACAGTATTTGCGTTATGGGAAAGGACACGTGAGTAACCCCTGGGAAATCAATCTCGCTGACGCGTTTACGCTCATGTCTTGCACTTCTCAGTTAAATATATTATTTAACTGGAAGGAATTATTGAGCCGTATTAAATATTATCAAGTGAACTCTAATTTAATTGGGTATTTAATGATTATATTGGAGTTTGTAACATCCTGAATTTCAGAGCCTTTTTTGAAGCTTTTGAAATAAAATTCACCATTTGTATTTTTCTGAGATTAATTAAAGCTTAATTGGAATTTTTATGAATTAAAAAGGGTTTAATATGATTAAGTTAAACATTAACGTTTGCCAAAAATATTTTATTGAGTTCCCTGAGTCCCAATGAATTTTATGGAATTTTCTGGATTTATTTGCTACTTTCTAGAGCTCAAAAAGTATTACTTGAATTTCTGGAAAAATAAAAACCCCAAAAATCCTTAAACCGGCCGGTGGGCCGAAACCCACCAAGCCGGCCCAACCCGCCCGACCAGCCTGCCCCGCCCCTTGCCACGCGCGCGCATCCGCACCCGCCTTGACCCGTCCGATATGCGCCACGTGTCGGCCATTGAACACGCGCCGATCCTGCCCGTGCCACACGTCATCCATCGGAGGGCCCGTGCACTGTTCTTCTCCTACCCGGCACCGTCTCCGTCTCCGACGGGACTCCGCCTCCGCCGCCACCTCGGCCGTGCTCGCCCCGGACTCCGCGCTTGCCATGGAGTCGGCCTCGGGACCCGGGTATAAAAAGGGGCCGACCCCCGGGGTCTCCTCTCCATCCCAAGCCGCCGCCTTCGCCGCCGCCAGCGCCGTGCGCCATTGCCGTCGCCGCCGCCAGCACCGTCGCCCTCGCCGCCGTCGTCTGTCGCCGCCAGTGAACTTCACCGCCATCGTCTGCCGCCGCCGGTGAGCCCCGCCGCCACCTAAGTCGCCGCCGGCCAAGTCCGCCGCCGCCCGGTCACCCCGTCAGCCAGACCCCGCAACCGCACCCGCGCGCCCCGCCGCTTTGCCTTCCGGTGGATCCGGTCCACCGTGAGCTGTGTCTCCGACCCGTGGGGTCCACTGGTCAGCGTCGGTGCCGTAAACCCGTGAGCCGGTTAGCTGCGTCAGCATGCCACGCAAGCCAGCCATGTCAGCCCTAATCTGAGTCAGCACGCCACTTCAGTGCCACCTGTCAGCCACGTCAGCAACCGAAGCCACCCGATGCCACGTCACCCCGCCCCGTCAGCATGCCACGTCAGCCAGGTTTCACACGTGTCACCACGTGGCTGCCACCTCAGCCCTAGCCGCCACGCCAGCAGCCATCACCCTTGCACTGTTTCATGCGCCGGGTTCACGGTAGACCGGTTATTTCGTGAGCCGGGTCCACAGCACAGTGCAATTTTTGAATTACAGCCTTTTTCCCCAAATTAGATTTTTCAGAGGCCCATTCTCCCTCGTCCGAGCTCCGATTGACCCGATTCTTTTTCCTAAATTCATCTAAAATTGAGCTCTATCTTTTGGTTCTCGTTTGAATGTTTTTGAATTTATTTTGAGTTTCGTTCCGTTTTCTCCCTCGTTAGATCACGTCTTCGATGTTGATAAGACTCGTTTTCGATATTTCAATGAGCCTTACATTTTAGGGACACAAGCTGAGCAGGTTTTTTATGTGCCTTGTGCGACAAAACCGAATTAGTGCACAGTGCTTCGCATGAAACCTAGGAATTTGTTTTCCATGCCTGAAGCAGTAGGTGCAGAAAAGGAGGGAGAACCCGATGTTGAGTCGCTGGTCGTCGGACTGGAAGACATGAATGTATCCCACCTACATAAATACTTGACAAATTGGAAAAGGAATGACATGGAAGGGGTAAGTGTTGATGCTTCTGTCATAGATAAGGTGGTTCCTGTACCTGAACCCAATGATGAGGACTTAGACGATGATGATGAAGATGATGACACCTACATTGATGATGGAATTGTCGCACCTGTGAATTCTGTAGGACATGGAGATGATGATTTTTTTGTTTAAACTGTAGCCTTGTGTGGTGATATTCGTGTAATATTGTGTTTTGTCTCTAATTATTATTCTGCTGCAACACTCTAATTATCTTTACTATATAAAGAAGGAGTTGGTGATTGGTGCGGCCTCTCACCCTTTCTCATAAAAAACACTGGCTGACGTGTGGCAACATTCGTTGCAACAACAAACAATTGCCACAACACATTGCATGGCAATAACCATAGGTATTGTAACGAAACCACAATCCGTTGCACAACCTTTTAAGCATGCAAGTACTTGCCACGCTTGCCAACGGAAGTGAAGTGTTGCAATAGTTACATATTGCATCTATTTTGGCCATATTGCAACGATTTCGCTCCGTTGTCCTAGACCTGAAAACTAGTAGTGGCCGAACCACATTCTGGCCAAGTGCCCCAAACTGAAGGGCAAGGAGGAGAAAGACTTCTAAAGACACCCTCAAGCTCGAGATGTGAAATCTAAGAAGCCCAACTACTGCAAGTTTGTCAACCAAATCCTTGCTGCTCTTGAGAATGTCAACATGAGTGATGTGGACTCGAGGACGAAGGACAAATAGAGTGACTCCTACAGCAAGAAGAAGACCCAAAACATCATCGGCTTGTGCTTCATATCCAAGGGTAGCACGGATGTTGATTCCTTCGATAACAATCCCTAAAATGAGCCCAACAAGGTATGCTCTCCTCCAAAGAAATGAAATGTGCTTCTATTGCTACTGAACAAAAACTAAATAAACAAGCTAAAATAATTAAGAATCAGGACATTATGCTTGACAACTTGAACATAGAAGTTGTTAAGCTCAAATCTATGAATCCTGATGATAATTGTGAATCTTGCTTGTGCTTGCATGATCAAATGGTTAATCTGAAAATTGCTCAGTCATCTATTGTTTAGTCAATTTAAGGATGTTCTAGATGAACTAGAATCTCTTAAATATAATGATGATTATGTTGCTTAAATGCTATTGCCTTATATGTGATTCCTTTAGATGCTATTCCTTCATCAGGCTCAAATTGTGCTTTGCTTGAATTGAAATTAGATAATGCTACTAAGGAATTGCTAAAATTTAATTCTGATCATACTTGTTCTCATTGTGAGGATAGTAAAATTAAAATGAAATAAATTACTAAAATGCTTTTTTCATTCTAGGACTGAATCTTGTGAAAATTGTCCTATACTTACAGTTGATATTGATGCTCTTAGTAAGACACATGAGGATAAATGTAAAATTGAAAATTCCATGTACATGACTGCATCAAAGAAAGTAATTAATTCTGTTTTTTTGTGCATTTTTTTGCTAAAATTGGGACTAATTTAGATAAGATGCATGAGGCTTTTAGAGCCAAATATTAGAAGCAGTTGGATACGGTTAGAAATTCCCCTTGTGTGTCTTGTGAGGCCTTGAAACTAGAGATAGCAACCCATAAAGAGAGATATCCTAGGGCAGCCAAAACTAATGAGTGTGCCATATGTGAGAACCTAGCCAAGATAATGACTACCTCAAAAAGACCCTTGAGAGATTTTCTAATGGGAAGAAGAGTCTCAATATGATCCTAGACCAATTTAAGGTGAACATACAAAAAATGAGGCCAAGGATCTAATTCTCTAGGGTATTCTAAGAACCACTCACCTAAGATTGTGTACGTAGTTGAGAGTGGCAAGTTTGAGGTAAAGACCCCATAAGTCATCTAATAGTGTCTTTAGGTCAGTAGATTTTGCCCAACCTCTTCTAGAAGGTCAGATCTCTCAAAAGGTCAAGTATCATTGCACCTTCTATAAGAAGAATGTGTGCATTGTTGATTTCTACTTCCACAGAGTCAAGGTTGAGAGAATAGAGAGGATACGTGTTTTGAGGTCTATTGTGGCTACAGGCCAAACAGAGAATGAGGGGCTATAGGAAGGCCATTAGGGGCTACCGAAGCCTTGCATACACTAGAAGTGGGGGTGAATAATGAATTAGCCGTCATCTAGTTCTTCCTCCCCTCTAAGCTATATATATGACTTTAAAGCCAACTTACAAGAATGCCCTTGTTATGGCTCATAATGCTAAGGGTAAAGGGTCTGCCACCCATAGGCCGAAACCATGTTGCGTTATCTTTTGGCCCCTCTATCCCTTCGGCCCGTAGGTTGGCAACCCCGTGGGCTTTGCTCATTGTTGTGCCTATCGCTTCATATTCTAGAGGCATGGGAGACACATCCCATTCCTGTTGGTCGGTCATGCAAGACGGTGCCATGGTGGCGTCTGATTCTCAGGTCATGCGGTGTCATTTTGCGTGTCCCTTGAAAAGGCACACACATTAAATTGTGGTTTCCCTCTTAAGGCTTTCTCTACTAGCATGCACGACGTATCACATCACTATTGCTAATCTCCTTCGTTGTTGCTCTTACTTTTCTCCTAAGTATTGGTCATCGCCAATTTTGTGGTGGTCACACATGCATTGTCGATCGTGTCGCTCTTTGAGGATGGTTCGTAGCGGTGATTAATGCTTTTGTAAGGGCAGTGGGCGGTTCTGTCGGTCGTGGTGGTTCTTCCACCATGTTGAGCAGCTATGACATCATTGACCGGGATGAGTCGATGGCCAGCAAGTGGTCAGCATGTTGGAGAAGGTGAACAGTGTGTGTGTGAACACGCTTGGCCTGATCATGGCCATGGAGGAGCTGATTTGAGCACTAGCATGCAATGGGGAAATATCCAGCCATGAAGTTGTTTGGCTCCCTAGTGATGGTGAGGTCATAATGCAGTCGACGGAGTCACAGATGGTGGTTATTCAACACGTACTTCAATGCCAACCTCCAGATCGCCACATCCTTAGTCAATGAAGTACTTTGGCTGTGAGTTGGAGCTACTGCAACTGACACCAAATGCCATCGTACAGCACACCGTCGTCAATTGGGACTCTTGAGTAGAGGCTATCCTCCCAAGCCTGATGCTCTTTTGTCTCTCTACATGATGCGTGTTGCCAACCAAAGCGACTCAGCGATGGTACTATTCAAACCTGGGTAACATGAACTTCGTGCTTCGATCCAACTATGCGAAGTTGTTTCCTTCGAACTCTACACGAACGAAGTAAGAGTCAAATTAGATGTAGAGGTGGTTCTATCACCGAATCAAGCTCGGTAGCAGCATTCGCTAGAAAGGCCACTTATGGACTTCAACATGCCACCAGTTGTGACGCTCAACTGTGAGGACGAGCAACGTGCCCAGAGGCTCATTGGGGTGGCACTTCGCTTCAACATGCGAGATCTCATCGAAGAGTTCTGCATGCTACATGTTTCCCTGCCTAGCCCTGCTCGTGGTGATGGCCTCCGCCCCTCCATCACCTCGTTGGCAAAGCCCACCGATCTAGGTGAGCTGCCCACCTTTCATGTCCTATGGGCCATTCGTGTTGCCCACCCTAAACTAACTACTGAACTTGAATCTGTTTCTAAGCAATTTCAAGACATGTGTGATCATAATAAGAAAATGGCTCAATATGCTTCTAAGGCACCTATTAGCTCACTATGCAATAATTGTGAAAAATTAAAATTTACATTGATTACATTGGATGACAAATGTATGAAGTTAACTAAGGATCTACTAGAGAAACCATAATATGCTTACTCATTATATGCTGAAGTAGGGGAGAAATCTAAGGAAATGCTAGAGACTTTTAGAAAGAGTCACGAGAACTAGATGGCTAGGATTAGAACTATCCCTGTCTGTCGTGCGAAGCCCTCAAGATGGAGGTGGCCATGCACAAGATGGAGATATGCATATGCTATCCGATCTTTTGCTTCTGGTTCTTCATCCTCTCCTTTTGGATCCTCATCCTTTCCTCCTCTATGTTTTTCATGTGCCTCTCTCATTCAGGAGTGTGAGTACCTCATGAACACTCTTGAAAATTTTATTAGAGGCAAGAAAAAACTTATCTTATTCTAGACAAATCTAAGATTTGCATGTTTAATCAAGATCTAGGATATGATTTCTTAGAGGATACAAGGAAACATCCACCTGCTATTGTTAGACCTGTAGCAACAGGCATGATCAAGGTTGTGCCCAAAAAATTAAGTTTAAGGCCCTGCTCGGTTGGGTTGAAAAGCTGTGACTTATGTCTGAAAATGCACTGTAGCTGGCTGAAATTTCACTATATCTGAAGATGGCTTATTTGGCATAATTAAATTTAAAAAAATTAAAAATAGAAAAAATATATTAGCTCATCTCGGACAACGCAAACGAATACAGGAAAAAAGAACTGGCAAAAAGCTAAAAAAAAAGCGAAAAAATCTGAAAAAGACTAAATTTATGAATAGTGAAAAATAAGCCAGAAGCTAAAGCTGAAACGAGCGGGGCCTAATCTATGGGTTTTGTCTAGGGAATTTTTGACAGTAAGGTTGTACCACCTGCTGCTTCGACCTTTCAGAAGGAGAAGCCTCTTCATGCTGCTTCGACTTCTCAGAAGGCAAAGTATCATTGTATCTTCTGTCAGAAGGTTGGACATGGGATTGAGAGGTGCTTTAAGCATGCCAAGATCATGCGAAGAGACCGTATCCATGCTCTTAGGCGTATTTAGGGTCAGCCCTAGACTCGGAGTGCTCCTAAGACCAACACGAGATCCAGAGTTGTAGATAGCTCCTCTGAGGTGTTTAGGCAGCATTCAGGACTTGATTTTCCTGCTCCATCTTTTTTTGGTCCTCGAGTTGCCTCTAGTCAGGGTATCCATTGTCTTGAGGATAGATCTCATTTTCCCCGTCAAGATAGCTATCCGTAGTGTGATCAGTATGCTCTTCAATAGCGGTCAGACCCAACAGAGGCTTCAGGTCTACACCTAGACCTTTTGATTTTGTGAGAGGTGGAGAGCGTAGGGTAGCTAGAGGTCAGTCATTTGTGTCTGTGACTACTTCTTCTGCTCATCACGTGACTTAGTATTGGGTTCCTAAATCTATTCTTGTTTACCCCAGTACTGAGCCACGGATGATGTCTTCTCATTGACTTAGGAAGGGCCTTGTGGGGAGAGCTTGGGTGGTCTGTCCTTATAGCTTAATCTAAGGGGGAGCACCTTGTACTTTATGTATTATATTGTTCATATGCTTATGTTTCATTCTATTGCACTTTGCTCATTGGGTGCATTGGGTTAGTCTTTCTAGCACAGAATAGAGTTGTTCTTATTCTTGGCTATTTAGACTTTTTCCTCTCATCTTACGATCCTAGGATGCTTCTTATTAGTTGCTTCTCTTCTCATTAGGTTGAGTTCACTTACTTCTTTTAGGTCTAGCGAGGGTTGGGCCCCCTTGGACAGACATGGAACATGTTTACTCCCTAGTATTTTATATAAGCAGCTGATAATCCTAGAGTCATATGGGGTAGATGAGAGTAAGTCTGAGCCATAGTATTATTTCTATCTTGTCTATGTTGTAAGAACTAGCATTTCTTCTTTCTGTCCAACCTTTTTTCTTTTGGCTTATTGCTTTGGTTCAGGGGGAGTTCATTTGAGATTTTCTGAAGCCTAATGATGACATAACTCAACTTGAACCAAAATGCTTTTTAAAACTGACTCACTTGCTGAAGGGGAGCTGGATTTTCTTTTTATTGCATTATATTGTATTTAATTTCAGCACTGTGCATTGTAATATAAATTCATGGAGCCCTGATTATTATCCTTGTATGACATGTTAAGACTGCTTTACATCTTGCCGTGAGTTGTTCTAGGTTGCTAAATTTATCATGACTTTCTATGTGTAGCTTAGCTTTTGTCATGCTAGCTCGAGTAAATATGAACAACTTGAATTAAATCATGTCTTGTTGGATCTTGTGACTAGTCTGGCTCTAGTGATCCCCTTATGATTCTTGCCACGTCAAATAAGCTGAGTTGAGTCTTGAATCTACATTGAGCTTTAGATTGAGCTTTGCTAGTTCATTAGTGAAGCATGAGTTAGATTTAACTCTTTGTTCTTGAACTTAGTCAAGAAAATGTAAAAAGATCTCTTTTGTACGAAAAACAGATCTCACCAATTCTTTCTCATGAGACGGCTTGCCATTACACTAGGCATGAACTCAAGGGAGTTTTGAATGACCAATATCACTTCCTTAAGCTACCTACTTGGAGTGGTCGCAAAAGGCTTGAGATCTAGTACATGGATAAGGAAACAAAATCTTGTGAAAAATGGTTGAAGCCAAGCATGAATTACTGAAAATGACAAATGTGCTAAACTTGTTCAATCACAAGTGATATCAAGAACTTGAACAAATGTCTCAATTTTAAACTTGTAGCACTCTAAATTGATTCAATTATAGCTTCTTAGTTCCAAAAATATTGACATGGCTTGACGCATTTTTGGATACCTCTTACTAGACTATGATCTTGAATGACTTGACATGTTAAACAATCCATTTACTTTCAGATTATGGCTACATGGTTTTAGCTTGACTATACATGGGTTCACATGATCTAAATAGCACTTTCACTTGTTATGTCTTAGTGTAATACTTGGAAAGTCGTTTTGGATAATCTTCATGGCTCCTAATGCTTAACATGAATGAATTGCAACCACTTCATTTCATTCATGCTCTATCTTCCTCCATGCATCTTGATGACTCTATTGCCAAAAGGGGGAGAATGATAGAGAAAAAGGCATTAAAAGGGGAGAATGTATGGTTATCTTGCTATGAAAATAATCATTGTGAGCAATTGCTCTTTTCTTTGGACCATGAGCAAGACTTGGCATTTGTGAGGCTTTAGGTGTGATTGGAGCTTTTGTAGAAAACTTGTTCTTTTTTGTTGTTTGCTCCATTTCACACTTTGCCAACATGGTCATGATTTTCTTCCTCTTCTTTTGGACCATGTAAGGCTTTTTGCAACTTCTTGCTTTTCTTTTAAAAAACAAACTCATCTTCATGCCTTTTTAGTGTTTGTCAATATACTCATCAAGGGGGGAGATTGTGAGACCATGTGGAGGTCACCCAATGGTTATGATGAGTAATTGATTTTTGGTTTAGAGTATGTGTGAAGGTTGAGTTTAGTTTCGAGGAGTTTGCAAAAGATTGCTTCTTGGTCTGTTGACTTTGTTGTGTGTCTCAGGTTAGTCTGGTCGATGACTTCATGGTCTACGAGTTTGTCTGTCTGCGAGTACTGGAGCTTTTGCTATTTATGACTGGGTGGTCAGCAGGTCGAATCGGTAGAATGACCATGGGGTGGTCGAAAACATTAGTGCTTGAACAACCATGTGTGATCGATAGTCGTCGGCTGTGATCGATGGTCGTAGCTCTGCCTGGTCATGATCGGTAGTTGTAGCCTTTGTGAGCAGTGATCCTTGCTATCGGTTGTGGTAGTCGTAGGTAAGCGATCTGTTTTGGTAAGTCGTAGCCGATGTGAGTAATAGTCATAACAATTGTTGCGGTAGTCATAGCGATCTGTGCGATAGTCATAGCTTGTGTCCTCGATGGTCGTAGCGGTCTATGTGATGGTCATAGCGATCTGTGTGGTGGTTGTAGCGGCCTGTTGTGCAGTCGTAGGCTGCTGGTAGGACCTCGTGGGCTACAAGTACCTCATTTCTTGTGCATCTAAGTACTCGTAAGTTGTATCAGACTAGTCAGTGTGCTAAGGTTGTTCTCTTGAAATTTTGGTGTTTTGGTTAGGGGTTGTCTGTAACATCCTAAATTTTGGATATTTGAAATTTTGAGTAAATTAAAATTTTTATTTGCATCTTATTGGCATTTGAAAATTTTTGGTCAAAATCTTAATTGGGTTTTTCTTGAGTTTTGTGCTGGGCAAATAAATAAATACAAAATAATTTAAATGAGGTTTAGCCCTAACAACCTAAAATTCACTGTAATTCACTAAATCAAAGTCTTATTTAATGATTAAAAATAGATAATAATAATTAAGGTCAAGAAATCATTTTTGATAGGGCTCATTCATCATACAGAAAGGAGGGAGAGTATAATCTAAAAATCTAAATAAAGATGGGTGAGTTCACACTTTGAAAAAGTAATTCAAAAATATATTTATAAAACCAAAACATAGTTTATAAATTAGTTAAAGGGAAATAGTTGAATTACAAGTACAACTCAAAAATATATATATACATACATACATACACCTAAATTAGGCGCCAAAGAATTCAATAATACTCTAGAACTGGGATAAAAAAAAGGGGGGTTTTGAATATACAATACTTCAGCTTTTGGATACTCAATTTCCCCTCTATTTTTCAAAACCATGCAGCCTCAACCTTTTTCTACCCTTCCCCTTTTACCCCCTCTTCTCTTACGCGCGGGCCCCACCTTTTCCCTCTCTCCTTCCCTTCCCCCCCTGCGCACGGGCCCGGTCTGCCCCTCCTCCTTCCCCCTCTGCCGCTGGGGCCGGCATCTTCCTCCTCCACCCGATTTCTTCTTTCTTCTCTTCTCTGACTTCCGGTTGCTTTCACTGCTCCCACGCTGAGCTTTCGTCACCACCCGTCCTCGCCTGCGCTCCTGCGTCGGCATGGCGTCAGTCAACCGTCCCCATCCCCTCACGCGACGCCACTGCACTGCCCCCGTCGCATCCCCGCCGCGCGCGCTCGACACCCACATTTTCCCTCGCCGTCAGCCACTCTGCGCCTCCACTGTGCATGCGCCATCGCACCCGTGTCAGCTGCGCCTGCCCCCACCGCACCTGCCTCCGGCCCCGCCTGCGCATCACGCCCCTGCGCCGCATCGCATCAGCCGTCGCCTCCGCGTCGCCATCGCCCTACGCCCGCACGTCGTGCCATGCTCTGGCGCCACGCCCGTCGGGAGCTCCCACGCCACCCGGTCGGCTCAGAAGATATAAGAGGGTGAGAGCGCCCCGTCCGCCTCGCCTCATCCCCCTCTTCCTCCCACCGCAGGGAATCGGCCCCTGGAGCCTCACAGCCCGCCGGCCGCCTCTTTCCTCTTTAGCTCCGGCAAACCAAAGAACCGCCGATTGCAACCACCTCGGGTCAATTACTCTCGGCGAGAGCATCACTGGAGTTCGGCGACGCCATCCCGACCGTCGGCCGGGCCTATCCCCACCTCCACGCCGCCGACACCGCGCGCCACCGCCGCCCGATACCGCCTCACGCCGCCGGCTCACCTCGGCTTCTCTCTGGTAGTGCCGAGCCGCTCCCTGAGATCGCCTCACCTCCCTCCTGCTTGCATCCGATGAAATTGAACTTCCGCATACCATAGGCCGCCGGTGACCCCTGTCTTCCCCAACTCCGGTGACCGATCTCCCCGGCGATTCATCGAGCCTCAACCCAATTCTCGGCGCCTGGAGCTTCCCCAACAACCGCTGAGACTACCCCGGCGCCACCTCACCTTTTCTTTCCCCCGGCGAGCCGGCCGCAGTGACCTCCATTGCGCCGCCGCGCGTGCTCACCGCCGGCCCACCACAGCGCCTCCTGGCCGTCGCCGCCACCTCCAAAGGCTTCCTCTCCCCCACGGGAACCCGTTTTGGTCGTCACCACCGACACCCCGACCTCCACTCGCCGGCGACGCCGTCGGCCAAGCTCCGCCCGAGCCCCCTCTGATTCTTCCTCTGTTTGGCTACAGCAATCCCTCACCTCTTGTGTTTTGATCCCACCCCCATATCGCTAAGTGAGCGCGGCTGAGTTGGTCACCAGCGCCTGTGGCTTACCCCTCTCACCGTAAGGTCCCAGGTTCGAATCCCCCCATTGCATTTTTTCCCTTTTCTTGCTATCTCATTTTCTTTAACCATCTTCAATGGAACATAATTGGGAAATGATCCCAGGAAGATAAGATAACTGATTTATGTTCAAATAAAATTTACTTATACCTCAAATATGGAATTATGACTATATGGACAAATAAGTGATTTAGGGAAATAGTTAGGCGAAATTTAAATAATTAATTGGAATGCAAATTAAAGCATAAATAAAATATGATGTAGGGATAAATTAAGTTAAACCCTAGCATTAAGATTCATGCAAAATAGAGATGCAGCCTGGGATTATTGTACGTCAAATCTAGATTTACTTTTAGGGGTACCTCTGATTAATATAAAATGTAGTCGTCTAAAATATGGTTGTCGCTCCTATGTTCTTAAAAGGTACATAAATTGATAACAACCTTTAAGCAAAAGGGTGTCCTTCAGTAGAAATGTCATGTTAGAAAAATGATAATGGTGCCCCAATTAATCCTCACATTAGATTTAGTAAATAGTAATGTCAAGCATGATTGAATATAGCAAGCTATGACCCGTATAAATAGATCCTAATCCAAATTAAACTAAGCCTAGTAATAACTAAAGATACATAAAATGTTGAACCATAAAATGCTATAACACCGGACTCTAATATTTATTCGGTAAGCTAAAAATTATATACATCTCTATATATAACATATGCCCTGAAAATTAACGCTCGACAAAAACAAAGCTCAGCTAAAACTTGTACACTGAATCATAGGTCTAACCTAGCTCATGGAACTTTCTTGATAAATATAAAAATAATAAAAGAAACTATTAATAAAAGATCAAGTCCTCGTTTTCTACCACCGGCCTTGTCTCAAATAACTCGAATCACCTATTAACTCAAAATAAAACCTAATTGAGTTTATTCGGATTTATTTGGATCTTTTGAGTTATTTGCTTTTATTTGGATTCAGTCGCTTATCGCATAGTTAGAAACTGGAGCCTTGAAGATTCAGTGGATCGAGTGAGATCAAGATCGAGGTGAAGATGCGGACCAACGATAAGAAAGCATTGTGTGAGCTCAAGACCGCGGTAAACCGCGCCAAGGCGAGTCAATACTTTGATCATGTTGAACCTACATTTTCTGCAAATTACTTTTGTTTAAAATATCAAATTGCATGCTGTTATTTTATATGCAAATACATGTTAATTTAGAATTCTAGCTAAATGCCTATTATCTAACTTGATTAATATTGCTCATCCTTTGGAATATTGGGAAATGTGAACCTTGTCGCCCTAGCAAAAATTATAATAGTAACCTTTTGAAAATAAGTCCATAATTATATGCCATGCTTAGTTTTGCTTAGATCCTTGTGGGAGTAAGAACGTCCAAGCATCACTTTAATCATGAGAAAATGTGGTTGGGCAGTCATGGTGGTAATGACTGGTGTATGTTGGATATGGTTATTTTATACTCCCAAAAACCTCAAATTGCTTACTTGTCTGGGCGGATGGTTCGGGGGTATGGTGCAGGTGTGCACGAGAGTGTGGTTTGTGGTAGAACCGCCCAGATAACCCTAAGGACTGAATCTTGTCATGACCTCCTATGTAAAACAAGTACAACCACAAGTCTGTAAAGTACAACTTGGCCTAGTAAATTTACCGGACCCTGAAAGTCATCATCATCAGTGGAGGAGTGAAGTGGTGCAAGCGGCTGTCTGTGTGTCAGGCTTGAATGGGACATCCGCGGAGGGTGAGGTTCTGCTGTGGCGTGCTAGCAGTGTGGTAGTCATCTGCTAGGCGTTCAGAAGGAGAACATCCCGCACAACGTATGGGACCCACCGCAAGTGGGAACGACCCATAGGGTGAGATGATGGAAGGGGCGAGGTACTTTGAACGGGTACTGTGATGGTTTGCTCAACTGCACGGCTAAGGAATCGTGTGGGGCAACGAGTGAACTGTCTCTTGTGGGTAAAGTGTGCAAACTCTGCAGAGTCAAAACTATTCGAATAGCCGTGCCCACGGTCAAGGGCGGACATGGGAACTTAACTAGATATAGTTCTATTTCAAAATGCTTTACGGATGGGATTGGGAAAAGTGAAGGGCGAAGGACTGCCCTGATTTGGAATTGTCCTGGGTGTCGTCCCAGTGGTAAGTTAAGCGGCTATAACGCTGAAAGATGCTATATGGTGTGATGCCATATGTATGGAAGAATTATGGTGATATTAGGCATATGGTGTGATGCCATATGTATGGAACAACTTGTTAATATTCCTTGAACATTATGTTTTGTTCCAAAGCTGCTAGGTCTCAGGAAATTTTATGTATTGTATTTCAAATAGTGGCATTTCTATTCCTACAAAATAAAATATAGAAAGAATAAGCAGGGTCGTGAGTAAGGGAAATAGATGTTTGTAGTGTACACATAAAGGTATTGGGGGATTCATGTCGATCATAAATATGAAATGATAGTGTGGGTTCTGGGGGAAATAAATTGGTGGAGTCTAGCTGAATAGACATGCTAAATAGATGATCTAATTGAATTTTAGGGAATTTGGAGGAGTAATACAAGTATTGGATTATAGTTCCTGATTAGTGATTTACTTGGTGGAAGGATACTAGTGGATCGTAGAATTAATCAATGATATTCTTGGTGGATATATAATGAAGAATCGTAGAGTTGATCAATGATATTCTTGGTGGATATATAATATTGAATCGTAGGCTTGATCAATGGTATTCTTGGTGGATTTGAATCAATAATAAAAAGGATTGGATTGTTAGAAAATCTTGATAAGAATGTTCGGTGGATTAATTAGGTGATGTCACTCGCTGTTTGGAGATTAGACAGCAATCAATTTGGAAAGAGTATATTGAGTGGAATATCTAAATAATGTCACATGTTGTTTGGAGTTTTAGACAGCAATCAATATAAAATGTGTGTAGTCGATGATGTCACTCGTTGTTTGGAGTTTTAGACAACAACCAGTACAGAAAGAATATGATCGGTGGATTGAATATAGGATGACACTTGCTGTTTGGAGTTTAGACAGCACTCAATAAAGAAAGTGTAATTTCGGTGGATTAAGTCAATTATGGCAATCGCTGTTGGGAGTCTTAGACAGCAGCTAATAATGAGAGTGAATCTTTGGTGGATTAAGTCAATGATGTCAATCGCGGTGAGGAGTTTTTAGGTTACAAAAATAACAATATGATATAATAATAGAAATGCTACTAGTCGCATTTTATGGCAAATAAAATAACCCGAGCCTCTCCTTTGATAAGCCATGCATACTATTTATTTGCATTCTGTGTATTGGCTCGCGGAGCACGGGGTCGGAGTGCTCACGCTCGCTTTTGCGACAAAATTCAGAATCAAGAATCAAATCACCTCGTCTCAGCGACAAGATTGGTCAAGCTGGCAGAGAAGATGAAGATGTCAAGGGCTAGGTCGCGAACCTCCAGTTGGCTGCCTGTGGGCATGCCCTGAAGGTCCCACCTGTGTGCTTCGTTCTTCCGCTGCTGTAATTTATTGATTTCGGCCTAATCGGCCCATGAGTAAGTCTACTATTATATTTATGCTTCCGCTTGATATGTACTTTTGATATTCAGAACTGTAATCTGTGAGCACTATCTACTGATCCAGGGAATAGTGCGGTGGAATCACAGAGGATTCCAGATTGTATAATCTGGGCACCGACAGCGATGGTATCAGAGCATATCGACTGCAGGTCGTGACCTAGTTAGCCTTGCCGTTAGTTTGATGACTAGAATTAATTCTTCAAAATACTATTTCCAAAAATATAAGTAGTATTGCTCATTCTCATCTCTCTTAGATGATTCTCTCTCATCCAAGTGCTGCCCTAGCCATTTTTACTTCTAGAGCTCTCTTACCCTGAATTCAAAACAATAACACAAAAGTGAGTGCTAATATCAATCAAATATCCCAAATACTTCCCTCCTCTGTCTATTAATTCAAAAGGAATTTTTTATCCTCTCCTCGTACCCTTACTCCAAGAAATTAAGGTCAGTAACGCTGAAGATGGTTAAGAAGATAAAGTGGTCTTAAATGGACTGTGTGCATGGACCCTGCGCTCTCTTATGTGTGCTTCCCGAGTAGGCGATGAATTGTTGCATGATTTCTATTTGGCCCTGTGCACTATCTTCTTGCTCTCGGGCGCTACATTTCGTGGTCACAGGAAAAGAGTGTTTTAAAAACATAAGTGATTCATGTGTCACCCCAGTTTCCGGGGTGTACTCTTTTACAGTTATAATGGGTTTAGATTACCGTACCCCGCGATTCTATCCTTACCTCCTACTATTCCCTCTCACCCCATTTGCTACAAACCCAATCAGATCTACCGAAGCAAAGTGATGGATAGCCGAAGCCAAAGCAACCAAGGATAAGTGAAGCCTTCACAACTTTCCAACTAAAAGCCTCAGTCGGCACCAGAACCAAGAATTGAGACTCACTCCTGCTAACTTGCTCTCCTTACCTACCCGAAGGACCCATCATGCCTGGAGTTAGAAGAGATAAATATTGACTAGTGATACCCATTTTAAGGGGGGTAGCACTAAGAGACAAAAACATCAAAGAACTACTGCGATGTGTATTTCGAGGTGCAGCAACATGGAATCAGAGCTAATCAAACCAATACAAGGAGATTCGCAAGGTCAGAAGTCTTCTGGTGATGAGGACTACAAGACGTACCTTTAACAAAAATCATTGTGCTTGGCAAAGCCAAAGACTAAGAACGGGATCCTAGTAGAAGTAAAAGACCCCTACCTAGAGATACCTCCGCATTCTTAAGGCCCTCTACCCCTAGGGCACAGACCATTGCTACCCACCTACCAATATGGAATTTTACAACCGCATGTCCAATAGGCGATGCAATTACTTCATTCTACGATGACGTGAAGACAACAATGGCAAAGACCAAGTGTTGGAAGTCTACGATCTATCCAGGAGAACAAGGTTTCTCTCTTCCCTTTTGACTTCTCCAAGTGCTAACCCCTGTTATGCAGATTTTCATCTCTCTGTGGAGCTAAATAACTATACATCGAGCAACACCCCGAAATCCATTGCTAGCCCATATAACCCACCTCCATTCTTTCCGCTCTACCGGAATCTCGGGGTCGAGATTCATTTAAGGGGGGTAGGTTTGTAACATCCTAAATTTTGGATATTTGAAATTTTGAGTAAATTAAAATTTTTATTTGCATCTTATTGGCATTTGAAAATTTTTGGTCAAAAACTTAATTGGGTTTTTCTTGAGTTTTGTGCTGGGCAAATAAATAAATACAAAATAATTTAAATGAGGTTTAGCCCTAACAACCTAAAATTCACTGTAATTCACTAAATCAAAGTCTTATTTAATGATTAAAAATAGATAATAATAATTAAGGTCAAGAAATCATTTTTGATAGGGCTCATTCATCATACAAAAAGGAGGGAGAGTATAATCTAAAAATCTAAATAAAGATGGGTGAGTTCACACTTTGAAAAAGTAATTCAAAAATATATTTATAAAACCAAAACATAGTTTATAAATTAGTTAAAGGGAAATAGTTGAATTACAAGTACAACTCAAAAAAATATATATACATACATACATACATACACCTAAATTAGGCGCCAAAGAATTCAATAATACTCTAGAACTGGGATAAAAAAAGGGGGGTTTTGAATATACAATACTTCAGCTTTTGGATACTCAATTTCCCCTCTATTTTTCAAAACCATGCAGCCTCAACCTTTTTCTACCCTTCCCCTTTTACCCCCTCTTCTCTTACGCGCGGGCCCCACCTTTTCCCTCTCTCCTTCCCTTTCCCCCCTGCGCACGGGCCCGGTCTGCCCCTCCTCCTCCCCCCTCTGCCGCTGGGGCCGGCATCTTCCTCCTCCACCCGATTTCTTCTTTCTTCTCTTCTCTGACTTCCGGTTGCTTTCACTGCTCCCACGCTGAGCTTTCGTCACCACCCGTCCTCGCCTGCGCTCCTGCGTCGGCATGGCGTCAGTCAACCGTCCCCATCCCCTCACGCCACGCCGCTGCACTGCCCCCGTCGCATCCCCGCCGCGCGCGCTCGACACCCACATTTTCCCTCGCCGTCAGCCACTCTGCGCCTCCACTGTGCATGCGCCATCGCTCCCGTGTCAGCTGCGCCTGCCCCCACCGCACCTGCCTCCGGCCCCGCCTGCGCATCACGCCCCTGCGTCGCATCGCATCAGCCCTCGCCTCCGCGTCGCCATCGCCCTACGCCCGCACGTCGTGCCATGCTCTGGCGCCACGCCCGTCGGGAGCTCCCACGCCACCCGGTCGGCTCAGAAGATATAAGAGGGTGAGAGCGCCCCGTCCGCCTCGCCTCATCCCCCTCTTCCTCCCACCGCAGGGAATCGGCCCCTGGAGCCTCACAGCTCGCCGGCCGCCTCTTTCCTCTTTAGCTCCGGCGAACCAAAGAACCGCCGATTGCAACCACCTCGGGTCAATTACTCTCGGCGAGAGCATCACTGGAGTTCGGCGACGCCATCCCGACCGTCGGCCGGGCCTATCCCCACCTCCACGCCGCCGACACCGCGCGCCACCGCCGCCCGATACCGCCTCACGCCGCCGGCTCACCTCGGCTTCTCTCTGGTAGTGCCGAGCCGCTCCCTGAGATCGCCTCACCTCCCTCCTGCTTGCATCCGATGAAATTGAACTTCCGCATACCATAGGCCGCCGGTGACCCCTGTCTTCCCCAACTCCGGTGACCGATCTCCCCGGCGATTCATCGAGCCTCAACCCAATTCTCGGCGCCTGGAGCTTCCCCAACAACCGCTGAGACTACCCCGGCGCCACCTCACCTTTTCTTTCCCCCGGCGAGCCGGCCGCAGTGACCTCCATTGCGCCGCCGCGCGTGCTCACCGCCGGCCCACCACAGCGCCTCCTGGCCGTCGCCGCCACCTCCAAAGGCTTCCTCTCCCCCACGGGAACCCGTTTTGGTCGTCACCACCGACACCCCGACCTCCACTCGCCGGCGACGCCGTCGGCCAAGCTCCGCCCGAGCCCCCTCTGATTCTTCCTCTGTTTGGCTACAGCAATCCCTCACCTCTTGTGTTTTGATCCCACCCCCATATCGCTAAGTGAGCGCGGCTGAGTTGGTCACCAGCGCCTGTGGCTTACCCCTCTCACCGTAAGGTCCCAGGTTCGAATCCCCCCATTGCATTTTTTTCCCTTTTCTTGCTATCTCATTTTCTTTAACCATCTTCAATGGAACATAATTGGGAAATGATCCCAGGAAGATAAGATAACTGATTTATGTTCAAATAAAATTTACTTATACCTCAAATATGGAATTATGACTATATGGACAAATAAGTGATTTAGGGAAATAGTTAGGCGAAATTTAAATAATTAATTGGAATGCAAATTAAAGCATAAATAAAATATGATGTAGGGATAAATTAAGTTAAACCCTAGCATTAAGATTCATGCAAAATAGAGATGCAGCCTGGGATTATTGTACGTCAAATCTAGATTTACTTTTAGGGGTACCTCTGATTAATATAAAATGTAGTCGTCTAAAATATGGTTGTCGCTCCTATGTTCTTAAAAGGTACATAAATTGATAACAACCTTTAAGCAAAAGGGTGTCCTTCAGTAGAAATGTCATGTTAGAAAAATGATAATGGTGCCCCAATTAATCCTCACATTAGATTTAGTAAATAGTAATGTCAAGCATGATTGAATATAGCAAGCTATGACCCGTATAAATAGATCCTAATCCAAATTAAACTAAGCCTAGTAATAACTAAAGATACATAAAATGTTGAACCATAAAATGCTATAACACCGGACTCTAATATTTATTCGGTAAGCTAAAAATTATATACATCTCTATATATAACATATGCCCTGAAAATTAACGCTCGACAAAAACAAAGCTCAGCTAAAACTTGTACACTGAATCATAGGTCTAACCTAGCTCATGGAACTTTCTTGATAAATATAAAAATAATAAAAGAAACTATTAATAAAAGATCAAGTCCTCGTTTTCTACCACCGGCCTTGTCTCAAATAACTCGAATCACCTATTAACTCAAAATAAAACCTAATTGAGTTTATTCAGATTTATTTGGATCTTTTGAGTTATTTGCTTTTATTTGGATTCAGTCGCTTATCGCATAGTTAGAAACTGGAGCCTTGAAGATTCAGTGGATCGAGTGAGATCAAGATCGAGGTGAAGATGCGGACCAACGATAAGAAAGCATTGTGTGAGCTCAAGACCGCGGTAAACCGCGCCAAGGCGAGTCAATACTTTGATCATGTTGAACCTACATTTTCTGCAAATTACTTTTGTTTAAAATATCAAATTGCATGCTGTTATTTTATATGCAAATACATGTTAATTTAGAATTCTAGCTAAATGCCTATTATCTAACTTGATTAATATTGCTCATCCTTTGGAATATTGGGAAATGTGAACCTTGTCGCCCTAGCAAAAATTATAATAGTAACCTTTTGAAAATAAGTCCATAATTATATGCCATGCTTAGTTTTGCTTAGATCCTTGTGGGAGTAAGAACGTCCAAGCATCACTTTAATCATGAGAAAATGTGGTTGGGCAGTCATGGTGGTAATGACTGGTGTATGTTGGATATGGTTATTTTATACTCCCAAAAACCTCAAATTGCTTACTTGTCTGGGCGGATGGTTCGGGGGTATGGTGCAGGTGTGCACGAGAGTGTGGTTTGTGGTAGAACCGCCCAGATAACCCTAAGGACTGAATCTTGTCATGACCTCCTATGTAAAACAAGTACAACCACAAGTCTGTAAAGTACAACTTGGCCTAGTAAATTTACCGGACCCTGAAAGTCATCATCATCAGTGGAGGAGTGAAGTGGTGCAAGCGGCTGTCTGTGTGTCAGGCTTGAATGGGACATCCGCGGAGGGTGAGGTTCTGCTGTGGCGTGCTAGCAGTGTGGTAGTCATCTGCTAGGCGTTCAGAAGGAGAACATCCCGCACAACGTATGGGACCCACCGCAAGTGGGAACGACCCATAGGGTGAGATGATGGAAGGGGCGAGGTACTTTGAACGGTTACTGTGATGGTTTGCTCAACTGCACGGCTAAGGAATCGTGTGGGGCAACGAGTGAACTGTCTCTTGTGGGTAAAGTGTGCAAACTCTGCAGAGTCAAAACTATTCGAATAGCCGTGCCCACGGTCAAGGGCGGACATGGGAACTTAACTAGATATAGTTCTATTTCAAAATGCTTTACGGATGGGATTGGGAAAAGTGAAGGGCGAAGGACTGCCCTGATTTGGAATTGTCCTGGGTGTCGTCCCAGTGGTAAGTTAAGCGGCTATAACGCTGAAAGATGCTATATGGTGTGATGCCATATGTATGGAAGAATTATGGTGATATTAGGCATATGGTGTGATGCCATATGTATGGAACAACTTGTTAATGGGTTCTGGGGGAAATAAATTGGTGGAGTCTAGCTGAATAGACATGCTAAATAGATGATCTAATTGAATTTTAGGGAATTTGGAGGAGTAATACAAGTATTGGATTATAGTTCCTGATTAGTGATTTACTTGGTGGAAGGATACTAGTGGATCGTAGAATTAATCAATGATATTCTTGGTGGATATATAATGAAGAATCGTAGAGTTGATCAATGATATTCTTGGTGGATATATAATATTGAATCGTAGGCTTGATCAATGGTATTCTTGGTGGATTTGAATCAATAATAAAAAGGATTGGATTGTTAGAAAATCTTGATAAGAATGTTCGGTGGATTAATTAGGTGATGTCACTCGCTGTTTGGAGATTAGACAGCAATCAATTTGGAAAGAGTATATTGAGTGGAATATCTAAATAATGTCACATGTTGTTTGGAGTTTTAGACAGCAATCAATATAAAATGTGTGTAGTCGATGATGTCACTCGTTGTTTGGAGTTTTAGACAACAACCAGTACAGAAAGAATATGATCGGTGGATTGAATATAGGATGACACTTGCTGTTTGGAGTTTAGACAGCACTCAATAAAGAAAGTGTAATTTCGGTGGATTAAGTCAATTATGGCAATCGCTGTTGGGAGTCTTAGACAGCAGCTAATAATGAGAGTGAATCTTTGGTGGATTAAGTCAATGATGTCAATCGCGGTGAGGAGTTTTTAGGTTACAAAAATAACAATATGATATAATAATAGAAATGCTACTAGTCGCATTTTATGGCAAATAAAATAACCCGAGCCTCTCCTTTGATAAGCCATGCATACTATTTATTTGCATTCTGTGTATTGGCTCGCGGAGCACGGGGTCGGAGTGCTCACGCTCGCTTTTGCGACAAAATTCAGAATCAAGAATCAAATCACCTCGTCTCAGCGACAAGATTGGTCAAGCTGGCAGAGAAGATGAAGATGTCAAGGGCTAGGTCGCGAACCTCCAGTTGGCTGCCTGTGGGCATGCCCTGAAGGTCCCACCTGTGTGCTTCGTTCTTCCGCTGCTGCAATTTATTGATTTCGGCCTAATCGGCCCATGAGTAAGTCTACTATTATATTTATGCTTCCGCTTGATATGTACTTTTGATATTCAGAACTGTAATCTGTGAGCACTATCTACTGATCCAGGGAATAGTGCGGTGGAATCACAGAGGATTCCAGATTGTATAATCTGGGCACCGACAGCGATGGTATCAGAGCATATCGACTGCAGGTCGTGACCTAGTTAGCCTTGCCGTTAGTTTGATGACTAGAATTAATTCTTCAAAATACTATTTCCAAAAATATAAGTAGTATTGCTCATTCTCATCTCTCTTAGATGATTCTCTCTCATCCAAGTGCTGCCCTAGCCATTTTTACTTCTAGAGCTCTCTTACCCTGAATTCAAAACAATAACACAAAAGTGAGTGCTAATATCAATCAAATATCCCAAATACTTCCCTCCTCTGTCTATTAATTCAAAAGGAATTTTTTATCCTCTCCTCGTACCCTTACTCCAAGAAATTAAGGTCAGTAACGCTGAAGATGGTTAAGAAGATAAAGTGGTCTTAAATGGACTGTGTGCATGGACCCTGCGCTCTCTTATGTGTGCTTCCCGAGTAGGCGATGAATTGTTGCATGATTTCTATTTGGCCCTGTGCACTATCTTCTTGCTCTCGGGCGCTACATTTCGTGGTCACAGGAAAAGAGTGTTTTAAAAACATAAGTGATTCATGTGTCACCCCAGTTTCCGGGGTGTACTCTTTTACAGTTATAATGGGTTTAGATTACCGTACCCCGCGATTCTATCCTTACCTCCTACTATTCCCTCTCACCCCATTTGCTACAAACCCAATCAGATCTACCGAAGCAAAGTGATGGATAGCCGAAGCCAAAGCAACCAAGGATAAGTGAAGCCTTCACAACTTTCCAACTAAAAGCCTCAGTCGGCACCAGAACCAAGAATTGAGACTCACTCCTGCTAACTTGCTCTCCTTACCTACCCGAAGGACCCATCATGCCTGGAGTTAGAAGAGATAAATATTGACTAGTGATACCCATTTTAAGGGGGGTAGCACTAAGAGACAAAAACATCAAAGAACTACTGCGATGTGTATTTCGAGGTGCAGCAACATGGAATCAGAGCTAATCAAACCAATACAAGGAGATTCGCAAGGTCAGAAGTCTTCTGGTGATGAGGACTACAAGACGTACCTTTAACAAAAATCATTGTGCTTGGCAAAGCCAAAGACTAAGAACGGGATCCTAGTAGAAGTAAAAGACCCCTACCTAGAGATACCTCCGCATTCTTAAGGCCCTCTACCCCTAGGGCACAGACCATTGCTACCCACCTACCAATATGGAATTTTACAACCGCATGTCCAATAGGCGATGCAATTACTTCATTCTACGATGACGTGAAGACAACAATGGCAAAGACCAAGTGTTGGAAGTCTACGATCTATCCAGGAGAACAAGGTTTCTCTCTTCCCTTTTGACTTCTCCAAGTGCTAACCCCTGTTATGCAGATTTTCATCTCTCTGTGGAGCTAAATAACTATACATCGAGCAACACCCCGAAATCCATTGCTAGCCCATATAACCCACCTCCATTCTTTCCGCTCTACCGGAATCTCGGGGTCGAGATTCATTTAAGGGGGGTAGGTTTGTAACATCCTAAATTTTGGATATTTGAAATTTTGAGTAAATTAAAATTTTTATTTGCATCTTATTGGCATTTGAAAATTTTTGGTCAAAAACTTAATTGGGTTTTTCTTGAGTTTTGTGCTGGGCAAATAAATAAATACAAAATAATTTAAATGAGGTTTAGCCCTAACAACCTAAAATTCACTGTAATTCACTAAATCAAAGTCTTATTTAATGATTAAAAATAGATAATAATAATTAAGGTCAAGAAATCATTTTTGATAGGGCTCATTCATCATACAAAAAGGAGGGAGAGTATAATCTAAAAATCTAAATAAAGATGGGTGAGTTCACACTTTGAAAAAGTAATTCAAAAATATATTTATAAAACCAAAACATAGTTTATAAATTAGTTAAAGGGAAATAGTTGAATTACAAGTACAACTCAAAAAAATATATATACATACATACATACATACACCTAAATTAGGCGCCAAAGAATTCAATAATACTCTAGAACTGGGATAAAAAAAGGGGGGTTTTGAATATACAATACTTCAGCTTTTGGATACTCAATTTCCCCTCTATTTTTCAAAACCATGCAGCCTCAACCTTTTTCTACCCTTCCCCTTTTACCCCCTCTTCTCTTACGCGCGGGCCCCACCTTTTCCCTCTCTCCTTCCCTTTCCCCCCTGCGCACGGGCCCGGTCTGCCCCTCCTCCTCCCCCCTCTGCCGCTGGGGCCGGCATCTTCCTCCTCCACCCGATTTCTTCTTTCTTCTCTTCTCTGACTTCCGGTTGCTTTCACTGCTCCCACGCTGAGCTTTCGTCACCACCCGTCCTCGCCTGCGCTCCTGCGTCGGCATGGCGTCAGTCAACCGTCCCCATCCCCTCACGCCACGCCGCTGCACTGCCCCCGTCGCATCCCCGCCGCGCGCGCTCGACACCCACATTTTCCCTCGCCGTCAGCCACTCTGCGCCTCCACTGTGCATGCGCCATCGCTCCCGTGTCAGCTGCGCCTGCCCCCACCGCACCTGCCTCCGGCCCCGCCTGCGCATCACGCCCCTGCGTCGCATCGCATCAGCCCTCGCCTCCGCGTCGCCATCGCCCTACGCCCGCACGTCGTGCCATGCTCTGGCGCCACGCCCGTCGGGAGCTCCCACGCCACCCGGTCGGCTCAGAAGATATAAGAGGGTGAGAGCGCCCCGTCCGCCTCGCCTCATCCCCCTCTTCCTCCCACCGCAGGGAATCGGCCCCTGGAGCCTCACAGCTCGCCGGCCGCCTCTTTCCTCTTTAGCTCCGGCGAACCAAAGAACTGCCGATTGCAACCACCTCGGGTCAATTACTCTCGGCGAGAGCATCACTGGAGTTCGGCGACGCCATCCCGACCGTCGGCCGGGCCTATCCCCACCTCCACGCCGCCGACACCGCGCGCCACCGCCGCCCGATACCGCCTCACGCCGCCGGCTCACCTCGGCTTCTCTCTGGTAGTGCCGAGCCGCTCCCTGAGATCGCCTCACCTCCCTCCTGCTTGCATCCGATGAAATTGAACTTCCGCATACCATAGGCCGCCGGTGACCCCTGTCTTCCCCAACTCCGGTGACCGATCTCCCCGGCGATTCATCGAGCCTCAACCCAATTCTCGGCGCCTGGAGCTTCCCCAACAACCGCTGAGACTACCCCGGCGCCACCTCACCTTTTCTTTCCCCCGGCGAGCCGGCCGCAGTGACCTCCATTGCGCCGCCGCGCGTGCTCACCGCCGGCCCACCACAGCGCCTCCTGGCCGTCGCCGCCACCTCCAAAGGCTTCCTCTCCCCCACGGGAACCCGTTTTGGTCGTCACCACCGACACCCCGACCTCCACTCGCCGGCGACGCCGTCGGCCAAGCTCCGCCCGAGCCCCCTCTGATTCTTCCTCTGTTTGGCTACAGCAATCCCTCACCTCTTGTGTTTTGATCCCACCCCCATATCGCTAAGTGAGCGCGGCTGAGTTGGTCACCAGCGCCTGTGGCTTACCCCTCTCACCGTAAGGTCCCAGGTTCGAATCCCCCCATTGCATTTTTTTCCCTTTTCTTGCTATCTCATTTTCTTTAACCATCTTCAATGGAACATAATTGGGAAATGATCCCAGGAAGATAAGATAACTGATTTATGTTCAAATAAAATTTACTTATACCTCAAATATGGAATTATGACTATATGGACAAATAAGTGATTTAGGGAAATAGTTAGGCGAAATTTAAATAATTAATTGGAATGCAAATTAAAGCATAAATAAAATATGATGTAGGGATAAATTAAGTTAAACCCTAGCATTAAGATTCATGCAAAATAGAGATGCAGCCTGGGATTATTGTACGTCAAATCTAGATTTACTTTTAGGGGTACCTCTGATTAATATAAAATGTAGTCGTCTAAAATATGGTTGTCGCTCCTATGTTCTTAAAAGGTACATAAATTGATAACAACCTTTAAGCAAAAGGGTGTCCTTCAGTAGAAATGTCATGTTAGAAAAATGATAATGGTGCCCCAATTAATCCTCACATTAGATTTAGTAAATAGTAATGTCAAGCATGATTGAATATAGCAAGCTATGACCCGTATAAATAGATCCTAATCCAAATTAAACTAAGCCTAGTAATAACTAAAGATACATAAAATGTTGAACCATAAAATGCTATAACACCGGACTCTAATATTTATTCGGTAAGCTAAAAATTATATACATCTCTATATATAACATATGCCCTGAAAATTAACGCTCGACAAAAACAAAGCTCAGCTAAAACTTGTACACTGAATCATAGGTCTAACCTAGCTCATGGAACTTTCTTGATAAATATAAAAATAATAAAAGAAACTATTAATAAAAGATCAAGTCCTCGTTTTCTACCACCGGCCTTGTCTCAAATAACTCGAATCACCTATTAACTCAAAATAAAACCTAATTGAGTTTATTCAGATTTATTTGGATCTTTTGAGTTATTTGCTTTTATTTGGATTCAGTCGCTTATCGCATAGTTAGAAACTGGAGCCTTGAAGATTCAGTGGATCGAGTGAGATCAAGATCGAGGTGAAGATGCGGACCAACGATAAGAAAGCATTGTGTGAGCTCAAGACCGCGGTAAACCGCGCCAAGGCGAGTCAATACTTTGATCATGTTGAACCTACATTTTCTGCAAATTACTTTTGTTTAAAATATCAAATTGCATGCTGTTATTTTATATGCAAATACATGTTAATTTAGAATTCTAGCTAAATGCCTATTATCTAACTTGATTAATATTGCTCATCCTTTGGAATATTGAGAAATGTGAACCTTGTCGCCCTAGCAAAAATTATAATAGTAACCTTTTGAAAATAAGTCCATAATTATATGCCATGCTTAGTTTTGCTTAGATCCTTGTGGGAGTAAGAACGTCCAAGCATCACTTTAATCATGAGAAAATGTGGTTGGGCAGTCATGGTGGTAATGACTGGTGTATGTTGGATATGGTTATTTTATACTCCCAAAAACCTCAAATTGCTTACTTGTCTGGGCGGATGGTTCGGGGGTATGGTGTAGGTGTGCACGAGAGTGTGGTTTGTGGTAGAACCGCCCAGATAACCCTAAGGACTGAATCTTGTCATGACCTCCTATGTAAAACAAGTACAACCACAAGTCTGTAAAGTACAACTTGGCCTAGTAAATTTACCGGACCCTGAAAGTCATCATCATCAGTGGAGGAGTGAAGTGGTGCAAGCGGCTGTCTGTGTGTCAGGCTTGAATGGGACACCCGCGGAGGGTGAGGTTCTGCTGTGGCGTGCTAGCAGTGTGGTAGTCATCTGCTAGGCGTTCAGAAGGAGAACATCCCGCACAACGTATGGGACCCACCGCAAGTGGGAACGACCCATAGGGTGAGATGATGGAAGGGGCGAGGTACTTTGAACGGTTACTGTGATGGTTTGCTCAACTGCACGGCTAAGGAATCGTGTGGGGCAACGAGTGAACTGTCTCTTGTGGGTAAAGTGTGCAAACTCTGCAGAGTCAAAACTATTCGAATAGCCGTGCCCACGGTCAAGGGCGGACATGGGAACTTAACTAGATATAGTTCTATTTCAAAATGCTTTACGGATGGGATTGGGAAAAGTGAAGGGCGAAGGACTGCCCTGATTTGGAATTGTCCTGGGTGTCGTCCCAGTGGTAAGTTAAGCGGCTATAACGCTGAAAGATGCTATATGGTGTGATGCCATATGTATGGAAGAATTATGGTGATATTAGGCATATGGTGTGATGCCATATGTATGGAACAACTTGTTAATATTCCTTGAACATTATGTTTTGTTCCAAAGCTGCTAGGTCTCAGGAAATTTTATGTATTGTATTTCAAATAGTGGCATTTCTATTCCTACAAAATAAAATATAGAAAGAATAAGCAGGGTCGTGAGTAAGGGAAATAGATGTTTGTAGTGTACACATAAAGGTATTGGGGGATTCATGTCGATCATAAATATGAAATGATAGTGTGGGTTCTGGGGGAAATAAATTGGTGGAGTCTAGCTGAATAGACATGCTAAATAGATGATCTAATTGAATTTTAGGGAATTTGGAGGAGTAATACAAGTATTGGATTATAGTTCCTGATTAGTGATTTACTTGGTGGAAGGATACTAGTGGATCGTAGAATTAATCAATGATATTCTTGGTGGATATATAATGAAGAATCGTAGAGTTGATCAATGATATTCTTGGTGGATATATAATATTGAATCGTAGGCTTGATCAATGGTATTCTTGGTGGATTTGAATCAATAATAAAAAGGATTGGATTGTTAGAAAATCTTGATAAGAATGTTCGGTGGATTAATTAGGTGATGTCACTCGCTGTTTGGAGATTAGACAGCAATCAATTTGGAAAGAGTATATTGAGTGGAATATCTAAATAATGTCACATGTTGTTTGGAGTTTTAGACAGCAATCAATATAAAATGTGTGTAGTCGATGATGTCACTCGTTGTTTGGAGTTTTAGACAACAACCAGTACAGAAAGAATATGATCGGTGGATTGAATATAGGATGACACTTGCTGTTTGGAGTTTAGACAGCACTCAATAAAGAAAGTGTAATTTCGGTGGATTAAGTCAATTATGGCAATCGCTGTTGGGAGTCTTAGACAGCAGCTAATAATGAGAGTGAATCTTTGGTGGATTAAGTCAATGATGTCAATCGCGGTGAGGAGTTTTTAGGTTACAAAAATAACAATATGATATAATAATAGAAATGCTACTAGTCGCATTTTATGGCAAATAAAATAACCCGAGCCTCTCCTTTGATAAGCCATGCATACTATTTATTTGCATTCTGTGTATTGGCTCGCGGAGCACGGGGTCGGAGTGCTCACGCTCGCTTTTGCGACAAAATTCAGAATCAAGAATCAAATCACCTCGTCTCAGCGACAAGATTGGTCAAGCTGGCAGAGAAGATGAAGATGTCAAGGGCTAGGTCGCGAACCTCCAGTTGGCTGCCTGTGGGCATGCCCTGAAGGTCCCACCTGTGTGCTTCGTTCTTCCGCTGCTGCAATTTATTGATTTCGGCCTAATCGGCCCATGAGTAAGTCTACTATTATATTTATGCTTCCGCTTGATATGTACTTTTGATATTCAGAACTGTAATCTGTGAGCACTATCTACTGATCCAGGGAATAGTGCGGTGGAATCACAGAGGATTCCAGATTGTATAATCTGGGCACCGACATTGTCCGAGGTGTTTGTTGGTAGTGTGCACATGAGTTTATTGCTTAGTTCTAGAATTAGAATCAATAATTTGGGTGCATACATTTTGATTGTGCAAATTGATGATGTTTATGTATCGTGTGGTGCTACGTGATGATTTGCTTGTTGGTGTTGGTTGTAGGACTTCAAGCTAGGTCATGGTGAGGTGTAGGAGGACTGGTACTAGACACAGGGAGGTGTTGAGGTCCAGAACGATCAGGAAGACACTAAAGATAACTGAGGCTGGTGAGGTGGTTGCAAGCCAGGTCGACGAGAAACCAGAGCAGGAGCTACCTGTTGGATCGGATTTGGCGACAGAGGGGGGTGAATGTCGACTTTAAAACTAACCCCTCAAAAAGTACTCACTCGAAACTCTCCTCCAATAGCTAAGAAGAAGCTATGAAAGAAATGCATTCAAACTCACTGAACCTTAAACAACAGAGGAGAAAGCCTAACCCTAAAAGCCAGAGAGAAACAACAAAAGCACTGAAGAGAAATCACCAGAAAAACACAACACCTAACAGGGAGGGGCGGTCAGACAGCTGTTACTGAACCAGTCAGACCGCTCCTCTGTTGCCAATCTGACCACACCGGTGTTGCCAGTCTGACCGGTATTGGTAGGGCGGTCTGATCGCTATGTGAAGTTCGGTCAGACCGGCCTCCCCGAGAACAGACCAGTCAGGCTGATTTTCAGACAAAATGCAGACTTGCATATTCCAGCCAACAGAGAAATTCAAGGTTTCTCCCTAATCCTTTTGACCCAAAAACAGAAGGGAGACAACCTAAATAGCTAGGAGAACCAAAAGAACTAGGAGAAACCACCTCAAGAACAAGAAATTGGGATTTGACCAAAAATCTGAAAATATGCAAAGAGCAGGACCAAATCTCAAATTCCCATTCAACCCTTGATCCTTTGACCATGAAATTTTGAGGATATCTTCTCAAGAGCCTCAGAACTCTAGATACCAAATTTCACGCCATCTCAAGAGGAAATCAAGGTTTTGCACCAAACCCTAGAAATTGCCCAAAAACCTGAAGCAACTACAGAAGGGAGCACAAAAACCCAAATTGCTCAAGATTCACAGGTTCTTTGCACATGAGATTTTGCAATCAAGTTAGCAATAATCTAAGGATATGCCAGCAAGAACCTCAGGCTATTTCCTCAAGGGAAGCAAGAAATTCACCAAAACCCTAGAAAATGAGTTTCAAACAAAAGGCTAAAACCCAAATTCCTCAGAGAACTCTCAATCTTTGCTCATGAGCTTTTGCAAGGAGGTTAGCAACAACCTCAGGGCCAAAGCTCAAGCCTTCTTTCAAAGAAAATCAAAGGGGGCCAAGAAACCCTAGAAATCAGGGGAGAAGAACAGAGAGGCTGAAAAGACAAAATCTGAAATTAAACAAAGTTTGCTCTTGGGAAATTTGATCAAATGATCTTGAGGTATCAACCCAACCTAGAGCAACCCATTTTGGTCCTTCTCAGCAACAAACAACAAGAAAATGAAAAACTCAAAAATCAACAGAGAGGAGCATCGAAGGGAAGAACAGGCATGAACACAAAATAAACTTCAGATCTTCCATTCCAAGAAACAAAAGGATTACAGAGGAGTCCCCATACGCATGGACATTAGAACAAGGAAGATTACATGCTCATCACTCCAATCTCTCCCTCTCCCAAACTCAAGAACCACACACCCTACATTCTTTCCTGGAGGGGAGACTCAAGAACACATCGAAGGAGACACAGAACACCCTCTGTTCACCTCCTGCTCTCAACCACTAAAGCCTCACCAACTAAAGCCTAAAGCCAAAACAAACTCACAAAGCCTCTTTTGACTCTAGCAAACCCTAATTCTCTCCCAAAGCCATGAGGGGGCATGCAGCCACTCCCTCCTTTATATAGCCCTTGGCTAACGGGTCTCCACCCCGTTACGCCCGCTAAACCCGAACGGAGCCCGCTCCCGCTTGTGCAGCCTCACGAAATTACCATTTCGCCCCTCCTGCACCTTCCAGGAAGCTTCCGCGCTCCTTGTCGTCCAAGCCTCGCAACCACCTCGAGTCTCCGCCGTCTTCGACACATCTCGATCGTTCTGACCTCGACACCGCCCGTGTCTAGTCTGGTCCCTCGTGTCTCACCACGACTCCGCCTCGACGTCCTGCAGCCAACACAGACAAGAAACACATCAAATAGCACCGCTCGATACATGAAAGCATAAATAGCATAAATGAAGCACACTAAGCATGAGATAGCCCAAACCTGACAAGTCGACATAATATGCATCCTAATCATTTTGACCAGGTTTGGCCAAGTCCGACCGAGCTGGATTGCACCATGCAACGTCAAGGTCTGAACCAACCAAATCAAACTCGACTCTCCTAAACCGATGTCAATTACTCATAACACACATGGGATGACCTCCACATGGTCTCTCACTACCGGAGGTGGACATGACGGGCAACGGCAAGGTGGACCGGGACTAGGTTCAAGGAAGAGTCGAGGTCCAGATGGTCAAGGATGCCGAGTGCAGTCATGTACGAGGAGAAGCACGTGGTGCGCCAACAGACTTGGGTCGTTTGCAAGTGAGGATGGTTCGGTGGGATTCGGACACGTGAGAGTCTTGACGACAAGTCATTGGGGCCACATGTAAGCCACTTTCAGAAGCGTGCATGAGTAAAACCCGATGTTAGATGGGGTTAACGGGTTATCCCTAGTTTGGACTATGTTGTGGTTACAGACCAAACAGAGAGAGAGAGATGGTAGTGGAGAGTGAGTAATGGTTTGGGTCTTCCCCATGGCCTGTACAACATATATATATATACATGGGGAGTGCTTTTACAATTATACCCATACATCTGAGTATCCCCTCCAGGGGCACTTATGTCATTACACATGGCCTATTCTGGACCTTATACCCTTCTACCAGGCATGCTGGGTTTAGGTGGGGGCCACCCCTACAACAGGAGCCTCTCATGGTAAAGGGCTTCACAGGTCCGAAGCCATGTTGCCGAGTCCTTTGGCCCCCTCCGTCCCTGCGGCCTGTGAGCTCCCTCCGAATTTCGCAGAGCTTTGGTGCGTGATGTGGTCCGGGGGCTGAGGCTGTAGCCGGGGTCGATGGGTGGATTGCAGTTGATGCAGACGCGCGCGCGTGCTCCGTCCCCTGCCCTTCGGACGCGCCTACCCGAAGTGAATCGGGGGCGTTGCGCCGGCATGGGTAAGCGTAGCGGGCCCCTGAGCCGTCGCCTGTGCCTTAAATGATGAGGGGCACGCTGCGGCGCTCGTCCTTTTGGCCGTCCACATGGCGAAGCGTGCTTGGCGCGATGCGGGCCTTGAGGCGTCGCGATCGTTAATGTAGCGACGGATTTCCGGCGGTTGGACCTCCGCCGGTTGGACTCCTGCCGATTGGGCTCCCGCCGGTTGGCTCTCCTGTTGATGGGGTATATATACGGTGCTGGTGCGGCGTTGTTCCTGCATGTGCTTGGATAGAAGCTGTTCCGCTAAAATGGGCCCCTTCCGTGCATCAACCTTCCCTAGCGACGCTGAGCGGCTCGAGGGATGTTGATGTACGGACGGAGGTCCATTTTTCTCGGGAGCTTGGTTAGCGTCTGTTATGGATGATCAATGGCGCTTCCTGCCCCCAGGCTGCGCTTCTGCATACGATGGCAAGGTTTGCCCAGTTCTTCTTAACAGACCTACCTTCAGTCGGTGTTCCTGATGGAGCCCGTCCGCATCGCTTTGAAAGATGCCGATGCACTGTAGGTGGCCTGTTAAGGAGAACGAGGCAGACCTTGCGGGACTCAGCCCTCGCCTTTGCCGTGTGTGGAAGGCGCTACCAGGCGAGTTCGTGCGCGCAGGTTCGCTTCTCGAAGCCGAGATCCAGGCCGAGGCCGCCGCCAGGCGCTGCGCTTGCGGAGTAGACGCGTGGGCTCCGTCCCCTACCCTTGGAACAGTTGGCAGCGGAGCTGGCGCCTAGTCGAACTAGACGCGCGCGCTCCGTCCCCTACCCTTCGAACAGGGGGCAGCGGAGCTGGCGCCTAGTCGAAGTAGACGCGCGCGCTCCGTCCCCTACCCTTGGAACGGGTGGCAGCGGAACTGGCGCCTAGTCGAAGTAGACGCGCGCGCTCCGTCCCCTACCCTTCGAACGGGTGGCAGCGGAGCTGGCGCCTAGCCGAAGTAGACGCGCGCACTCCGTCCCCCACCCTTTGAACGTGTGGCAGCGGAGCTGGCGCCTAGTCGAAGTAGACACGTGCGCTCCGTCCCCTACCCTTCGAACAAGTGGCAGCGGAGCTGGCGCCTAGTCGAAGTAGACGCGCGTGCTCCGTCCCCCACCCTTCGAACGGGTGGCAGCGGAGCTGGCGCCTAGTCGAAGTAGACGCGCGCGCTCCGTCCCCTACCCTTCGAACGGGTGGCAGCGGAGCTGGCGCCTAGTCGAAGTAGACACGCGCGCTCCGTCCCCTACCCTTCGAACGGGTGGCAGCGGAGCTGGCGCCTAGTCGAAGTAGACGCGCGCGCTCCGTCCCCTACCCTTCGAACGGGTGGCAGCGGAGCTGACGCCTAGTCGAAGTAGACGTGCGCGCTCCGTCCCCTACCCTTTGAACGGGTGGCAGCGGAGCTGGCGCCTAGTCGAAGTAGACGCGCGCGATCTCCTGATGCGGTAATGCGCTGTAAAGGTTCCTGAAATCGTGCCGGCCCCCGGCCTGCTAGGGCTAGGCCGTCAGACCGCGCGCCTTGCCTCGACACGCCTGTGGCACGCGGCGGTTTGTGACTGGTGCGCGATGGGATGTGGGCGGTTGCGTGATTGCAGCGGTTCGCCCCTTCCCTAGGGAAGGGGGACACGGGGCGGGCGAGGAATGGCGTGGCTTCGAGGCTGTTGTGGTCCCACGGCCCGCTGTGGCGCTTTTAATGGTGATTGGGGTTGCTCGTACGGGGGGTGGCCACGCGGCAGGGGGCCACTGGAGCAACGTGCTCTGTCGGTCCCCACTGCCGTGGTCGCGTCGCTTCGTCTTCGGTTATGGGGGAGTGTGCGGGGCAGACCCTTGTGCGACTGTGGTTGCGTCCTGCACGTGGACCATCGCGACGCTTCGGCGTTGGGGACGAGGAGGCCTGAAATAACCCCTTGTAACCGCACCCCCGCAGCTCTACGCCCTCTTCTCGCTTGCATCGCCTTCTACACTCCGACGGTACAATCGCCGCTATACTCCTTTTGCCAGAGGCGATGGCGTCTGGTGGCAAGCGCAGCCAGTCGACTGGCGCCTGCGATATCCGCCGGCGGTCTTCACCGTTAGAGGTGAAATACTCGCTCGGCGAACGTGACCCGGCGGTGGCGGATAAGTGGTGGCTGGACAAGGAGGGCTTGTTTTCCGGCGAGTTGGGCCCCTCACTTGTGACCGAGAAGACGATCCAGGCGCTGCTGCGTGCGGGGAAGCTGTCCGAGCGCCAGGCGGTGCGGCTACCTGCCGCCGACAAAACGGAACCTCGCCCCGAAGAGTCGGAGGCGGTCGTATTCGTTGCCTTCTTCGACGCCGGGCTCCGCGTCCCTGTGGCGACGATCGTGGGCGACGTGCTGCGGACCTTCGGGCTGGAGCTGGCACAGCTGACTCCGAATGTCGTGGCCCGGCTCGCAGTTTACAGCTGGGCCTTGCACTCGGGAGCATGCTGGCCCAGTGCGTCGTTATTTGCCTATCTGCACGAGGCGCGGTGCTAGCCCAAGGAGCGGAAGGATGGGACGGTGTCGAGCTTCGGCAGCGTCTCCTTTATCCTCCGACCAACTTGCGGCAAGCTCTTCCCCGCGAACTCTACTCGCGGGAAGTGGGAGTCGCAGTGGATGAAGCGGTGGTTCTACCACCGTGTGGAGAGCGGGAGCGGTCTTGAGTGCACGGGCCGACCGATTACGTTCAAGCCCTCGCCCGGGCGGACGCTCGATGATGAGGACAGGCGGAGGGCCCGGCGGCTCATAGGCGTGGCCGCTCGCTTCAACATGCGCGATCTCGCCGAAGAGTATGTGATGTATGACGTGGCACCGCTTGCACGCGATTGGCGTCTTGCCGCCGAGACGACAATGTTTCGCCGTCGACCTGCTTGTTGCCGGCGCCCTCCGGTCTTCGTAAGCCTCGATCGCGTCCCTCCTCCGTTCACGCGAAATGCGTTATATGCTAATGTTATCTCCTTTGCTTCAGGGATTTTCTTGGAGGATGCGGAGCAGGCCGCGCGCATTTTCCTGGGGTCGTATACCGGCAGGGAGCACGAGCAGCGCATGTCCGCTACCGCCGAGGCGGGGCTGGGGGGATAAACCGCGTGTTCGAGGCCCTGGGCCTCGCTGTGCCGGACCGTGCTGCTCCAGACGACGGTGCAACGAGGAAGAAGGCGTCGTCTCGGAAGAGGGGCCGAGGAGGGGCGCCCGCCGTGCTTGGTGCGGCAGCTGGCACTGCTGCTGCTAGCACTCTCGAAGGCGCGGCAGACGCGGAGTCGGATTCGACGAAGTATGCCGACTCGGGTTTGGATGGCGCGGATGCCGGAGGCGAAGGATCTTCGGCGAGTGCCCTGGACGGCGGGCTTGCCGCGAGCAGCCGGCGAGAGGAAGCCTCGTCACCCGCCGCGGTCGTTGAGACGGAATCCGTGCGGACCGACGATGCCGAGGTGGAGCCTTCACCGTGGCCGCTGTGGTGCCGGGGGCGCCCCTCGCGAGGGCGCACGGAGCCGTGCTGCCGTCACCGGCCGCAGAAGCAGACGTCGAGGTACCCCCTGCAGAAACTACCACAGCGGAACCTTCGTTCCCGGGTGCTGCAGCCGTGGGGGCCTCTTCGGCAGCGACCACTAGGGCGGTGTCGTTGCCGCCTGCCCCGGCTAAGCGGCCGTGCCTGCGCCCGGAGCTTCACCGGACGAGGAGGGGATTCGTGGTGGCTACGAGCATCGGGAGCTTGTGGGACTCGGATGCGCCTGCCGAAGTCCCCGCGGTGCCCGCCCCCTCCGCTCCCCAGGCCACGCCGCCTGCCGTGCGGGAACGGTTGGCGTCGGCCCCGAGCGCGGAGGCTTCTTTTCCTTCTGGGACCATGCCCTCCGCGGGGACTTGCGCTGCCGCTCCCCGGCCTGAAGCTAGGGGGGCGGCCCCCGAAGCCCTTCTTCCGCCACCGAAGGTAAGGCGGCTTAGCTTACCCTGGTGTGTTCTTCGCTGCGCCTTGTGGTGCTCACCTGCATTCTTGGTGGAGCATGGGAGTGCCGCGCGTGCGAGCCCCGCGGACTTCGTGCCTCCCCCGGAGACGCTGAGGGCGTGGCGCGGGATTGTGGACGACGCGGCTGCCAGCGTGGGCCAGCAAGCGCTGCAGGCCTACGGGGCGGGGCACCTCGGGGACGCCTTTGAGGTGTCAGGGGTGAGGGTAAGTGCTCATACGCCAATGCCCGGGCCTGCTGAGCTTGCTAAGTCCTTTCTGTTCTGCAGACACTTGTGCTGGGGCAGGCCTTGCAAATGGCCTATACTCGCGCCCAAAGGGCGCTTGAGGATAGGCTGCGGGCGCCGAGGAGGAGCTACGCGAAGCCTCGGGAGCCCGTTCTGCCCAGGATGCCCGCATCCGCCAGCTGGAAGCGGAGTGCGCCGGAGCGAAGGCGCACGCCGAGGGACTTGCTGCGTCGACGCGGGAGTCGGCCGCGGAGGCTGTGCAGCAGGAGTTTGCGACAGAGCGGGATGGCCTTTTGCAACAAGTCGCCTTGCTAGAGAAGGAAAAAGGCGAACTCGCCCTGACTCTAGCGGAGCGGGATCAGGCGCTTGGCGACGCTTCGGTAGTCGCATGGGAGGCCATGCAAGCACTGGAAAGCCATCTCCAAGGGCTTGTGGCCAAAGTACCGGACCACGCCTTCGGCCCGGAGGAGCTGTCGCGGACCCTTCGCTGGATCAAAGATGCCTCCGACGCTGCTCGTGGCGCCGCGATGACCTTCGGCAACCACTGTGCCTACGTGGCGTCCTGCATGGTGTGCGCGCTCCTGCGGCATCGTGGCTGCACGCACATCGCCGGGCTGGAGGACCCCCAACTGGAGCTGCCCGGCGGGCTGGAGTAATGTCTGGTGCCGTCCGCGCCGTTCACGGCGCCATCAAGCACTTCTACGAGCGGATCTGGAACTATGTCGGGGTGGCCGCCGCGCAGGTCGAGCTCCAGAAGTCCCTTTACGGGGGGGAGCCTCGGCCAATTCCTGGACGAGGTCCCCCGACGCGACGAAGCTGGCGCTGGGGCCTCCGAGGGCGCAGAGGACTCGCAGGTGCGGCGTGGAGATAGCTAGGTGTAAGCGTGCGTTGTGATGTCCGCCCCTTCTTTGTGGATAAAGCACGTACTTGTTCTACGAACTAACTATTTGACCTGTGCCCGGGCAGCTTCCTTGCTGGGGACGACTGCTTGCGTCCGACCTTGCAACCCGGCGGCGCCTTCGACGCTGGCAAATGGCCGAGGAGTCGCTGAACTTTTGGGCGGGCCGATCCTCTTCGAGCGAGGTCCCGACCTTAGCTCGCGTTAAAGATGAGCCCACCGAATAGTGACTTAGAGCGCCAGCCCTGCTGGTGGGCCTTTGTACTTGTAAGCTTTTCGCAATGTACACATCTGCTGGCAGTTAGGATATGCGCCAAGCGTTGTACGCTGGGTGGTCATGCTGTGCTGGGGCAAAATCTCCACCTTCGACGCATGCCGTTGACAGTAGTTGCGCGTAGACTGGTGCGTGCGGAGGCGGACCTCGACGCTACGACGTGTTTAGAGTCCGTGGACTGGCGTGTGCGAAGGCGCACCTCCGCACGACGGCTTGTTTAAGGTCTGTGGACCGGCGCGCGCGAAGGCGGACCCCCGCATGACGACCTGTTTAAAGTCTCGTGGACTGGTGTGCGCGAAGGCGAACCTCCGCACAGCGATCTGTTTAAGGTCCGTAGACCGGCGCGCGCGAAGGCGGACCTCCGCACGACGACTTGTTTAAAGTCCGTAGACTGGCGTGTGCGAAGGCAAACCTCCGCACAGCGACCTGTTTAAGGTCCGTAGACCGGCGCGCGCGAAGGCGGACCCCTTCACGACGACCTGTTTAAAGTCCGTAGACCGGCGTGTGCAAAGGCGGACCTCCGCACGATGACTTGTTTAAAGTCCGTAGACTGGCGTGTGCGTAGGCGAACCTCCGCACAGCGACCTGTTTAAGGTCCGTAGACCGGCGCGCGCGAAGGCGGACCCCCGCACGACAACCTGTTTAAAGTCCGTAGACCGGCGTGTGCGGAGGCGGACCTCCGCACGACGACTTGTTTAAAGTCCGTAGACTGGCGTGTGCGAAGGCGAACCTCCGCACAGCGACCTGTTTAAGGTCCGTAGACCGGCGCGCGCGAAGGCGGACCCCCGCACGACGACCTGTTTAAAGTCCGTAGACTGGCGTGTGCGAAGGCGGACCTCCGCACGACGACTTGTTTAAAGTCCGTAGACTGGCGCGTGCGAAGGCGGACCTCCGCACGACGACTTGTTTAAAGTCTCGTGGACTGGTGTGCGCGAAGGCGAACCTCCGCCCCCACCCCGAGGTGGGGGCAGCCTCTGGTGTACCCTGTGCTCCGCGTGCGTGCCGACGCTGGGGCCAGCCTCTGGCGCGCTACGCCGGTGCTTCTTGGAGCTCTCGGAGTTGGCGTCCATAATACACCCTGCGTGCACCCCCTGTGATGCGCGAAGGCGAGCCTTTACGCGCTGAAGAGGTGCGCGATTACTGGCCACGGAGGTTCACGTTGCGCTTGCGCGTTGCTAAACGCACGATAGCCTTCGCAGCTTATTTACACTCCGTGGAGTGCGCGGGATCAACGTCCACGTCTTATTTATACTCCAGAGAGTACGCGCGGGGAGAAAGTCCCTGGCGTGCGCGGGGTTCGCGTCTTGTTTATACTCAGTAGAGTGCGCAGGGAGAGCGTCCGCGTCTTGTTTATACTCCGGAGAGTACGCGCAGGGACAAAGTCCCTGGCGTGCGCGGGGTTCGCGTCTTGTTTGTACTCAGTAGAGTGCGCAGGGAGAACATCCGCGTCTTATTTATACTCCGTAGAGTACGCGCAGGGACAAAGTCCCTGGCGTGCGCGGGGTTCGCGTCTTGTTTATACTCCGTGGAGTGCGCAGGGAGAACATCCGTGTCTTATTTATACTCCGTAGAGTACGCGCAGGGACAAAGTCCCTGGCGTGCGCGGGGTTCGCGTCTTGTTTATACTCAGTAGAGTGCGCAGGGAGAACATCCGCGTCTTATTTATACTCCGTAGAGTACGCGCAGGGACAAAGTCCCTGGCGTGCGCGGGGTTCGCGTCTTGTTTATACTCAGTAGAGTGCGCAGGGAGAACATCCGCGTCTTATTTATACTCCGTAGAGTGCGTGCAGGGGCGTCCCCCCACACGTCTTTGTTTATACTCATGCCCGTGTCGTTGACGGAGAGTGCACACGCGAACGTGCGTCTTCGTTTATACTCATGCCCGTGTCTTTGACGGAGAGTGCACACGCGAACGTGCGTCTTCGTTTATACTCATGCCCGTGTCTTTGACGGAGAGTGCACACGCACACGTGCGTCTTCGTTTATACTCATGCCCGTGTCTTTGACGGAGAGTGCACACGCGAACGTGCGTCTTCGTTTACACTCATGCCCGTGTCTTTGATGGAGAGTGCACACGCGAACGTGCGTCTTCGTTTATACTCATACCCGTACCCCTAGCTACGGAGAGTGCACACACGAACGTGCGTCTTTGGTTTATACTCATACCCGTACCCCTGGCTACGGAGAGTGCACACGCGAACGTGCATCTTTGTTTATACTCATACCCGTACCCCTGGCTACGGAGAGTGCACACGCGAACGTGCGTCTTTGGTTTATACTCATACCCGTACCCCTGGCTACGGAGAGTGCACACGCGGAAGTGCGTCTTTGGTTTATACTCCGGGAGTACGCGCGTAGGCGAAGCCTCCACGCGCTCCCGCCGTATCTTTTTGCACAAATGAAAACGGGTGGCGACAAACGGAACTTTATTTCATTCCCGTTTGCGCGGGTACGCAATTACATGTGGCGGAGGTACTAACCACTTGTGATGGCGCCGCGGGTCCCGCGCTGTGGTGCCGATTCTAGGTGTGCCGTTGGTCGCTGCGACGGGGATGTCTGGTGCCGTGCTCGATGCGCCGGGCCATGTCCTGATCACCACGAACGGTAATGATGGCCCGGGGCCATGGGAGCTTCATGCATAGATAGCTGTGATGCGGTACCGCCCCGAAGGAGTTGAGGACCGGACGCCCCAGTATGGCATTGTAAGGGTATGGGAGATCGACGACATCGAATATGGCATCTTCGACCCTTGCATTGTCGCCCTGGCCGAAGGAGACCTGAAGGCATATTTGACCGAGCGCCCGTAGAGGTTGTCCTCCGAAGCCTTGCAGCGGGACTCCCGATGGGCTGAGGCGGCTTCGGGGGATCCCCATCTGGTCGAAGGCTGCCGCAAACAGAATGTTCGCGGAGCTGCCGCCATCGACTAGGGCACGTCCCACGTCGCATCCCGCTATTACGGCCCGGACGACCAGGGGGTCCTGGTGAGGAAGCTCCACGCCTTCGGCATCGGCGGGGGTGAATGTAACCTCATGCTGTGCCCAGTCCGGCGGTGTCTGTGCTGGATATGCCGCCACGTGGTGTAGCCTTCGTACGTAGGCCTTCCGCTGCCGTGCCGAGGCAAAGTCCAACGAGGAGCCTCCGGAGATGACGTTGATAACCCTGCGGTGGCTGGCCTCCGGAGCCTGCAGCTGCAGAAAGCCCTCCTGAGGCTGCTGCACGTGGGCCTGAATCCGCAGTGGACCCTCATGAAGCTGCGTCCCTTGTGCCTGAATGTGCACAGGGGCTTCGTATGGGTGCTGCACGTGGGCCACCACGGGCGGGCGTGCTTCCAGGTTCCTGTCCCTGGTGACGCTCTCGCGGAGCGCCGCGATAGAGGTGCACGTGCGGGTGTCGTGGTTGCCACGACCGTGGACTGCGCACCACAGCCCCTGGTGTTGGTCGTCGTAATCTTCGCGGCCTTTGTCGTCGCGGCCCCGTCCACGGCCGCGCCCCCGGCCTCGGCGCCCCCGACCGCCCCGACCCGCGGGAGCGCTTTCGTCGGAACCACCTTCGATGTCGAGGACGTAACGGCCTCGCCGCGACTTCTGCTGGCCACGCTTGGGCCTGTCGGATGACTCCTTGTGCGGAGCGTCCTTGGACGACTCCTGCTTTCATTTCCCCTTCGACGAACCGTCCTTCGGCTGGTCTTCGGCTTTTGCCGAGGCACTGGCCTGGTTGGTGTCGGAGTCGTCGCCTTGCCTTCGCCGCGCGTCTTCTTCCGCCCTGGCGTATTCTTCCATTTTGTCAAAGAGCTTCGCCACTGTCTTGATTGGCTTCCGCGCGTTGTACTCGGCCATCGGGCCCGGGCGAAGGCCTTGTATGGCTGCATTGACAACGGTGGTCTCATTAACGTCTCTGACTTGACAACGTATCTTCGCGAAGCGTTTGAAGTAGTCCCGGAGCTTCTCCCAAGGTTTTTGCTTCACCGCGAAGAGCTGGTCCGCGTCGACCCGCTCGACATAGTTTCCTTGAAAGTTGTTGTGAAGGCGGTCGCGGACCTGCTCCCACGCGTAGATGGAGTTCGGCTCTATGGTAAAAAACCACGAGAGCGCCACTCCTTGCAACGCGAGGGGGAGTCCTTTCGCCTTTGTGGTGTCATCTCCGCCCGCTGCCTCGATCGCGGTTTCGTACACGCGTACAAACTCGCGGGGGTCCGTGTCGCCTTTGTAGGGCTCGATGACACTGGGGAATTTGAAGTCTTCGGGCCACGCCGCTTGCTGTAGCCCTGCCGAAAGCGGGGACTCCGGATCGACGCGTCGTAGCGGGGCGTGGCTGGATGTGGGGGCGTCGCAGCTGTCCGCCCTTTCCGGCGTGGGCTCTGGCGCGGCCGCCGGCGCGGCCTGTTGGCTTCGAGCCTCTTGTATGCCTCGGACAGCCCCGCGAAGATCCCCTAGCTCCTGTTGGAACGCTTTGAGGGCCGCCAGCAGGGCGCTTTCCACCGCCTGCGCGGGCGGGACCGCCGGCGCGCCCAACGGACGGGTCGGCGCGGGCACGACCGCATCGCGAGCTCCCGAACTGCCGGTCGCTCCATTGTGGCTACCTCGAGCTGCCCGGTCCGCGCTACCGGCGAGGGTTGCGGCGAGGGCGGCGAGGTTGGCTGCTGTCGCGTCGGCAGGGTCGGCCGTCGCCGCGCCAGCGTCGACGTTGTCGACCACGGGGTTGGTCGTCGCAGTGCCGGGGTTGGCCGCCGCAGTGCCGGGGTTGGCCGTCGTAGTGCCGGGGTTGGTCGGCGCAGTGCCGATGACGGGGTCGGTCGTCGCAGCGTGAGCGTCGACGTCCTCGGCCACCACGCCTGCGTCGCCACCCGCGCCCGCAACAGCCGTTGCCGAAGCCTTGGTACTCATGCGACACTCCGACCCGGCCGCCTTCTTTCCCTTCGCCGCCGCTGACGAAGCTTTTTCGGTGCCATCCTTCTTCAGATTTCAGGCTTGCTCCTGTCCTCCCCACGAACGGCGCCAACTGTTGTGGTTACATACCAAACAGAGAGTGAGATGGTAGTGGAGAGTGAGTAATGGCTTGGGTCTTCCCCATGGCATGTACTTCATATATATATACATAGGGAGTGCTTTTACAATTATACCCTTACATCTGAGTATCCCCTCCAGGGGCACTTATGTCATTACACATGTCCTATTCTGGACCTTATACCCTTCTACCAGGCCTGCTGGGTTTAGGTGGGGGCCACCCCTACAACAGACTAATTGTAGGATCCATTAGGTCTAGGGTTCATTAGCGAGCCTATAAAAAGGGAAGGGGAAGCAAGAGCTAGGGTTGGTGAGAGAAATGGTTGGCTAGGTCTTATGGTGGCTAGCTCCTCCTCCCTCCAATTTGAGTTAGGTTAGAGAATGGGTGTTGGCTCTAGGGTTAGAGCTTGGTCCTCTCAAGAAGAGTGGCTGTGAAACCAATCATCAGAGCAATACATCAAGTTTCCATCTACTGCTTGTGTAGTTTTTGTCTAATTGAGTTGGCTCGGGTTTGGTTTAGTTCTTTTTCTGTTTCTTCTTTGTTCTTCGGTTGTTCTTTTCCCTTCTTGATCTGAGAGGAAGTTCTTACTTGTCTTGTTGATGATCTAACTTGCTGGATGTTGTGGAATCATACTCAAAGCCATCTTGGCTATTCTATTCCCATGGCATGGTCTGATTGTCTTTTCGATCTCTCAGTTTTGACTTTGTGAGCACTCGGTTATTTTGCAAAAAAAACACTCAATTTGCTTGCTAAGTTTTCAATCAAAGATTAGAGTAGTCTCTTGAGACCTTAACCGTGTTGTGTATAAAGTTTCATGGCCAGTTGATCTTTTAATCAAAAGTTATGTACAGTTTGGATCTTGTGGTCGTGTGCTGCTCTGTTCTTCCTATGTTCTTCCAACTCTATTACGACCGCTTCAAGTTTCGACCACAGTCAAGATTCTGACCACATCGCTTTACTTTTCGACCACATTCAAATTTCTGATCACTACGCATTCTTTTGTTTTTGTTTTGTATCTAAACTGAAATAGTCATGTTGTTCACTGTCTAAAATCTTGATCACCTTTACAATCACGTTGGTTTCGACCACGGTCGAGTTTTAGATTGCATCGTGCTATCTTCGATCACGTTCAGATCTTTTGATTACTTCATGTTCTTTTGTTGAATCTGAACTGAAGTAGTTGGTAGTTGGTGCACTCTCTGGAATGTCAATCAGCTTTACGAGTACGTTGGTTTCGATCACAATCATGTTCCAGACAACATCGCACCGGTTTCGATCACATTCATTCTTCCAACCACTTCGCATTTTCTTAACTCACGTATCCTTGTTTTCTCTAGTTGGTTTTTGAGCTGAATTGATCACGCCGGTTGCAGATCATTCGTTGGCCTTCAACCTCATTAGTTATCCGACCACTTGTTGGTTTACGACCACGTTGGTTATGACCATGTTGATCTTTTGGTTGCAGACTATTTCCGACCACATCAGTTGTTTGACCACTATTGATTTACAACCATGTTGGTTACAACCACGTTGATCTTTTGGTTGCGGTCTGGTTTTGACCACATTGGTTATTCAAACATCTCATTGGCTTATGACCACGTTGATCATTTTAGTTACCGACTGGTTCCGACTACATTGGTTGCTTGACTACTCATTGATGATCGACCACGTTATTTACGACCACGTTGATTTCGACTGCACCCATTTTCGATCACGTTGATTTTGGTCTTGATGGTTATCGACTACAATGATTTCCATTCGGTAGTTGATTTTCGACCACGTTGAACTTCTGACTACACTGATTTCCAACGCACAGTCAGTTTTCGACTACGGTGATGTCTGTTCGGTAGTCGATTTCTGACCACGTTGTACTTCCATTTGGTAGTCGGATTTATGACCACGTTATCAGCTCTTGACCAAGTTGTTGAACTTACGACCACGTTGTAAGTTTTTTACCACGTTGCTAGTCTCCGACCACAGTGTCTTGTACTACTGTATTCTCTCTATTGCTGTAGTTTTCATAACTCTGTAGCTATTGGAAAACAGGGTTAAGTGAATACTTGGGGAGAATTTGAAGCACCATTCATTGCTCCCCCTCTGTTGCCTATTCAGTCCTACATATTGCTACAAATATGGCATCATGAAAAAAATGTATACTACAAGTATGCTACATGCTTAAGAATTGAGTGTGGAGCAATTGGTTGCTATCCGAGACTGCTAGTTCACCTATATTTAAAGTTTGCTTCGCTTTTTGGCTTACTCTTTTTGGTGTGATATCCCTTGGTACTCTTTATAAATCGGTTTGGTCATAGTTGAGATACCTATCATTAATCCAATGTGCTTAATTATACTAAAGACTTATTTTGACTTACTATATGGTATATGATTTTATATGAACTAGGGAGCTGTACTAAAAAAGATGGCTTGTGTACATTCCTAAATCAATACAAAGTGACTTGGATAATTTACAAAGCTTATGGATGTTTACCCTCATTGCTCCTTTTTAGAGTTATTCTTTCTCTTGTGTTATTGATGATTTCATTGCCAAAGGGAGAAAAATTAGAAGAAAAATTACTCTCTTGAGGAGAAAATTTCCTCCTTGTGTTGAGGGGAAGTTTTTTGAGTTGTCAGCTCTGGTCTGCAGCTCTTTGTTTCAGCTTTGATGTGGCCTACAGTGCAGCTCTTTCTTTCGGCTTTGCTGCGGTTTGCAGCTCCTTTTGTTGTGGTCTATGGCTTTGAATTTTTTTCTTTTCGTAAATTTTCTCATTCAAGAGTTTTTTAGGTATTGTCAATGTATTTATCAAGGGGGAGATAGTTGGACCATGTAGTGGTCATGTATTTAGTGATGATGAATAATTGACATTTGAGTTTCATTAGAATTTGCATTTGTAAAAGTTCTAGTCAATGCGCTCGTGTTGCTGGAGTTTTCAGTGTGGCAGTTGATCATGGCAAATGATCAAGGTCCATCAACCACGGCAGGTCACAAGGTATAATGGACTACAGTCAATAGTCGGCAGGCTTCGACTAAGATAGTTGGGATCGTGAGCTTCAGTGGACCGGTCAAAAGTGAAAGTGATCAGTCGGTGGTCGGTGCTATAGTACCAGGTCGGTACTCGATAGTCAGTAGTTGTTGCTACAGCACTTGGTCGGCGATGGATAGTTGTAGACTTTGTGATCGGTAGTCATAGATTTAGTGATTTGTTATCTTAGACTTTGCAATTGGTACTCGATAGTGGTACTTGATGGTTCGGTGACTGGTTGGTAGTCGGTAGTGCTACAATACTTGTGATTTCTGAGTGTTCTGAGCGAAGCGATAGTATTTCCCCAGTACTTGTGTGTTTCGAGTACTCGATAAACTAGCGACCGAACTTTCCAAGGAGAGCATAACCGGTTGTAATGAGTGATCTAAGGCTAATTTCTGGAAAGCAATAGAATTTGTGGTGGTGGCTGACCTGATTATTGTTGATGGATGATTAAGAGTGTGATATGGGTGTATGGACTAATGTCGGTCAAGTTGTGAAGAACTTGTGCTGGAAAAAAAATTCTTTGGTCTTTGCATGTGCAAGTTGGTCGTGGAGACAGTCACGGTCGGTGACGAGGAGGACTAGGATTGAGATGGAAAAATCTGAAGTCTAGGCAGTCGAGGATGTCATGAGGTGGTCGGGCTCATGCTGGGGCACATAGAGATCAAAGGTGGTGATGCGTGGAGAGGCTACGGGAGGTGCTATCCTGAAGGCTTCGATACGTGAGGTGATGATGTATGATGAAGATATAGGAGGTGTTGTCCTGGAGGCTTTGTCACGTGGTGAGTTAGGAGTTGTGGATGGAGTCCATAACTGAGAAGATTTTGAGTTTGGATAAAACCCATATTTGGGAAGGTTTCAAGTCCCTTGATTTTTGGAATGAATAGAGATTGGTTTAAAGATATTGGAAAACTCATCTCCAGAAGGGTTTCAGGTCCCTTGTTTTTGGAAGAGATAAAGTTTTGATCCCGTAATTGAGGTAGACACAAATTGTGATGTTAGCCTATAAAAGCAGAGAGAGGCTATGGGCTAATGTACGGTTTTTTGGATAGATTAGTGCGGGTTCGGAGAGAGCTATCGTCGAAAAGGCTTTTAGGAGTGCTTATGAGGGCACTTTGTAAATCCACAAAAACAAGTAATAAAGGTCACCTTGAATCAATCTGATTCATGATTTATTGAAGATTGCTGGTGATTGTGGTTGAGTTGAAGCATATGACCACGTGGAAAGGTGTCGATTCATTGCCAGAAAAACAGAGGAATTACGAAGTACTCGAAGGCGCTGGTTTTCTCGAAGGTACAAGCGATCAAGAGATTCTACTACTGGTGTTGATGAATTTGAGTACATACAAACTAGTTGCAGATCAAAGCTGAGCGAGCGGTTGAACAGAATGATCCATTAAGCAGTCAGGCACTGAGCGATCGATCAGAAGATTGAGCATCAAGCAGTCAAAATCTTGACCGACTACCAGGAGACTCAAAAAACGGCGATAATCATTCACCCCCTCTGATTGCAGTATTCGATCCTACAAATTTTTAGATTCTATGAATGTGGAATTCAAAATTAGTACGATGGGCGAGCTAACTTTCTTGGTTGGTCTTCAAGTCAAGCAACTAAAAGAAGGGACCTTCATTCATCAAAGTAAGTACACAAGGGAACTTCTTCGACGCTTCAATGTGGAAAGCAGCAAGCCAATGTCTACCCCAATTATCACTTCTACCGTGCTGGATCTTGATGAGGATGGAGAGCTCGTGGACTAGAAGGAGTACTGCAGCATGATCGGTTCGCTCCTCTACCTCACAGCGTCGAAGACGGACATACAATTTGTTGTGTGTCTATGCAATTGATTTCAAGCTTGTCTCGTGTCTCATATTGTCAAGCAGTGCATCACATCTTTAGGTACCCTCAAGACACTCTTGACTTTGGACTCTGGTGTTCTTCTGATTCTGCACTCTCTTTTTGAGCTTTTTCTGATGCTGATTTTGTAGTGTGTAGAATAGATAAGAAGAGTACTAATGGCTCTTATCATTTCCTAGGCTTATCACTTATCTCTTGGTAATCTAGGAAACAGTTTTCTATTGCACAATCCACTGCTAAGATGGAGTATATAGATGTTGCTATATACTCTGCGGGACTATTAGTTGACCTTACATAGTGTTTATCTCTCCTGTAACAACACTAGTGCCACAAACATTGCCAAAACCCCAGTGCAACACTTTAGAACTAATCACATTGACGTTAGATATTATTTCCTTAGAGACCATGTAGAGAATGGTGGTGTTATGCTTCACTTTCTAGAGTCAAAGAAGCAAGTTGTAGACATTTTACTAAGGCTCTTGATTCTTCTTGTTTTGTTTCTTTGCAGAGGGAATTAAGAATTAATAGTCCTTTTAGCCTATTCTTAGGGGAGTTCGACTCTTTTGCATTAATTATATCATAATACATATTTAATTTTAGTAACTTGCATTGTAAAATAATTACATGAAACTTTGAATACTATCCTTACATGACATGATATATTAATTTACATCTAGCCATTTATTATGCTAGTTTGCTAGATTTATCATGTCTTTCTATGTGTACCTCTATTGGACCCAGATTTAGTCAATCCAGAATCCTCTATGAAACCATAGCATTATTCTCTAGATCAGTAGATAGTGCTCATAGAATACATCACTAAATCATTCATATACGATGTAAACCATACCATATATTAATATTACATTCATTAGAGTTTAAATAGACCACATCGGCTCAAGTTACAATAGGGCCAATTAGGCCAAATGGATACATTACATAAATACAGAAGTGGTAGCGGAAGCAAAAGGAGATGACACATCTCGCCACAAACAAGTGACTGGGGTAACCTGTGTGCGATCGATATTATCCAAGAACTTGAATAATATTGGTGCACGTAAACACCACCTTAGTCAGCCAGACTAGAGTGAGACTGAGACTGCTAGAGATTTAGCTAATCTTCACCATCTTCTTCACCATCAACTCCTGGGACATCACAGTGCGTGTAGTGTCATTAGTCCACGTGCTTTGAGGGATTTTGTGAGCGAGAGTGAGTACAAGCAACAGTGCTCCGCAAGCCAACACACAAAATGTAAGTATTTATACATGCAAGGTTTAATGAGAAAGGCTCAAATTCTTTTATTTACTAAAGGCAACATTTCGAACTATAATAATTAGAAACTCCTATTACTTAGCATATTAACCAAACCATAATTTTATTATAGAAAGTGAAAGTGTGAAATATTTATAACGGTGTAGGTTCCATCCACCTGTTATATAGTTCCATCCACCATATACTTGTTTTTGGTTACTAGGGTTACATCCACCTAATTATCAACACTAGGTTACATCCACCCAAGAAAAGCCAAAATCAAGGTTACATCCACCTGACCAGTTTTCATCCCACCCACAAAGGGTTTTTTTGAAATAGAACTAACTTGAGTAAGTTCCCACACCCACTCTTGACCATGGGCACGATTGTTTGAACAAATTATACTATGCAGAGACTGTATACTTTACCCACAAGAGATAATCAATTTGTTATATTTCACACATTTCCTTAGACATGCGAATCAAGGAGATCATCGCAAGGCCTTTACAATGCATCCCCCAGTGTAAGTTACACCCGCTAAGATTTTATCTGAGAGTAGTTAAGTTGACCACATCTAGACCCCCTCTCGCGCTACACGACGGCTTACACTAACAATATGACCCATGTCCATGATGGCTTAAAACCAGCGATATGACTCATGGGTCACTGAAATGGTGCAACTCGCACTAGTGGATACAAATTATTTAGCCAAGTCGATGCTATTATAGACATATGGTTGTACTATTTAACATTAGAAGATCATCACAGGATTCAGTCCCTAAAGCTATTTGGATGGTGCATACCACATACCATCATTTCTCATGCTACATCCGCACCAACCATCCTACCATCCGCCTAGATATGGTAATTGCAAGTTTTAGGGTTTTGAGAAGCATAAACTAAGTTATATTAAAATACCAGTCATTTCCCTCCAATGACTAATCAAAACAAATTTCATAATTAAAAGATAATGATTAGGGTAATTTAATGTCCTGGTACTTAAGCAAGACTAGTATGACACCTAAGTACAACCTATAGCTAGTAAAATTACCAATTAATATCTATGGTAACAAGGATCATATGATTCAAGTGCCAAAGGGATGGCATAACAATACTATGATATCAAGTGGGCATGTATCTACCTTAAGTTTGACATATATTTGCATAATGAATTAAGCATGCAAATTTGATAATTTAAATAAACATATATTTGCATAAATATAGGTTCAATATCCTTATGTTGCCTGGCTCAAAAGCAGATTGGTCTTGAAATTCTTATGTTGCCTTGAACTGAGGCTCTTCCATATCCTCGTACTCTACACGGACAATCGCATCGGAAAGCAAACAAACAAGCGAGGAAAGTAAATAAATACCAAAGAAAATTCAAATGAACTACAAATTGAACAAATCCACTACTATTGGATAGATCTTGAATTTTAAAATTATAAAAAAATTATTAAATTTGCAGCTAAAATGAGCGAGAACAGGCTCTCCAAAATTTAAATTTGGATTAAATCCAGAAATAAATAAAGGAGAGAAAATGTATCTCTCTAATAGTGGGGTCCACTGAATTAAATAAATTCTTGAATTGATTTTCTATTGAAAAAGAGCCACTGAGACTAACAAGAGGGTCCCATGTGTTTTAAATAAATTTTGATTTATTTTATCAAAGAAGAGGCCCTAAGGGACTGACAGGTGTGATTCTTTTACTATAAAAATAGTAAATTGGGCCCACATGTCAGTGGCTCCCATTGGGTTAAAAGGATTTTTAAAGGGCTTGGGACCCACATGTCATACAGGCAGGACCCTAATTAAATAGGGTGGCCAACAGGTCAGTGATGGATTAATGGGTTCTAGCTACCATCATTAAGCTAACCCTAATTATGTGTTTAAACTTAACCATGTCGCTACAGTTGTCTTCCTCCTGCCAAGCATGGCGCAGCTCACCAACGACAAGAGGGGCCATGGCAGTAGGAGGGGATGGCCAAAACAGAACCCTGGGCCCAATGCGAACCACCTAGCGGGGCGACAAGGGCTAATTTGGAGCTTAGGGTGGTGGTGACGAGCTCTAGGAATGGCAGAAGGTTAAGAATGGCACGGTGATTCCACAAGGCACTAGGGCTCGATTCTTCACTACGGAAGCATCTACGGGTGGGTAGGAGCTTAATGGAAGTGACAGCGAAGCTCAAGGATGAGGAGGTTGGGCTGGCGTCGAAGGACCGGGTAGGCAAAGGGGGTCCATGTGGGTGTCTTGTTGAAGAAGACGACATCACTCAGTGAGGCTTAAGGGAGCTTCGAGGTCCTCGGGCGGAGCTTTAGGCACTTCCAATCAGACCGAGATGCGTCAGAACTCGAATGGCGTTGATGGCAGCGCTTTGACTAGAGGGGAGGAAGAAAGTGGCTCGATGGCTTTTGAAGGTGATGGGAGTGGTAGGGGCATGATTGGGGGCAACGCGAAGCAGTCCCAGGGTTTTATAGCCAGGGGCTAGCTAGATGTTGGCACCATCAAAGTTGCACGGAGGCCGAGGGGCATCACCGGTGCACGATGCGACATAGGAAAAAGGGGGAGAGCTAGCGTGCGATGCGAGGACACATAGGGCAATGACTAGGCAGTGAGCATGGGCATGCAACGTGGTATAGGCACCGGGCTGGAGCGATGGGCATAGGTTGCGACTGCGAGGTGTACGGAAGAAGGAAGGAGGGGAGAGAGGAGGGGGAAACTGGGTGGAGGCGGCGTAGCATAGGCAAGGAGCAGTGGTGCACTGTGGAGATGACAGCGGTTGTGTGTGCGACAAGCATGGCAGAGACATTGACCGCAGCATAGGGTGCACGCTGGCTAGCATGGCTCGGGCCATCGTAGGGTGCCATAGGCTAGGCCAAGGGGCCAACTGGGCCAGGGAAAGGGCAAAAGTGAGTTGGGCCAAGCCCAAAAGATTTGAAGATTTTGAATTTTGGTTGAGATTTTTGAGATGGTTTTTGAATACAAATTTGAATATTAGCAATTTCATTCAAGCAAAATACAATTCCCAAAATAGAATGTTACAAGCTTATCTTTGGCCATGCTAGCTTGTTTAAATGTGAATAACTTGAACTAAACTTATCTTGTTGGATGTAGTGACTAGTTTTGTTCTAGTGATCCGCTTATAATTCAAGCCATATTAAATAGGCTAAGTTGAGTCTTGAATCTAAATTAAACTTTAGATTATACTATACTAGTTCCGTATTGAAGCATGAGTTTACTTCTACTAGGCTTATGGCTCGGATCGGGTATAGTTTATGGACTAAGGAGCATTGTTCCTAAACTAAAAATAAGAACTAAAAAAATATAATCCCTTTTTGTGCGAAAAACTGATCTCACCAATTCTGCAAAAAACTGATCTCACCAATTCTTTCTCATGAGATAGCTTACCATTGCACTATGCATGAACTCGGATGCAGTTTTAGATAACGCAGACCATTCTCCTAAGCTTCTTGTTTGGGATGATCATAGTGACGCTTGAGATCTAGTATATGGTTAAGAAAATAAAAATTGTGAAAATGGTTGAAGCTTAGTAGATAATTGTGGATGGCTCCTAGTCCAGAATTTGCTTTACTAAGATAAGATCAAAATATGTTTCAAGAATTGCCAATTATGCTAATAATGCTAAAAATTAAGTACTTGGACAAAATGATTCGATTATGAACTTGTAGCACTCTAAATAGATTTGATTGTACCTTCTTAGTTCCATTTAGTTTATTGGCATGACTTGGCTCGTTTTTTGATACTTTTGGCTAAACTATGATCTTTAGCAACTTGACATGCTAAAAATCTATTTAATTTAAGATTATTGCTCATTTGGTTTAGCTTGGCTATATATGGTTTGTTATGATCTAGATAACTCCTTCACATAATATGGCTTGGTGTAATAATTGTAGAGTCAATTTGGATAGATTTCATACTACTTAAGCTAAAAATGAATAGAATATATCCACTTTATTTCATTTATGCTCTATATTCTTTCATACATCTTGATGATTCTATTGTCAAAGGGGGAGAAAGATTGGTAAAAATGCATTTCTAGAGTATGATTTGAAGTTTTTGTGCAAAATCTTGTTAAGTTGGAGATTTAATATTTTACTATCATTCTCTTGATCTTTTGATCTTCTCTCACCATGACCAAGGTCAAATAGAACAAGTATTCTTTCATATGGAAGTAAAGTGGGATTTCCTAATTTATTTGGTGGATTTAAAGCTTTTTATGGAAAACTTGCTCTATTCAGTAGCTTCACTCCATTTCTAGTTTATATGGTTATTTTCAGTCTTTCCATTCTACTTATGACCATTTTGAGTCTCTCTTTGTAAAATTCTTTGTATGTCTAAGGCCACCTCATATTTGCATTTTTGAATAATTGCCAATAGTTTCATCAAGGGAAAGATTAAAGGACCATGTGAGGAGATTCAGGATAATGTTGTGATGAACCATTGCAAATTTTGTGAAGTGGATATTTGATTTTTCAAAGATTACATTCTATTTAGATCAGTTTCATAAATTTTAGGCAAATCAGTATGACCACAGTAGTCATACCACAGAGTGGTAGTTCTACGGTTTACTTGCTGGTAACTTTTCCAGAAAGGTCCGGTTGCGGGGTGCGGTAGTACCGGCCTGTGGTGGGTGATAATACTGGCCCAAGTGAAAATTCTTGGATTTTGAGAAATTAAGTCATGGATTGATTTGATTTGACATAGGTCAGTGCATTAATATTGTATAAAGCATATTTTGACTAACGTGGGTCAAGTTATGATGAACTTGCGCCCGAAAATAATTTCTTGATCTTTACATGTGTAAAATCGCTTGAAGTCAACCATGGTCAATGATGAGAATCGAGGCTGCACTCATAGAGGAGCCGAGGCCCAAATAATCAAGGATGTTGGGTGAGGTGGCTGAGCTCAAGCATTGCACGAAAAAGCCGAGAAATGTTGAAGGAAAGTTCGAGCGAATGGTTGCACCATGTGGTTTGGTCAGTCCAAGTGAGGTGTGGTTTGGTGGAATCGGAACGAGGGAGATTTACTGATGCGTAGCAAGATAGTGGTGCATCTACACGTGGCAAGCATGACAATTACTTACAGGAGAAGATGAAGACAGGGTCAAGAAAGGGTGTTTTGATAAGTTGACCAAACTACCTTAGATTAAAACCGGAGAGCTTGAGATGTACTTGGAAAAGTGGTTTAGGTCAAGGAGAAGCTAAGGTCAAGTTGGATAAAAGGCCAAGGACATAGTGGTTCCGGATTTATGTACTTTGAAAAGCGTGCATAAGTGTAGTATATGAGTAAAACTCGTCTTTTATGAGGTTAACGGATTCCTCTATACGTGCTAAGTGGATAGTATTCACTAGGATTAGATAGATGCTAGTTGTCTATCTATTTAACGGGTTGGGATAGAGACTTACTAGTTAACCATCCAGCTATGCTAGCTTTACTTATTGAAACTAAGTGTTCTACGGTTAGGGTTTGAAAAATGTGAGTGATGTGGTGTACTTTTTTGTCCTCCAGGTGAAGTACCTGTAAAACCTTCATTGTCAGTTATCAATATATCAACTTTGTTCATCTCTAATAAATCCCTCTTGTTTTGGTTGATTGCTCTTGATTTAGTTGGTTTTGATCTTTCCTCCCCCTCATTGATCCTGTTGGATGCCCAGTACGTATAAGTGATAAAGATATTACATGAAAATCAATCCCCATCTATCTAGGCATTAGATTTGGCAAGTTTTTGAAGTTACTTAGTTTTTGCTTGATTTGGCCTCTCTAAGTAATTTCTTGATCTAGCTGTTTTTGACTCAATTATTTTGGTGTTCTATCTTACTATGACATGTGAAAATACATTTAAAAATATCTTGACCACCATTCATCCACGAACAAGTCGTATTCACCATTCTTGTTTTTTTTTGCCCAATTTTGATTTAACCTTCCTTTAATAGAAAAAGGTTGGAACTTTAGCAATGATTATTTCAATCGTTGATTATAATAAGTTTTTGACATACTAAAGAAGGTGCATGCCAAAATTTCAAGTCCTTTTGATCTACGGTTCAAAAGTTACATGGATTATATTGGTTTTGAAATAGTGTTGATTTCACTCTTCATTGTGTTGAATCCACTGTAGCGGTACTATGATAATTACTATAGTAGTACTGCCATGAGTACTTAGTGGCACTACCGATTTTATTGTTCGTTCCTTAGTTTTTTAGCTTCCTAATTTGTTGATTTTTGTGTTAGCTTTTTACCTCGGATCTTCATAGCTTTGTTACTATTGGAGTAGAGAATTAACGAATACTTAAAAAATTTAAAATAATCATTTATTTTTATCTGTTGTCGTACCGGTCCATAGGTGTTGAGAGAGAGAAAAGCACAACGCTTGTTGTCAGCATCCGAGTATCAACTCATCAGATGTGGAGATGCTTAGAGGAATGAAACCGCTCATGCTGAGTGGTACTTCCATGTTCCATGCATCGGAAGCATCTAAAGTAATTGTTTATGATAGACACATCAATTTTTCTCTATCGTTCTATTCTGAGCTACTTTTATTCCAACACTTGTCATCTATAAGTGCGAAAGACATAAGGCGGGAGAAAGTTGCAGTCACTGGTCTACATTAACCGTTCATGTTAACAACCTAGCATGGGCTGCCACTCTTCCCTCTGGCTTCTCGATAGAAGCGTGCGATGCACATGCTCTAAGTCATGGGCCCGTTAATGAACATAGAAGTGGGGATGGGCCTGGACTCGTGATTTGCTCGTAAAGAGAGAGAGAGAGAGACAGAGAGAGACAGAGAGCATGGGCTGCGATACTTGATTGCGAGCCCATCACATGCAGGCTAAATGGGCAGCCCACGCCTTCGCTTTGTCGTCTTCCCCGGCACCCGAAGCCGTCGTCCTTTCGCAAATGCCCACGAATCACGGCTCATTTGCCGCGTCACCATCCTGCGGTTGTGCCCATTGCAGGCTCCAGATCAAGCTGTTCGGACTTCGATTCGTGAGTAGACGCAAATGGAGCCAGAGCCAGACACTCCTCCTCCTTCCCCGGTTGGTATCGGCTCCGGACCAGACACTTTGCAACAGGGGAAGAAGCGGCGGCTTTAACAATGGCCGGTATGCGCTAAATTCGCCCCCCTAAGATTCTCCCTTTTCTTCCCCTTCTCCATACGCACCGATGTAAGTTTGGTCGGCTATTCATGGATTACGCGATTCTTGGTAGCAATTGGGAGGTCCGAGTTGCCTTCGCCTTTACGCTCGCTAGATTCTTTGTCTTTGCCTTTACGCTCGCTAGATTCTTTGTTTCCTTCCAGTTGGGGGCATCGATTCAGCGGTTGCTCCTTGGACTTGTAAGTTGGCGTTGCCATTAGCTCGTAGCCGCTGCGAACGGTTATACATATCCCAACGAGGGTAGGCTCCCCTTAAAACGGTTTAGGTTTCTTATTTTTTTACTATTTAATAATTTCATGTTATTCTGAATTTTTTGTGTTTTTGAGCATTTTTATTGGTTCTTTTTTTTGGTATCGTTTATACTGCGCTAACTTATTATTTTTATTTTTTATTTTTTTAAATTTAATTATACTAAATAAACCACCATCAATTACAGCACCATCAATTACAGCGTAATTTTAATAAACTACAGTGTTTTTTAACCATAACCTACTCAGAAAAGGCCGTTTTTAGCAGTCCTTCAGAGCCTAGACTGGCGTGTTGCAGGGATGCGGTAGTCGTTAATTACTTAATTCTAGGAGGGTCAAGACTCGAGCATAGGGAAGATGCTGCCTTGTGCCGTGGGGATTTAACCTTTTGTTTCTATGCATGAGTTGTCCTGTAGATCCATTAGATGGGAGCAGGGTCTAGGCATGACGCATTGCTGATGGGAAAAATAGAGTAAGCAAAAGATAAGTGTAACACCCCCGTTTCCGGGAGTATTATGAAATCCTCGCAACTGCCCAGGACTGTTCAGCTGCGAGTTACATCAATCGAGTGTATAACATTGCCAACACATGCTTAAGACAAAAGCCAGCTTTATTACAATATAAGGGCGTAAAAGCCAAGTTTTACATTACAGAACAAAAGAATGCCACAGGCACGCCTGAGCGGAGAACGACCCTAATTCTACGCTTCATTGATCTCGTACCGTACCACCTCATCGTCTTCTCTCACATCCTCAAAATTTGTTGTTTCTGTTTATGTTTTTAGCAAGCATGAGTACTACCACTTGTACTCAACAAGTCACACGGAGCTTAATAATAATTTCATGCATGGTATATCAAGTAAAAGGGGAATTAAGTCTATTATTTTATGTGGATGCAGTTTTAGTTGGAACCATTTGAAAACCTTTAAAATGTACTTCATCAAAGTAAAGGGGGGTTTCAAGCTTGATTATCATTACTCACTATTACCAAACCATTCCAAAACTACTTATGCCTTGATACTGGATTCACCCACTAAACACAGCTTCGTTTACCGGAAGCACGGCGTATTCGAATACCATTTGTCATGACTTTGCAAAGCTGCCCTGCTTTACCCACAAGATCCCTTAACTCCGGCCAGAGAGTTAAGACAACAAGGATGTTCACTGCTCAATTCTTTGTGTAGACTCCGCCCAGTAGGTGTTTAATCTCGACAAGCTCGGATGACCCTACGGATCTCGTCCGACTCATCGCAGTCCTACAGTTGTATGGTTAACCACCTCCCATACGGACTCACCCTCTGTCTCCCCCTTTCCAGTTGCAGAGGTTCAATTGAAGTTGAGCAGTTACTAAGCCAGATTTGACTAAGTCAAGTTTGACCAAGTCAACGCTTGTGGTTGGGCGGATACTATGTCCGTTACTCGGCATAAGGGTCTAGTCCTTACATTTTAACTGAGGCATCAACCACACACGAACCCAAATTCAGTACACCCTGTACTGCCACCAATCCACAACCAGCCTCCACCCTAGGATAAGGTCTTCGGATCCATCTCTGCGATCCTCATTTATCCTATTCCCAACTTTCCAAAATTCTAGACCAATACCAAACCTTAACAGTATAAGGATTCAATGTGGTCCTAAACTACCATGACATTAATGATCTTATATTTTATGTTACTAGGTCTTGTCAAGGTGAATGTGGCCATCAAGTTAAACGGGGCTTTTCGGGTGGTAGGACATAACTAGTATCATGTCATTCTAAGCATTTGTTATACATAAAATAACAGTGCACAAATAACGTAATGAAAATACAAATAAATAAATAATTTAGGGAATGTAGGATCAACATGTTCAAAAATATGTGTGACTTGCCTTGCGGATCTTCGATTTCGCTTATTTCGTATTTTTCAGTGGGCCAGGTCTGGACTTGAGCTTTTCCCTCCTGCTCTTATGAAATCTCAACTTCGTAAACTAACGTAAAGCAAATAACACAAATTAATTCCATGCTCGAAGGAATGAGCGAGGAATAAAGGAAATAAAAGAATAAAGAAAAATCCGAAAAACTCCATTAAAATGGGAATATTGGGTTATAGGAGGGCTATACTGGGGAAATGGGCCTTGGATTTGGGTTGGCGGGCTCGAAACGAATCCGGGGAGTATAAATATGCATTTTTGGGTTCGGGTCAAGTACTGTTCATTGGGCTCGGTGCACTGTTCCTCGGGCTCGGGTTGGCCGCAACGGGCGCAGGGCGAGTTGGCTCGGTCGAGCTGCGTCGCCTCAGGCGCGGTCGGTGGCAACGGGCGCGGGCGGCTTGGCTCGGGTCGGGCGTGGGCGAATGGGTCTGGCGGGGACGCGTCGCGGCGGTCCGGGTCGGACGCGTCGGGTGCGGGCGCGGGCGGCTTGGCTCGGGTCGGGCGTGGGCGAATGGGTCTGGCGGGGACGCGTCGCGGTGGTCCGGGTCGGACGCGTCGGGTGCGGCCGGGCGGCGCGAGCGGGCGCGCCAGGCACGGGGACGGGTGCGGTCGGGCGCGGAGGAAGCGGCTCGGCCCAGCCGAGTCGGGGCGGCGGTCGGATGAACAGTGCCCAGGGGCACTGTTCTTCTTCCCCAGCTCATTCCCGCGCGCACGAGAGAGCAGAGGAATGGGCAGCGAGTGGCGGCGGAGCTCCGGTGATTTGCGACGCGAACCGAGGGTATGGACGGGTTCCTGGGAGTGAGAGGAGTCCGTTTTTGGTGGTTGGGCGGCCGGCGGAGGCGGCGTTCGCCGGCGGCAAGCCTCTCTCTCTCTCTCGGCCATTTTTGAAAACTAGGGCAACTGGGAAGGTCTTGAGGCAAGGGGGCTGGTCCTAGGGCATCAGTGGGGATGGTGTAAGCTCGGAGAGGGGTTGGCCGAAGCTCGGGCAGCTCGAGTTGGCCTGGCCACGGCGGCCGTGGGCGGCGGTGAGGTGGTGAACGGCGCCGGGGAAGGGGAGGGATTGGGAGGCTAGGGCAAGAGTTGGGGATGGTTCCTAGGGCTATGGAGACAGTACAAGCGAATGCAATTGGGTTGTAGATGACCGGAGGTAGGACTTTGAATTAGGGTTCCAATTTGGGGATTTCTCAGAATTACCGACAACGGGGAGGAGTGCGGAGACTTGGGACGTTTGGGGAGCTTCAGGGAGATAGTTGGGTTCGAAAGGAGGGGTTAGGGTGGCTTAAATAGGAGCGAAAGGCGGTTGGCACCGGGGATGGGCGGGAGATATTTGGCGGCGGCGTTGCCACACCTCACGGCCGTACCGGAGGCGGTCAGGGCGGGGTGTACGACTCCCTGACAGGCAGGGCTAGGCTGGCAGGCGCTCGAAATCGCGAGAGAGGCCGGGACGACTTGGAGGCGAAGGAAGGCCAAGGCGGCGGCAAAACCGGGCACGGAAGCGACGGGAACCACCGGCGGCGGCAGACAGCGGTGCAGGCGCATTTATGGGCGGGGTACGGCGGCTGACAAGTGAGCGGTAGCTGGCAGAGGTGAGCGGGGACGGAAAGGCGCGGGAACGTCGGCAGCGACAAAAATCAGGAGCGGCGGCGGCTTTTTCAGGCGGTGAACAGTAACCGCGCGGGAAAATCCCATTCCCGCCGTTATCACGCCGTGCTGACAGGGATTAAGGGCTGGGTTGCTTTGAGATTGGTGCAAATTAGGGCTGTGAAGGAGATTGGCAAAAGGGAATTGGGAATTCAAGTCAAATTTTGATTTTGACAAAAATTTTGGTTGTTTCAACCTTCCCTTCTTAAAAAGAATCTCGACCCCGAGATTCACCCAGGTTAAAGAATGGGTGAAAAACAAAACTTGTTACAGTTCTAATTCCTTTCCATAGATCTTGTTTTACTCAGGGTAAGCTTCCAATGGTGACTATTAATTGAGCTTCCGTCAGTACTCTGTCCCTTTTTGGTTATCTGTGCTCTCAAAACCTTCATGAAGATATTCTCAAAGTACCTATGTGACTTGTGCTTCTGGGTTTAAGTTAATCTCATCTGGAGGCTTATGTAATAGCATGACTGTGGGTCAGGTGGGGTTCTGTTGAACTTATCTCTATGGTAGGTTTGTTTGCCTTGTAGTGTTGGTACCAATCAATTGACCCATGATTACTCGTAACCTCATATACTTTTTTTTTGTGCTTTCAGAAGTCTGTAACACAGAGCTATACCAATACCCTTTGGTTCCACTTCTCCTTTCAAAGACTAGTTACGACTGTGGTAATCTGTCTTTCATTTTTCCAAAAATGTTATAAGTGATGTACCCTGAGATTTCTCTCTTCATATTACCTCATCAAGATTCCTTCTTCAAACCTGGATTCATATTTATTTTCTCAAACTGTATAGAGCGTTATGAAGTGTAAGTTTCCTTTGCGATCGAATCTTTGAATTCCTCTTCATCCAATATTAGGGGTGTCCGTGAGATCCCAAGGTTCCCTAATGGATTCTGTTGAATTTACTTGTCATAGTAGAGATAACACTTAGTAACCATACCAGGACATTTACTTTCATTGGCTATCCAACTCGCAGTCTCTAATTATTTATAACCATCTTCATTGTCGGGAATTTAATCTCAGCTGACCAGTGCATGTGCTAGGGTTACTAATTCCAGACCATAAGCAGTGCACTTCTCTTCAAGTGTCGGCATTTCAATGCAAAAGTTATAATCTTGTCGTCTTGTATTAACATACATCTTAGTCTCTGTTTCTGAGGTGTGACCATAGGGCTGAAAATCTCTATTAGGGGGTATTAGAACTGGGGCCATAATCAATCTAGTCTTTAATAGGACTGAGGCTATAATCGTTATCTTCTAAGAACTTTTCTTGTTACGCTCGAGCTCATATATACTCCTTTTTCTCTCTCTCCCTTTTTTTGTACCTATATATCATCCTTGTATTATACCAGTTCAATTTTGTCTTGTATCTTCACATAAATTTTCCTGGTTTATTTACCGTAACCTCTATAGGTATTTTACATATCAACATTCCTTATAATTTCCCCTGAGTATCGCTTGAGACGGTTCTGATTTATTTGTTCTAGTGTCCATGCTCCCATTGTATTATTCTGATTTTCTATCCAAACTGAGTTGGTTCTTCCATTCTTTATGCAGTCTTCTAAATATTGCCATACTTCTCTTACACAAAATTGGAAAGTAGGTTCCCAGTGAATTGTGATGCAAACTTCTTTATTCCTTATACCACGGTACAGATAGCTCACGGATAACTCACGGGTACATCCGATACCTTAAGAGGCTACTTGGTTACACAAACGTACTTGCTTATACAAAAGTACGAGATAACACTCATTTTATTTTTTTCATTTTTTTAACCAACGGTGTCGCCTAACTTTTTGTCTTCCTCTTATGTCGCTTTCTCTTAGTCACTTCTTGAGGGTGCATTTGTCTCCTTTTCCACTCGAGCCTTTTTGGGGTGGCATCCTTCTTCTTCTGTTGGCAGTTGATAAGATGTTGATATCTGTCCTTTAGCTTGTATCCATGCCACTTCCTTAGGTAGGGATTCCCATGGGCATTGGGAGCGAATATGTCCTTTCTGGTTGCAGTGAAAACAAGTCTTGAGTGTCACAGTCACAAAATCGCTTGGCTTGATAATCTTCACATATCCTAATATTCTTTCCTCTATCCGGAGAGCTTGATCGACTAGAGTCTGTAAATCTGGAAATTCCATAGTCATAATGTAGCGCTTTATCTTTGGTTGTAAACCTTATATAAAATATGCCACCCTTCTTGCTTCGTCATTGATATCCTCTTGGGCATATTGTGACAGATGATGGAATTGCTGCAAATACTCCATAACGGGCTTGTCTTCTTGTCGGAGATTAATAAAGTCCTGATATTTTTCTGTGACGACTTTAGGAGGCATATAAGTCTTGTGAAATCTAGTCACAAACTCTGTCCATGTAATATCATTCTTATTCGGATATATCCATTGGATAGCGTTCCACCAATTGCTAGCTGGTCCTGATAATTGGTAGGCGGCGAAAAGAACTTTTTCTTTGTCCGTACATCCGATGGTTTCTAGTCTCCTCTCGATGCTCTGTAACCAGTTATCAGCACTCAAAGGTTCCGTTGCCGAAGAGAATTCTGGTGGTCGAGTCTTCAGGAAAGTTGTAAACTTGAATGCAGTCGCACTTGACATTGGTACTAGTTCTTCTGGTGACGCTTTTGTAATGGGCTGTTTCAATATTCTTGCTTGTTGTTCTAGTATTCTGACTTGTCCTTGTCCGCCTTCAATCCGGGTCTTCTCCATGATAGACACAGTTTCTTTTATGTCAGATAGGGCTTCTGTCATGGTGGATAGGGCTTTCGATAAGATGGGTAGTCTATCCTGATATTCGCTGTCCATCTGTTGCACCATCAAATCTTTAGTTTACTCAGTAATAATTCATTTGACAGTAATCGAATCTTAGGAATCAGTCCTGTAACATTTTTGGGCTTAGCAGAGGGAGTAAGACGAAAACGAGGGAAGAGCAAGAGAGAGGTAGGAAAGAAAATGAAGTGGGATTAAATGATGTTTCTGATTGCTTTTGTAGGACGCCTCTGGAAAATCTTCTTGCTTACTTGCAAGGATAAATCCCACATCTATTAGCCTCCAGCATTCATAAGCTAATTCATTCTCACACTACTCTTGTACATGGGCTTAAAATCCAATGCCCTTTCTAATTTAGTTTCTACTTCACACTAAGGCTACACTATATCCTAGTTATGACCTTTTTTTGTCGATAATCCCAAACAAATATAGTCATTCATTTGATCCACCGAAGACATAATTCCTATTGCATTCTCCTAACTTCATTAATCATATCATGGTTATCTAAATTCTACAAAAATTCCAACTTCAACCATGACTATAAATCTAATATCAAACCTATTATAATCTGATATCCATATTTTAAATCCCTCGATATCATTTGTATCCATATTTTCCTAAAAATCCAATTATTTTCATTATCAACTCATAATCTTAGTCGGCTCATTCAATATTTAACTAAGCTTCTTGCTGTCTCCTTCTCATTTAGTTCATCATTTTGAAAAATCCGCCAAGGATAATATCATTAATCAGATTTACAATCCAATAATCATTATCATCAATATCCACCAAGAATATTATTATTGGTTAGGCCTAAAATCCAATAATTATCATTATCACATCTCTCTTTTTTTCCGACAAATTCTATCACTTTATCCATTCAGATTCTTCCAATATTAACATAATTCCACCAATATCTTCGATTATCATCGTCTCATATTTTAATCCCTTATGGGTTATCTACTCTTTTCTCTAAACTCCATGGCTATAATTCAACCTATTTGTTGCAATCAGAAGTTTACATTTAATTCCTTCCAAGATTTGCCTGATAGGTAAGAAGAGATCAGACCAGAATAGGTAAGAATTAAAGACGAAATAGGATAGGAGTAGAGTTTTTAACATACTCTTTACTTAAAATCAGAAATTTAGTTTTGCACAAATTGCTTATTTAGCAGCCTATAGGCTAATAGTGCAATCCGGCTATTAATACAAACAGAAATCTTCGTTTATTTAAATGGTTCTACCCTTTGCATCAAAGATATCAAACGGTTATCATTTGCTAACTACTCGAGCAGCAATCTTATAACTTTTCAGAAGGAAAAGCTTTTGGTTGGGGTATTTACACTACTTTTTAACATCGTTTTTAATATTTCTTAAGCTAAGGTTAGCATTTGTTTCATTTGGTCAGCATGGAGTTAGTCTAAACATCTACTCGCATTTTAAGCTTTTTGATAAAAACCCAAAAGGAAAGCTTTTGCTTTTCGTCTAAGAAGGGTAAGATAGGAATAGGGAAGGTGAGACAGCAATAATACTTATGGTTTTCAAAATTCTTTTGTATTTGAAATTATGGTTTTGTGAAATCGTGATCTTATCGTAACCATACCTACACTTAGGGTCATCCTACGGTCAAGCAAGCGGGCTCTGATACCACTCTGTAACACCCCCGTTTCCGGGAGTATTATGAAATCCTCGCAACTGCCCAGGACTGTTCAGCTGCGAGTTACATCAATCGAGTGTATAACATTGCCAACACATGCTTAAGACAAAAGCCAGCTTTATTACAATATAAGGGCGTAAAAGCCAAGTTTTACATTACAGAACAAAAGAATGCCACAGGCACGCCTGAGCGGAGAACGACCCTAATTCTACGCTTCATTGATCTCGTACCGTACCACCTCATCGTCTTCTCTCGCATCCTCAAAATTTGTTGTTTCTGTTTATGTTTTTAGCAAGCATGAGTACTACCACTTGTACTCAACAAGTCACACGGAGCTTAATAATAATTTCATGCATGGTATATCAAGTAAAAGGGGAATTAAGTCTATTATTTTATGTGGATGCAGTTTTAGTTGGAACCATTTGAAAACCTTTAAAATGTACTTCATCAAAGTAAAGGGGGGTTTCAAGCTTGATTATCATTACTCACTATTACCAAACCATTCCAAAACTACTTATGCCTTGATACTGGATTCACCCACTAAACACAGCTTCGTTTACCGGAAGCACGGCGTATTCGAATACCATTTGTCATGACTTTGCAAAGCTGCCCTGCTTTACCCACAAGATCCCTTAACTCCGGCCAGAGAGTTAAGACAACAAGGATGTTCACTGCTCAATTCTTTGTGTAGACTCCGCCCAGTAGGTGTTTAATCTCGACAAGCTCGGATGACCCTACGGATCTCGTCCGACTCATCGCAGTCCTACAGTTGTATGGTTAACCACCTCCCATACGGACTCACCCTCTGTCTCCCCCTTTCCAGTTGCAGAGGTTCAATTGAAGTTGAGCAGTTACTAAGCCAGATTTGACTAAGTCAAGTTTGACCAAGTCAACGCTTGTGGTTGGGCGGATACTATGTCCGTTACTCGGCATAAGGGTCTAGTCCTTACATTTTAACTGAGGCATCAACCACACACGAACCCAAATTCAGTACACCCTGTACTGCCACCAATCCACAACCAGCCTCCACCCTAGGATAAGGTCTTCGGATCCATCTCTGCGATCCTCATTTATCCTATTCCCAACTTTCCAAAATTCTAGACCAATACCAAACCTTAACAGTATAAGGATTCAATGTGGTCCTAAACTACCATGACATTAATGATCTTATATTTTATGTTACTAGGTCTTGTCAAGGTGAATGTGGCCATCAAGTTAAACGGGGCTTTTCGGGTGGTAGGACATAACTAGTATCATGTCATTCTAAGCATTTGTTATACATAAAATAACAGTGCACAAATAACATAATGAAAATACAAATAAATAAATAATTTAGGGAATGTAGGATCAACATGTTCAAAAATATGTGTGACTTGCCTTGCGGATCTTCGATTTCGCTTATTTCGTATTTTTCAGTGGGCCAGGTCTGGACTTGAGCTTTTCCCTCCTGCTCTTATGAAATCTCAACTTCGTAAACTAATGTAAAGCAAATAACACAAATTAATTCCATGCTCGAAGGAATGAGTGAGGAATAAAGGAAATAAAAGAATAAAGAAAAATCCGAAAAACTCCATTAAAATGGGAATATTGGGTTATAGGAGGGCTATACTGGGGAAATGGGCCTTGGATTTGGGTTGGCGGGCTCGAAACGAATCCGGGGAGTATAAATATGCATTTTTGGGTTCGGGTCAAGTACTGTTCATTGGGCTCGGTGCACTGTTCCTCGGGCTCAGGTTGGCCGCAACGGGCGCAGGGCGAGTTGGCTCGGTCGAGCTGCGTCGCCTCAGGCGCGGTCGGTGGCAACGGGCGCGGGCGGCTTGGCTCGGGTCGGGCGTGGGCGAATGGGTCTGGCGGGGACGCGTCGCGGCGGTCCGGGTCGGACGCGTCGGGTGCGGCCGGGCGGCGCGAGCGGGCGCGCCAGGCGCGGGCACGGGTGCGGTCGGGCGCGGAGGAAGCGGCTCGGCCCAGCCGAGTCGGGGCGGCGGTCGGATGAACAGTGCCCAGGGGCACTGTTCTTCTTCCCCAGCTCATTCCCGCGCGCACGAGAGAGCAGAGGAATGGGCAGCGAGTGGCGGCGGAGCTCCGGTGATTTGCGACGCGAACCGAGGGTATGGACGGGTTCCTGGGAGTGAGAGGAGTCCGTTTTTGGTGGTTGGGCGGCCGGCGGAGGCGGCGTTCGCCGGCGGCAAGCCTCTCTCTCGGCCATTTTTGAAAACTAGGGCAACTGGGAAGGTCTTGAGGCAAGGGGGCTGGTCCTAGGGCATCAGTGGGGATGGTGTAAGCTCGGAGAGGGGTTGGCCGAAGCTCGGGCAGCTCGAGTTGGCCTGGCCACGGCGGCCGTGGGCGGCGGTGAGGTGGTGAACGGCGCCGGGGAAGGGGAGGGATTGGGAGGCTAGGGCAAGAGTTGGGGATGGTTCCTAGGGCTATGGAGACGCTACAAGCGAATGCAATTGGGTTGTAGATGACTGGAGGTAGGACTTTGAATTAGGGTTCCAATTTGGGGATTTCTCAGAATTACAGACAACGGGGAGGAGTGCGGAGACTTGGGACGTTTGGGGAGCTTCAGGGAGATAGTTGGGTTCGAAAGGAGGGGTTAGGGTGGCTTAAATAGGAGCGAAAGGCGGTTGGCACCGGGGATGGGCGGGGAGATATTTGGCGGCGGCGTTGCCACACCTCACGGCCGTACCGGAGGCGGTCAGGGCGGGGTGTACGACTCCCTGACAGGCAGGGCTAGGCTGGCAGGCGCTCGAAATCGCGAGAGAGGCCGGGACGACTTGGAGGCGAAGGAAGGCCAAGGCGGCGGCAAAACCGGGCACGGAAGCGACGGGAACCACCGGCGGCGGCAGACAGCGGTGCAGGCGCATTTATGGGCGTGGTACGGCGGCTGACAAGTGGGCGGTAGCTGGCAGAGGTGAGCGGGGACGGAAAGGCGCGGGAACGTCGGCAGCGACAAAAATCAGGAGCGGCGGCGGCTTTTTCAGGCGGTGAACAGTAACCGCGCGGGAAAATCCCATTCCCGCCGTTATCACGCCGTGCTGACAGGGATTAAGGGCTGGGTTGCTTTGAGATTGGTGCAAATTAGGGCTGTGAAGGAGATTGGCAAAAGGGAATTGGGAATTCAAGTCAAATTTTGATTTTGACAAAAATTTTGGTTGTTTCAACAAGTTTCCTTGGCAGTAGTCAATCCAATGCTAATCATTAGTTGGCATGGGGATTGCAAGTTTGCAACAAAATTCGTTGTTTTTTCTATTGTACAGAATCACAATAAAGCATATAATAAGGGAGAAGACTGAGTTCTCAAATACTGTGCCCGAGATCTACACGGCCTACTTCTGTGGCCCGCAAGAAGCATCTTACTGTCAGTTCCATCGCTTATTTTGGTGAATTGCGATGGTTGACAGCAGAGACGCTCTGAGCATCACATACTGCCTTACAACGGAAGACATGGCAATACCCTTGATCATTGGAAGAATCATCCCGTTTCACTTGTTCTCACTGCTATGAACTTGGCACTTGTGTATTTTCTAGGCCCAGCTGAACCCATTTAAATCAAATTTCTTGCAGTTCTGAGGCGCATCGTTTGTGTCATTGATGTTCAGATCCAATTTTGCTGTATGGCATGACATGCTGAAGCCGTCTCTCCTCTCACGTCTTTCTTGGTGATTTGGAGGCCTTCTGCTTAGCTTGTCGAGAAACAAATCCTCACTTCCTCTTTCTTTCACTTGCGTATCGAATGCCATGCATCCAATCTCCTTTCCTTTTTGAGCAGAAAGGCTAATTGATAGGATATCTTGATCTTTTTGTGGGCCCTCACATGCAGTTAAGCAGCTGTCAACTGATCCATCACCAAGTTGCATGGTGTGCCTTTGTAACATTGGTGAACCTTCAACCTCTTCAAAGCCTGTAAAAGCATTGTGGAGGCATTCTGTTGACACTTTTGAGACCAATTCTGACAATTGCATCTTTGCAGTTTCTAGACCAACCGAGCCTGCATTCTGCTTTGCAAGTGTCTCCTGTGCCTTTTCCAGCACCGATTGTAGGTACTTTCCCTGTGCTTCAATTCGGAGTTGCAAATGTCTTTGTACCTGTTGAAAGGCATCATTAGTTCATTATGTGTAAGATATCAGATCATCAGTATTTGAGCATTGCACCTTTCAATTCTTTTCTTGGAGTGAAATTACAGTAGTGATGAACTCCTACCTGAGCTGTGTGTTATTTTGCATAGCAAAATCATGTGCAAACAGCACAAAGGAGCATAGGCTCCAATATTTTCACAACAGGGAATACAAAAATAGTAACCTTAAGGATCTACACTTGATCGGCTATTTTTCTGAACATTTCTTAGGTTTCATCATTTTTACATTTTTTTATTACTCTGCATTTATGATAGAAGCAAATCTTGATGTTCTTAAATATCTGACTACTATTTTGACCTCAAGTTATCCGATGTTGTATTTAACACTAAATTTAACTTAGGTTGGAGGTGACAATTGTTACAGGTTTTGGGTAATGGCAAACCAAGATTCACATACACTTCAAGTTCAAAAAAAGAAGAAGATTCATATACACTTCAAGACTGTCTATCTCCCTAGGCAACATGGTGGCAGGACTCTTTAGCATTTTGGCCTTCTTTTATCTCATAGAAGTCATGCGCTGACAGAGAGCACATTATTTTAAGCAGTGGATAAAGTGGAGCTATCAATAAACATGCATGAGAAAGATGAAGTTATTTCTTGATTTAGCTGTAATAGAATTCAACGTAGACATAGCATAGCCATGAAATTTGCTTATAAAATTATCTATGATGTTTAAGCATAGTTTTTAAATTGGATGATTTGCATGTAATTATGTGTATCCAGAACAATATGAACCTTCAATTGGTGAATGGTACCCTTATAACATACATTTGTTATAGTCAGCCAATAAAATTCAACCTACAGTATTAGTACCGCTTGAAATGCCTTAGTCAAGAAAAAAAATTCTACGTGTTCAAAGGGATGTAAAGCCTACCCCAACTTGTTTGGGACAAAAGGATTTGTTGTTGTTGTTCAAAGGGATGTAAAAATGAATATCATAGTAAATATTTATATTATGCTGCTTCTGTACCTCTAGTTGCTCATGTAGCCGTCGCTGCACTTCAATTTGCATCTGAAGGGCTTCACCTATGTGCATAGATCTGATAAAATACCAAACTATGTTACCTTCTGTAACCATGCTGAACCAAACATTTACTCATCTCTTACTTGTTTGTCTGGGTTCCAAGGTTTAGGTGGCTGACTGGTGATCCATTTCCTTCAGATGGTTTCTCTGTTGCTATGGTGCAGCCTACCACTGCCAAATGAGAAGGAAGTTCAGTATTAAGCTTAATGGTAGGCTAATAACTTTTTTGGGAGAACATGGTAGGTTGATTACTTGAGAACGCTATACTTACCATTTCTTGCATTTCCGACATTGGCTTGAGCTTGTAGATTTTTGCTTAGTCTGTATTTCTATGGTAAAAGACAAAACAATTTAGTACCTTGCTAGAAGACATGTACAAGGAAAAATTGCGATATTTCCAACAAAAAAAAGGAGAGGAAAGACTGTGATAGTAGAAATTCCATATATCACCTGGAGATGACTCTTAAGATGATATAATGTTAGTCCAGGGACACCCATGAGCCTCATAATTGTTTTTGGGGTAGCTTCTGCAAAGTTTTGAAGTGTTTAGATGATAATTTTCATGTACTTGCTTATATGGCAGAAAGGTTTCATCGCATACTTACTATCTGGTCCGCCAAGTTGATTTACTGCCTCCACAAAACGATCATGTAGCTCAGGGGTCCATTTTAACCTAGGCTTAGCATCAGTTGAGAGTACAAGCCCCGACTCTGCTGGAATTGTTCCTCCTTGCAAAAGCAAGTGCCTCTCTGGAGGGAAAGTCTGCCTAGAAGACAAGAGTTGGCTGTGGCTCTGGAGCTGCTGTTGATGATGATACATCTGACATGAATATATCTCAGGTTAGGATCTATGACAAGAAATCTCCTTTTCTTTCTTTGAGCAAACCAAACTTCACATGCATGACACATCTCGTACCTCTTTCAATGCCTGTTATGTACTGATGTCCGCTTGTAGACTGCACAATCCTGCCAGGAATTGTCTGTTGCAGTTTTATCAGCCCTCTGTTTCTGGTAATCAATGGTTGTTCATCGTATGTTGAAGTTCTATTGTTTGGGAGTGAGATGACCTTTAGCTGTTCTAACTATGACTACTCATGTCAAGAACTTATGCAGAGACTGGTCTTATAAGGTAGGCAAGTGAGGAGAGAATTTTGAATTGTTGGATCAAACACTCAAGCCTGACCCAATCTTTGCAGCAACTGAAAAGAGATATTGGGTGCGTTCTTTTCGGCTACGGCTGATAGCTTTTAGTCTTAGCGTGCGAATGAATCGAATACCAATAAATTACTTCGAAAAGACTGTTCCAATAAGCCGCTTCGAAAAGACGGCGGAGAAGCCGTCCCGTTTGTTTGTTTAGATAAAGCCATAAGCTCTAAGCTGAAAAGAACGGGGCCATTATCCTTATACCTTAGGTACCTGTGGACCCTAGGCACACTAATCTTTTATTTGTCAATTCCAAGAACACACTTGCATTCTGATTCCTCACTAGCAAATATGGTTTATATTGTCTTAACTTGGCACATACGAAGGGGGGAAATTAGACAGTCATGTTATTTATTGGTCTTATAAAAGTGGGAACCTTGTTCTCTGGAGAACTTTTGGGCTGTGGTCTGTAGTATATATGTCTTTGCTAGATTCCTGGATTACATCTTACTGGTTTAGAATTAATTCCGCTCTCCGTTGCACTTACATTGTGAAATGCAAGGGCCACATTTGCGGTTGTTCGGCGTTGATTAGGATTCTCTATGTTCTGCAATCACATATGTTATTGCATGTTGTATATGTTCAGCGTATTTAAGCATGATATACAGTTGATTAAGGAATATTTTTATCGGCTCTTATAAGAGCAAAGTTTTAAAATTCCTTTTTGACCACATGCATCCAGAAGAAGAATTGGATAAAGTTTTGCATATAATTAAAGCGAAGAAGGAACTCATTCTATTAGTGATGCCTTTCTTGGGACTGCCCAAAAGCAAAGCATGGAATAATGGAATAAGCATATGGTTCCCTTTTGTCTCCTCTGGTAAGTTTTGTACTCGTTCAGCTATCAGGCAAAAGGAAAGTGGATAGGCGAATCTAATAGGCTGTGCATGTGTATGAAGTAGTCTTCTGAATTTAATTAATACTAGTTGAATGCCCGTGCGTTGCTACGGCTTTTTAAACTTTATCATACTATAGTTACATACCCGTGCGTTGCGACGGTATTACTATTATAACATGTCGAGCCAACTCCCCTCCCTCCCTCGTTTCCATCTACTGAGTTCATAGCAAATATCATGCATTGCTACGGAATAAAAGACAGGCCTACAAAGATGGTTTAGTCCATGAGAGAAGTTAGTTTATTGGAAAATTTCAGTTCATCTCAAACAATTTCCATTTCAATTCATACTGAGTTGTTACACAAAGGAGGTATACCAATGCCAAAATAACAGATATCAGTTAATACTCTTCAGAACAAAGTGTCCAAGAACAAAATTTAGGCCTCAAGCTTTCTTCATTCTAAATAGCCAACCCAAAGAAATCGTACGATTAGAGATTCAGGTTTAAAAGTGGTAGCATATGTAATTGATGGTGCAGATAACACAGCTCACCATATTTATACCACTCAATATGTGATGAGGGGCACCTGTAGAGGTCAAAGGGGAAAAAAATTAAACAATACATTTCAAACAAAGCATATTTTCAGTGCCCTCAAATGGTGCATCAAATTGCCATTTGCATGTGACCATCATCCAAAAAAATCAGTTAGTACTCTCACGAAGAAAAAACTACTTGACGAAGACCAGGAAACACACGAGTTATTTAGAAATTGGAAGGCTGTCCTCCTTTGATGGACAAACCGTTTCTCATGAACCAATAAGAAAAGTTAGGAAATTAGCCTGCAATACAAGTGGTGGTGAAAATTAGAACAAGGGCCAGTTAAACACACAATTTCTCAAATGCCAGGTCTCACACAAGATCAAATGCAAATGCACACTACTTTTCTGAAACGCAGAGGACCATAACAAAAAGCTACACTTGTTAATACCTGGCGATCAAACACTAAACACTTTCAAGAACAAAATGCGTTGAAGTAGCAGGTTCCACATCAGTTACCTACTGGAACACCAGAATATTAGATAGTGGAAAGTGAAAATAATTTTGGAGCAATTATTATTTGAAGGAGAGTACTACCATGGGAAATATGGAAGGCAGTAGAAGTAAAAGATCATTTTGGATCAGCCGACCAGTTATTGTAAGACTACTTTGTGTGCTGAAAAGAGCTACATCGATGTGGCACATAACTTCCCCTTCAGGGTAATCTCCAAGATAGTCAGTTTTGAACTCTTTCTACATGTTATGTATGACTATAGTCTCAAATGTATATAGAACAGATCAGCAGCTATTGAAGTAGCAGAAGTAATGTTTAGATTATCTCTCACTTGCACAGTCAAAAAGCAATCAATAAACATGATTCACCTTATCGCTGCACAAAATTTCCAAAAACAATGTGCAAAATGGAAGAGGTATCCAATTAAGATAGATTTTGAATTAATTGAAGTTTATTTTAATCGCATTAAATCTTTTTAATTTCTAAAATTCAAATTGAGCTTTAATTAATTCAAGAAAATCTAAATGGTTAATTTTATTTTAAAAGCTTCAAAAAGACTCTGAAAACTAGGATATTACAAAACTCCAATCCATTAAACAAAGTTAACCTATTTTCACCTAATTTTTTTACTGCCACTATGCACATAAGGGATGTGCAAAGTCGGGTTAAACTTGTTGGCAAACCAGAAGAAGAACTTGCATGCAAGCAGGCTTCTGTAGCTGCAAGGAAGAAGAACATGCATGCATGCAAGCAAGCTTCAAACAGGTTGACAAAACCAGTTTATAGTTTGTACAGACCAAACACACTACTATGACCCAAGCAACAATCCTTAAGAACCAAGCCAATAGAGCTATTGACCAAAAAATCACTTGGCAACAGCCAACAGATATTACTCAGAAATTGCTTTGCTTCGCATGCTATGCTCTCTGCTTATGATTGCTTCAAGACAATAGAATCAATAACAATCTGAAAATAACTATTACAACTACTGCCAAGATTTTCATTCTCATTGAAAATAGGCAAAGCTAGCAAGAACATAGCTAGAACGTTACCGATCAGCATGATGGTCGACACAGTTAAAATAGTACATTTTGCATGCTATGCTCTCTGCTTATGATTGCTTCAAGACAATAGAATCAATAACAATCTGAAAATAACTATTACAACTACTGCCAAGATTGTCATTCTCATTGAAAATAGGCAAAGCTAGCAAGAACATAGCTAGAACGTTACCGATCAGCATGATGGTCGACACGGTTAAAATAGTACAATTTGCATGCTATGCTCTCTGCTTATGATTGCTTCAAGACAATAGAATCAATAACAATCTGAAAATAACTATTACAACTACTGCCAAGATTGGCATTCTCATTGAAATAGGCAAAGCTAGCAAGAACATATCTAGAATGTTACCGATCAGCATGATGGTCGACACAGTTAAAATAGTACATTTTCTCAATAAATATATCTTAGTTCAACATTCCAACTTTACGATGCATACACCCAAAAAAATTATAGTACTTGCATAAATGTATTTTGAGGTCAAACCAATGGACTATTGATCATGCGACACAGCTATCCACTCAACAGCAACTAATATACTTCTCAGACACAAAGCAGCACAACATCAGCTAGCAAACAAATTAAACACATTCAGTGCCATTTCAATACAGTAGAAATGTACCAATATTAACCTCACTACTCACTGAGTTAGCTGCAATGCAAATCAATCTACATTGCTTGATGATTTTTTTTTCCAAAGCTACACCTGCCAACTCATTTCTATACCACGAATGAATGCACCAATTTAGTCGAGAACCAAGATACAGATTGCAGCATAAATGGTGCAGTGCACCAAAATAACTTACATCGCACTCGTACTCGAAGATGATCCTGGAGAAATCCGTGGGGATTACGAGCAGGCGCCCATCGTGTGCAAACGCTGCAAGCAGCTTCCCATTGGGTGACACCTCCATCTTCTGCACGGGTCCAATCTCCAGCCCCTCTCCAAGCATCTGCACGCCATCCTCATCGACAGCCACTACCCGGTTGCCAACCGCAAGCAGCACCTCTGGACTACCGGACATGACAAACTGCGGCTCAACCACAGCCATACAGAGCACCTGCTCGTCCTCGCCGACGCCCGGGTCAGCGAGATCCCGCGGGTGTGGGTCGGCGGCCTCGATGTCGGTAGTGACCACGAGGCGGTTGTCCTCGGTGAGGACAGCCACGCCGCCGCCCCAGAATACAGCTTCCGCGACGCTGCCGGAGGCAGGCGGGAGCAGGGGCACGGGGCTGGAGCTAGGGTTGGGCTTCAGATCGGGGAGGTGGAAACGGAGGAGGGAGCCATTACTGGAAACTCCTCCTCCGGCGAGAGGGAGGGCGTCGAACAACAGATCCGCTCGTTGTCACTCGGTCGTCGGGCCGGCGCTGCCCCCACCGTCGCCTCCTTCCTCTCCCCCGCCGCAGCCGCGCCTCCTCCTTCCTCCGCCCCCTTCCTCTCCAAGCCAGCCGCGCCTCCTCCTACCTCCGCCCCCAACCGGTGAGATGGATGTCGCGCCGCCTCCTTCCTCCGCCCCCAACCGGCGCCGCCCCCGCGATGCGGGGTGGGGAGGAGGAGGCGGCGGCGGTGCGGGGTGGGGTGGGGTGGGGTGGGGAGGAGGAGGCTAGGGCAGAGCGGAGGAGCGGGGGAGGAGGCGGCGGCAGAGCGGAGGAGTGGGGGGAGGAGGAGGCGGTGGCGGTGCGGGGTGGGGTGGGGAGGAGGAGGCGAGGGCGGAGCGGGGGAGGATGCGGCGGCGGAGCGGAGGAGTAGGGGGAGGAGGAGGCAGCGGCGGCGTGGGGTGGAGAGGAGGCGAGGCCGGAGCAGCGGAGGAGGGAGGGGAGGAGGCGAGGGCGGCGCGGCGGAAGTGTCGGTGGGGAGGAGCGGCGGAGAATCTGTGGGGAGGAGGCCAGGGAGGAGAGAGGCGACGGGATTCGTGGGAGGAGGCGAGGGCGCACAGTTTTCGTGAGGAGGGTGGGCCCACACGTCAAGAAAGTGTAGGATGCACCATCACCTTGAACTCCTTCTTTTAAGGAGTAGAGATCTGTTCTACATAAGGCGCAGAAAGTAGGAGCTTAAAATTGACGGTCTAGTTTCTTGATTTCAGTGCTCTATGTTACTTTTCCTTTACATGCGCACTTGTACAACCAACTATTTCTCTTACAGTCCTACTTCCAGTCCTCCATGCTTAGATAAAAATTGCCTCTAAGTTCAATTTTAGATAAATTTAACTGGCATAGAGTCAAAGTTATATGCAACAGTTGGTACAAACTACAAACCAGTAACTTAGAGCTCTTCCTCTATAATATGGGAGTTCTATAACATTCAACATGTAGTCATCTCACCCTTTTGATATGTTCTGCAATGCAGTTAATGGTCAGGCTATGTTGTGAGTCACAAGTGCAGGATGCATCTCAAGTTTTCCAAAAAAAGAATGAAGGATTCTTTTTTCGAAATCATTGGTATGGTAAGTCAAATAAAATCTATTGCAATCTGATACTGTAGGACCTTCTCAAAAAGAAAAGCTTGACAAGCTTAACTAATAGGAGTGGTCCAAGATAGTATCCTTGCTGTTCTATGTAGCTTGCTATTTGTTTGGTTTGCTTGCTGCTATTATGTGGATCAACCAGTCTTCTACAAAGCTGTTAAGGGAATCCCTGTACTTACCAATTGCACGTGTCCTCTGTTCACTTATTAAGACAAGCTAATGGTCCTCGTGATATGATATTATCTGTACCTTGGTTCCTGTTCAAGTGCGGCTTGCTGGTGCATGCCTACTCCTCCAATTTGCTGTTCGATTCCTCGAGCATTGGCTGGGAATTGTGAACAATGATGGCCGAACATCAAGATCATAAACTAAAACTACTATGCATTAGAGCATGGAATAAACTCTTTTCTGGCCATACCTTTATCTTTTGTGCTGAATCCAGCGCGCGGGGGGGGGGGGGGGGGGGGGGGGGGGGTGGCGGCTTTATCTTTGCGTCAAGACTACATTCTTACTTGTTAAGTGCTTGGAATCGTATGCTTTCTCTTTCTCCCTCTGAGCTGTTGACATTATCGTTTGCGCAGGCAGGCACGCGATCCCTCGAGAAGGAATAAGGGAAAGGATGTTGACAGAGCTGGAGGGAGGAATTGTGCGCTTGTTTTTTTGGTAAAGATGAGGAGGAATATATCGCCTATGGCATATTCTTTTCAACTTTGACTTCTTCCGAATAATAAATGGGACGATTTCACCTCTACTGTTTCAAAGTGACTTATTGAGATAGTCTTTTCAAAATAATTTACTATCATTTGATTTGTTCGTATAAACACTCATGTTAAAATTAAAAGCCATTAGTTATAATCATAAGTTATTAATCACAGTCGAAAAATCGTACCCTATGTCCGCATCTGGTGTGTGGTGTGTGGTTCTTTTGTTCCGCGACTTCCTTGTATCTCGCAGGCCTGTGCTTGTGCAGGTGCGAGCAGGACCAACACGTGTGGACTGTTACATACTTATATATAGAGAGAGAGACTAAGTAGAAGTCCCTGCTCAATGCTTATAGTAAACTCCCATCTTGGTTGCAGGAAGAAAGTGAACCTGAACACGAACAACACGGATGGAGATGGATAAGCACAGACCAGCCGTTTCACTTTTGATATGATATGATATCTAACCCCTGTGAAGATGCTTTGTTTTCGTGCATGTGAAGTTGGGTGAGGCAAAGTTGAGAAACGGAATTTCGATCATGCTTTGTTTTTGTGCATGCAAAGTTCCTGAACCGACTGGCTGGTGCGATACCAACACCATCGTACCATAGGTGAGGTTGCCTTGCCACACGGCAGTAGGCTGGGCCGGTTCGTATAACATTTCTGAACGCGGAGCTTTGGACAGACCGGGCCGCGCAATTTACGTCGCTGAACCTGTCAGCCCAGGAGCAGCCTATCAAGTGAAAGCCGTGCGACCCAAAACAGCGGCCCTCCGCGCCCGTGCTGCACGTCTTTTTTTTAAGCGTGCGACGGGTGGAGCGGGACGACGGCTTGGTGCGCCGGACGCCCAGCCGCCGCGCCGTTGGGGTCAGCCGGGTTGGATCGGTTCGCTCCGCGCGCGCTGCATCAGCATGCGGAATTGCTAGTGCGGGTGCCCACTGCCCAGCGGCTCGCGTGCGTATCGACCGGTTGTGATGGATGGAAACAAGTGGAGGGGCCAGTATTTAGTTACGTCTCGAGTTTAGTAGTAGAATGATCTAGACTATCTGAGTTAGACCATAAAAATATTACTCAGCCTAGATAGAATTTATCCGGACTGTACATTAGATATTTTTCCATACCCCGGGCTGAAACAGAATAGCGAGGGGTTGCGGGACGGGGCGCGGATCATGCTGAATTGACTGGGTGGGATGGGAAGTCGGCAACAGCCACCCAAGAAGTCATGGCCGGTGTGGTGTAGAGATCCGAAAATGCAAATCCGGACTCTCCTGTGTATTCTGCACTAGTCCAGGATCACGCTAGTGCACACAATATAAACAAAGATGAAATATCAAACATATCACGATTCAGTAAAAAAAGACTCAAATATTATTGATAATTATCAGAGTACGACCTTATGGCCAAACTTACAATTAATAGCCTAAAAGCTTAAAGAAACTAGTAGCGGAAAACAAAAATAAGCGCAGTAGCCATTCGACATGCCCACAGTCAATCGACTAGGGAGCGAAGTCCTAATCTATGAAGCCGTCGAAGTATCCTCCTTCTAGTAGCTTCAGCAAGTCGTTTGTAACAAAGATGCAATATAGCATGCAAGGGTTACCAACGGATGGCTGAAAGGTTAATTTTGCAGAAAGCAACAATTTAAAGTAAATAAGATAAATAGATTGAAAAGCAAACATTAGAAATGATAATAATTAAGTAGCCAAAGGAATTGAGACACACCCCAAATAAACTGGCCATTCACTCCAATGAATCACCCATGAACCAAGATTCACGTAATGAACCACCATTGAACTAACCATTCACTTCCCAACTTACCCAACCAGATTTTTATGAAAACTCTACCCCTCATGTGAAATCAGCGAGCATTGTCCATGACCGAGGACATGGCTATTTGAATAGTTTTACACTCTGCAGAGGTTATACAACTTTACCCACAAGACATAATAATCTCATATTGCCACGCGATTGACACACTTCCTTTGGTGTGCGACGGAGAAATCATGACAAGACCTTTACAATGTTCAATTTCAACCCAGTTTCACCTCGCGAAGGTTTCGCCGTCGAGTAGGCTACCACCTAGTCAATAATTGCCCCCCTCTTGCGTCAATGTAGATCCATAGCTCTAACCACACCACACTCATCCCAATGACGGAACCGAAATTGAAACATCACAAATTAATCAGCCAGGTCCATCCCATATTGGACATGTGGTTGTACAGTAAGACTCAGATCAATGGCGTACAAAGTTAAGTCCTTAAGTATTACCCAGGCGAAACATCCACATCCCAATGTGCCAACAGCACCCCCTTTGCTGCATGATCATTCGCCCAGGTGAAAACCAAGTTTGTATAACCAACAGCAATGACACCCCAATGTCATAGCACACAAATTTTATCACTGTGGCTACCACCACGATTCAATATCTCATTAAGTCAAAATTAATTATTTGATCACATGTGATGATGAACCCAACGCACTAGTAATAAGCATGGCTAAGCAAATTAAACGTACACCCCATGTGACAACTAGTATTGCATCACTAGATAATTACACATCCTATGGTGACAATGGAATCATGGCATTCAAATTACGAATGATTAATTAATCAATTTGGACAATAACTACCAATACAAGGGTTTATAATAAAATAGCGATGCATGATAATTTAAATAAAAGTAATACATAATAGATTTAAAAACTAGGTTCAACATGATCAAAGGACACGACATGCCTTGGCCTTACTCAGTTAGGAATTCTTGATCTTTGAATCCGGCTTCAGCTCCTTCGAAAGCGTAATCTAACGAGAGAGAAAACGAAACGAAACACAAAATAAATTCAAATAAAACTCAAATGAACTCCAAAACTCCAAAATTAGAACCAAAAGATATAGCTCAATTTTATATGAATTTAGGAAAAAGAATCGGGTCAATCGAAGCTAGGACGAAGGAGAACGAGCGATCTAAAGTTTGCCGGGCGAGAAAATGCTGGAAAATAACAGAAGTTATTGTTTATCCGAGAGCAGCACTTTTGGAGAGAAGGTTAACACCGATGAGAGGAGGCATAGGAGGTGAATCTAACTAGCAAAATAGGTTGCTAGGGATCCAAGGTACACATAGAAAGTGACGGCACGCCAAACGGAGAACTCTGACGGCACGGGCGGCTACAACGACATAGGTAGGAGAGAGGAATAAAACCTGGGCAAAGAACACGGAGAAGTAGGGTGAGCACGGTATAGAACGCGGCTTGGTGAAGCTAGAAAAATTGTTGGCTCGGCCGGAAACCCACCGGAGACGACGCAAATAACGTTTCAACAACGTCGGGAAGGAAAAAGGATAGCTTACTATCTTGGTTCTCGGTGAACGAGATCTGAAACCACTTGGAGGGTAGCTACCTGGGATAGTTTGTCACGATATGACGTGAACGAATTGGGAAAAACATCACCGGATAGATGGGAACACGAGATGCCATTGGCGGCCATGGCGAGGTGTCGAAGGTAAAAATTTGTGGAGGCTTTTTGGATAAAAGGAAGGGAGCACGGTGTAGAACGCGGCGAGGCAAATCTAAAAAAAAATTACGGCATGGGCTAAAACTTACCGGAGATGACGAATCGACTTCGGGAAGCGATCTTGGCCTAGATTGGGGAAAGTCGATTCCAGGAGATTGGCTGCACCAAAACCAAATTAATTTGGCGAGAAGGTAGATGGTACATGAGGGCATGATGTGACGTGAAAGGATCACGTAATATCTCACCGGATAGCTCGGAACACGACAAGCAATTTCGAAACCAGAGGGCCTCGGTGCCGACGACGTTTTGGGCTTTGAGGGGACTTGGCACGGCTTGGGACCGGTTTAGAGGGGTCAGGGGGTCATATTTATAGGCTTGGAAGAGATAGAAACCGACTCCAATTTACGGATTTTGGTTTAGAGTTTGTTTTGAAAAATAAGAGATAAAAGGCAACTGGATGAACGAAACGCAAAGAGGCCGGTTGGGATGGATTCCTTACATGATTTGGCACAACTTTCCTTTTGGAAAGACATTGAGATAAAGTCCGGATTGGAAGTTATCAAGAGAGAGAAAATGAAGAAAAATGTGCACAATGCCATCGAGCTCCCTGCGCACGCGAGGTATTCTCTCTCCTCTTTTTTTTGGAAATTTAAAATTGAGCTCAAGCAAACTCCAAAAAATCCAAGAAAATACAAAAAAATTCCTTGTGACACAAGAAACCCAAATAAAATATTTTTGGTAAATTTTAATGTTTAATTTAATCATATTAAATCCTTTTAATTAATAAAAGTTCCAATTAAGCTTTAGTTAATTTCAGAAAAATCCAAATGGTGAATTTTATTTTAAAAGCTTCAAAAAGGCTCTGAAAATCAGGATGTTACATGTGGCCATCTAACGCCAACCACCTGCCAACCCACGCGACCGAGCGTGGCAGCGATAATTAAAATGAGTGTCGTGCTTCTTTTCTCAACAGCGATTTGCATTATTTTTAAAACATAATAAATATAGATAAATATTATTTAGCTTTTTATTTATTATAAGATTAACACTACTTTTATTAAAAGTGAAACTACTCTTAAAATACTGTGGAGGATTGGCTGCAGTGCATAGCACAAGCCCCGGCGGTGCTAGGGTCCACGCCAACACCTTGCTTTGCTCTAGCAGCACAGCTTGGCGAGACAACACCTCTCAGCTTGCCATGCTGCACGTCTTTCCATCACAGCAGTCTGCCTGCAACAGCTTGTGTGTGTTGCGTTGACCTCTTGAATGGTGCGTCCTTGGTCCTTCTCTTCCTTCCAACTTACACGCTTCATGAATCACAAGGGTCTCAAGATAATTATATAAAATTATAAAATATTGTTTAATAAAATATCATAAATGTCTATAATAGTGAAAATTAAAATATAATTATTTAACTAGAGATAACATCTTAAATAATATAAAGAAATTATAAATAATTAAAAAGTAACGCGACGATACTTCATGCCTTGGAAGCGAGATATAACGTCATCATCATTAACTTGTAGAAAAAATTCTCACTGAACAAATTTAACCAAGCAATCATTCAAGTATTGTTCCCTAATTCTATTTCTTAGCTTTTATCATGAACATACTTTATTGAATGGTTTCTAGCTAAACAACTTAAGCAGTGTTACCTAAACTGCTAAACAAAACATGGATCGAACAGCTAAACACCTAAGGGGATCAAATCATCTAAGTGTTCAACACATCAAGTTATAAGAAAGGCTTAACAACACTTGCATAGCTTCTAAATAATTGATACATCAATCACCAGAATATACTCAACTACTATGCAAAAACTTTAAAATCATTATAGATGCTTCACTTCTTTAAGCAAAATACAACTCACGTCTTTATTTAGATTTTAGACCCATAATTTTGCTTCAAATCGGAGATCACCAGGGGAGGGGGAGGAGATGGAGGGATTACCGGATTAGGGATGTGGGGCCATGCCACCATGGGGTCGGGGAGGACAAACTTACATCGCTGGGAAGCGACAATGGTGAGATGACTTGCGACTTGCGAGACGACCGCTCTAGCGCTCCTGCGCAACCTGTTGAGTCCTGCTTCCAGAAGTCTAGAGTCTAGAAGGCAGAGAGGGAGGAGGGGTAGAGCAGCCATGGTCCCTCATGACTCGCTTCATCGCCTCCCAAGTGTGTGGACGTTCACCTGCATGGTTCAATTGATCCCACCAAATAATAGCGTATTCGGTGAACTCAATCGAAGAGCAACACGAACCTTGTTTTCTTCGGAGTAGTTGTGGTTGTCAAAAATCTGATTTACACGCATCTCCCACTCCAAATAAGCCTCCGCATCAGCTCTGCCCTTGAACTCCGGTATGGTGATTTTGATGCGACCAATACTGTCGTCCTCATGTTCCACACCTCCTCCGCGGTGTCCTCCATGTGCAGCAGCCCGGCGATAAAAAAATCACGCCGTGGTGGTCGTTGATAGCCTCCACGGCCATCGGACATGTCCTCATCATCTTCGTAGTAGCGTGCGTCGTCATGCGACTGCGCACGTCGCACAAAGTTGGGTACTTGGTGCTGCGCGCCTGCCCCTCCCGGCGGCGGTAGTCGTCCCTCCAAGCGGTGGAGTGTCACCTCCAGATTGTTGAAGCCCTGCGTGAGGTGAGCATTCAACGTATCTTGCACCTCAATGATTCTTGTATGCACGCCATTGATGCTTTGGTCGAAATCAGCACGTATGACGTCCTCCCGGCGTTTGATGTGGCCGGTAAGCACCTTAACTCGGCTCCGTACAGCGGGTGGTAAATCAGCACCGAATGGTTCGCCCAATTCATCACTGTGGTAGCCGCTCGAACCTCTTCTACTTGCTCCCGACCTCCTGAAATCAGCAAGAAACACAAGCACGTACTGCGATCAACCACGCTCTAATACTATGATGATACGGACCAACTAAGGATTAGTTGATGTGTAGGAATGGCCCGATCTTTCCTGGTACATTCAGCGAGGTTCCTTCTCCTTGTCTTGATGCAGCCAACAATCTTGATAAGGGCAATTTGCACTAGTATGCAAGGTGCACACTAGAAGTAATCTACCGAACTCCCCAAACCGTGAATTCAGCAAGAAGACACGAATTAGAAGAGATGAACCTTGTAGATTCGATGGGCAATCTCAAGAATCTCCTATTCTTACCTTGCACCAACTCAGCAAACTCTAAACGAGAAAACCTTGTAATCACGCAATCTGGCCGCCAACAACCATCATGGCAATTTTCTCCTTTATTTCACAAGCATAAAAACTTATCATATCATAGCCTAAGTTACAATGGGGCTATGGCCCTAGCCTTATATTGGTGCACAATGCACGGCCTTGACTAAAATTCACGCACAACCTGACCTAAGGCTGAAACAAACTCCAATACGAACTAAAAAGAAAATACCTAAACTGCTACCTCTGGATTCTCTCTCAATTTGCGATGTGACCATGAGGATTCCGTGGCTGGCATCTCATCCATTGTATGGGGCTTCGAAATAGCTTTCCAACGAGTCCAAGAACGCCCAAATCGGACTCCGTTTGTGAAAGTTATAGGCGTTTTAATGTTGGACTTCCTGTCTGACCCGAATCGAATTCGAATTGAATTCAAATCTTTATAGGTTTCCTTTTATTGTTCAAGGGGTTTCCAAATCTGTTTGGAACCTGAAAAGGAGTCCTTCTCATCCTTTGAAAAGCCATGGTATGGTCGGATTTTACCCTTACTTGTATTGCAATACTCGGACTCTCTATGTTTGGCAAGTCTCGCGCGTCTCTCCAGACAGGCCGTGCAGCAATCAATGAAGTTGCCATAACTTTATGTAGGAAGCTCCAATCATGCGCCGTTTGATTCGTTGGAAAGTAGATTTCATTAGCTTTCCAAATATGTATTTTGTGTGCATTAGAGACCTCAGAATTGGCATTACAATCTTCATAAACATTGTGGACAGAACTGCAATCACGAGAACTTGATTGATCTTGTGTCTTCCTCTTAACCCAAACTAGCTTTTTTTTCTTTACATCCACACCTCAAATTCCATGTATTGTTGGCTTGTTTGCATTACGCAAAAGATGAATCACATAAACATCCGCACGAACTAGGATATTCTTCATTCTCCCATAACCGATTGCTTCTTTCTCCTTACGCAATTCAGAGCTACTAGGCCTTGTAACTTTAGATTGCATGGGTGAAGCACAAATCAATGTAGTATTCACACTCTTGGCCACATCATTGGGTCATGCTGCGCACCACAACAGGCAAGGCCACACAACCTTGTAGACCTCAATGTGGACGCTGATGTGCAACCTAGGTGGGCCATTAGCGTATGTACCTACTCTCGAGCAAGTGGGTGCCATGACACCATCGACCATGGTTTTGGTTCAACCGAATTAGTCAAAGAAAGAAAAAAATTAACACGGCTCAACATGGCATTTCCACAATCAGACGATAGACATGGCTAGCATGTACTAAAATACGAGAAAGATGAATTGGCAAGTGATGAACTCGAATAGAATGGATTTACCTTCCTCCAAGAATCTAAATGGATGGTATACATAGTAGCTTCATCACTTGTTTCTGGTGCTCTGGGTGTATCTCTCCCTTCTTCTTCCCCTGCATCCCCTACGGTTCATATCTCCTCTGGTTTCAGTTTGCTGCTACATATTGCGGAGGCGTGGCATCTGGGGGAGGAAGAAGGTGGCAAGGACTACGGTTCAACTTCGATTTCCTTAAATTGATTTGAGGAAAAATGATTAGGGGAGTGGGAGGAAGACACAAGTCAAAGGAATCAAGATTTAGCTATTTGTTGATGAAGAACAAGCGTGGAGACTGATTGCAGTACTTGGAGAAGAAGGTGGAGAAGCGAGCTCATTTTGGCATGGGAATGGGTGGAAGGAGGAGGTAGAAGAGGATAAAGGAGGGGAGGTGGTGCGCATCCAATTGCCAAGCTCGGCATTGGCTTGCAGCTACGAGGTTGGGGGTGGCAGTACGAGCTCTCGTGCTCAGCACGACACGGGGGTGAGGATGGGTTGCTGGAGGCGACACAGAAGTGGATGTGGATGCAGTAGATTGAGGAACGTTGGTGCTATTTGTGTAGGGGGAGGACCATGAGATGGTTGTCATCGGTCATGGTCATGGAGGTGGTGGGATGAAAAGGGAGATAGTAAAAGAAGACAGAAGAAGAAAAGATGATAGAAAAAAAGAAGAGAAGATATGGGGTTGACATGTGGGTCCAGCTGTTGTATTTTAGTCTTATTTGCTGGTGTATTTCATGTGATGTTGACCCATGTGCTATGTCAGCAAATCCTTGCCAACTAGGATGTCACGTCAGCATTAATTAGGGTGGTTTGGGTGAGGGGGTATATGTGACCTATTTTTGTTAGTTGAGGGTTGTATTTTGAATGGTTTTGAAGTTGTGGATTGAAATTTGGTATGTTTTTTGTGAGACCATGTGGAGACCACCTTATATTGTGTGATGAGTATTTGACTTTGCCTGTACTTTGCTATCAAAATTTGAATTTGATTTTGTGTCATTTGCTCTTTGGTTTTTGCTGTCAAGTAGGCAACGGTTGTAGAGGCAGTCTGACCGCTGTGTTGGAGCGGTCTGATCGGCCGTGGGGCGACAGTTTGATTGGTGTCCGGTGTGACCTACTGTGAGAGCAATCCGACCGAAAATGCAGTGTGACTGATTTCTAGTTAACGGTAGCTTTATTCCAGAGAGATACTCGTTGCGTTGCACGGCATTTTTGAAAGCCGTGTGATAGGCCATGTAATGGCGGGCCAACAGGAGGTCATTGGGTGGTCTGATTAACATGGTTGCCGCTGTCAGATTGGTCCCCTATTACTGAGAGGTTTTAAGTCAGTTCGTGGCAGTCTAACTGGCCATTAGTTGGTGGTCAAATAGTCCTCTGTGGAGTTGAGTTGGTTTCAGTTGTTTTAGTCATGGCAGGAGTCCAAGCAATTTTGGGAATCTTGACATGGGTGGCAAGTAGTGCATGTTTACATCAATTTTGTTGATGAGAGTCAAGCGCGTGTTACTTGTGCTTGAGATAATTGCTTGTTCTTTGATGTGTAGGGCACTTGGTGATTGCTGTAGATAGTGGTAAGACCGAGGTTAGAGGAGGTTCCCTGACGCCATGGAAAGTCACGTAAGTCCGGATAGAGTATCATCTCAAGTGGAGAAGTACAGGAGAAAAACAAGGATCATGATTAAGCAAGTGCATGCACGTGGTGTGCCATTGGATTTGGGTGTTTCAAGTAGTGACGGTCCTTGGAACAGGCGCACGATCTTGGCGATAAGTCATTGGACATCATGAACTTCATTGTGGTGATTGCTTCGAAGAGAAGAGCCATGAAGGTCAATAGATGTCAATTGAGGAAATTGTCCAATACTAGGTGGAGAGGTGGTTTGCAAAACCATGGTAGTGGTCTAAGTGGTTTAGGTCAAGTCTTAGAGGATGGAGCGTCTTATCGGGCTATTGGAGCCATGTGAAAATCACGCTTCGAAAAATATGCAAGTGTGTGAGTGCAAAATCCGTTTGTGTATTGTAACATCCCAAATTTTTGCTAAAATAAAAAATTAAACAATAAAAATTAGTTAAAAATAAAATTTTGAATTAAAATAAGTATTTTTGTGCCTAAAGTTTAAATTTGGATTTGCCTTGAATTTCTGTTTTTGAAAAAGCTGGATTTGAAAAGCATTTTCAGAAAACCTAAAAGTATTATTAAATAAAATGATATTTTGATTTTCTATAAAAATCTTATGTCAAATTAATTATTTGGAGTTATTTGGCTTTTATTTGGTTCCCTGGTTTTTCTGGAGTTTAAAAATGTATTTTTGAAATTAAAAAGTATTTTAAAATATGAAAATTAAATACCAACATTAGTTGGAAATAATTTTATTAAGTCCAAAATGTGTCCAGGAGGTTCTCTGAATTTTTCTGGAATTGTTGGAGTTATTTGTGTTTTTTCTGAGGCTTAATGGAATTTCTATGCTTTTCTGAAAAAGAAAATCAAATCAGAAAATCAATTTCCTTCTCCTTCCCTCCGGCCGCCACGTGGACGGCCGGGATCAAACCACGTCGCCGGCCAGATCCCGCCTAGCCCCCTCCTTCTCTTGACGCGTGGGCGGCCCGGATGGCCCGTACCCCGCCAGCCGGCCCGATCTGCCCGTCCGCCTTGCGCCCCCACCAACCACCCGATCCGCCCCTTGCCACGTGTCCGCAATCCGGCCGCACCCACCCCTCTCTCTCTGCGCCCCCTGGCCCACCTGTCGGCACCTCCCTTGCCTTCTCTCCGCCTCTCTCTGCCCGCGGCCCACCTGTCTCCCCCTCTCGCTGCGCGTGGACCCGGCCTGTCAGGCCTTCTTCCACCTCCGGCCGCGCCCGTCTCCTTCCTCCCGCAACCGCCACCGGCCGTTGCACCCATCTCCGCCTGACCCGGTCACCACCCCCTCTCTCTCGGCCGCGCCCCACTCCCGCACGACCCGCGCCCACGCGCCACCTCCTCCCCCGCCTTCCCCGCGCACGCCCCCACCTTCTCCCGCAACCGCCGCCCGCCTCCGGCGACCAATCCACGCCACCCCGCTCCCCCTCGCCCCTATTTAAGCCCCTCCCCGGCTTCGGCATTCCCCGCATCGCCTCTTGCCACCCTCCATTCCCCTTCTCCACCACCCGAGAGACCCGTGCCCGTGCGCTCTTGCCGCCGCCGCCGCCCTCTTCCTCCGACGAGGAATTCCGGTCGTTTCGCTCCCCCTCGCGTCCGGCCGGCTCGACCCCGAGCTTCCCCGTGTCTCCCCCGACCTCCTCCGCCCTGTGACCGCGCCTTTTCACCGCCGGAGCGCCGCCGCCGCATGAGACACGAGCCGCCACCGCTCCTCCTCGTCGCCAGCCCTCTCCGCCCACCGCCGGACCCCGCGCCAGGTAGTGCCAAGTTCCCCGCAGCTCCCTCTCCCTTCCCCGCTCCTCGTCGCCGGCCGCCGTGCCGCCGTGCGCCGGCGAGCTCCCCGGGCCCGAGCGCCGCCCCTGCCGGTCAGCCACGTCGGCGCCCCGTGCTTGCGTGGCAGGTGAGGTGGCGCCACGCCTCGGCCACCTCGGCAGCCCCCGCCCCCCGTCAGTGCCACACAGGCCAGGCCCAATAGCCGTGCCACCTGGGCCGTCTCTTCCCTCCTTGGACCTGGTCCATGGACCAGGGGCCCACCCGTCAGCCTGACTCCCCCGATGCTGATGCCATGCTGACGCAGAAACCCGAATTTTCAGTTGAAAAATAATTCGGCTGAAATTAAATTCCTCGCTGACGCAATAATCCAGATTTTCCTTTAGGAAAATAATTCCAAAAATCCTCTTTTTCCATTTTCTCTCTTTTTAAACTTCCCGGAGCCCGTTCTCCTTCGTTCTAACTCCGATTCAGCCCATTCAAATTTCTAAATTCATCAAAAATTCTCCTCTATCCATTTCTAGCCTCAATTCAAATATTTTAAGTCAATTTGAATTTATTTTGAATTTATTTGAATTTGGTGGGTTATTTTGACGTGTAGACTTTGACGATTCGGGAAATTTCTTCGACGAAGATTTGAGCAAATTTGAAGAGCAAGGCAAGTCACCCTCCTTGATCATGTTGATCCCAGTTTTCAAAATAAAATTATGTTGGTTTAAATTATATTGCATGCATATTTTTATTCAACGTATTTCAATTCAGTTTTAAATTTAGTTAATGCCTACTTGTTAATCCCTCCATTGAATTTGAATTCCTCAATACCTTGTCACCCTAGAATCAAACTCTAGTTAGTACATTAGTATTAGCTAGAGAGATTTCATATCAAATGCTTAGACTGCTTAGATATAATATTTGTTTTGGGATATCTTTCACATAAAATGATGACCCTTTTTACATAAAATGTTATGAACTCTTGACTTTGGTGAGTCAAGGAGTGTTATGAAATATTTTGAAAACAAACTATAAAACTGGTTTAGACTTAGGCAATTGGTTAGAATGGTGGGTGCAGGCATGCCCTGTTGGTTGGAGCCGCAGTGGTTGATTGTCGGGCACAGGGGTATGTGGTTGGGCCTGAGTCAATTAAGGACCGGTCTGTGAGCTACTGTTGCAAAGCCCTAATCGTACTACCACATGGCTGGTATGGGACAGCCCTGGCTGAATAATTTGTGAAGTCCCAATCTGAGTTGAGTCGTAGGTTGAAAGTGAGCGTGGTTGGTGCCATGTGAAGTCTCACTTGGGCGAGCGTGGTTAAGCCATGAGAAGTCTCGTCTAGGCTCAAGAGGGGGTCCCGGTCTGGTGGATTCCTTACTGGGGTTAAACCTTAGAGTTGGCTCGACCAGGTTGAAGGCTTTACATTGTAAAGACCTTGTCATGACTCCTTGCCGCACACCTAAGGAAGTGTGTAATCGCGTGGCACAAAAGGATGATCGTGTCTTGTGGGTAAAGCTGTACAACCTCTGCAGAGTGTATAATCTATCCTGGATAGCCGTGCCCACGGTCATGGGCATGCTGAGTAAAAGTTTTTCATGGATTAGATTTTGATTTTGAAAAACGTTTTCGAAAACCTTGTGGATGGATGGAATCTACGAGAGATGAAAACCTTGCGGATGGATGGAATCCGTGAGAGATTGAAATCTGGTGAATGGATGGAATTCATCAGAGTTGCGCAGTGAAAGCGTGTGGATGGATGGAATCCATACGTGAGCTTTTGGAAAAGATGGTCCGGGTGGGATGCCCGTGGATAGGTTGGTGTTTGGTCGGAGCCGGCATTGACAGTATTATTTTCGACTACAAGTATTGTTTTTACTTATCGTAGTAAATTTAGCAATTTCAATCTATTATTATATTTCTTAAATGCTGTTTTATGCAAACTAACCCTATAAGCCTTCCATTGGAGCCTTTATCATTATGTTGCATTTTCCCGGGTGACTTGCGGAGTACAAGTTTGTACTCACGTTGCTTTTCCACATAGAGAAGGAAGACGTCAACTACGGTGAAGATCTGGACGAATAGGCCGCGTCTTACTGTCGTTTGCCTGTGGGCAGGCTCAGTGGGCTTCTTCCGCTTCGGTTTTTCTTCCGCTGCTTATTAAATAATTTTGGCTTATGCGCCGTTGATGTAAACTTTGGCATTCATGCCCATATTCAGTTAATAAATGTCATTATGGTTGATATTTATCTTTGTTGTACGCTGTGTGCACTAGCTGATCCTAGACTAGTGCGATTTACACAGAGGATCCAGGAGTCGTTACTCCGGGTTCCAACAAAGGTGGTATCAGAGCCATGACGACACTAAGACGTGACCGTAGGTAGAATAGATTGGACAGACCCTAAGGACTTATTTTACTAAAGAAGTAATTTCAAAAGTTTTGCTTATTCTTACCTCTTAATCTTTGCTTATCCTTATCTCAATTCTTTCTCGTCTTAATGTCATTTTTGAAAAACCTATTTCTGCATCTTCCCTTGTTCCAAAACAACTATAGATGGCAACAGCTGGAATTCTTCGATCATGTTCCACTTCAGTCTTCGTCTCGAAGGATCACGCTTCGTACCTCGAGAGCCACGAAGGATGACTCCAAGACGACCCTTACCCCTTTAGGATGAGTTGTTAGGCTAGTAATAAAACGTTGTTATGAGCTGTCAATTTCTTCTTTTGTCAGCAGCCATAACTATTAAAGGTTTTATTAAAGTTGAAGTTTTGGGTTGTGCAAAATATCCCCTATTCCTTCTTTTGCCTTGAGTCTCCTCTCTCCTAGTCTTTGGAAGCATCAAGCTGGAACACCAATTGCCAACGACCTTTGCGAAGGGATGTTTAAACCAAATCTCAGCTCAAGCCATGCAGAGTAAGATTCAAACCCAATTCTTGCTAGCCAACCCGAATCTCGGGGACGAGATTCTTTTTAAGGGGGGTAGATTTGTAACATCCCAAATTTTTGCTAAAATAAAAAAATTAAATAATAAAAATTAGTTAAAATAAAATTTTGAATTAAAATAAGTATTTTCGTGCCTAAAGTTTAAATTTGGATTTGCCTTGAATTTCTGTTTTTGAAAAAGCTGGTTTTGAAAAGCATTTTCAGAAAACCTAAAAGTATTATTAAATAAAATGATATTTTGATTTTCTATAAAAATCTTATGTCAAATTAATTATTTGGAGTTATTTGGCTTTTATTTGGTTCCCTGGTTTTTCTGGAGTTTAAAAATGTATTTTTGAAATTAAAAAGTATTTTAAAATATGAAAATTAAATACCAACATTAGTTGGAAATAATTTTATTAAGTCCAAAATGTGTCCAGGAGGTTCTCTGAATTTTTCTGGAATTGTTGGAGTTATTTGTGTTTTTTTCTGAGGCTTAATGGAATTTCTGTGCTTTTCTGAAAAAGAAAATCAAATCAGAAAATCAATTTCCTTCTCCTTCCCTCCGGCCGCCACGTGGACGGCCGGGATCAAACCACGTCGCCGGCCAGATCCCGCCTAGCCCCCTCCTTCTCTTGACGCGTGGGCGGCCCGGATGGCCCGTACCCCGCCAGCCGGCCCGATCTGCCCGTCCGCCTTGCGCCCCCACCAACCACCCGATCCGCCCCTTGCCACGTGTCCGCAATCCGGCCGCACCCGCCCCTCTCTCTCTGCGCCCCCTGGCCCACCTGTCGGCACCTCCCTTCCCTTCTCTCCGCCTCTCTCTGCCCGCGGGCCCGCCCGTCAGCCGCTCCTCGTCTCCCCCTCTCGCTGCGCGTGGACCCGGCCTGTCAGGCCTTCTTCCACCTCCAGCCGCGCCCGTCTCCTTCCTCCCGCACCCGCCGCCGGCCATTGCACCCATCTCCGCCTGACCCGGTCACCACCCCCTCTCTCTCGGCCGCGCCCCACTCCCGCACGACCCGCGCCCACGCGCCACCTCCTCCCCCGCCTTCCCCGCGCACGCCCCCACCTTCTCCCGCAACCGCCGCCCGCCTCCGGCGACCAATCCACGCCACCCCGCTCCTCCTCGCCCCTATTTAAGCCCCTCCCCGGCTTCGGCATTCCCCGCATCGCCTCTTGCCACCCTCCATTCCCCTTCTCCGCCACCCGAGAGCCCCGTGCCCGTGCGCTCTTGCCGCCGCCGCCGCCCTCTTCCTCCGACGAGGAATTCCGGTCGCTTCGCTCCCCCTCGCGTCCGGCCGGCTCGACCCCGAGCTTCCCCGTGTCTCCCCCGACCTCCTCCGCCCTGTGACCGCGCCTTTTCACCGCCGGAGCGCCGCCGCCGCGTGAGACCCGAGCCGCCGCCGCTCCTCCTCGTCGCCAGCCCTCTCCGCCCACCGTCGGACCCCGCGCCAGGTAGTGCCAAGTTCCCCGCAGCTCCCTCTCCCTTCTCCGCTCCTCGTCGTCGGCCGCCGTGCCTCCGTGCGCCGGCGAGCTCCCCGGGCCCGAGCGCCGCCCCTGCCGGTCAGCCACGTCGGCGCCCCGTGCTTGCGTGGCAGGTGAGGTGGCGCCACGCCTCAGCCACCTCGGCAGCCCCCGCCCCCCGTCAGTGCCACGCAGGCCAGGCCCACCAGCCGTGCCACCTGGGCCGTCTCTTCCCTCCTTGGACCTGGTCCATGGACCAGGGGCCCACCCGTCAGCCTGACTCCCCCGATGCTGATGCCATGCTGACGCAGAAACCCGAATTTTCAGTTGAAAAATAATTCGGCTGAAATTAAATTCCTCGCTGACGCAATAATCCAGATTTTCCTTTAGGAAAATAATTCCAAAAATCCTCTTTTTCCATTTTCTCTCTTTTTAAACTTCCCGGAGCCCGTTCTCCTTCGTTCTAACTCCGATTCAGCCCATTCAAATTTCTAAATTCATCAAAAATTCTCCTCTATCCATTTCTAGCCTCAATTCAAATATTTTAAGTCAATTTGAATTTATTTTGAATTTATTTGAATTTGGTGGGTTATTTTGACGTGTAGACTTTGACGATTCGGGAAATTTCTTCGACGAAGATTTGAGCAAATTTGAAGAGCAAGGCAAGTCACCCTCCTTGATCATGTTGATCCCAGTTTTCAAAATAAAATTATGTTGGTTTAAATTATATTGCATGCATATTTTTATTCAACGTATTTCAATTCAGTTTTAAATTTAGTTAATGCCTACTTGTTAATCCCTCCATTGAATTTGAATTCCTCAATACCTTGTCACCCTAGAATCAAACTCTAGTTAGTACATTAGTATTAGCTAGAGAGATTTCATATCAAATGCTTAGACTGCTTAGATATAATATTTGTTTTGGGATATCTTTCACATAAAATGATGACCCTTTTTACATAAAATGTTATGAACTCTTGACTTTGGTGAGTCAAGGAGTGTTATGAAATATTTTGAAAACAAAGTATAAAACTGGTTTAGACTTAGGCAATTGGTTAGAATGGTGGGTGCAGGCATGCCCTGTTGGTTGGAGCCGCAGTGGTTGATTGTCGGGCACAGGGGTATGTGGTTGGGCCTGAGTCAATTAAAGACCGGTCTGTGAGCTACTGTTGCAAAGTCCTAATCGTACTACCACATGGCTGGTATGGGACAGCCCTGGCTGAATAATTTGTGAAGTCCCAATCTGAGTTGAGTCGTAGGTTGAAAGTGAGCGTGGTTGGTGCCATGTGAAGTCTCACTTGGGCGAGCGTGGTTAAGCCATGAGAAGTCTCGTCTAGGCTCAAGAGGGGGTCCCGGTCTGGTGGATTCCTTACTGGGGTGAAACCTTAGAGTTGGCTCGACCAGGTTGAAGGCTTTACATTGTAAAGGCCTTGTCATGACTCCTTGCCGCACACCTAAGGAAGTGTGTAATCGCGTGGCACAAAAGGATGATCGTGTCTTGTGGGTAAAGCTGTACAACCTCTGCAGAGTGTATAATCTATCCTGGATAGCCGTGCCCACGGTCATGGGCATGCTGAGTAAAAGTTTTTCATGGATTAGATTTTGATTTTGAAAAACGTTTTCGAAAACCTTGTGGATGGATGGAATCTACGAGAGATGAAAACCTTGCGGATGGATGGAATCCGTGAGAGATTGAAATCTGGTGAATGGATGGAATTCATCAGAGTTGCGCAGTGAAAGTGTGTGGATGGATGGAATCCATACGTGAGCTTTTGGAAAAGATGGTCCGGGTGGGATGCCCGTGGATAGGTTGGTGTTTGGTCGGAGCCGGCACTGACGGTATTATTTTTTACTACAAGTATTGTTTTTACTTATCGTATTAAATTCAGCAATTTCAATCTATTATTATATTTCTTAAATGCTGTTTTATGCAAACTAACCCTATAAGCCTTCCATTGGAGCCTTTATCATTATGTTGCATTTTCCCGGGTGACTTGCGGAGTACAAGTTTGTACTCACGTTGCTTTTTCCACACAGAGAAGGAAGACGTCAACTACGGTGAAGATCTGGACGAATAGGTCGCGTCTTGCTGTCGTTTGCCTGTGGGCAGGCTCAGTGGGCTTCTTCCGCTTCGGTTTTTCTTCCGCTGCTTATTAAATAATTTTGGCTTATGCGCCGTTGATGTAAACTTTGGCATTCATGCCCATATTCAGTTAATAAATGTCATTATGGTTGATATTTATCTTTGTTGTACGCTGTGTGCATTAGCTGATCCTGGACTAGTGCGATTTACACAGAGGATCCAGGAGTCGTTACTCCGGGTTCCGACATGTATGGGTTACCGGGTTTCTCTATTTATAAGTGGTTATTTCTACTAAGGGTATGTTAGTTGTTAGGGTTTGGTGGGAGGTGAGGAACCTCTATTATATAGCCCTTGTGTGAGTTGAGAGTGATGAGTCTCTTGAGGGTTTTTAGAGAGAGAGGTTAGGGTTTCCTTGTATTGGAAACTTTGTGTATATGCTCTAGGCTTAAAGTTCTATCCTCCATGAGGGAGTGCCTATAAAACATCTCTCAAAGTGAAATAAATATCCAAATTTCGTATAAGTGAGTTGTGCCATGGATTTCTCCTCCTGCTTTTGATTTGCTTGGTTTTCTTATTTGGATTTTATCTCCTCTTGATCTCTCTTGCTACCAAGGACATGTAAAAGGTGGAGATATCTCTTAAAGATTAGATTTCATCCATCTAAGCACTTTCTATGAAAAGTTCTTGTGAGTCCCCAGTTTTGCTCAAAAATGAGTGATTTTGGGGTTCTGGTCTTGAGGGCGTTTTTGCTTGAGTTCGTGTTGTGATCTAGCTTGCTATAATATATGAGAATCCATCTAATGTCATCTAGATCATCAAGAACTCACAAGCAAGAACAGATCGAGGTTTCTCTCTTTTACACGGTTTGGTGCAACCTTCCTTGTTTTCAATAAAGGTCGAAACTTTAGCATTGATCTTCATAATCCATGATTGGAATAGGTTTCTGACATCTTAGAGAGGATTTGTACCACATTTAAGAGTTAGCCATTTTCTTAGTTGTGTGCCGTGCTGATTTTTGGCCCTGTTTGGTGAGCGGTCATACCGCTGTGACCTGAGCGGTTAGACCACCTAGGCCCGGTTAGACCAGTGGCTCTTCCGGTTAGACCAGCCGAGCGGAACGACTACCTCCTGGCCAGCGGTCAGACCAGTGAGGCTGAATGTCTCGGGTGACTTTGTGTTCTTTGCCACTTAGCTTTCGTATAGCTTATCGGCTTCTGCTGTATTGTGTTGCTAATACCAGGGACGATTTTAACAAGTCATTGACCCCCTCTAACTCGTCATACCCTACAGTTCTACCACCCATAGACTCTGGTGTATTAGTTTTAAAATCTGGCTATATATATCCACGATGAGACATAGGGCACTGTTTAATTGTGGGTTGAGGACATATGCTTATGGACCAGAGTAGTTTTCTTTTCTTAAAGGAGTAGTATATGGAGGGATAAGCTATACTTGAAGAATAGCCCTTTAGTTCGACTAGGTTGGTGTCCGACCATGTGGTCGGTTATCGACCGTATAGACGGGTTACGACCACACGGTTTGTCCACTGATGCATTCTCTCTGTTGTGCTGCTGGTCTTGGGTTTTATTGCTATCGACCACGTTGTTGAGACTTAAGACCACGTGGTAAGTCACCACGCAGTCAGTTTTCGACCAGCTCGGTTCTCCTATTCTGCTTCTCTATTTTCTGTAAGACTTCAACTTTAGCCTTCATAGCTTAGTAGCTATTGGAGAAAAGAGTTAAATGGATATTTGGGGAGAATTTGAAGGCACCATTCACCCCCCTCTATTGCCTGTCTGGTTCTACAGTACTGTCCACTCGCTGCAAAAAAATGGGGACATGTTGTCAAATCACTGAAAAAGTTGGTGTGTGATGTCCACTTGCTGTGAAAAGCTAGTATATATTGTCAAATCACTAGAAAAGCCAGTGCATATTGTCCATAGGCTATGGAAAGTGGGTACGTGCTATTAAATCACTAGAAAAACTGGTACGTGTTATCAAATTACTAGGAAAGCTAGTGAGTGCTGTCTGCTAACTACGAAAAGCTAGTATATATTGTCAAATTACTGGGAAAGATGGTGTATGTTATCCATTCATTACGGAAAGCTAGTATGTGGTGCGTGCTGTCCATATGCTGCGGAAAGTGGGTACATGTTGTCAAATCACTAGGAAATCAATGTGTGTTGTCCACTCACTGCGAAAAGCTAGTCCACAACCTGTGCTCTACCATGTCAATACAATACATTACACTAGGAACCAGGTGAATAAGAATGACAAAAGTAAGCCACAAGGCTTAAGATGGCTACATAACATTTATAATATTTTTGTCAAGTTGCACATAGTATTTAGGGCATGATCTGCCATGTGGATATAATACATTATACATTACATGTCTACTTTTTTTTGCATATAGGTGAATTGGAGCGAGAACAGAAGTGATTGTAGTTGGTTGAGCTAGAGCGGGAGTGTCTGCAGCTTGGCTAGTTTCTCCAATGTTGAGGATAATCAGTGGGCTGGGGCGCCACATGCTCTTACACATGCTACTCCTTAGACGTAGTCCTCCGGTGAGTGGCTGAGTCGGAGCGGAGTTGGTGGGGATGATGGGGGTCTGAGAGGAGCTGGAGCACAGACCATTGCTCCTAATGCATTCCGCTCGAGCTCAGTGGCTGCGGCATCCATCTCATGCTCCACTACAGTCAGGGCCTTCTCACACTTGGTGAACTGAGCGTGGAGAGTCTTGGCCTAGCTGTAGCTGACGGTGAGGAGTAGGCTAAGGTCCGAGATCTCCAATAAAGCCTCAATGTAGGTGGATCCCATAGCTCGGGTTAGCTAGACCTAGTGGACATAGCTCGGGTTAGCTAGACCTAGTGGATGAGGAGTGGGTTGTCCTCAGAGCAGAGGACGAACGTCTCACCATGCCGTGCCCCTTCCCAGAGGGATGGATAGTAGCAAAACAGGAAGGTTAGCATGGTAGCCTTATGGATCTCGCACAGGTGAGCACCAGCTTGAGCACAAGCCAAGCTGGCGCCGTCTTGAATGGCATTGGTGGATGGAAGTGCTCTGTACGGAAAATCCAGGAGGTATACTCGTCTGGACTCGGTTTCAATTTTTTAGGCTTCGAAGCTATTTTCCTAGCTAAACATGCGAGCTTGAAAGCCCAAAAATAAACTAAAAATTTGAAGTCGAGCTCAAAATAAACTACAAATTTGAAATCCAGATTCTATAGCTTCTCTTGAAGCATGGCTTCGAAGCCAAAAAGAAAGAAAACGAGTCCACCTAAACTGACACCTTAGCAAAGAAAGAAACCTTATGGCGAAGAGCTGGGTGAAGGCAAAGGACGAAGGGGAGACAGCAGATACATCAAGGGCTCAAGTTATATTGCGTTAAACCTACTGTAACACTAATGTATGATTTAGAAAATTTCGTAAATAATCGAGATTTTTTAAATCGCTTTGCGAAATGACCGCAGTGAAATTCTTGTCAAAATAGTCAGGACTGTTTATTTCATTCGTAAAAAAATAATGCCGAAGTTACCAATCAAAGAGGACAAAATCACCATTTTTCCGGAGGCTTGAATGTTAATTAAGTGACTAACTAGCCTATTTCCCGGGCAATAGCTCAATTGTACGGCTAGATAGTACAATTCATATGTTTATATTTAAACATATATGGCCATTTTTTTACTATGGTTGATGGTTTTTGGTTATAACACGAGCACTTATACGAATGAACCGAATATCGTTAAGCCGATAAGTCGTTTCGAAAAGACTGCCCGAATAAGCCGCTTCAAAACAGCAACGAAGAAGCCGTCCTGTTTATTTATTTAGGAAAAGTTATAAACTAAAAAGAAATATGCTTATAATAGAAATACAATCATATTTGTTATACGATTGTAAAAGCTCTCGTATTTATACTTGTTTAATTGGCACTGTTATGATTTAGATACAATACAATTGATGGCGTGAATTTTTTTTCTCCGGTTAACGTATTAATTTCTAGCGGTTGAGAGGGAACGTAGAATCTAACGGTGTATTGCGTTGTTTAAGCTACAATGATTATTGTGCTATATTGATTTGGTTGAGAATTTGCATTTGCGTCAAGTTGCCCCCGCAACAGCAAGGTCTTTTTCATCAAGATGCTGACGAGGCGCATGAGACTGCATAGAAAATTCGGCAACTATATTCATTATGTCATTCAGGAAAGCTCAATACGAGACCAATTTGTGGCTGTTGGAGACGTGTAACTCTTACGTCGATGAGGCTTCCAAAGCATACCAGAACAAATCAACAAATCATCCAAAAAAGAAACAAAAACAAATCGTGCTTCAAACGGTTTTAGTTTTTTATTTCTAAATTTTAGTTTTTTTTGCTTTTTGATCTTTTTATTGGCTTTTTTGGTTTATTTTTTATTTCTTTGCATTGTCCCTAAAGATTTAGCGTGTTTTCTATTTTTTTTTTACTATTTTACTTATTTTTTGACTAATAAAAAACTACCACCATAGTACAGATGCCTCACAAAAAAAAACTAGCAGGCCATTTGGAGCAAGCAAATCGAACCATCCAAGCCATACCATTCTTAATTATTTCGGCTTGTCACAAACAATGTAGACCATATATATGGGCACACGAGCTTGCAATCAGGTTTATATTCCTTCCTGAACACAATACTAACAGACAGAAAGCTCCAGATTTGAACGCATCAAGTCGCTGTTGTTACACTCTGATACCCCATCTTATGCACAACAGCCCTAAGATCGATCAGAGTTTGTGAGATACAACATGAGTGTAGAGGTGGAAAACGGCAACGGATAATTCGTGTTATCCGATATTCGTATCCGAGAAAATACAAATGTGCTAAGTAAAATCCGTATTCGAAAATATTCGTATTCACATTCGTATTCGAGAATATTCGTATCCGTATTCGTATTCGAGACTATTCGATTCGTATCCGATCCGTTTCTAGAACCCATGAAAAATCCGTACGAATTTTGTGATTCAAAATTTGAATTTAGGCAGTTTAAAACCGGTAACCGGTCAAAAACAGGTGAAAAATCGGCAAAACCGCTAGGAATCCATTTTATTCGATATTCGTATCCGAGAAAATCCGTATTCGTATTCGAGGATATTCGTATCCGTATTTGAGATTATTCAAATTCGTATTTGTATTCGTTTTAAAATTTTGGATTCGTATTTGAGACTATTCGATCGTATCCGTTCCGTTTCCACCCCTACATGAGTGTGCACGGTATCAAGAACGAAGAAGATGAATCTCGGTGAGAGAACCAAAATAACGACATTGAAACAACCACGACAAGAGAGAAACGATTTGGTGAAGTCGGCCACAAATTTCGTAAGTACAATCTTACAATATTATAAGAGATTATTGCTCTCTTACAACCCTTTTGAATCTTTTAGAGCCTTCAGATTCTTACCATATATAAGAATCTAGGCTAAAGAATTACATAGCCTCTAATCCTCTCGTGCACTTCTATCTTGGATAAATGACTTCTTTGCTTTATTGCTTGAGTTTTTCATGCCCATCTCTCTTGGCTTTATAGTCCCTCTAGCCCTCTTTCAAAATGGGGTAGAATTCTTACTAAAAAATAGAAATCTTAATCTTATTAGAATTCATTACGACTCCTTATAATATATCTTTTCAAATTAAAAATAGAGCCGCCATACTCAATAGAAACAAAGCATCACACCAAAATGGCAAAAAAAAAATCAGTAGGATTTCTAGTCCTATTAGGATTCATTATGGCTTTTTATAGCACATCTTTTCAAATCCTAAAAAAACTAAGATATGAGCCGTCTTAGTTGACAGAAACAAAGCAGCATACCAAAATGGCGGAAAAACCGCCTGACATGATCATCTCAATCCCTGACAGAACATAGCCGCAAACAAGGCAGATTTGAGAAAGCAGAAGGAAAACTTATGGCAGAAATCGCAGGTCTTGCTTTCATCGGTGCTCTCACTGAAATGCATCACAAGTTCACAGCAACAAAAGAGATTCATCATTAACCTGAAACAAAAAGGGAGAAATTACAATTCAACCAAAGAACAAATGCAGCTTTACAATAGCTGAGACAAGTGTATACACACGTCGGGAACTAGACAACTATATACGACGGGTAAAGCAATGCCAGGAGCCTCATTGCCATCACGATTCACGACGACGATGAGCTCCCGTTCGATCTGTGCGAGAACAACCCGCCAAAAGGCCATGCAAGCCAACGCCTCCCGCCATTGCTTCCTCCGTCGCCATCGCCGCCGCTGCGTCCACTGCCAGTGAACTCGTCGCCATTGCCATTGCCATTTGACTCCGTTGACTCGTCCGTGGGCATCTGGTACCTGCACACGGGGCAGGAGCTGTGCACCTCCAGCCACGGAACGATGCACTTGTCGTGGAACCTGTGCTTGCACGGCATCTCTCTCGCCTCGTCGCCGGCCGCGAACTCGTCCAGGCACACAGGGCAGGTCGCGGCCTCGCGTATCTGGACCGTCGGCATGGCGGCCACGGCCTCCTTCTTGGCCGGCGGCGTGCCCTGCCGGTTCGGGTCTGTCTCGGCCAGGTACTCCAGTAGCAGGTCCAGCCCTGGGCCAAGAAACAAGTCCCCGAGCGTCAGGCCGGAGCCCGCGGCGGCGCCATTGCCTTCCCCTTGCTCTTGCATGAGCATGGCGTGCGCGTCAGTGGGCCTAACCAGCACGAGCCGCTCGAGCCCCGAGTCAGGCGCATTGCCGTCCGCGTCGCCTTCCCGGAGCGCGTTGAGCAGCTGCAAGAAGGCGAGGTTGCGGTACTGTCTTCGCGCGAAGGCCGCGAGGTCGCCGCCGCTGCCGTCGAGGCCGTGGCGACGGGACGAATCGTCGAGGAGGTCCATGAGCATAGGCGCCCACAGCGAAACTGAGCGCTCTGACGTAGCCTCTGCGGCATCGGCGTCGGCGTTTGCCTCGGTGGCAGTGCCGTTCCCAATGGCGTTGCCGCTCCGCCGCCCGTCGTCGTGGGCGTCGGCCATCTCTTCCACAAATCCGGAGTGGCAGTGCGGGCACTTGACCTCCTCGATGCCCAGCTCTGGCGTTACAATTAGCGAGCACATGTGGCAATAGTATCTAGAAGTTGCTCTAGATTCCTCCTCCATGTCTTTTTGCTTAATTCTTATCTCCTCCTCTTCTTATTCTCCTTGATCAAGAACTACGCACAAGAACAGAATTTTGCACCATAGGTAAAGTTATAGAGAGATGCAAAATTTCAGAGTCACAGCTGGTTAAAATTTGCAAAATTTCTCGTGGCTGGAAGAAACCAATAATATGGATCAACATGGAGATTCTTCCATCAAAACATCTAAAGGCTGCAACGTATGAATCAGGTCATCAGAAATGACTTGGCCTCTCCTTCCCGACAGGAGGAGAGACCTTCTTGTCCTCTCTGCAGATAGCCGCAGCAACTAATGATTCGTTTGCAACTTCAGACAGAAAGTACAAAAACACAGAATCATGTCACAGACTAAACAGAACAGAAGAAAATAATAATTGAAATATGAATGTAAAAATACCAGCCAAGAAGAGAGATGGTGCTTCTCCTAGAACAAGAACAACCCCTATCCTCTGTAGTCAAGTCGCCAGAGAAGATGTCTCTGACGTCAAGGCGGCAAACCAGAGCACATAACAAGAGGAGGCAGGCAAGAAGAAGAATCTAGAGCAGCCAAGAAACTAGTTTATATAGACCAGGAGGGGAGAGGCGAGCGAAAAAGAGATGATGCACGCAATGATGCACGCAACTCGGGTATTAAAACTTGTGGGTTCTTTGGGATGGTGGCTTCTCTTGTCTTTGCACACATCAACTGGTTTCTTTCATAACGATGGAATGTGTTTTGTTTGTACTGCACTGTTGCTTAGCCAACGCTGAGTTCTACGGAGACTCTGAAGTTTGATTGATTTTTTGTGTAGCCCTCGTTGGCCGTTGCTGTCGTGGGCCACATGGGATTGGCGAAGTGACCAAGCCAAAGAACAGGACAGATAACGTTCTCTTCTCTTTTTTTTTTGTCTGAAACGAAGAACAGGACAGGTAATGGAAGGAAATAGGAACGAAATGACAGTGAATAGTTTGGACGAATTCTTCTCTTTGGCGCATCCATGACGAGCTATGTGACATTGGTGCGATGAAACGTTGATTTGTTCAACCGTAAACTGTGATACTTCGCAACATTCTCAAAAGGAAAGGGCAGCGGTGCACTCGAATGATTGATTATTCGTGAGAACTGAGAAGTGAAAATTCCTTTCACTCAAAAGGCAGAGAAGATATTTATGTCCTTGCACCCCGTTTATTGCATTTCAACTTATTTCTTCCATTATTAATCACACAACCTTGTTTATTAACCTAAAATTCTTAAACTAACCAACTCCTTAGTTTGACATCAACAATGCTATGATAATTGAGGCACCAAAAAAAATTTCGGTCAACACCTGGTTTATTTTATCCGTACCGCTGGACTGAAGGATAATTAACATGTGGTGTTGCTCCTCATTCTTTTTCTACGGACAATAGAGAGAAATTATCTCCTAACTCATTTATCTCTTGGAACAATAAACCTCTATGACATTGTTAGTATCTACATGACTATTTTAATTTATTATATTATTTTGGTACTTTTTTACGACGTATAACCCAAGTTTAAGCAAATATATTTTATTCAATAGAACAAACTCTTTTTTAAAAAAAGAAGAGAAAATGAAGTGAACAAACTGGTGGAGCAAATTTTATTATTTAACCTTCTTTTTAATTTGTTTTTATTAATAATAACTTATTTCCAATGGATCATTTGGCCACGCCAACCCCCATAGCAAACAACATTGCCACGCCATGAGATAAGTCTAGCTCCAAGCTAAAAAAAAATGGCCCTTTTGGCACGCCGTTGGTCATTGCACGGCCACCAAGATGACCGGCGTGACGGTATTGCCCAACTGGCGCTGAGACAACTCATGCAGCCATGCCCAATGAGGCCCGAAAGGCATTTCTTCATGGGCTACTTCAATGCTTCATCGCAAACTACTACTTGTCCCATGCTGAAACGGGACCAAAATAGCGAATTTTGGATATATCTAGCAATGTAGATTCTAAAAATTTCAATTCTAGCCCTCGGAGCACATAAATTCAATTTCTAGCCCCTATACCGACCGCGGGACTGCGTGAGGGTGACGCGTGACCGGTCGTGCGGTCCGGCACCGCACGACCGCACTGTAGCTAGGTAATGCAGTCTCGAACCGCACGACTCTACTGTGCGCAGTGGTGATGCGGTGCCCGACCGCATGAATGGCTTGCTGACCGCACGACCCCCCCCCCCCCGCGTCCGACCGCACGTCTCTCTGCTATCCAATCCCTCCGCTGAAAGCACTGCGACCTGGCCTTTTTCACGCCCGCTCGCACACGCATCTGCAGCCCGTTCCATGGCCCCTCCCCATGACTGATGAATGCACACTTAAATAGCTCGAACAACAGGTCTCATATGAAGACAAGAAGCTCATTTGCATTTGGAGTGAAGACAGAGCGAGAGAGGCAGTGAAGGGAAGTGAGGAGTGAAAACACGAAGGTTTGAGTTGTTTTCATTTGGAATTAGCGGATTTGGCAAGTACAAAAGTTGTAGATCGCTTCGTGAGCTTCAAGAAGAGGTAAGACTTGTGCTCGTGCAACTATATTTTTATGTATGTCATTAGTCCATAATTAAGCAAATCGTCTTTTGTTAATGTTATTTTATGTCAGTCTTTGATACGCTGTGTATTTGTAGCAAAACTTCCATATGTCACGCATGATATATTATAGTGTATATAATGTTGTACTTTGTTTTTTTTGTGAACATACGTATTGTAATGTAGTTTAATTTGTGTGAAAATATGAACTTGTAGATGTGTAGACGTTGAGAAAGTACATATTTATGTTAGAGCATTTGTAAGTGATAACAATAGTAGCAGGATTAGAAACATACAATTAGTACGCTTAGGGAAGCACCGGATACAATGCGGGAGGTGGTAAAAATAAATTGGAAATAAATTTGGTACATTAGAATTAAAATACAACAACAGTAATACAAAGTTATAGTAGAATTAAATAAAGTGAGGACATGAAATTAGAAAGATATTTCTATTTATGTACGAATCCGTAAGTGAAAGCCCGCATTAAGTCAAAGTTAGAAAAGAAATGAAGAAAAATGAGTAATTGAATTTTTGCATTAATTGGAAAAAAACATGCAATACAAAGTAGTAGTGAAAATACAAGAAAAATGTAATTTAATATTCATACGAATTCGTAAGTGGAAGCCCGCGTTAAGTAAAATTTTAGGAAAGAAATGAAGAAAATTTAGTGATTTAAAAATAAAATTTAGATTGAGAAATAAAAAATTACTAATCGATATTTTAGGTGATAGGAAGAGGTATGAAATTAACATGTAAATCTTAAAGTGCGGTAGCGGGGGTTTGATAGTACGATTGTTGTATGCTGTGTACTAAGATGGTTGATTATGCATTTATGTTAGGTACGGCATGGGTGACATTTAAGACTTGTTCATATTCTACGGGAGTGGCCTCGTACGTGACGGGCCGTACAGGGTGAACCTGTATAATTGTGACTGGACTATGATCCGGGCACCCGGTCTGAACGCCATGAGCTTGTCTAAGCTACGGAGGTGTGTCTGTTCGGCGTTCGATCGGTATACTGCAAGGAAGAAGTTACAGATCGAGGCAATGTATGCCTCAGTAGTGGGTGATGCAGGGGAGTCCATGTGGCAACTTTTGAAGGTGACTAATGACGCCTCATAGGCCAACTACATGGAGGTCGTGTGCAACCCTACTGCTGCAATATATGCCAGGCCAATGGTGTATGTTGGGTTTGTGGAGAGGACAGAATCATCCGCCATGGCTGGTTCTGATGCCACTGTTGGAGATGTAGTGCCTGGGTTCTTCTCCGGCGGTCATGAAGACGCTTGTGCGGGAGAACATATAGGCAAGGAAGTGGGTGATGAAGACCTCAGGAGGCGTGTGGAGAATTTTCAGGCCAACGAAGGTGTGTAGAGGTGGTGGGCCGCCCGTGTTGATTGTCATGAGTACCTTGCAGACCTGGTGGAAGAAGTGGGCAGCGAGGAGGACGAGGATGTGGAAACAGGCAGTTCTGGAGAGGACGACGACGGCAAAGCTACAATTGGAGGGGTGGTAGGTGGTGTTGTGACCACCGACGTTGCGTACGTGTCGTCCAGACTGGACGACAACGCAGCGGCATCCCTAGTTCTGCCACAGGCAGAGGATGCAGAATTGGGGTTCAGCGAGGCCACACTCATTTTGGGCAGTGCTTCTATAATAAGAGTGCTACCCAGCAGGCTATTGCTAGATACACCGTCAACATTAGCCGGACGTATCGGGTGCACAGGTCAAACTCGGACACGTACATTGTGAAGTGTGTCGACGGGTCCTGTTCTAGCAAAGTTCGTGCATAGCGGTTCAAGGGTGTTGGCACGGAGTTCCAGATAACGGTGCTGCATGATCACAATTGCGAGCTTACAGGGCCAGTACATAGGCACCGCAACATGACATCATCGTATATTGCGGAGCTGGTGAGCCACCTCATCATGGCAGATGTGTCTATTTCTTCGAAGCTTCTAATGATAGATGTAGTAAATATGGTGGGGTTTGAAATCAGCTACAAGAAGGTATGGCGGGCGAAACGGAAGGTGCTGCAGCGTATGTTTGGGATGTACGAGGAGGCGTACGACCTGGTTCCAAGAATGCTGCATCAAATTGCAGAATCAAACTCAGGCACGTAAATTAACAGGCAGGAGAGGGTTCATTCTACGCAGGGCCCGAATTGTTTTATTCTTGATAGAGTGTTCTGGGCCTTCCGTCAGACAATACAAGGGTTCAGGTGGTGCCATCCAGTGCTAACGATAGACAGGACGTTCCTATCCGGCAAGTACAATGGTATTATCCTCACCACAGTTGCAGCTGACGCAAATGACCAATTACTCCCAGTGGCATTTGCAATTGTGGAGAATGAGAATACGGATTCCACGACCTGCACGACCGCGTCCTCATTGTGTCTGCATTTTGGTCATGCTGGTTGAGCACGCCGGCTTGGTATCAAGCGGTAGTGTGGACCGAAGTTCTCCCTCCTTTCCAAGGGAAGGTCTTCTTTTGGTGACCCCGTTCCGACTGGCCCTCGGCTTCCGACTTTGATGCGGATACAGACATGCGTAGCGCTTTTCAGTTAAATATATTATTTGACTGGAAAGCATTATTGAGTCGCACTAAATATTGTTAGGTAAACTCTAATTTTATTAGGTCTCTAATTATTATACTTGAAGATACAGAGCTACTATTATTTTATTTAATTGTATGCAGGTCTATACTCGATCTGTACAAGCCTAAAGTGAAAATGAAAATAAAGATGGCACCGAGAGGGAGGCCAGGGCCAAAGTTATGGAGGAGCACCAGGTTGATCAAGTGTATGTGACTAAAAGCTAGAGGAAACAAAAGTCTATGCAGAAAAGCAAAGTAAAAGAGCGAAGCCCAAGGCCTAGTCCTTGCGCATGTGATGGGATAGAAATGCCATCTGCAGCCGCCGTATAAAAAGAAGAGACAACATGCGACGAGAAAGGGGGAGGAACAGGAGACGACTAGCAAACAAGATGACTAGATAATGGAGTGTGCACGTTTTTGTTCTTTTTGATGGCCAATTAAATTCAATAAAAGATTTGCAAGTTCTTGCAAATTGAGATCGTTCACCCTTTCCGTTGGAATTGGGAGCACGATAGGGCTTTCGCTTGGGTGTCACGAAGTCCGGCGCGTGTGATCTTACGAATTAAAGAGCGTTCGTTCTTGCATTGGCAACGGATGATTGCTACGATTTGAGAGGCTGCACATGAGTATCCAATCCTACGTCGAGAAGATCGGGCGACCCTGTATCATACTTCTTCATTCGATTTACAGGGTTTTCCGGCTACAATGTCATGGGACCCCAATCGTGCTATTTATATCAAACGAGAGAACTTACTGCAGTGACCACATTACAAAAGAGGGCAAGTTTGCGTAGCGACATGACAAAAGGGGGTAGCTTTGCGCAGTGACATGACAAAAGAGGACAGCTTTGCGCAGTGACATGACGAAAGAGGGCAGCTTTGCATAGCGACATCATAAAAAGGGGCAGCTTTGCGCAGTGACATGACAAAAGAGGGCAGCTTTGCGCAGTGACATGACAAAAGAGGGCAGCTTTGCGCAGTGACATGACGAAAGAGGGCAGCTTTGCAAACCGACATCATAAAAAGGGGCAGCTTTGCGTAGTGACATGACAAAAGAGGGCAGCTTTGCGCAGTGACATGACAAAAGAGAACAGCTTTGCCCAGAGACATGACAAAAGCGGCCAGCTTTGCGCAGTGACATGACAAAAGATGTCAGCTTTACGCAGTGACATGACAAAAGAGGGCAGATTTGCGCAGTGACATGACGAAAGAGGACAGCTTTGCCCAGAGACATGACAAAAGCGGGTAGCTTTGTGCAGTGACATAACAAAAGAGGACAGCTTTGCATAGTGATATGACAAAAGAGGACAGCTTTGCCCAGAGACATGACAAAAACGGGCAGCTTTGCGCAGCGACATGACAAAAACGGGCAGCTTTGCGCAGTGACACAACAAAAGAGGGCAGCTTTGCGCAGTGACATGACAAAAGAGGGCAGCTTTGCCCAGAGACATGATAAAAGCGAGCAGCTTTACGCAACGACATGATAAAAGAGGTCAGCTTTGCACAGCGACATGACAAAAGAAGACAGCTTTGCGCAGAGACATAACAAAAGAGGATAGCTTTGCCAGGTGACATGACAAAAGAGGGTAGCTTTGCGCAGCGATAAAAAATAAATCACATCATGCCTACCCTTTGGCTTATAAAATGAGGTGGAATGCATCTGCAAGAGAATACTACACAACCTACCACTATATCATACCTTCCTTCTCCACGTCGGGATGGACAAGAGGCAAAAGAAGCAATGTGACAAAATGATGAAGCAATAGGAGGAGACCTGCAACATAGCAAGGTCTGCTGCGGCTCGCGAGGAACAAGCAAGGGCTGCTGCGGCCATGGCCAAACAAGTGGAGCGCGCCACGAGGTCACACCCACCTAACAGCGCCCCCTGTAGGAGCATGTCCATACTAAATGTTCCAACTGAATGTTCGCCACAACACCCCCCCAGGGGGAGACGTCGCCCCTCTGCTGGTGCAGAGACCCATGCAAATTCTTCAAGTCTAAGCAGCGCCTCAGCCTAGGCATGCGTTATTGGGGTTGTGCAAACTATTTATCTGACTATCCTGACCGCCGTTTCGACACAATCAACTATCGGTAGCCGGTAAGAACTACTTACAATGTGTTCCTCCACTATTTCTAACTAACAATACGTAATAACAAACTCTCTCATCTGCCTACAGTCCCCGGAGCCACTATGTGCCTACCACAAGTGGATCGACCTAGAGATCCACCCACAAGATCAGTAGACTTTGGACTATCAAGGGTGGAACGACAAAAGGGCATGTGAGATCCGCGAGGAGGAGCGTCGCCAAGACGAGCAAACCGAGAGTATACGTCGGGAGACAGAAACTCATCTCGAGGCGTGCATGCATAGGCAGCACGAGGCTCGCGAGAGGGAGCGCGAGAAAAAAAGAGAAATGGCGGCCAAGGCCAAAGAGGCATCTGAGGATTTCAACGCTGAGCTCGTAAGGAAGGGAAAATGGCCCCGATCTACGCAGTAGGTTGGGCCATTCCGCACTACTCCCCTCAATGTCTAATTTATTTCCATGCCAAGAAGGCACATATGTATCGTACGACTACTTTACTTTGTGACATCGTGCATTGTTTTGTTTCTTATGCACGTAACCAAATTTTGTGTGCCGTGTCATTCCCATGTTTATTATTAAGTCTATGTTAATTATCAACATAAAATCTCCTCATCTATTCGCATTCATTTTTTCCACATGTTCAATATCACTTTCCTTCTTTTCGTCCAATTGTTCCTATCCCAGTTGTCATCAAAAAAATTTCATTAAATTTCTTCCAATAAAACAACATAACATGATCGCAAAATGCTATTACCAGTTGAACATATTTTTCACGGTCACCAATGTACGAAAATCACAAATAGATCAATCATTACTTCACATAAATTCGTTCGTACTCTACCAAACAAAATTCTTAATTTTCGTAATTACAAAAAAATTACACAAACAAGTAAACAAAACTCTACATAAAATTCATAATTTTCAAACATCATTTCATATATCCAAAATTAATTATATTTTAAGCTCCATAAATACATATAAATTTTATACCCTAAATTCAATATACAGAGCTAGCCCCCCAAAAAAAACTTACTCGTGCACTTGGGGACCGCACGTTCAAAGCTACAGTGCATACGTGTGCTACCCGAGCGCACGATCGGCCGCTACAGGAGAGTCGTGCGGTCCAGGACCACACGACCTAGCTACAGTGCAGTCGTGTGGTCCCTGACCGCACGACCGGCCAGGTGTCGCCTCTACGTAGTCCCACGGTCGGAACGAGGGCTAGAAATGGAATTACCATACGCATGAGACTAGAATTGGAATTTATAGTTTAATCAGTGCTAGATATGTTCAAATTTCCAAGATAGCACGATCCAAAGAAGGGGAGAAAACGCCAAGCCACAGCCGAACTGGTCACCGGAGGCGAAGAGAGGGGGTAAAATTTTTGCTTTTTAGCCCAAAATTTGAAAGTTTTTTACATATGGACCCCTGGAGAAAAGATTTGCAAAAATAGACCCTTACCACGGCGCCAAAGCATATGCCACCCAGGGTACACAACACGGAGCCATATGCTTTGGTGCCGTGCGTGGCCACGTAGGAGCCACGGTGGCATAGCACGGCCCCAAAGCCCATGGCGCCGAGTTGTGCAAAAATGGCGCTAACGGGTGTGGCGCCGTGCTCTGAGACTTAAGCCCGAGCGCGGCCCCCCACCTCCTCACTCCTCTGTTCAGCCGAGAGAAACCACCGCCGCCGCCCCTCTCTTCCCCCTCCAAATCTACTCCAATCCATTGATTTTTCTCGCGATTTTGCTTCCAAACCGAGCAAGCAAGGTGAACTCACTCCCCTCCCTTGATTTTTTTTGCAATAAATATGGATTATTTGAGGTACATTTCGTGGGCAAGATTTGAAACCCTAGACGAAATTTGTTCAATTTAGCTCGTTTTTAGGTTGGATTTTCAATAGATATGCGTAATGTAAGCAGGGTCGTTCTTGTCATCTTGGAGGCCCTAGGGCATGATAAAAGTGAGGTTTTTCATTCTAATATAAATATGTAATAATACATTTTATATCAGTTGTAAAAGGTAAAGTTCAATACAGTAACCATTAGACAGTACGTCACAAAATACAAAGTACTTATTGGTAACATTAGGCTTAGTACATTACAAAATGCAAAGTACTTATTGTCAACAAAATGCATTTATACATACTAACATACATGGGCTAGAGGCCCCAAGTTTTCGTGGGCCCTAGGCGGTCGCCCTTGCTGCCTAGGCCCAGGGCCGGCCCTGAATGTAAGAGTAGTAATGTGTATAGATTCATTTTTAGGGTTTGATTTGAGTGAGATTGATGAATTTTTAGAAATACATATGTTTTTAGGGTTTGATATAGAAATTCATATGTTTTTAGGGTTTGATTTGAGCGAGATTGATGAATGTTTAGATTTAGGGTTTGATTTAGAAATACATATGTTTTTAGGATTTGATTTGAGCGAGATTGAGGAATGTTTAGAAATACATATGTTTTTAGGGTCCATTTTAGAAATATATATGTTTTTAGGGTTCATTTTAGAAATACATATGTTTTTAGGGTTTGATTTAGAAATACATATGTTTTTAGGGTTTGATTTAGAAATACATATGTTTTTAGGGTTTGATTTAGAAATACATATGTTTTTAGGGTTTGATTTGAGCGAGATTGATGAATGTTGAGAAATACATATGTTTTTAGGGTTTGATTTAGAAATACATATGTTTTTAGGGTTTGATTTGAGCGAGATTGATGAATGTTTAGAAATACATATGTTTTTAGGGTTTTTTTGTTATTCTTATCATTAACATATTTTTGAATGCACAGGATGGCGAGGTACCGGCTGCTAGACGAGTTCTACGAGAGGGAGCACCGCGGCAGGCTCACGGAGGATGGCCAGGTACGTGTGTTGTCGAAATATACATGTGTTTTCATCACGCAGCTAAAGTTTATAGCAATTTTCAAGAACTTCACATACTTCGTTGTCGAACCCATGATGGGTTCCACTTGATGCGATACGACGACCGCTATACCCCACTGCTTCGCCGTGCTGGGCTTCACACGGTCGCCAATCTAGTACGGCGGGGCATGCCGGTCTTTAACCCCGCAGCTTTGACCGCACTCGTCGACAGGTGCATTTTCTCTATTGGGTCCGTTTGTTTTCATTTTTATATTCTTACGTACGTAACTAATTCTTTTCTCTGTGTACTATTAACAGGTGGAGGTCAGAGACTCACGCGTTCCACCTTCCCCTATGGGGAGATTCTTGGACTTCCCATTAGGGGACAGCCGGTGGTCGGCCCGGCGGTGTCTGAGGGCTGGAGGGCACGTGTGGAGGCCTTTCTGGGTACGCCATTGCCTCCTGTCCCAGAGAATGCCAGGCGAGGCCGTGTCTCGGGGGTCCACATTAGATGGTTGCAGGATACATTTGGTGCATGCCCTGCGGACACGGACGACGGCACGGTGACCTACCACTGCCACGCTTGGGTCCTCCACATGTTCGGGGCCGTGCTTTTCCCGGACGCCACGGGGGACGCCGCTTCGTGGATGTACATCCACTGCCTCCAGGACTGGGGCGATGCTGGACAGTTCAGCTGGGGTTCGGCGGTCCTCGCGTTCCTCTACCGCCAGCTTTGCAAGGCCTGCAGACGCACGGCGCTCACATCGACGCTCGGTGGCTGCGTCTTCCTCCTGCAGGTGTGGATGTGGACACGTATTCCTGTGGGACGCCCTCGAGTGTTCCAGGTGCAGCATTGGCATCCACAGGGTGTGGATGACCTCGGCCCCACAGTGGCGTACCTGTGGGATAGCGTCTCAGTCCCGTTCGTGACCACAGAGCGGGCGTACGTGGATTTCAGCAACGAGCTGGACACCTTGTCTCCCACGATGGTAAGAAATTGGTAATGCATTTATTTTTATTACAGTTCTTGGTTTTTGTACATGGCTAATCGTGTGTTTGCTTGCTAGGTCTCGTGGGAGCCTTACTCCGAGCCACAGGTTGCAGCTCTACCGCTCAGCACAATGTGCCGCAGGGACTACCATCTTTGGAGGATGATGTGTCCGCTGATTTGCTTCTACGCCGTAGAGATTCACCTCCCCCCACAGAGTTGCGCGGCAGTTTGGCCTCGTGTAGTTCCATCCCCCCGAGCAGATGTCGACATCTGTTACTTTGCACAAGTAAGTTACAATTTTTGTTTCATTTAGAATTCGATTGGTTCTTACTATAACACCTATTGTTAACATCTGCTATATGTACAGGTTCGACAGGGTCCGCCAACGAAAGGTGACGGACTTCGCTCATCACCACCGAGAGTACGTCGAGTGGTGGAGGAGGATGGAGGAGAACTGCGAGCGGGACAATACCCCCCACAGCAACGCCAGCTTCTGGCAGTACTTATCCTGGTACCACACTGCCACCCGCTACAGGCTGAGGCAGCAGTGGACCGATGTCAACTACGCGGACCTCGCTTCGTCCGAGGACGAGGACACTGCGTACGACAGGCGTGCGAGGGAGGGCACAGTGGTCGAGGCCGCTCTGATTCTCGATCGAGTGGTACGGAAAGCATGATATTTGCAATACTTTGGTTCCATACGTTTATCTCACACTTATGTTTACTCATTTCTTTAGGGGACTTCTCTCCAAACCTCGATGCGTGAGATCGACGAGATTCTCAGCCACCTGGACAGCAAGAGCCACCCCCTGAGGGACTTCCTGCAGGTACGAAGATAATTTGTTAAGTTAGATCCATTCAGCATGTATGCAATTATGACATATCATTACTTGTAGATACTTCGACGTCGGCTCAGTCGGGCGGCAGGTCGTTGTGGTTGCAACGCACGCTCGGATGTAATCATACCGGAGGCCTCCCAGCGCTCGGGTGCCTCAGCCGCTGCAGCCTCGTCATCACACGCCGCAGGCGCCAGTCCACGAGGAGCTCGTCACGCACTCCGACTTTCAGTCAGGGCGATGACGACGACGACGACGAGGTGGAGCAAGATGACGAGGAGGAGCACGAGGACGAGGAGGCATCTACCCACGACGAGATTGGGATGTCGCAGATGCCCGACGCACCATCTACTCAGGCTTCACAGCGGCCTCGTCGTTCGGCCCGTCCCCCGAGCACGTACACTCCAGGGTCTGATGCCCTGGCCAAGGGCAAGGTAAAGGCCAAGAGGCAATGACTTATTGATGTTTTGAGACTTTTGACAGTTGTGTGATATTTTGAGATTTTTGATACTTATGTGATGTTATGTAATATTTTGAGACTATTGATAATTATGCGATGCTGTCATTTGCATTTTCAGATGTTTTATGTGTGAATGTATATGTATATGTGTATGTGCATATGTTTTGCAAAAAAACAGCAAAGCTTACTGTTTTTTCTGCAGGTAGCATGGCGCTAAATCTGCTGACGCCGTATATATAAGTCTCGGCGCTAAAGAGTCTGGCGCCGCATGAGGCACATACGGTGCCAGACTGTTTGGCGCCGTGATATGTGATCTTGCATCAAAACTATTTCGGGGTAAGTCCCAGAGCACGGCGCCACACCCGTTAGCGCCATTTTTGCACAACTCGGCGCCATGGGCTTTGGCGCCGTGCTATGCCACCGTGGCTCCTACGTGGTCACGCACGGCGCCAAAGCATATGGCTCCGTGCTGTGTACCATAGGCGTCATATATTTTGGCGCTGTGGTAAGAGTCTATTTTTGCAAATCTTTTCTTTAGGATTTAGGATCTATATGTAAAAAACTTTTAAATTTTGGGCTTGGGGGGGGGGGGGGGGGGGACCCCGATAGATCGACGAGTACCCCAACCCGTCGGTCGCCGGAGAGACAGCAGCAGCACAGTCGATGGCGTCGCCGGATACAGGCCGCAAACCGGCGCAAGGCGAGGAAGCCGCCTCCGCCTCCCCGTGGCCTTTCCGCAAGCTCCAGGTCTCCATCCTTCCTCCCGCAATCCTATAGAAAGTTCCAATCTTTTTACGAATCTTGGATGGATTCGTGTTCTTGGTCTCCCTTCTTTGTCTCAGATATGATATCACGTATTTGTCTGAATCCAATCTGTATTTAACATTACAATTTTACTTGAATTATTGCTTTTATGTGTTTAGGCTTCAGTGGCAACATTTAACATGATGTTCCTATTTCATTTTTGGAGGAGAGAACGTACGCTGTGGTGGCATGCTTTCTCTTCCCTGAACGATTCCTAGACTTTACTGCTATTCGATTTGTACAAGATGCTTGTAAAGCTGCATTCTCCGCGCTTGCACATTTTGTTGGATAAACGGAAATGAAATCTGCATAATTGCATTTTGCCCCTAAAGATCCATTTTTTGTGCTCACCCTCTTTCTGCTTGCATATATAGAGTTTTACACCAGGGCTGTGGTCACAGTACAAAGCTTATGAGTATGCGTTTGTGGAGGGGGCTAAAGGTAAGAACTGTGTCTTTTTCTCTTCTCAGGGTGCTTTTATCGCAATAGTTAATACTTGTTTTATTTTGATTATAGGTACTATTTCGGATGCACTGGTTCTTGTGAGCGAGCATCAGGCGGAGGCAATTGGATGTGCCACTGTCGCAGGATTCATCTTGTTCAGAGGTATTTCTGTGGTGTTATTGTGGAAGCCTATTGCCATTGGAATCTTGTGCTTGTATGGGGCATGATATGGGCAAGCCCTGATTGATGAATTGCATGTTTGTACTTCCATAATAGACATGTTGCTAATATATTTGTCTGCTCAAACTGTGTGACACCTCATAATGATGACTTTTGAAACGTTAAAAAGAAACAAGGTTATGTCAGGGGTTTGGATAATCAGGTGGATAATGCATAGGGATTGATATTGATAGTAAGTAGGAAGTAAATGAGACCAATCCTGAAACCAGACAGCGTGATCCATCCACAGGCCTCCAAGTTAATTTCCTAGAGATAATATTGCAAGACTTATGAATTTGAAGCACTATCCCTCAGGTGGTTCCTTATTTTCACAGTCTGGAGATTCATGATTAGTCTTGGAGAAGATTCATTGCAGTTGCAATTGTAAATGTTTTCTTCTTTTCATTAATTCCCTAGAGAATATACTATGTTCTACCCTAGAGCAATGAAATGTTCATGAAGCTGGATTTCTTGCTTGGAGGTTTCACATGTTCTGTTGTAATAATTTCTGTTGCCAAGCATTATATTGTTTCAATTATCTTCTGTTGTTGATTGAAGTGTAGACGTGTCCATGCCACATTGGAATCCGTAACACCTAGCAATGATTATAGCTTTGAAGCTAGAGGATATGCACATGAATAATACGTATGCAATATCTTTCCATTTGAGAGGTGCTTCCATATAACTTCAACTTAAAAGTTCAAAACCTGGCCTGATCCATGCTCAAATGAATCAAACCTAGCCATTTATTTTTTGCTTTTCTTGGTTTGATAATTCCTAGTTGGGATGCAACCCAGGGAAATGGTACTCATGAACCATTTAACTTGGTTTGGGCAAACTTCCACAAGAAATCACTTAAAATGGAAATCCCATTTCAATCACGTTACATCGACAAGACCTACATATTAACCTTGACTGCTAATAGGCATTTACTTCTCAACAACCAATTTTTGCAAAACTATTGCATGACTTGCCTGTGAGGGACTCCTCTATTTGGCAATGATCCATTGAAGTGATCTCTCTGCTCTTCACGGTGGCCATGCAAGTGATCAAGGAATGCCAAGAAAAACCAAAAAGGAATAAAGGGATTGTGAATATTATGCAGATTAACTGGTAGGCTGTGTGTTTGGGCTTGATAGCGTGGATGGTAGGTTGTCTTAATCAGGATTATACAGTCAGATATTCATGTGAAGCACATGATAAACGTGCCCTTTTAAAAGTCAAGAATAAGTAGCTCAGAAGCAGCCCTTTCCTTTTTGTTACTGATATACTGTTGTGTTTTTGTTCTCATGAAACTAACTGAATGCTAACTTTTCTCTCGATGATAATGAATTTTGTATTATCAGGTCCTCGGAGATTTTTATACCACAATACGCTTGGGCGTTTCAAGACTGAGAAGGTATAGTCATTTCAAATGTGCTTATGTTAGTTACTAACGTGTTGTTTGAACACTTGTTAACATTCATTAGATTATGTATGTTTCAGCAGTTTCTTATATCTTAAGGATGGTACAATCATATAACAATGATTTCTCCTAGTACATTCTCGTGTCTCAGTTATCATGCTGCTAAATGCTTTTGTTTTTTTGTAGTCATGACTCGTGAATGTGATTTTTGTTGGTAATAGGTCCACATTGCTTGTGGGAAAGAAAAATGTACAACTTATAATTGTGAGGGAGTCTCCACTGTTGGACTAGTTTTTTAGGGGAAGAAGACCCAATACCACTTATAGGGCTTGTTCTTTTTAGCTGCGGCTTGTGACTTTTGGCTGCGGCTTGTGGCTTTTGGGCGGTTTTTACGAAAGATTACAGAGTAACAGAAACTCACGTGCGGCTTTTATCGATATAAATGAAGTAAATAAAGTATGTACTACAATTAACTAGTAGACTCTATCTTGAAAAATACTCCGTTTAAAAGCTAGTTAGTGTAGAAAAGCCGAAAAACAGTTTTTAGAAGCTGAAAATAACATGGCCATAAAGTTGTTGCTTGAGGGGCTTACTTGTGGGCAGTACATGGGTTTAGATACACGGGGTGCGCAGCCTATTTAAGACCTAGGGACAGGGGAGTAAACCCGGTTGGATCTTGCAGGATGCCAGAGTCCAAAACTAACAGTGGTATCAGCGCCTAGACTTCTAACATCTTCTTTGCCTAAGAAGTGCACAAGCAATTTGTGAGGGGGAGAATGTTGGAAATAGTCCCGTATTGCTTAAGGGAAAGGAAAAGGCACAATTCATAAGTGTGAGGGAGGCTTCATCCATTGAACTAATCTTTTGGGGGAGAAGGCTCAATACTACTTATAAGGTTGTTGTTTGAGGGGCTTGCTTGCGGGCAGCCCATGATCTTAGATGCACGAGGTGTGTAGCCCATTTTAAACCTGGAGACCGGGGAGTAAACCCGATTGGACCTGACAGGGTGCCAGATTCCGGATCTAACAATTTTTGTCAGTATCCCACCTTGTCCAACAAGGTCATAAATACAATTGTTCAACAAGGTCATAAGCCTGAGAACCACGGGAAACAAACATTCTTTCTGTTTATGAATGTATCTGATGTTTTTGCAAATAACTTTTACAGGATTTGCTGAATGATGCTGAGCGAAGTATGATGGAGTACAAAACATCTATTGAAACCTTGAAAAAAGATTCCAAATACACCCTTGACAAAATAGCCATTGGTGAAAGTGATCTGCAGCGTGGGCTAACTGATTTGAGGTAATCTATGCAGGTTTAGCTTGACAAAGTTTGCCTTTTCTATTCTTCTTTATTTTCTTGAATATGATCATTGCTTTCTTACTGATATGTTGTAAAATTTATGCTCGTGCTTTTTCCAGAGCTACTGGTAAGCAGATCCAATCTCTTATAAGTTCCATTTACAAGGCAGAATCCACAGCTGCAGGTATTGAATTCTTTTTCAAAATCGGATAAGCCCGTTGGTTGAATTGTTTTCTTAACTCGTATATTTTGAAACTATGTACTCCTGTCTACAGATAAGAGGCAGCATACATCCTTTGGTTGTTCCCTTTATGTTTTATAATTTGTTCACTATTATTCTTGTGGCCTTAGGTTTGATGAATCAACTACGAACTATTCCAACCAGGCAGTCTCTTGAATTACGAGCAGAGGCAAGTTCAATGGCTATATGAGAAACATTGTGACCTATTAATGAAACATTGTTTTCAAACTTATTTCCGCTTTTTAATTTTCAGGTGGCTTCCATGGCCTCTGATTTGAAAAACCAGTGATACGTCTTAGAAGAAAGGATCAACAAAATTTCTGAATACGGTGTCCGTGTCTGAACTTTGCTATCTACAGACTTCTCCTGTTAGAAACACTTTTGGCCCTTCCATGCAATAAAATGTTATCACAGCGGGCGATGCCATTATTGGTTGGACAAGTATCACCTCCGGATTCTAACCTTTTTGTCAGCATTTTAAATAGAAGGGTAAACAAGATCACTAATCAGAACCATGAATTTTCCTGTCATTAGACTCTGTGTTGAGCATTGCTCGTTAGTGAGCCCTTCCCTTTCTCTTCCGCTATATGCATGCATAAGAAAAGCTTTGTTTCTTGTGCTTATGTTATCTGCTGCTGAGTACATTCTGCCTCTGTTTCCTGCAAGCATCGTGTGTCATCCTGGTTCAAAAGAACCAAAGCTACAAATCCTGCCTAATGTAAGGCTCCGGTCCAGGAGGCAGTAGGAGTCTGCAGTTACGTCCCAAGTCCTTTTCAGTTATGTCGTTCTTCCAAGATAATAAGTTAAACCTGGAAGAATTTCTGGCTGGTTGATTGTTCGCGGGAACGAAAGGTCTTCCGATCCCTCGCCATGCTCGTCTTCCGTTCTGAACATCCCGTCTTAGCTCCGTATCAGATAACTGCCCTCCACATCTCGTTATCGAGTAATTTCTGAGTCGGCAGCCGCCAAGTCTGCCGAAATACGCTAATCGCGTGCGCAGGCCGGATTTCTACGGCAGAAGAGAGAACGACCCAAAATTGTCCCGTAACCAGCAAGAGCCAAGAGGCACGCAATTTGGCCGCCGCACTTGCCCTTCAGATCAGGAGACTAGATTGCTTTGTCGTCTGCATAAAACATGTTGATAGAATCTGGCAAGGTACCAAAAAACTCTTGCTCTAAGATTGTTGAATTGACCAATGTGCAACGAACTAGCTAATCAGTAATCACACTACTGCCTAGAATATACAGCTTCTGATACAAAATTTATTGTCCCTAACCTGCAGCTGAGCACAATTTCGTGGACAATCTGTAAAAGAATGAGAAGAAAAATTATGCCCTCGGATCTGTGATTCTTCTGTGATGCTAACATGGTCTGTGATTCTTCTGTGATGCTAACATGTATCAAGTGTACTTTACTCCATTAATCTCTTGCAACTGTAACATTTGGCCTCCGCTTGTGGCTCAAGCTCAGCCTTCATTATCATTTATCAACGCACTCGTCTTGCAGAGGATTGAAAACCTGCTGAAAGAATGTCACTTTAAAATCAACGAGCTTGATTTTGTAGCCAGGAAGATATTGGCGGAGTCTCATATGTTCTGTTAGTGTCAAACCGAGAAAATCTTCGTAATCTGTTGACCTTCAACCGAATTGAGGGCACCTTTCGAGCTATGGCCTTCCAGATCATCTGGACAGCATCGTCGTTCTGAGAGGGGTACTGGTATTCAAAGTGCTTTTCTACCTCCTTCAGCCTGTTCCACATGTGCGTCCACTCGTCTCGGCTTATTCCTTTGATCAGATTCATTAGAAAGCCCTTCTTGACTGCATCTGCACCACGCACTATGACACAGAACTTGGAGTAATCAAGGACATCTTCAAACGGGAGCTCAATCTCGTCGCTGATGATGATGGGGACACAGTGGCTGACTATGGAATCGAATAGGCGGTTGGAGGATGGCGTGTCGCCTGCAATGTTGAGGCAGAACTTGGAAGCCCGCATCCCCTGTGTCGCTTGCTCAATCCCATTGCCAGCTACACTTCCGAATGAAAAATGCACATCTTTCTCATCTTTGAGAAGATAATATAGTTCCTGTCGGATGAAACCACCCTGCAACGTTGCAGTGAATAGGTCAACAGAGCATCAATCGTGTGAACAATCAATTGTCTTCTGGAGTTGGCCAATTTGTGAAGCTACATAAATCACAATTTTGATCTTTAACCTGTCTTGTTAGATGTAAAACTACTGAAGTACCGAGTAATGAACTTCTTAACAGTCTGTAAGTATGCAGGTAGCAGCCGTATGAAAGAAGTGATTGCCTACCAAACCGAGAACACTCCAGTTTGCAAAGCCCAGTGGCCATAAATGATTTATAGCAATGACAATTTCCCGTGGCGATAATTAGTGCACTTGAAGTAAGTAGTACCACGGAGGAGAAGGTTTGTGTTAGCTACGTGCTACTGAATTAAAACTTAGCCGGTTATCTAGTTCTACTGCATGGCAAACATTCCCAATTCCTTTTAGGAGAAGAACACATGGACTCATGGAGAACATTCATTCATTATAAAAAAGAGAGATTATCACATTACTTAATTAGAAGTTGACTAATCCCACCACGATTTAATATTCCTGCATTAGCGAAAATAGGAAACTTTTCAGCAAGAGCAAGTGACAAGCTACTTACATCTTTCCTGTAAATGGCGCCTTGGAAGTAGAGCAACGTCTGCCGGTCGTCGTAGCCGGCGGAGTCATTGACGAAGTTGGCGACGACGTGCCGGTAGGGAGCGATCACGTCCTTGTCGAGGCTGGCCACGCTGGGCGGGTACCTCCCGAAGTCGCAGAGCACGAAGAGGCAGGACCAGAGCTTGTAGCGCGCGTCGAGCATCCCGTTTGGGTGGTGCGCGAGCACGACGTGGTCCCTCCCGCCGGACCTCCGCCACTCGGGCCGCGCGGTCCTCGCTGGCGCGCGCGGGCGGCACGACCTTGGAGTGGCCGTTAAAGCTGAGCGACGCGAAGAAGGGCACGAAGACGACGTCGGCCGCGGCGGCGTCGCGCACCCGCACGGCGGTGCACGGCGTGGGCGCGCCCTGCTCGGACGCGAGCAGGTCCAGCGTGAGCCAGTACTCGATGCTGTGCTGGAGGTTGAGCCCGCCGGGGTACTCCGGAGCGCCGTACCTGACGTCCGGCCACACGCCGCCCGCGCCGGCGCCGCTGTCGCCCCTCCCGGGCTTCCAGTCGAGCAGGCCGAAGTGGAATTCGGGGGGCAGGTCGTACATGAACACCCGCAGCAGCGCCGCGGCCGGGTCGCATTTCCTGCCGGTGGAGCCGAAGCGGAGGCCCCCGCGGCGGGCGGCGAGAGCAGGGGGGCCGGAGGCGGAGTCGAGGAGGTACCAGGAGGCGAAGAAGAGCGCGGCGGCGAGGGAGAAGAACCAGACGAACGGGTGCCGGCAGGAGGCGGAGAAGGCGACGGCGGCCATTGGGGTGGTGGGGGGTGTTAGCAACAGAGACAGCAATGCGGGCGGCGGGGGCGAGCGCAGCGCACGGCCATGGCTCGGATCTGGGCGCGGATCTGAGGAGGGAACGTGGCGTGGGTGGTATGTGGGGTGGGTCACCCTAAAGATGGTAATGGGTACCCGGAACCCGATACCCGGTGAGTTTTTACTCTATTAGGGTATTCCCAACGCAGAAATCACCCCATAGTTTCTATACGTGCCAAATCAGCAAGACATTGCTGTTGAAAACTATCCTACACAACGCATGGTGTCTTCAGGTGGGTCCGTAATAAATTGTCTCCATTCACTTCATCCTCTCGCCCCCGTCCTTTTCTCTCTCCCTCCCAACCTCTGCATCGTCCTTTTCTCGCAAGCTCGTCCGACGGAGGCTCCGCGGCCCAGATCCACCCACCGCCGCTCGCCTCCCATGGCCCCCGCGGCCCAGATCCACCCACCGCCGCTCGCCTCCCATGGCACTCCCCTGCGCCGCCCCTCGCCACCGCCCTCCTCATCTCCCTCGCCGCCCTCCTCATCTCCCAAGTTCGGCGACTACGAGGCGCAACGGCACTGGATGGAGCTCGCACTCCACCTCCCATCCTGGGCGACGGCGGCGCGGCCTGGGCGGACGGCGGGCGCGGCCTGGGCGACGGCGGCGCGGCCTGGGCGGATGGCGGGTGCTGCCTGGGCGGACGGAGAGCGTGGCCTGGGCGACGGCGGCGCGGCCTGGGCGGAAGGTGTCCGGTAGTGGGCCCGGGAAGAAACCATCGCTTCTGCCCATCGCGTGCTTGCTGGTTTCTTCGTTCGTTGGATATTGTGCCGAAATTGTGTCTCACCTGAGAAACGATTTCTTGGTGTTTTGATCTCTTTCTTCATTTATTGGCCTTCCACATCAGCACTTTGGGTACGTGGCAGGCTCATTTAATCGGATGGAAACGATCCCATCTGGCGCGTTGGGACTGCTCTTATGGTATGGGTCTGAGTTAATTTTCTAACCCATGGGTCTTTTAATGGGCAAAAGCCCAACTCATCGGGTTTGCCGGGTCTGGGTTCATTCCTATAGTACCTGAACCCGTAAACCATAAGTAATATAAACCCGGCCCATAGGAATTATAAACTCAGGCTCCCAACAAACCAGTCCATAACCCCATATGGTATGGCCCAACTAATCAAAAGCCGCCGCAGCAGCCGCATAGCCTCGTTTAAACAGCCCATAGCCAATTAGTGTGTTGTTTTCTCCTCATTTAGGAACTTGCAATTTGAGACTTCTGCACGCACCAGATTCAAGTGGCGACGACCTTTTGGGAACAAGTCAAGTACAAGGAGCAGTTGATATCTCTCCTTCTGGTTTTAACTGAGTTGTGAACTGTGAACTTGTAATGAACTTGCCGTATGCTGATATGCTATGCCAGTGAACTATGAACTGAGAATTGATAGAGTAAACTAGTGATGTGCATTGTGGATTTATCGTTGCTTGTTTCATGCATATAAGTATATAAATTGAACTTATTGTTGACTTGCTAAGCACTGCACTGTCTGCAATCTGCACAGCTGTTGTCGTGCACGGGCCACCCGTGAGTACCTATTACTCGAGTGGGCATGGATCTGGGCAAAAATCTGCACCCGTCAACGGGCATGGGTTTTTTAGCGGGCACATCCAACTTTCACGGGCACGGGTTTGGGATGGCAAAACCCAGCGGGTTTGTGCTCGCAGCCGCAGCTATTTGGCTTGGGTGGTATGTCGGATCTTTGTTTTTTTTGCGTGAGAGTGGTCGGATCTGGGACTTGACAGGAAGCAAACGGTTGGGCGCGTATGGTGTTGGCGTAGGGAGAATTTTTTTAAAATAATCAATTTTTTATTCTAAATTATAGTATTATACTTATATTTTTAGTTTTTTACAATTTTGTCTATATGTCGCTCTATAGTTGGGCGAGTTCGGCTAGTCGTCCAATCGTTGAGTGACACATGGCCAAGTCGCCTAACAGTTGGGCAACTAGCCTGAGAGACCATGTTGATGTAACCCCATATTTGTGATGAGTAATTGACACGTGTTCTAGATAGTTTGAGTTTGGTTTGAGTGGTTCGAGCCAAGTCGTTGCATGGTGTAGGTGACTGTGGTCGGACTTGGTCGAACGAGGTCGGATGAGCTTAGGACGCCTGTTTTCTTTTCGACCGGTCGTTGGGCTATTTTGGATGTGAGCATTTAATTCTAATACGACTTTGTGTTATCTGTATCTCGAGCGGTGCTATGTGATGTATTTCTTGTCTGTGATGGCTGCAGGACATCGAGGCGGAGTCGTGGCGAGGCACGGGATGACAGGACTAGGCGCAGGTGGTGCTGAGGTCGGAGCGGTCGGGATGTGCTGAAGACGGCGAGGACTCGAGGTGGTTGTGAGGCTTGGACGGCAAGAAATGGGGAAGCTTCCCGGAAGGTGCAGGAGGGGCGTTTTGGTGAATACGCGAGGCTGCACTAAAGGAAGTGGATTTGGTTAGAGTTAGCAGGTAAAGCGTTAAGGCTTAATGGGCACAGCAATTTGTGAACCCATTATGAAAGGCTATAAATAGGATGCATGTCTCCTGGTGGTGGCATGGCTTTGGAGAGGTTGTTAGGGTTTTAGAAGTTTGTTTGTGCTTTTCTCTTTTGAGCAATTGAGGAGTAGGTCAGAGCAGTAGAGGAGGTTCTGGTTGTTGCCCATGTCATCTACGTGAGCTCAGTTCTTACTCTCTCGCTTGAGTGTGTGTTCTTGTTTGGAGAGATGGCTGTAAGAAACATTCTGTATAAGCATTCCTCTCTCTGTATCAAGATCAATATATTTTTGTTATTTGAGATGATATACTCTCCCTTGTCTCAGTGATTGATCTCTGGTCTCTTGTATTCTCTGTTCTTTGTTATTTCTCTGCTTTTCGTCTTTTGAATGGAGTTCTTGGTAAAGTAGAATATGATCTTCAGATCTGTGGTTGGAAAATGGTTAAAGACCACTTGGTCAGTTAATTTCCATGAGCAAAAATCAGATTTAATGAGTGATTTCCTCTCTCAGTTGTGCGCCTCAAAATCCTCTGTTCTTGTGTACTTCTAGGGTTTACTATTACGGGAAGCAGAGTATTCTGGTGCGCTTGATGTTTTGCATAGAAATCGTTTTTGTTTTGTGCCTTATTGATCTGATGTTGTCTCCTGCTGTGACCAAAGGTTTTTGATCAAAGGTCTCAAGAATATCAAGAAACTTGGATCTTCGTTGTCCTGCTGCTCTCTTTTCGGCAATATCAATAACCACGGTTTCCTTTAGTTTTTGTTTGAATCTTTTAGTTTCTAGGTTCATCCTGCTATTTGGATTATAGCCTCAATCTCTTGGCTAGAGGAGAGGAGCTAATTTTTGTCAACTTCTTTGCTTTCGGCTGGATTCAGTACTTACTTAGTTCTCTCCTTTTTCTTGCCTGCTGGTGGTTTTCTGCTTCAAAGCCCTTGTCAGATCTGCTTCTATGCTTTTCGGTTCTCTCAGAATAGTATTCACTGTTTTATCCTTTTCTGTTCACTTGCAGATGTTTTGGTTCAATTCCTTCTTGCTGTCTCAAGTTGGTGTTTGAGTTTTTGTTTCTATCGGATCTCTCTTTCAGTTGCTTTTGTTTCTAAAGAAGTCTTCCTATTGATTCAATTGATCCTTGTTCAAATTTTTGGAGTTCAGCCTGTTTTGCTGTTTGCGTTACTCTGTCAGCTGATTTCCTTAACACTACCTGAAACTGGACCTTATACTGCAGACCAACAGCTAAGGGGTTCAGCCGGTCATACCTTGTGCTCACCTACGGTCAGACTGCCATAGCACAGGCGGTTCAACCGGTGGTGTGCAGGCGGTCAGTCCGGCCGTATGTTCTAGTAGACAGGATGGCTTCAGTTCTCTGCCTTTTAGTTGCTGTTTCAGTTTGTTATGTCTCGATTTTGCTTCTCTCTATTCAGGTCTCGGTCTGCTGTCTGCATACGGTTTTTGTCGCCTGATTTGCTCTTGTTTTGGCAATCCTATGCAATCAATTTCAGCTTGCAGTTTCAGGTTTTTCTGTTGATCTTTCTGTAGTTTACTCTTGGCTACTGCTGCAGTGCTCTTCATTGTCGGCTACTGCTTTTTTTGTCTATGTTTATTTCAGCTGCTGCAGTTTATGCTGTTGTTTGCCTTGTTCAATTTTCAGAAGTTTTATTCTTGCAGCCGAATGTCTTTTGCTCTGATTATTTTCTTTTTACGCCATCAGTGAACAATTCATTTCTTCAGCTTATTGGTTCTTCGGCCAGAGTTTGGTTCTATTTCGATAGCATCCAATCGTTTCAGTTCTCTGCCAAGTGAGCAAACCTTTTCCTCCTTCATAGCTTTTTAGCTATCGAAGAAGAAATCGTGCGAATACTTGGGGGCGTTTTTAAGGGCACCATTCACCCCCTTCTGTTGCCGTTTTTGATCCTACACAGAGCCGGTTAGCTCTTCCTCGTAGATCTTAACCGGTCTCTAGAGCCATGGCGACGGACAAATATTCCACCAAGCCCCCGATCTTCGATGGGATCGACTATCCCTTCTGGAAGAGTCAGATGGAGACCTACATCCAGGCTCAGGGCTACGCCGTCTGGCGAAAGGTCAAGACCCGGTATGTTGTTCCTGCCGATGAGAACATCAACGTGGCAAACATGCCCGATGTTGAGGCGAATGCTAAGGCAAGAAACATCATAATTCAGGGTCTAAGCATAAGCGAATTCGATCACATCTCTCATCTCACGTCAGCTTTCGACATTTGGGTGACCCTCGACGCATACCATGAGGGCACCACCCAGATTAAGACGGTTCGATAGGACCAATTCAAGCGAGATTACAACAAGTTTGAAATGCTCGCTGGTGAGTCCTTGGATGGGTGTTTTGCGCGGTTTCACAAGATTCTGAGCAGTCTCCGAGCAGTCAGTCTCACATACCCCGACTCGGACAACGCTCGACAGATGCTCTCTGCTTTGGATTTGCGTGTGTGGGAGATGAAGGTGACCACAATTAAAGACATGACCGATCTTTCGACCCTGACTCTTGATGCGTTGTACTCACGCCTCAAGACTCACGATATTAACATAGTCTCTCGTAGGTCGAAGTCGCAGTCGATGGACTTAGTCACCGATCCCAGTCCAGCTTCTGGATCTTCTTCTGAATTGACTTCTGGATTCTCTCTTGCTGCTCTTTGTGAAGTAACCAATGATCAATTAGAGCAGCTACTAGAAGATCAGTTAGCCTTCCTAGCCAGAAAGTTCTCCCATGCATACAAGAGAGTGAGGGACAGAAAGAGAGGAGGGCTCGTGATCTACTTCGAGTGTAGTGGCCCCAACCACATTCAGGTGAATTGCCCTAAGCTGGAGAAGGGCAAGAACAACTACGGCAGTGTAAGTAAGAACGACTACATCGACAAGAACCGTAACAAGAAGCCCCCAACTCATGCCCAAGGCAAGAAGAAGTTCCGCAACCTTGGCAAAGCCAAGAAGCTCTTCCACCGCGTCCTCACCGCCTTCGACGACATCGACTTCAGCGACGTGGAAGGGTGGAGCGACGACGACGGCAAGGAAGATCAAGATCCCAAGGACGACGACGACTTCATCGGGATGTGCTTCATGGCCCATGAGGGCGACGTCAGCGACGATGAGCTCTACACTGACACCGATGAGGTAGATCCACTACACCACAGCCCCAAAACAGCGTTGGACGGTCAGTCGGCATAGGAAGAGTTAGCGTCTGATGGTCAGTCGGTATAAAACATATACCGACTGACTCTACAGACGGTGTAACGGGGGTCGGTAAAAACATATACCGACTGACCGTACTTTTGCCGACTGACTGGTAGACGGTATAATATTTGCCATCAGACAGTGTGTTACCACATATTCCGACAGACTATTTGATGGTATAGATATGTTTTAGCGACTGATTGTCCAACGATGCAATTAAAATGGATTAAAAAAAATAAAATCCGATTTGGCAGAATTAGTACATAGTAAACCAAGTTCATTAATAATTAGAGAGCCACCATATCACATTCACCATCACAAATTCAGTCCCCCAGATACATATAGGTTTGTCTTCCTTGCACCAAGTGAAAAAAACAAAAGACACACATGGCAATGCATCAAAATGTACTAGATTGTTTGCAGTACACAATCACTTTGAGAAACTCAGAAACCAAAAGGAGATGCATGGATCCAACAGCAGATTGTAGAAGATTGTTTTGCACATGCCATTGAGTTGTGTGAACAAGTTCTTCCAGAAACCCAAAAAACAAAAAAAAATACTTGGATGCAAAGGCGCAGTAGTTCCGCAAAGTCGTGACCGGTTCAACTGTAAGCAGTCCAGTTGTATCCAGCTAGTGACGCACAACACTTCCTGAGTCAGAATGCCAAATGATTATCTTTATTCAATAAAACACAAATATACTACAAGTCTACAACCATTCTAGTTTATTGTGCAGTAAACTTGAGATCTATACCAAACAATACTTGAGATCTATACCAAACAATACTTTTCTCTACGCTGAACAAAAACAGATCTATACCAATAAGAGTTAGCAAGTGCTGCAAACCAGGCTAGCAGCATCTTGAGATTCAGATAAAGGGTTGGTGCCTCTAAGTACACTTGCCATACTATATATCAACCTCGAAGGGTTGCTGCATTGCTTATTTCCTATATATCAACCTCAAAGCTGTTGGGTGTGAAGGTAATAGTACTACAAATTAAGCATTCCTAGCCTCAGATCCATCAACCTCTCTCATATGCTTGGTGAGAGGTGAACTGGAAACTGCTATGTGTATGACTGCATGCTACTACTTGTATTGCTTGTGACCACTTATTTTTTACTGAATGAACACTTATTTTTTCCCAACACTTATTTTTTCCCCTTAGCAGTATTATGCTAAACGGAAACATGCCATAGTTATAAAAAAAATCAATTACAGGATTCTTTTAAACACTTGTGCTGATATCTAGTTTTGATGTCCTTGAAGTGGCCGAATTTGTAATGATAAATCATAACAAGATGTAGTTGGTTTGTGCAAGCTGCAATTCTCAAATCTCAATACGACCTTGTGTTTTTTATTCTCACTGAATATGCCAAACAAACAGTACATAAATTAACAATTATGACTTGTGAGTGAACTGGAATTTGGTAATGCTGAAGAACTTAGTTCAGCTTCATTTAGATACCAAAGCTAGTTAGTATAGGAGAAAATAATTAACAATTATGACATCTTATATATCTTAAAAGGTGCTCTTGAACAAAAGGAACTGTTTTATGAAATAATTACTTAGAATGAGGTAATCCAATTATGTTCATGAATCAGGACCATAACATACATCTGCAGCTCAAAGGAAGAGTAAGAAAGGGCACAAAATACCTGCAGTACCCTGGGAAGATCTTGATGCCTTGCTGCAAACCTTTAGCTATACAAAGTACATTAATTAGGAACATTAGCCACTCATCAAAAGGAAAAAAGAAATGATGTCAAGTGCAGTTTATTACTCGCTTATATGGCCACGCAATTGACATCATATAAGCATCAGCCATACTCATCGTATAATCATAAGGGCGAGGCAGGAGTGCATCCCTCTTCATTACAACATTCACCATAACTTCACAAAACTGCTTTCCAAGAGGCTGACCTCCAACCATGGTCTTTGGATTAGTAGAAAGAACAGTTGCCTTAGCTATAGGGAGATCAGACCTCAGCATAGCAAACAATATCACATCCTTTCCAACCTGAAGTAGATGATGTATTCATGAGAATTGCATAAATGCAAGGAACAGATATTAAATCACAAAATGTAAACTTTACAGAAGTATGAAGAACATTACAAGTGTATCATGTGCAAAGCGAGGGGCATGTGCAAAGCGAGGGGCATCTTCATTTCTTCGTGTGCTTGTAACGTTCATGGAAGGCATTGGTGGGGCTTCATCAACATGCCTATGGACAAGCAAGTTCTCATCATTAATAATGTCCTGATCACAATCTTCATTATCTGCAGAATTGTGAATTTCTTCGCACTGAGCATCATTATGTGCATCAACATGTCCTTCAGACCTTGGGCTCTACATCAAGCATTGGAATAATATCTATTAGGAGTATTTTTCAAATTTTGATTGCATATACACGGACCTATAATGGCACCTAAATACTTAGGTAAGAAACAAAGATATTGAAGTACTTTACCATGTGTTGCCGTGAATTAGAACCATGCTGTGACAAAGTTTCTTCATGCACTTGCTCTTGCAATTCCACAATACGTTGTTCTAGAGTTGCTTTTACACTTTCAGCCTTTTTACGAGCCAAAACTTCCAGTTGAAGCCTTGTTGGCATGTATGACTTCAACCCTGGGGTACCAATCTCTTGGGGTGTTGGTCCTAGACCCAAAACACGGACACGTCCTTTTGGCTCCTTTACTCCACAAACTGCAGCATATACATCGCCTTCTTGAATTGATCTATCTTTCAACTCTGGACGGGCTTCAACAATTGATTTAAGTTCATTCTGTAAAAAAATGAATAGGTATGTTTATACATCAGGAAGTAACAATACATATTGCAATTGGTTTTCTGGAGGAAACTTACAATTGTTGGGGCTGCCTGCCTTAAAGGTACTCCATTCTTTCTTGTATGTGTGTTGATGTAGACTTCATCTCTTCGAGGAGGACGCCCAAGTTCATCAGAGGTACTTGCTTCTCCATGTAAATTCCATGTTGTGTACCCTTTTATAAACCCACCACATATCAAGTGCTCACGTACATCACTTGCCTCTCTCCAAAACGAGTTAACACATTTTCTGCAAGGGCATAATATCTTGTCCCCTACTGCTGAATTTCTAAATGCATAAGCTAGAAAACCGTTCACTCCTTGTAAATATTTCTTTGTGTGCCTACATGCAATATATTATGTAAAATCTCATGTTAACTACAAAACACTTTTAACATTTCAAAAGTAGTTGTGTTGTACCTAGGCTCATTATTGATCCATGTTTTATCCATACGCCTTTATAGGGAGATCACACCGCGCTAAGAATATATCCTTACATAGAGAGTGCAACCACTTAGCATATCACAAGCTTAGAAGAAAGCTGACAACACAACATAAGAACTCGAGAAATAGAACCATACCGTTACTCAAGCTCCTTCACCCAACTGTAGGTGTCCAGAGAAATTCCAAATGCTTGCAGCTACAAATTCTGCTCCTGCAAAAGTAGTATATATATTATCAAGAAATGGAGCCAACAGCCCAACTGTACTTGTGTAGTAGTGTTTGTTTAACATATACATCCTGAGATTATTTGCTTCCTATATGGCCATGCAACTGAACATATACATCCTGAGATTATTTCATATTAGAACATACAATCCAACCACAAGTTTTTGGCACATACAGTAATGAAACTGCATGTATCTCACATCAGTTTTTTGGCTGAAGATTGTCATCATCCTTAACTTGCAGAAAAAATTCTCGCTAAAAAAATGTAACCAAGCATTGATGAATAACATGAAGCACATACATATAAGCATTGTTCATTTTCAACATATACTGCATACAGCCATACACATACAGACATACTGACATACATTCATACAACACCAACTGATCAACACCACATCAGCCACTACCACTAGCCAGGCACAGAACAACTACTCACCGGCGGAGCCAAAGCTGATGCCTGACGCGGTCTGCGGTGGCGGCGGAGCGGAGGGCCGAAGGGCGGAGCCGGAGGCACAGTCGCCGCCTCGCCGGTCGTGCGGAGGGCGGAGCGAAGGTCGGAGGGACGGCCGGAGCGGAGGGCGGAGCCGGAGGCACGGTCGCCGCCTCGCCGGTCGTGCGGAGGGCAGAGCGGAGGGAGGGCCGGAGCGGAGCGCCCAGATCTGGCGGTCGCCGTGCTGGCAGAGTGCCCGAGCGGTCGGAAGGCCGGCGCGGTGCTGCGCGGAGGCGGAGCGGAGGGCCGGCGCGGTGCGAAAGCGGAGCGGTCGGAAGGGCGGCGCGGAGGCGGAGCGGACCGGAGCGCGGCGCGGAGCGGAGCTAGGGTTCGGAATGTGGCTGTGGACGCGGCCGCTCCGCGCTCGCCGCTCGGGCGCCTTTATCGATTTGGGGGTGGATTGATGGGGGGAGGGCGCGCGCGGGAGCGGATTGATGGAGGGCGGGCGCGGGCGAGGGGGAGGAAATTTTTGGCGGGCGGTGCGGCGAGAGTCGAGGGAAAAAGAAGGTTGGCGGCGGCAAGGGTTTCATTGATCCTAGGGTTTTGATGTTGTAGGTGGGTTGGGCCCATTACAATTCGTGCGCGAGGGCTCTGGTCATCTATACCGACAGACGGTTCAACGTATATACCATGAATTACCGACTGACAGTTCAACGCCTAATGTAAATATATATACCGACAGACAGTCAATCGGCAAAGGTAGGAATACCGACTGACGATTTGTCACCAACTTTTACCGTCTAACTGTCCATCGGTAATTATACATTTTTAGCGACCGACATCTGACGGTATTTTGGTGTTGTGGTGTAGTGATCCCTTCTATGGACAGCTCAATGATGCATTCTTAAGCTAGGAAGATTTTATGCTAGATCTAGAGTTAGGATTGTGGATCTTGAGAATGAAGTAGATAGACTGTCATAGGAGCTTACTTCACTTATATCTGCTCCCTCCCGTGACGAATGTGACATGTGTTCTTCCCTGCTTGGAGATATGGAGAAACTAAGGACCTCTTATGATAGTTTGACTTCTGAATTTGACATTGTTAAGGTGGAGAATGTTAGTCTGCTTGCTGAACTAGAAATGAGTAGGGTAGCCGCCCTTTCATCTACTGTTGTTGAGACTACTTCTTGCACCTCATGTGAGGATAAGGAAAATGCATTTAGAGGTCTTTATACTATGCTCCTTGATTTGCCAGAAATATGTGAAAATTGCAATAACTTGAAATTGAACCTAAAAGGGCAGATCATAAAATTGTTGAATTGCATGCTTCCTTGCTTGAGCCCATTGTTTCTTGTACCAACTGTCCTAAATTGACCCTTGAGTTTGAATCAGTTTCCAAACAATTTCAAGAAATGGTTGATCAAAACAAAAAATGGCTCAATATGCTTCTAAGGACCCTGTTAGCTCACTATGTAACAATTGTGAAAAACTAAAATCTGAGTTGATTGTTTTAGATGACAAATGTGTGAAGCTAACTAAGGACCTACTAGAGAAGTCACAATCTCCTTGTACTGTGTGTGCTGGTGTGGGGAAGAAGCCTGAAGAAGTAGAGACGCTTAGGCACAATGACCAAACAACTAGAGGTAGGATTGTCCCTCCTAGTCCTTGCGAAGACCTCAATGTTGAGGCGGCTGTGCGTGCACATGCCATTCCTTCTTTTTCTGTTGGTTCTTCTTCCTCTCCTTCGGATGTCTCCTCTTCCCCCTGCTCTTCTTGCACCTCTCTCTTTCGGGAGTGTCAGTATCTTATGAACACTCTTGAGATTTGTAGGAGGCAAGAAGAAGCTGAATCTTATTCTAGACCAGTCCAAGATTTGCAAGTTCAATCAAGGTTTAGGATACAATTTTCTTGAGGATGTTATGAAGCATCCACCTGCTGTGCTCAGACCCATAGCAGCAGGTGTGATCGAGGTCAAGCCCAAGAACAAAAAGGTTGAGTTCAAATCTGCGGGCTTTGTCCAAGGGATCTCTGACAGTAAGGTCACCTGGTGCTTCGACTCCTCAGAAGGCGAAGTTTCATTGTACCTTCTGTCAGAAGGATGGACATATGATCAAGAGATGCTTTAGGCACACCAAGATCGCGCGGAGAGATCGTGTTCGTGATCTTAGGCGTATTCAGGGTCAGCCCCAGACCTTGAGTGCACCTAAGACCAACACGAGGCTTAGGGTTGATCACTCTGAGGTGTTTGGGCAGCATCGAGGACTTGGTTTTTCCGGTGTTTCTGATTTTCATCCTCGATTTGCCTCCAGTTGTGATATCCACCGTCCTGAGGGTAGATCTCGTTTTCCCCATCGAGACAGCTACCCGCGACGAGATCAGCATGTTGCCGGTACACCGACTCGCTCTTCCATAGCAGTCAGATCCAGCAACAACTTCAGGTCTACTCGTAGACCTTCTGGTTCTTTGAGCAACGGAGAGCGTAGGGTAGTTAGAGGTCAGTCGTGTGTGACTACTTTTTCTGCTCGTGTGACTCAATATTGGGTTGCAAAATCTCTTTTGATTTATCCCAGTACTGAGCCATTTCTCTCTCGTTGACTCAGGTTCGCCGGGCAGGGAAGGGAGAGGTTTGGCTTGTTGACTCCGGGTGTTCTCGACACATGACCGGAGATTCTCGTTGGTTCTCTTCCCTAGCCCGAGCTTCAGGTGATGAGACGATCACCTTCGGAGATGCCTCTTCTGGGCGCGTTATCGCCAAAGGTACAATGCGCGTTAATGAGTCTTTCATTTTAAAAGATGTTGCCTTGGTTAGTAAGCTGCTGTACAATTTGCTTTCTGTTTCTCAACTTACCGATGACGGTTTCAAGGTGAGCTTTAAGAAAAATGCTTGCAAAATTCTTGATTCTTCGGGGAGTCTGGTTTGCGGGATCTCTAGATATGGGATGATCTTTTGTACTGATTTTGTTGAGTCTACTGGTGATCCTCTCAGGTGTTTAGTTGCTTCTGAGTTCCGTGACCTTACTTTTTGGCATAGGAGACTTGGTCGTATTGGATTTGACCATTTGACTCGAGTTAGCGGCCACGATCTCATTCGTGGTCTGCCTAAACTCAAGATGGTGAAAGATCTAGTTTGTGCTCCTTGCTGGCACGGCAAGATGGTTGCCGCTTCTCATCCTCCGGTCATAGTGACTATGACCGATGCACCAGGACAGCTGCTCCACATGGACACAGTTGGGCCAGCTCGAGTGCAGTCAGCAGGAGGGAAGTGGTATGTTCTTGTCGTGGTCGATGACTTCTCGAGGTACTCTTGGGTGTTTTTCTTAGCCTCGAAGGATGAGACGTTTACACATTTTCGAGGTCTTTTCAGTAGGCTTTCTGTTGAGCTTCCAGGTGCCTTACGAGCGATCTGTAGTGACAATGGCACGGAGTTCAAGAATTCCTACTTTGAGAGGTTTTGCGATGAGACAGGTGTAGCGCATCAGTTCGAGATGGCCAGGACGATGCTTGATGAGTATTCTACACCTAGAAAGTTTTGGGCTGAGGCGATAGCCACTGCATGCCATGTTTCAAATAGACTTTTTCTCAGTGTACACTTGCATCGCACTTCCTATGAGTTGAGATACGGGCGAAAGCCCAGTGTCTCTCATTTTCGCATGTTTGGTTGCAAGTGTTTTATTCTGAAGTCTGGGAACCTAGATAAGTTCGAGTCACGATCTTGTGATGGAATCTTTTTGGGCTACTCGACTTCTTTGCGGGCGTATAGGGTCTGGAACTACGAGTCTAGCAAAATGGTAGAAACCTGTGAGGTGACTTTCGATGAGGCCAGTCCAGGGACTAGGCCCGATATCTCAGGTTCTGTAGAACAGTCCGAGCCCATCTTTGTGGATGATGAGGAGGATGGAGATGAAGGTGGCTTACCTGATCCAGTTCCTCCTCCCCTTGAGGTGCCTGCTTCTTCCACTGCACCTCGAGGAGATCAGCTCTTGCCTTCCACATCTTCTGGAGTTAGTGGCTCTGTTCCTACCTCATCAGCTCATGAGGTAGAGGCCACTTCTTCTCATCCAGGACCTCCCCGTCATATCCAAAAAGACCATCCTTCAGAGCAGATGATCGGAAACCTTTTCGAGCGTGTCACCCGCTCAAAATCCGACATGTCTCACTTCTGTCTCCACTCTGCCTTCGTTGCTTCTTTCGAGCCCAAGGATGTTAGTCATGCTCTTTCTAATGAGTCTTGAGTCAATGCCATGCATGAGGAGTTAGAGAACTTTGAGAGAAACAAGGTCTGATCACTTATTGAGCCCCCTAGAAGTCATAATGTCATAGGTACCAAGTGGGTGTTCAAAAACAAGCAAAGTGAGGATGGGATAGTCATTCTAAACAAAGCTAGATTGGTAGCTCAGGGTTTCTCCCAGGTTGAGGGTCTAGATTTTGAGGAGACCTGTGCCCCTGTAGCTAGGCTAGAGGCCATTAGGATCTTGCTTGCATTCGCAGCGTCCAAGGGCTTCAAACTTTACCAGATGGATGTCAAGAGTGCTTTCCTCAATGGGTATATTGAGGAAGAGGTCTATGTTAGACAACCTCTAGGTTTAGAGAACCCCAAATACCCAAACCATGTCTACAAGCTTTCCAAAGCCCTGTATGGACTTAAGCAAGCCCCTAGAGCTTAGTATGAGAGGCTTAAGTCTTATCTGTTGAGTCATGGGTTTGAGATGGGTAAGGTGGATAAGACCTTGTTCATTCGTAGGCATGGCAATGACCTTTTACTTGTCCAGATCTATGTGGATGACATCATCTTTGGCGGCTCCTCTCATGCTCTTGTCTCTCAATTTTCCGATGTCATGAGCTCAGAGTTTGAGATGAGCATGATGGGCGAGTTGAGTTTCTTTCTTGGCTTTCAGATCAAGCAGACTCAGGAGGGTACCTTCTTGCATCAGGGTAAGTACACTCGAGACCTCCTGAGACGCTTTGATATGAGTGATGGTAAGCCAGTGTCCACTCCTATGGCTTCATCAGCTTCACTCGACCCAGATGAGGACGGCGAGCCAGTTGATCAGAAGGAGTATCGCAGCATGATTAGCTCCCTCTTGTACCTCACTGCTTCGAGACCAGACATACACTTCTCTTTGTGTCTATGTGCTCGTTTCAGACTTCTCGTCGTGTATCTCACCGCCAAGCGGTGAAGCGCATCTTTCAATACCTTCGAGCTACCATAGACTATGGTATCTGGTATTCTTCCTCATCCTGTCTTTTCCTCAGAGCCTACTCGGATGTAGACTTTGCTGGCTGTAGGATAGATAGGAAGAGCACTTCTGGCACCTGCCAATTCATTGGCACTTCTCTTGTTTCTTGGTCTTCTAGGAAGCAGTCCAGTGTTGCACAGTTCACCGCAGAGGCCGAGTACGTTGCTGCAGCCAGGTGCTCTGGATGGCTTCGACCTTGCGGGACTTTGGGTTAGTTATAGACAGTGTTCCACTCTTTTGTGATAACACTTCTGCTATTAACATTGCCAAAACCCAATGCAGTATTCCTGGACCAAGCACATTGATATCAGATATCACTTCCTTCGAGACCATGTGAAGAAGGGTGACATAGTGCTCCAGTTTGTGGAGAGTGACCACCAGTTGGCTGATATCTTTACCAAGCCTTTGGATAGCTCTAGGTTTTCAGCCTTGCGGGGAGAGCTTGGAGTGGTTTGTCCTTGTGGACTGTTGTGAGGGGGAGCTTTGTGCTTTACTGTTTTACTCTATTTATTTTGCTAATGCTCCTTTCTGTTGCATTGCATGCGGGTAAATTTGGGTTAGTCCTCCTAGCATAGATTAGAGTGTTTCTCTCGTCTAGTTGTTTAGACTTCTTCCTCTCATCTTGTGATTCTAGGATGCTGCTTATTAGCTGTCTCTCTTCTCACTAGGTTGAGCTCACTCACTTCTTATAGGTTCTAGCAAGGGTTGGGCCACCCTTGGGTAGACAGGGAACGTGTTTGCTCCTTAGTGTGTTAGATGACCAGCTGATAGTCCTAGTGTCATATAGGGTAGATGAGAGTCAGTCTGAGCCATAGTATCCTCTATATCTTATCTATTCTTTAAAGGACTGCCTTTTTTAATTTTATTGACAGCTTCCCGTTTTATTGCTTTGGTTCAAGGGAAGTTCATTTGGGAGTTTCTAGATCTTAATGGTGATATAACTCAACTTAACTAAAAGTGTATCACATGTTGAGGGGGAGCTGGATTTTCTTGCATTTCAACATTCTGCATTGTAATATAACTACATGGAGCCTTGATTATTATCCTTATATGACATGCTTCCAATACATTACATCTTGCCATGATCTATGCTTACTTGCTAGATTTATCATGACGTTATATGTGTAGTCCAGTCTTTGCCATGATAGGTTAATTAAAAATGCGCAACTTGAATTAAAACATGTCATGTTAGCTCTTGAGACTAGTCTGTCTTTAGTTATCCTTTTATGATTCATGGCATGTCAAATAGGCTGAGTTGAGTCTTGAATCTTTATTGAGCTTTAGATTGAGCTATGCTAGTTCCTTTATGAAGCATGAGTTTTTCCATTAACTCTTTGTTCTTGAACTGATTTCAGCAAAAGCAAAAAGATCTCTTTTGTGCAAAAAAACTGATCTCACCAATTCTTTCTCATGAGACTGCTTGCCATTGCACTAGGCATGAACTCAAGGGGAGTTTTGGATGACCAAGACTATTTTCTTAAGCTTCTCGCTTGAAGTAGTCGCATAAGGCTTGAGATCTAGCACATGACTAAACAAAAATCTTGGTTGGTAACAACCATGAGCTTCTATAAAGAAAACATGTCACTTGTGCTAAATTTGCTCAATTACACTAAAAGACCAAGTACTTGAACAAATGACTCATTCTTGAACTTGTAGCACTCTAAATTGACTCAATACTAGCTTCATAGTTTCACTTAGATTATTGATATGGCCTGCATCATCTTTGAATACCTTTAGCTAGACTATAATCATGGTTGACTTGACATGCTAAGCAATTCGACTAATTTTCAGATTATGACTTATTTGGTTTGACTTATCTATACATGTGTAGTCATGATCAAGGTTATTTTGGATAATCTTCATGGCTAATCATGCTTAAAATGAATAATATTCAGCCATTCCATCCATACTTGTGATTTTATTCTCTTTCTTGCATCTTGATGATTTTATTGCCAAAAGGGGGAGAATAGCGGAGAAAAAGCCATTTGAGAACTTTCTGGAGCTTTGGAGTTCAATTTGCTCTTTCTGATGTTGCTCTAGTGTTCCCTTTGTCAACATGATCTTGGTTCCTTGTTGCTTCTTTCTTAGTCCATGTTTGACTTTCTTTCATTTTCAAACTCAACTTTATGCTTTTTCTGTGTTTGTCAATATACTCATCAAGGAGGAGATTAAGAGACCATGTGGATGTGACCACATGTTTGTGATGAGTAATTGACACGTGTTCTAGATAGTTTGAGTTTAGTTTGAGTGGTTCGAGCCAAGTCGTTGCATGGTTCAGGCGACTGTGGTCGGACTTGGTCGAACGAGGTCGGACGAGCTTAGGACGCCTGTTTTCTTTTCGACCGGTCGTTGGGCTATTTTGGATGTGAGCATTTAATTCTAATACGACTTTGTGTTATCTGTATCTCGAGCGGTGCTATGTGATGTATTTCTTGTCTGTGATGGCTGCAGGACATCGAGGCGGAGTCGTGGCGAGGCACGGGATGACAGGACTAGGCGCAGGTGGTGCTGAGGTCGGAGCGGTCGGGATGTGCTGAAGACGGCGAGGACTCGAGGTGGTTGTGAGGCTTGGACGGCAAGAAATGGGGAAGCTTCCCGGAAGGTGCAGGAGGGGCGTTTTGGTGAATACGCGAGGCTGCACTAAAGGAAGTGGATTTGGTTAGAGTTAGTGGGTAAAGCGTTAAGGCTTAATGGGCACAGCAATTTGTGAACCCATTATGAAAGGCTATAAATAGGATGCATGTCTCCTGGTGGTGGCATGGCTTGGAGAGGTTGTTAGGGTTTTAGAAGTTTGTTTGTGCTTTTCTCTTTTGAGCAGTTGAGGAGTAGGTCAGAGCAGTAGAGGAGGTTTTGGTTGTTGCCCATGTCTTCTACGTGAGCTCAGTTCTTGCTCTCTCGCTTGAGTGTGTGTTCTTGTTTGGAGAGATGGCTGTAAGAAACATTCTGTATAAGCATTCCTCTCTCTGTATCAAGATCAATATGTTTTTGTTATTTGAGATGATCTGCTCTCCCTTGTCTCAGTGCTTTTTGTTATTTCTCTGCTTTTCATCTTTTGAATGGTGTTCTTGGTAAAGTAGAATATGATCTTTCGCTCTATGGTTGAAATATGGTTAAAGACCACTTGGTCAGTTAATTTCCAGGAGCAAAAATCAGATTTAATGAGTGATTTCCTCTCTCAGTTGTGCGCCTCAAAATCCTCTGTTCTTGTGTACTTCTAGGGTTTACTATTACGGGAAGCAGAGTATTCTGGTGCGCTTGATGTTTTGCATAGAAATCATTTTTATTTTGTGCCTTATTGATCTGATGTTGTCTCCTGCTGTGACCAAAGGTTTTTGATCAAAGGTCTCAAGAATATCAAGAAACTTGGATCTTCGTTGTCCTGCTGCTCTCTTTTCGGCAATATCAATAACCACGGTTTCCTTTAGTTTTTGTTTGAATCTTTTAGTTTCTAGGTTCATCCTGCTATTTGGATTATAGCCTCAATCTCTTGGCCAGAGGAGAGGAGCTAATTTTCGTCAACTTCTTTGCTTTCGGCTGGATTCAGTACTTACTTAGTTTTCTCCTTTTTCTTGCCTGCTGGTGGTTTTCTGCTTCAAAGCCCTTGTCAGATCTGCTTCTATGCTTTTCGGTTCTCTCAGAATAGTATTTACTGTTTTATCCTTTTCTGTTCACTTGCAGATGTTTTGGTTCAATTCCTTTTTGCTGTCTCAAGTTGGTGTTTGAGTTTTTGTTTCTATCGGATCTCTCTTTCAGTTGCTTTTGTTTCTAAAGAAGTCTTCCTATTGATTCAATTGATCCTTGTTCAAGTTTTTGGAGTTCAGCCTGTTTTGCTGTTTGCGTTACTCTGTCAGCTGATTTCCTTAACACTACCTTAAACTGGACCTTATACTGCAGACCAACAGCTAAGGGGTTCAGCCGGTCATACCTTGTGCTCACCTACGGTCAGACTGCCATAGCGCAGGCGGTTCAACCGGTGGTGTGCAGGCGGTCAGTCCGGCCGTATTTTGTAGCAGACTGGATGGCTTCAGTTTTCTGCCTTTTAGTTGTTGTTTCAGTTTGTTGTGTCTCGATTTTGTCTCTCTCTATTCAGGTCTCGGTCTGCTATCTGCATACGGTTTTTATCGCCTGATTTGCTCTTGTTTTGGCAATCCTATGCAATCAATTTCAGCTTGCAGTTTCAGGTTTTTCTGTTGATCTTTCTGTAGTTTACTCTTGGCTACTACTGCAGTGCTCTTCATTGTCGGCTACTGCTTTTTTGTCTATGTTTATTTCAGATGCTGCAGTTTATGCTGTTGTTTGCCTTGTTCAATTTTCAGAAGTTTTATTCTTGCAGCTGAATGTCTTTTGCTCTGATTATTTTCTTTTTACGCCAGCAGTGAACAATTCATTTCTTCAGCTTATTGGTTCTTCGGCCAGAGTTTGGTTCTATTTCGATAGCATCCAGTCGTTTCAGTTCTCTGCCAAGTGAGCAAACCTTTTCCTTCTTCATAGCTTTTTAGCTATCGAAGAAGAAATTGTGCGAATACTTGGGGGCGTTTTTTAAGGGCACCATTCACCCCCCCTCTATTGCCGTTTCCGATCCTACATAGCCCCTGTCGCCTAACCGTTCTGCGATAGGCCTCTAATCGTTCAACCGTTGGATGACTAGTCTAAGTCGTCTAATGGTTGAGTGATTTAAAATAATAATAATAGTATTTTTTTAATCCGATAAAAATAATTGTGAGGGTGTAAATGACAAATCTAGTAGGTAATAAATTGAGCAAATCTTGTTTGTAGATTGCTATTTTTTAATAAAAAGGCAGATAATGTCGATTAGTCTGTTCGTGATTTTTGTGGATTCTTAAGGGTAAAAAATCTGTTAGACTCACAATAACATTTTGTGATCATTGTATGTTGTTGTAGTGTGATAAATGCTTATTACAAGTGTTTGTACAATTTATAAGTGACTAACAATTATTTTAATCATTTGCACATTTTTATGACTCAAATGCTATTTAAATCGGCACGTATAATTTTAATTGTTGCGCGTAATCTTAAATCGTCACGTACTATTTTAAATTGGTGCGTTCTATTCTAATCATCACGACCAATTTTAAATCTTTTGATGGATATTAATTATCCTAATAATTAAAAATACTTATTAGGGGGTTTCTACAATTTATATGCAACAGAGTGATCTAAATGGTAATATAACTATTCACAACTAAATTGACATTAGTTTCTAAACTACAAATCTAATAATTTTAGTTGCTATCCTAGCATGTTTTAATAATAAATGTACAAAGAAATGTAGAGAACTTACCGTCGTCGATGCGCAGATCTCTCCTCCTGTCTTCCCCTCCCTCTCCTCTCTTGTCGTCGATGCGCAGGTCTCTCCATCTCTCTTCCCCCTCTCCTCCTCCTCTCCCCTCTTCTCATCCTTTTCTTTTCTCTTTCTCTTCGCCCTTTCTCCCTCTTCCTTTCTTTCTCTCAGGCGAAATGAGAGCATGGCTTGGTCGACCACGCGCCGCTTCGGATAATACCCTTAGTCACCCAATGGTTGGACAACTAGGGGCTTGTTGCCCAACCATTGGGCGACTAGGGGTATTGTCGTCCAACCGTTGCGTGACAGGGACTAGTCACCAAACGGTTGATCGATTAGCCTAAGTCGTCCAACCATGGAGCGACATATGACCAAAACAGTAAAAAAAACGTAGGTATAATATTGTAATTTAGAATAAAAAATTGATTATTTTAAAAAAAATTCGGCAGAGGGACCTAAGAAAGGCAAGTGCCGCTTTCCAAATCAGCGCAAGCGACGCATGCACTTCCACGGTGTCGCCGCTGGCCGTACGGCTTATAAGCTATGGCTTCATATTTTTTACGTCGTAGCATCTAAAAATACACTTTAACGGTTGTTAGTTTTTTAGTAATTAAATTTTTAAAAAATAAAAAATATTTTATCATTACAGACAATACAAGAGAAATAGGAGCAAAAAAGAAAAAAAGCCAAGAAGCCAAAACGATAAAATTAAGGAGACAGATAGGACCCACATGCAGTTTGTGGATAGTGTCAGGCTTTGAGATTGGAGCCTAGTGTCAGGACCATGGCCAAGATTTGAGAGAGCCAACAGGAGTGCTCCATTATTCTAGAGGCCGAGTACTTCATTACTCACTCCATTAGCACAGTAGAGTTGTATTTTTCAAAGAGAGAGAGAGAGCAGGAGTGCTTCATTCCAATTGTATTTTAATTATAAAAAGTAGAATTATACATCAATAATAACTATATTATAATATTTAACCATTAATTGCGTGAATAAATCTTCTAATCTCTACTACTTAAAAATATGAGTTGGTAGTCGTTGGTCCATTCTCTCTCCGCTCTTCTCAGCCGTCCAATCAAAGATCAGCCGTCCAGATCTGCATGTAGATAGTTCTTTCGCTCCTTGTAGAAAAGGTTGGGCCGACGAGTGGACCGCGCTCCTCCTCTTCTCTTCCCCACATCCTTCGCCTCCCACAACCACTCTACCTCCTGCAACCATCGCCTCCTTCTCTCCCCGAACCCTCATGTCGCACCTCCTTCTCCTCAGTGTCGCCACCAATTCCTTCCCGTGCTACAACGTCTGGTCGTAGTCCCCCAACTTCCCCTAGCAGCGTCGCATCCCCCTATCAGTGCCTCCCCAATGCAGTTTGGTGCCTCCTCTCCCCATTTGCCCGTCGCCACCTCCCCACCTCCATCTCCTGCAACCGCCACCTCCTTCCCTCCCCCGAACCCTCGTGCCATGCGTTCTCCTCCTCCTCAGCGCCACCACCAATTTCTTCCCCACACGGCAACGTCTGGTCGCAGTCCCCCAACTTCCCCCAGCAGCACCGCATCTCCTCGTCACTGCCTCCCCAATGCATTTGCCCACCGTCTCCTCTCCCCACCTCCCGCAACCGCTGCCTCCCCACCTCCACCTCCCGCAATCGCCACCTCCTTCTCTCCCCCGAACCCTCGTGCTGTGCCTCCTCCTCCTTGGCACCGCCACCAATTCCATCTCCCATCACCCTTTCAACCAGCGGCATGACACTCGGCGACAGCGACCGGTGGATCGGAGAGAAGGGTGCTCAGCGACAACGGTCGATGGATCACAGGGAAGGACACTTTACGGTGGCGGTGGCGGCTTCCTCTTTCTACGCCCGCCCACATGGCTCTCCCCCTGCCACCGCCTAGTGGTCGTTCACCTGGTGAGCATCTCTACCTCCTCCTGCTCTTCGCTCAAAGCCCATCGCGCCGTCTGTCGATTTTGGTCTCCCAAGCTGGTCGTCGAAGTTTGTGCTGTGGTCAAAGGGGGCCATGATCAAGGGGGCATGGGCGAAGTCGAGGTGCGGTGGTCGAAATCGAAGTCGTGGTCGAATGGGGTCGTGGCCGAAGTCGAAGATCAGTGGTCGAAGTCGAAGTCGTAGTCGAAGAGGCGGTGGTCGAAGTCAAGCCATGGTCGAAGTCGAAGGGCCGTGGATGAATTCAGTCCGCGGTCGAACTCAAAGGGCCATGGTCAAAGTCAGGCCATGGTGGAAGTCCAAACCGTGGTCGAATGGGACTGTGGTCGAAGGGGGCAGTGGTCGAAGTCGAAGGGTCATGGTTGAAGTCCAAGTCGTGGTTGAAGGGGACAGTAGTCGAAGGGGGCAGTGGTCGAAGTCGAAGGGCCGTGAATGAAGTCGGTCCGTAGTCGAAGTCGAAAAATCATGGTCGACATCGGGGCCGTGGTCGAAGGGGGCCGTGGTTAAGGGGCCATGATCGAAGTCAAAGATCCGTGGTCGAAGTCAAAGATTAGTGGTCGAAGTCAAAGATGTGGTCGAAGGGGGAAGTGGTCGACGTCGAAGGGCCGTAGTCGAAGGAGACAATGGTCGAAGTCGTGGTCGACGTCAAAGGGCCGTGGTCGAAGGGGATAGTGGTCAACGTCGAAGGGCCATAGTCGAAGAGGATAGTGGTCGAAGGGGACAGTGGCCAAAGAGGACAGTCGAAGATCCATGGTCAAAGTTGAAGCCGTGGTCGAAGGGGGCTGTAGTCGGAAGGGGAAGTGGTCGACGTCAAAGGGCCGTGGTCAAAGGGGACAGTGGTCGAAAGGGGAAGTGGTCGAAGGGAGCTGTGGTCATTGAAGGGCTGTGGTCAAAGGGGACAATGGTCGAGGGGGCAGTGGTCAAAGTCGAAGATTCGTGGTCAAAGAGAGAAGTGGTCGATGTCGAAGGGTCGTGATCAAAGGGGATAGTGGTTGAAGGGGGCGATGGTCGAAGTCAAAGGGGTAGTGGTTGAAGTCACGGTCATGGTCATCGTTGTAGTGCCCGTGGACGTGGTCATAGCGATCATGGTCATAGTCGGAGCGCCAACCTGGAGGGCACCTGTTGGTTCATCTATAACCTCCGCCGCTACGAGTTCCCCCTTCAGTTGCACATTCCCGTTCCCTACCCTTAGGTCACCCCCGAAATCGAGCTCCCCACCCTCGACGGCAAGACTCACAAGGTCTCGTACTCCCCATGGATTGTAACATGCTTTTGGCCACGAGGTGTGATCGACGGTTTCCGATTTATGACCACGAGCGCTGGTCGATGTGTTCTGACTTTACGACCACGAGGTGTGGTCGATATCTTCTAACTTACAACCACGAGCACTGGTTGAAGTTGAAGATCCGTGGTCAAAGTCGAAGCCGTGGTCGAAGGGGGAAGTGGTTGTCGTCGAAGTGGTCGAATGGAATAGTGGTTGAAGGGGGCAGTGGTCGAAGTCGAACGGGGCAGTGGTCAAAATCAGGGACCATGATCAAAGACGGGGCTGTGGTCGACGTCGAAAGGCCGTGGTCGAAGTCGGGGCCGAGCAGGTCGGGTGAGCCGAGCTGGCTGGCGCCAGTAATCGGGTGACAGGACACAAGCGCACCAGAGGCCTACCAACGTACGACCACCAGCGATGGTCGACCGCTCCCAACCTACAATCACGCACGATTGTCGACAGCTTCTAACTTACGACCACGAGGTGTGATTGGCGGCTTCGATTTACGACCACGAGCACTGGTCGATGTGTTCCGACTTACGACCACTAGGTGTGGTTACGATAGGGCATAAGTGCACCAGAGACCTGCCAACGTACAACCACCAGCGATGGTCGACCACTACCAACCTACGATCACGTGCGATGGTCGATGGCTTCTAACCTACGATCACGAGGTGTGATCGACGGCTTTCGATTTACGACCACGAGCACTAATCGATGTGTTCTGACTTACGCCCATGAGGTGTGGTTTATGTCTTCTGACCTACGACCACGAGGTGTGGTCGATGTCCTCTGATTTTATGACCACGAGGTGTGATCGACGGCTTCCGATTTACTTGATGGATTTAAAAACTTTTAAAACATGTTTGTATGTATATTTTAAAAAACAATTTACCATATGTAAGTTTTAAAATATATAATATGATAAAATTTAAAAATTCATAGCAACATATGGACATCCAACTAGTTTTCCTAAAGACTAATGCAAGGTTGTTAGGTCTAACTAGAATCGGAGAGCTACGTACGTGGTAACGTATAGAGACAAACGGGCCACCACATACTGTAACTTTAAAAAAGACAAATAAATGAAAATTACCGATGCGTGTACGCCCGCTCGATCAGCAATTCTGCATCCAGCGGGCACGCGTGCGAACATGTCCACAAGTGGGGATGAAAACAAATCAAATATAGTTTAGATAATGTACAAATCATATTTGTATTTATATTTTTTTCAAATTTACATATGAATCGAACAAATATCAGATGCGAATACGGACCAGATAAATGCGGATACGAATTTGAATTGAATATCTACTCAATTCAGATGGATCCAGATATTCTCATAAACTTATGTAGTATGAAGACATTAATGACATTTTATCCTCGTACAATCATGCTTAATCATTCTAATTCATTTAGTTCACCTAAAGAAATACGAATTCACGTTCAATTAAAAAAAACTTGTCCAACTAATTAATCGTATTGTAATAAAATATACATATTGCTTCGTTGAATGCGAATACGAATACAAATAGCCCGGATAAAATAACATTTCGGATGGTAAAAATCCATATCTTATTCATATCCATATTTTTATATGAATTCGAATTCGAATACAAATAGGGTAGAAATTGTTAATCAGGCAGGAAAATCTATACCATATTCGTATCCTATTGAATACGGTAACCGAATAATATGGATAATTTGTATCCAATTTTCACCCCTATCCAAAAGATCAAATCACGGTCTCTCTGTGCATGAGCATAACAACCTACCACCAGTGTTCAAGAAGGTGCTAGGTGAGGTGGGGCCTAACTCCTAGGGGCCTAGGTGGCTGAATTAAAAATGAGGTATATCACTTTCTATTTTATTTTCTTTCTTCTTATTCTGTTCTGGTCCATTTTCTCATTTGACACATGTCTTCCTTTCTATCCTATTTAGTCACTAGGTCTATTTATGTATGTAGCCATCCCACTGGCCCATTTACCCCCTCCTTATCTCTTCTCTCTCCATTTTGACCGCACACATGCACCCCCTTATCTCTTATATCTCTCTCCCCCGTTCTCACTGCACACACGCACACCTCGCTTTGGCCATCTCCCCCGCATGCCTTTGCTCTCTCCCCCGCTTGCCTTCTCCCTACTGGCCTTTGTCGTCGCCCTCCTCTCCCACTCATCTCACCTCGCCGGCTCGCCCTCTTGTCCCGCAAATCCATGATATGGAGGGGAGGTGAGGCCGGTGGAGGAGAGGTCGGAGGGGAGACGGTGGAGAAGACTCAGGGGAGAGGCAGCGGAACAAATCTCGATTGTGATGCGGCGGATTTCGGCGAGGCAGAGGCTACTTGGTGGATTGTAGCGAGGCAGAGGTGATGGTAGCATGCAGTTCCGATGGATTTGACGCAGCAATGACTTTACCTTTGACCGTCGACGACCGCTACCGACGGCTACTTAGGTGGGCTGGCTGCCTAACCTACTGATTTTGGCCAAGGCACGGTGGCCACTGTGGAGCTCCGTCTAACATCTAGGTTCGTCTAAATGGCCGTCTAATACCGCTTTTTAGAATTCTGCCTAGGGGTGCAATCGGGTCGGATTCGGACGGATATTGCTCATACCGTATCCTAACCCATATTTTTTTTTCTCGGATTCGGGTTCGGATACGGTAAAACCGGATACGAATACAAATTCAGAGTATTCGGAATTTCGAATACGGTGCCGTCGGAATAGATACTTGACGGTTTCGGATCGGGAACGGATAATATAGACGGATAGTACGTGCATACGGAAAGGAACATATGCTAAACCATACCACCATCACTTCAAGCCTTAAACTATTAGACATAAGTACATAATAGTGATTATAATTCATCAGCCGAAGATGGTGTGACGTTTCCTCCAAAATTGCCTATTGAGGTGTGACGTTTCAAGATGAATCTTGATTCTTGACGGACAACATTTTTTCTTTTTTAAGGTTAAAGAAATTTTACTAAATTAAGGTAGAGACAGTAGACAATTGGGGATAATAGACTTTTGACAAATTTACCTGTTCATTTACTGAAGCATGCCAAAGTTCATCGTTTAATAATACTCTGATTACATGCTTTTCATTCCATTACCTAGGAAGAGTGATCTTAATGAGCAAATTTAGGATTTCAATTGCACAAGCAGCAGAATTAGAAATAAAACACTATTTTAGTATTGTATATTTATAGTTGCCACAACTGAATGTCATATTCCTTTTAGAGAACTTAAGCATGATTCAGGAAAACTTTCTATACACTGCACACCTCAACCAACCAACATGACAAAAAAAAACAAATACTAGCAAAATAAAAGATGAATTTTTAGCTCTTATCAGATATCCGACCGAATATCCGACCGGATATCCGACCAAATATCCGACCGGATAATTATCCGGTATCCGAATACCGATACTATTCGGTCGGATAACAAGTCTCCCGAATCCGAATCCGACATGAATTATCCGAATCTGACATGAATTATCCAAATCCGAATCCGACCGGATACCAAATTTCCTTTCCGAATCCAGTACCAATCGGATTCGGTACCGGATCGGTCGGGATTAACCCAACCCATTTGCACCTCTAATTCTGCCTATCACTGTGCTACAACACACACCGTAGTATGTAGATATCAAACAAGAAGCAAGCCGGCTACGATTCGAGCGACGGGAACGTTTCAGAATTAGTGAGCAATTTTTGCAGCCGTCGCTGACCGTCAAAACCAGACTGAGCGAAGACAATCATTGTTCCCATGGAGCCTTCGTTTGCTTATTGGTGGAGTGACTTGGCAATGGGCAACCACTTCCAGCGAGTTTCCCACGCAGGTTCCTCTTGGCTTCGCTCGCGCACACAAGATTCGTTCCTCTAGAACTCGCCGTCCGCGCTTCTCCCCTCCCCTCGCCAACTCCCTCCTCGCCGCGGTAATCAGGCAAAGCAAACTTGGCGCATTTCTTCGTCGGTTTTTGTGTTCCATCCTCTTGTGATTTGCTTCCCGTGCGCGGTTCCCATTTCCTGCTCTAGTTTCTGCTAATCCCCGGAACCTGGAAGGCTGGAAATGCGTACGAATCACCACTCACACCTGCACGCAATGTGTTTGTTCATTTGCCTGTGAGAAGCTCAATAGTCTACTCCAACTCCCTATACTTGGCTACTTGCCAAGAAACTTCGCCGAGTTGCTGCTGCCTTTGCAAGATCCCCTTTTGACAAAGTTGCGTGGTGCTCTCCCTGCAACTTCCCACCCGATTCCAAGTAAATAATCAGGCGCAGTCCACTACAAGAACCAGCCGAGGAAGCCAAGAACCTCTGCACCAACCAAGCAAGCACCGCTTCTTTCATCAGATCCAGCCGAAGTCAGCTCCTCGTCACTCTTGATTTCCACCATGAGTTGGCTCCAGAAGCTCTCGTACCTGTCCGGCGTCGCCGACAGGATCGGCGGCGCGCTCCTCGACCTCGCCTGGTCCAAGGGGACCCGCCTGTGGAACGTCGAGGAGGAGGCCGAGAAGCTGCGGCGCACCGAGAAGCGCATCCGCGCGCTTCTCAAGGACGCCGAGGAGCGCCGCTACATTGACGACGACTCCGTCAAGCACTGGCTCCGGGAGCTCAAGGCCGTCGCCTTCGACGCCGAGAGCCTGCTTGACCGCCTGACCACCATGACCACCGTGGCCAAGCTGGATAGCGCGGAGCCGTCGCGGAAGCGGAAGCGCTCCTGGCTGACTGTCCAGCTCGGCCCACAACAGCGCTGGGGGCTGGACGCGAAGATCGCCGAGATCAATGAACGGCTCGACGAGATCGCTGAGAGCCGGAAGAGGTTCAGGTTCCAGTCCGGGGATGGGAGGAGGAGGGCGCAGCCGGGACAACGGCCACGGTTTCTTGAAGCTTCGGCATGCCATGATGATAGGTCTCAGATCTTTGGACGTGCTAAGGAGAAGGAGGAGATTGTGCAATCACTGTTGTCGGATCACGCCATTCCTCTGCCCGTGATCTCCATCTACGGTGCGGCGGGCATTGGGAAGACAACACTGGCGAGGTTAGTGTACAATGATGCTGAGGTACAGAGCTTCTTTCCTACTAAAATCTGGGTTTGCTTGACTGACAAATGTGACGAGAGAAAGACTACAAAGATGATCTTGGAAGGTGTCACTGAAGTAAAATTTGATGCTTTGAGCCTGGACATATTGCAACAGCGACTCCGTGAGTGCCTGAGCACTACGAAGTTCTTACTTGTGATTGATAACGTCTGGTCTGAGGATTACAAGTTTTGGGAGTCGCTGCAGTTCCCATTGCTTGCAGGGGAGAAAGGAAGTAAGGTTTTGATCACGACTCGAAATGAAAGAGTTTGGAGGAGGACGCCCACGATCCTTCCTATACATTTGAAGGGTTTGGAAGTTGAAGAATGCTGGCTCCTCCTTCAAAAGTATGCATTCCTGCAAGGGCAATGCATGGAGAAGGATGATCTGGTTTCAATTGGGAGGGGTATTGCAGAGAGCTGTCAAGGTTCCCCATTAGCTGCTAAGTCACTTGGGATGCTTTTGTCCGATACTAATGGGGATGAAGAAGAATGGCTTAATATACTAAGTCAAATGCGGATTCTTAAAGATGACCACAATAAGATCTTGCCAAGTTTGCAGATAAGTTATCATCACCTGCCATATCATCTGAAGCAGTTGTTTGCTCTTTGTTGTGTGTTTCCTCTTGGGTATCAATTTCAGAAGGATGAGGTGATCAGATTGTGGATTGCAGAAGGCCTGATCCAATGCAATGCTAGGAGGCGTTTGGAGGCAGAAGCAGGAAGATTTTTTGACGAGCTCCTGTGGAGATCATTCTTTGAAACCTCTGGGTGTTTCCCAAATCAGACATACAGAGTGCCAAATCTTATGCATGAGCTTGCACTACTTGTTTCCAAATGTGAATTTGTGAGTATTGAGCCTGATAACTTAGAGGATGATACAAACCCCAAACTGGTACGATATGGATCTATCTTGTGCCAAAAGGATAAACGCCCCGAGTTCAATATGATCTGCTGTTATGAAAATATGAGGATCTTGAGACTGTGTACTGAAGGAAGGGTTCCTCTAAAATGTGTTCCCTCAGAGGTTTTCCTCAAGTTAAGTTGTTTGCGGACACTGGACATGAGTCACAGTGAGCTAGAGGAGTTGCCAGATTCAGTTGGATGCTTGACACAACTTAGATACCTTGGCCTTCGCAAAACACTGATTAAAAGGCTTCCTGAATCAGTTAGCAGCTTATTCAACCTGCAGACACTAGATCTCACGGAATGCTACCGCCTGATTGGGTTACCTGAACGGGTGAGCCGCTTAGTCAACTTGCGGCACCTTTGCTTGCACCTTGAATGGGATAGAATGATACCTATACCAATGCCAAGAGGGATCGACAAGTTAACTTCTCTTCAAACACTTTCCAGATTTACTGTAACTGCTGCTGCTGCTGAAGCCTATTGCAACATGAAGGAATTAAAGAACATGAACATACGTGGGGAGCTTTGCCTCTTGAAATTGGAAGCTGCAACCCACAATAATGCCACTGAGGCTAATTTGAGTGGAAAGCAATATATTGAGAATCTGATGCTGCAGTGGAGTAATGACGCCTGCAACAATAGTCAAGCAGTAAATGAAAGCTTGGAGGTTATAGAATCACTCCGTCCTCATGGCAGGCTGAGGTGCCTACGGATTGATAACTACCCTGGGATAAAACTTCCTAACTGGATGGGCGAAAATTCTTTTGCCTATCTCGAAAATCTGAGGATCTCCTACTGCAGAAAGTCTGAGTCTCTTCCGCCTCTTGGTGAGCTGCCAAACCTCAAAATTTTGCATCTTGAAGGAATGCACAACATGAAGAGCTTGGGCACACTATCTGGTTTTCCTTCTCTTGAGGTTCTAATTTTATGGGACATGCCTAATCTTCAGGCATGGTGTGATTCAGAGGTAGCAGAACTTCTTCAACTCCGGGAACTGTATATTTCCCACTGCCCCAAATTGCAAAGTGTGACAAATCTTCCTCGTGACCTTGCTAAGCTGGAGATGAATAACTGCAGCAAACTGTGTTCTCTTCCTGTCCTTCAAAACCTTCACAGTCTAGTCATTAATGGAGGCAGTGATGAACTCATCAGATGGATCGGCAAGCTCAGATCTCTGACCTCACTAAACCTGGTGTATTTTTTGGAAACGGAGGATCTTCGACCGTTACAGCAGTTAAGTGCGCTGAAGAGATTGAAGATTGGATATTTTAAACAGCTTTTGTCAGTGACTGGTGATAGCAGCATGGAGGGGCTCTCATCCCTTGAGTTCCTTGAGATATCATCTTGCCCAAAACTCCAAAAATTCTCTGTTGGGGGTTTGCAAGCACTCAAAGATTTCAGGGTACGGCACTGCGAGCTTCTTGAAGCTCTCCCAACAGGATTGGGCGATCTGGGTTCTCTTAGATACCTCGAAATTCGCGATGTTCCTAAGCTGGTAATAAGCTCCAGCGACAAGGTATTACCTGATGATGTCTCCTATTTGGCATTAAGTGGATGCCAGGCTCTGGAGAGTTGGTGCAGGAGCATAGGCGCCCAGAGAGTAAGCGTAATTCCTGAAGTAAAGATTGGACTCTAATCACGGTTGAAGCAGAATGCAGTTTGTGGATGATGAGATTTGTCCATTGCTGCTGCTGCTGCTGCTGCATGTATTCTTTCTCTCCTTCTTTGGTGAAAGTTGTAAATTTTCTTGCTTCATTTTGGAAGCTGTGTACCTCCAAATAATTTCGCCGAGCTGCTGAATGAAGTCGCGAATTCGTCGTTACCTGCTTATACTTCGTTCTCATGGATTACCCAAACATGTTGATTATTTGGTGAATCACTTGTTAAGAATGTGTTGTATTACAAGCATGATGACCAAGATGTTTGCGGTCTTTGTATCTATATGTCATATCATATAAAACCTACAGTTTTTGCCAGGTGTTCGGCCTGGGTCGTCGGCTGCGTCCTGTTAGCTGCAGCGTGGCGGCAAGCTCGCCGCTGCCTCGATCACATCGCAGCTCGGCAGCTTGGCTTCCCCTGCTGCTCCTCTGGCACCCTACCCCTGTTTTGCCCTCCACTTCCTCTCTTATGCTATTAGTACATAAAAAACAAGTTATTTTGTAACAGGATTAAATTGTTAAGCACAACTGCTATTAACAGGTCTTGGCGATCACGCTCAGTCACCATTTCTTCATGGAGGAATGTGTTGGGAAACTTGGACCTAGTCTTAAAAGTCTTGGTCTGTGGTGGATATCTCATCATTAGGCTATATATAAGAAGTTATATTGGCTATTTTATACACGTGAAAAGAGAAAGTAATAAAAAAAGAATAGGAGTTCTCCCCTTTATCTCTGTGTTCCAATCTAGTATTTACATTACTCTGTAATTGATCTATCTCTTTGTATAGGAGAGGAATCGATTGGATTGGACTCACAGCGATGATTCCTTCACACGTTATCAGCACGAATCGCTCTGTGGATCGAAGGTAATCATCGAATCACTCATAGATTGAATTGCATATATCTAGATCGCTTTAAATTCCGTAGATTTCGCTTTTTAGATTATTTTTTACGGTACAAATCCGCTCTAATCTACCGCGAGCAGACTTGGAGTAGTCAACACAATGTCGATCAGTAGATTGCATGAAAGATTAGATGTTCATTGCATTGCAGATTGAAAAAAAGAAAAGAAAAATTTTTTGCACAGCCGAACATGCTGTCGACCCCGTACGACCGCCGTGCGTGAGCGCTGCGCTGGCCTGCAGCTGTGCCGGATCGTCACCGGTCCTGTACGGCTGCCGCACGGGAGCACCACCGACCCGCAACCGTGCCTCCCGATGCACCGTGTGCCTCGACCGCCGGCTACTGTACCGTGTGCCTCCACACAGGCTCCTTGCCGATGCCACCATCCCGCACGAGTTGCCGGCCGGCAGCTCATCGCGCCCGGATCTGCACCCACTGCCTCGGGAGCCTTGCCTCAGGCGCCGCCACCCGCTGAAGACGCTCACTACCGAGGCCGGCTGACCCCGCACGGGCTCCCGACTGCTGCCGCTCCCGCATGTGCCGCACGAGAATCTTTTGTACCATTGTCCAATTTATGTACTTGTAGTAAATTTTTTATGTATGTTTACCGACAGTAAACTTATTTATTCCTTTCATGCACATGTAGATGATAGACATCATTAACCGGAAGTTCGAGGAGTTGACCCAGCATGGCCAAAACTACTTAACTTGGGCTTCCGATGTTGAGATAGTACTTGGGGACAAGAAGCTCCGGCTGCTATTAGGATTGGTGCACCGCAGGATGCCAAACCCACCCCTAAGGAAAATGATCAGGTACTTCACTTCCTCAGGCACCATCTCTGTCTCACTCTCAAGAATGAGAACATGGCAGAGAAGAGCGCGCTAATATTATGGACTGTACTCAAGAAGCGGTTTGAGAAGCTAAAGTACACCATCCTTCCTCAGGCAGAGTAAGAGTGGATCTGACTGAGATTTGCTGATTTCAAAACGGTCGGGGAGTACAATTTTGCTCTACATAGAATTTATGCCAAACTTCAACTTTGTGGCAAGCAGATCACAGATGAGTAGAAGATTGAGAAGGCCCTATCCACTTTTCACCCCAATACAGTGCAGTCTGCCTGCAACTATCATCAAGACGGCTACGAGGAGTATGCTGAATTGATTGATATGATGCAGGTCGTAGAGGCTTGGGATGAAGTTCTCCGCAAGAACTTTTTCACACAGCCACCAGGGAGCTCTGCTGGTTGTGAAGCCAACACCGGGAGCTACAAGGTGCGAAAGCCTATAATGAAGAAAAGGGGAAGGAAGGGTAAGTCAGATGCGCCATGTGAGAATAAGACAAGTAAGCCAAACTGTGACGATAAGCCCTATGGTCAGCAAGACCAAACCTGCTACAAGTGTGGCAAGTGGGGACACCGGTCACGGATCTGTAAGAAGCTGTAACACGTCGTCGATGCCTTCCAGGCTAAGAAGAAGAAAGATGGTGAAGGGCAGCATGAAACCCACTTTGCTTCTGTTGAAGGGGAGAGTTCTGAGTAGCTGCCTACACCGTTGGAGGTTGACTCCATTCCGGCAGCAGTACCCCCTCTTGACATTGCAGCTGCCGCCACCATGATTTCTCTGGAAGAGCATATCACCCATAGTAGCCGAAGTCTCTGATTTCTTAGTAGATTTAATCTAATGCACATAATGCATTTAGACTTTAATTGTCATCTATTTTATGTGTGGAAGGAATAAGTTAGGATTTGCATGGATGGTACTCAAACAATTTTATTTTCTCGTGATGGTTGGATGATATTGAATAATTCATTCCTTTATTCAGTCTATAATAGCCTGATATGTTCTGATATTGAAATATTTTATTTATGTGTTGATTGCCTTCTACCACATATTAATAAAGTATTTTATATTAGAATGCGTGTGGCGCCCTATGGAGGAAGTGTGCTTAGTCGACAACGGCACAATGAATACCATCTTGAGAGAGACAAAATTCTTTCAGTCGATTAGTAAGAATGTTGATAGCCTTACAACAATCGCTGGTAGCGATGCTTGTATAATAGGTTCAGGAAGAGCCACAATTATACTCCCAATAGGAACAACTTTGGTCATTCAACAAGCCTTATTGTACTCAGAATCAACTAGAACTCTCTTAAGTTTCAAGAATATTTGCGTTAATGGTTTCCATGTTGAGACTAAAGGAAAGTATGGTAAGAAATACCTACTCGTTACGAAGCATGAAGCAAATGGAAAAAGAATATTAGAAAAACTTACTTCATTAGAAACTGGGCTATACTACACTAATATCAAGGCACCTGCAGCCTATACTGCCCTGAAAACAATATTTAGAAACTCTGAACTCTTCTGTTTCTGGCATTACAGATTAGGTCATCCAGGTCTTAGAATGATGAGAAATATAATTAACAATTTACAGGGACATAATATTAATGTAAAGAATTTTTTGAATTACGAAGATTTTGTGTGCCCCGCATGTGCCACCGAGAAATTAATTACTAGACCTTCTACTCTGAAAGTGAAGGATGAAGTCTCTTCATTCTTGGAGTGCATCCAAGGAGACATTTACGGTCTCATACAGCCACTATCAAGGCCATTTAAATATTTTATGGTGCTCATCGATGCTTCCTCAAAATGGTCACACGTATGTTTATTGTCTGTGAGAAACCATGCTTTCGCAAAACTGATCTCGCAGATAATTCGCATTAGAAATATTTTCCCTAATCATCACATAAAGTCCATCAGAATGGACAACACCGGAGAATTTACTTCAAAGGTATTTGATGATTATTGTATGGCAATGGGAATTATAGTTGAGCATTTTGTACCGCATGTCCACACCCAAAATGGACTAGCAGCGGCATTAATCAAGATAATTAAATTTATTGCTTGACCGCTTTTGCAGAATTGTAATTTACTAGCTACATGTTGGGGACACACAGTCCTGCATGCAGCAACTCTCATCAATTTTAGACCATCGGCATACAACATCCATTCATCTATGCAACTAGCGCAAGGATCAACACCGAAAATTCCTCATCTCCGGAGGTTTGGATGCAGGTTTATGTACCTATACCCCCTCCACAGCGTACTGTAATGGGTCATCTCCAAAAGACTAGGATGTACGTTGGTTATGAGACAACACCCATAATCAGGTATTTAGAACCCATGTCAGGAGATTTGCATACTGTCCGTTTCACTGATTTCATATTTGATGAGGATAGTTTCCCAACATTAGGGGAGGAAACCAATCCCTTGATGAAAAATATTGGAAAATTACATGGCAAGCCATAGGAATCTATGCATATGACCCGCACACTAGTGAAACAAATAGAGGAGTCCAGAAGATCATTGATTTGTAAGTATTAGCAAACCAACTGCCTGACCACTTTAGTGATTTAAAGAGCGTGACCAAGTCGCATGTGTCTGTATGCAATGCACCGGAGAGGGTTGAAATATCATAGAAAGTTGAAGGTATCCCTAATCCTCTCCAGAGGCCTCAGAATAAAAGGATGAGAACTCTGGCCCCTCGAACTCTAGGTAATCAGGGACGCCCGGTGAAAAAGGATAAGAAGGACTTGACATAGCCAATCACTGAAGTTCCCTAGAACCAGAAGGGGAGCTAGTTGAGACCTAACACCAGTATGATACATTCAAAAAAGGGTATACTAGATCTAAACATTCCCATGGAGGGAGAAATCAGCATATACGTGTGCACACACATCGGAGCTGAAAAACTAAAGGGACTTTCTGCCACAACTGGAAGGAGCGGTAAGCAAGTAGAAGAACAAGAAGAATCAACTCATGATGAAATAGCTATAAACTATGTGTACACGGGAGAATCATGAATATGACAACAGCCAATGTTGATATCTATTTTGCAAAGAAAATTGCCACAATCATCGATCTTGATCCCGAGCTTGCATCGCTCGCTGAATGTAAAAAAAGATCAGATTGGGAAGATTGAAAAAAGGCAATAGAAACTGAATTATTATCTCTGAACAAAAGAGTAGTGTTTGGGCCTGTAAACAACACACCTCCTCATGTGCACCCTGTAAGGCATAAGTGGGTATTTGTTCGAAAGAGAAATGAAGTTGTAAGATATAAAGCAAGACTTGTTGCACATGGTTTTACTTAATGTTCAGGAATTGATTATAAAGAAACCTATTCTCTGGTCGTGAGTGGAATCACCTTTAGATACTTAATCTCAATGGCAATAAAGTTGAACTTAGAAATGAAATTGATGGATGTGGAAATTGTATACCTTTATGGAAACTTGGATTCAGAAATTTATATGAAAGTATCTGAATGTATTCCTGTCCGAAACCAAGATAGAGCAAATAGAAATCTGTATAGTGTGAAACTCAGGAAATCACTATACGGACTTAAGCAATCAGGCAGGATATGGTATAATCGTTTAAGTGACTTTCTATGCAAGAAAGGCTACACGAACAATGAAGATTGTCTCTGTGTATTTATACGACAATCCCATAATGGATTTTATATAATCTCAGTATATGTAGATGATCTAAATATCATCGAGACCATAGAAGACATCAAGGAAGCAAGTTCTTACTTGGAGTCAGAATTTGAAATGAAAGATTTGGGTAAAACCAAACATTGCTTAGGCTTGCAGCTCGAGCATGTCCCTGAAGGAATATTAGTACATTAGTCAGCCTACACCCAGAAGGTGTTAGAAAGGTTTGGCTTTGACAAGGCATACCCATCGAAAGTACTGATGATCGGAAGATCTTTATAGCAAGATAAGGATCCGTACCGACCTAGGGAAGAGGGGGAGGAAGTCCTGGGATCGGAATTCCCATACTTAAGTGCAGTAGGAGCACTTATGTATTTAGCGAACTGCACTAGACTGGACATTGCATTTGCTATAAACCAATTAGCAAGGCATAGTGCAGAACCTACCAAAACACATTGGCAAGGAATAAAGGACATCTTCTGATACCTCCAAGGAAGCATGGATCTTGGGTTATTCTACAGAAAGAACCAAGACTTGAATATAACTGGCTATGCAGATGCAAGGTACCTGTCGGACCCGCATACCGCAAGGTCACAAACAGGCTATGTATTCCTGTGTGGTGGAACTGTAATTTTATGGAAATCGTCTAAGCAAAGTCTTGTAGCGACTTCGACGAACCACTCGAAAATCATAGCACCATACGAAGCCGCACGAGAATGTGCTTAGCTCCGACGAATGATTCACCACATCCAACAGTCATGTGGGATGAATATCATGCAAGCTCCCACAATTATCTATGAAGATAATGCAGCTTATGTTGCACAAGTGCAGACGGGCTACGTGAAGAGTCATCTCATAAAGCATATCAACCCCAAGTTTTTCTATGCTCATGAATTGCAAAAGATGGACAAAATTAAGGGACTGCATACTAAATCATGTGAAAATCTTGCAGACTTATTCACTAAGTCACTCCCAGCATTTAGTTTTGAAGGATGCGTATGAGGAATTGGAATGATGAAACTTAGATAAGTGCATAATTCAGGGGGAGATTTTCCTCAAGCTCGTTATTAAAACTTGATCATAAAGATCGAGTACCCAAAGAATAAATCATGTAGATTAAATGAAATTGGGTGGATTGTACTCTTTTTCCCTTGACGAGTTCTCGACCAAGGTTTTTAATGAGGCAATTCGTGCAACACAACATAACATGTATCATGTACTCTTTCTCCAAATTTTTTCTATTGGGTTTTTATGGAGTTTTGATGAGACATGAACGTGTCAGATGAGTGCCCAAGGGGAGTGTTGGGAAACCTGGGCCTGGGCTTGAAACCTTAGCCCATGGTGGGCACCTCACCACTAGGCTATATATAGGGAGTCCTATTGGCTATTTTGTACACGTGAAAAGAGAAAGCAATAAACAAATAACAAGAGTTCTCCCCTCTATCTCTGTGTTCCAATCTACTATTTACATTATTTTATGATTGATCTGTCTCTTTACATAGGAGAGGAATCGATCGGATTGGACTCGCCAGCGACGGTTCCTCAACAGAATGCACCATATTGGATGATTTTTTCCTAACAGAACTTTCCTTTGGTGATCTCTTTCATTTCTGGAAGATGCTTCATTGTAGACAAGATAGTAAGCTAGCTGTAGCAAAAGGAATTTTAATTCTGATTGTTGTAATGCGAATAAATAATCCAATGTGACCTTAGATACAAAGGGAAACACGGATTTTATTGCTCCTGTAGCAAATCAACCAACTTTGGCAAACTAATTAATTATCTTTAGCTCGATCAATCGGACAAAGCTTGTACTATTTTTACTAGTACTACTGTGCTTCTTCCCCCCGCTTTGTTTTTGCAGGGACTCGAGCGAGGGCTATGGTCACACGGTACATATAGAACATTAACATTTTTCTCAAAGAAAAAATTGCATCTCTTGCACGCTTGTACCATTTCTTATACGTAATAGTCATTGAATTAGATTAGAGTTTATAAGATACAATATGAGCATATACAGTATCAAAAATGAAGAGAATAAATCTCAAAGAGAACCAAAAATAACAATGTTGAAATGACCACGACAAGAGAGGAAAGATTTAATGAAGTGAGTAGTTTCATCTGCTGGGCATAGAGATCCTTCGTTAAATATCTCCCTTGCCAAATATATGTGAAAGCAATAACTTAAATCTAATATTCATCTATGAGAAGTACATAATTGACTGACGACAAGTACATCCAAATCATCCTTTGCAACCGACATTGAACATACACCCTTCATTTTCTTCAAACATGGACAGTCTTTTACCATGTGACATTCCTCGTCACATAAATAGCATGCCCTTCTTCTTCCTGTGATTATTGCTTTTGCCTGCAATACCTACAGCAACCATTGTTTGATCGCCAGAGAATGAAGAATTTGATGGCTTCTTTAAGGACCGCGCCTCCAATAGATATGCAACTGTCTCGTTAAAGTTGAGGGTGCTATTTTTGATAAGAGTGTTCATCACCAATTGCTTAGAGATGATGCCAATATGACGATCTTGTCATTCTCCTCAGTTATCTCATCCACGCTAGTCAACTGTGTGATAAGCTTGTTGAAGACATCAAGATGGTCAATGAATTGTGTACCTTCCTTTATGCGCAACCTATATAGTTGTCGTTTCAGCACACACTGATTTGTCAGCGACTTTACTATATACAATTCTTCTAAGTCCTATAATTTCTTCGAAGAATTCTCCATCACCTTCCAGTCTTTAGTCGACATATTTTCTGGTTTGTCCCCTTCAAGAGTATTGAGTAGCTCCTGCTGAACAAGGATATCCTTCACTATGTATTGCTATATACTGAAATTTTCCCCGCCATCAAATTTCTCTACTTGATTCCATATCGTCGACATCGATCTTGATTTTGTGCCATCCGACGTTTTGTTGACTTTTTCACAAATCAGATTAATCTGGCTTTAGCTCTAATACCACTTGTTACACTCTGATACCCCTTCTTATGTATAGTAGCCCCAGAATCGGATCAACGTTTATGAGATACGGCACAAACGTGCAAGATATCAAGAATGAATTAGATGAATCTCGTAGAGAGAATAGAGATAATGGTGTTGAAGCAACTAGGATGAGAGAGACAAGATTTGGTGACACTGACCGCAAAATTTTTAAGCACAACATCAAAAGAGTACAAGGGATTATCGCTCCCTCACAATTCTTTCGAACCTTTTAAACCCTTGGATCCTTGCCTTATACAAAAATCTAGTGCTAAAAATAACCTAGCCTGTAATCCTCCCGTGCACCTCTACTTTGGATGAGCTTCTTTTGCTTAGCTTGCTCCTTTGTTTGGATTGGGTTCTCTATGGCCACCTCTTATGAGTTTATATAGTCCCTCAGTTATCCTCCAAAGAGAATAGAAAATCCTATTTTGAAAAAAGTAAGAATCTTAATCCTATTAGAATTCATCTAGAAATTCATATAGCACACCTCTTCAACAACTAAAGAAATATGATAGGGTGTCTATATTAGTTGTGGTTGATAACTTTTGGTTGAAAATAAGTAGCAGTGGCTAAAAGAAAAAGTGAAGGAGAGATCGATGAGTGCGCAAGATGGGAGTGAGAGGACCGAGGTGCATGACACACCATGTGACCCTCTGCCTTATCCTCAAAATGAGAGGAGTGGAGAAACCGCTTTGATAAGTCAGGTGTTCATATTGACTTCTGACTTCGTTAAGCAAAAGCCAATATAAACACCCCATAAGTCACCACATCTCAGTAGGTTGTTTCTAAGGCATATGTTTTCCTTTCATGTGAATCCTAACATGAATTTTACTTTTAGTTACTAGGTTATTAGATCGTGTACCAAATGCTCGACAAAATCTCTAAGCAAGTTGCAAAAAATGGAAGAGATACAAGAATGAAAGCATTCCTGCTTTGTTTTGCCTATATCTATGGTTAGTCTGTGTAACGCCCCCGTTTCCAGGGGCGCGTACGGACCCGGCATTCCGCAACTATTCACGCATGAACAGTTATGGAGTGTCGAGCAAGAGTATACCATTGCATGCTTACAACAAAAGTCCAGCATATATTTTACATATGGATTAACATCCATTTTTCGACAGCGGGGTGTGCAAACCCAAAGTATACTTACATTACAAAAACTCCAAGATCCGCTTGAGCGCGGCCAAGACCTAAAGCCACGGGTCCTCGTCGAAGAAGCGATCCTCAGGGGCGTCCTTGACGGAGAAACCTTCACCTTTGTCTTGATCCTCTAAAGAGTGGATTAAGCAAGCCGTGAGCCAAACAACCGGCTCAGCAAGCCCCAAAGGGACTCTAACTTACTACATGCACGGATTAACAAAGGAAGGGAGTATATTTGATTTATTAACTTTGAGTGGATGCAGTTTTATTTGCAAACATTTTGTAAAACGGACCCAAAACTACTCCTTAAGATCTCAGGGGTTTTTCACGAAAATTTAATTAACCAACTAATCAAGTTAAACTATGTACAAAACTACTTAAGCTTCGCTACTGGAATCACCCAAGTGACACAGCTCCATTAACCGGGAGCACGGCGTATTCGAATACCATTTATTTGACTCTGCAGAGTTTGCTCAGCTTTACCCACACGATCCCTTAACTCCCGCGACAGAGTTAAGAAAGCCAGGTCGTTTCACTGCTCAATTCTTTATATAGGCTCTACCCGGTAGAATCCACTCGGGTCTGGCTCACACACACACCCCCACAAGAAGAGAAAACAAACGTTCGCTTCGAGTAAACTCTACCGTTGTTAGGCACCCGCAGCACGGCCTGCCTAACCTCACTGCTAAACCTCCTCCGCCGCCACACCTGTAGAGTTTCAAACGAGTTGAGCAGCTACTAGACCAGTGTTGACAAGTCAATTCCTGTGGTTGAGCGATCACTGTGACATTTGCTCAGCGTTAAGGGTTCAGTCCTTATATTTTCACATGGTCCGCAACCTCACCAGGTCCACGACCCAACCAAGGGTAAGCGGTGGGCGTAGACCGTATCGCGGTTTCCCACTCACCCTTACCCTACTCCAAACCTAGGGTAAAAGATGGGCAAAGACCGTCTCGCGGCTCTTCCCCAACCCTTACCCTACCTTGTGCACGCCGGCACTCTCCGCTCTAAGATACGGTGTCCCATACCACCCTACCTTAGAGTCGGGTTTTCCAAATCCTATTGGCCCGCAGCCACAACCTTATCAGTGTAAAGACTTTGCATGATAATAATAACCTACAATTATCTAGATTATCAAGTAATTATTTCTAGGGTTACAAAGGCATGGCTACAAGTTTAACATGACAATTATCGGTGGTAGGTCTAACTATATCACAAGTCATTCTAAACAATTTTGTTTTACTTTAAACTAACATTTCAGAACTAGCTTAATGCAAATAGCATAATAACATAATCAAATAACATGGGTTGCAACATGATCAAAGGATTTGGGACTTGTCGACAATCCGGATGATCTCAGCCAGCTCGAACGTAGAAGCTCCTGGGTCCTGAGACTGCACTTGAACTTCCGGGACCTCCGACACTAGCGTAAACACATAAAATAATTAAATCCAACTTGAGACTAATCAAGTGAGGAAAAATAAACTATTTGAAAAAGGAGTAAAATGCATAAATCCTTCAAATGGAATTTTAGGAATTTATCCGGGATGAATTTGTGGAAGTGGAGGCCAAAAATGGATTCAGGACATTATTTCGAGCAAAGTGAAGAAATTTGGGAATTTTTGGGATTTTCTGTGATTTTCTAGGATTTATTTGGATTTTCTGGAATTTTGGATATTGGAAAAAGGCTGAAAAATCGGTGTGAACAGTGAATGGCCGGCCCGAAGCAACAGTGCGGCCTGGCACTGTGCGGCCCGTGCGGCCAGCGGCCAGCGCGGCCCATGGCGGCGCGCTTCGCGCTGCCCACAGGCGCGCGCGCTCGGGCGAAGCAGGCCGGGGCGCCGGCCCACGCTTACTCGCGCCCGCGCGGCCCGGATGGCCGACGCGTGGCTTGGGGAGACGGCCCGGATGCGGGGCGGGCGAGCGGCGCGGATGCGGCGAGGAAGATCGAATGGCAGAGGAGCGGGGAGACGGGCGAAGCGGTACGGTGAGATCGGGCGGCTGGGGTTAAATGGCACAGATGAGATGTGCGGCGAGGAGACGGCCACGTCGCAGGGGAGGGTCGTCTTCAACCTCCAGGCGCTACAGTGCTCTCGGGACAGAGCAACGGCAGCGGCGGCGGTCTGAGTGCAGGAAGAGCCGCCGGCGGTAACCGAGGAGACCGGCGGGTGCGGCTCAACAGGGGGAACCCATTTTGGGGTCTTAGGAGGGGAGGGGACCAACGTAGGGGACGAAAGGCGGGAAGGGAAAATCTGCTTTCACGGCGGTGAGGGGGGGGGGGGTTGCCGGCGGTGATTTAGCTTGATTGGCGAAAGCTACACGATCTGGGGAGAGCAGGGCTCACATTGGCGGCGGAAATGTGAGCTGGGGAGCTTCGAGGTTGGCTGGCCACGGGGAGGATGGTTCGGCCGGCGATGAGCTGCGACGCCGGGGCTCCTCGGGGTTCCTCCTGGCCAGACAAGCGTGTCACCGGGTTTAGGAGGCAGCAGAGATGCTCTGAGAGAAAGAAATTGGAAAATGCGGGCACGGGGGAGGAGATCAACTCACGGTGGTCGCCGGCATAGGGGAGAGCGGCGACGGCGATTTGGGCGAAGCGGCTTCAATCGGCAATTCAGGGAGGCTCTGGGGAGTGGCAGGGAAGGATTGAGAGGGTTGGGGTGGTTCTGGAAGCAAAGGAGAAATGGGGAGGCAGAAGGGGGTTTTTATACCCCGGGCGGAGGGAGGGCGAAGCCGTGCGGGAGAAGGCTCGGCGCGGCTTGCGGGTCAAGGAGGAGGTACAGGAGCTGGTAGGGAGTCTCTCCGCGGGATGGGACGGGGTGACGTCGGCTCTGCACAAAGTGATGGCGACGCGACGGGAGCAGGTGAGCTTCAGCGAGGGCGGAGGCACGTCCGCGCGCGAGAGAGGGTGGCGCGGCGACTGCCAGGTGGGGCCGGAGCAGAGGTGGGCGACGTGGCGCGAGGACGTCCACGTCTTCGGACCTGGGGGGTGGTCGGGATGGCGCTGGCGCGGGCGAAGCCAGGGCGGCGCGGAGACAGGCACGGCGCTGCTCGGGCGCGGGCGCAGCGCGAGGGAGAAGGCGAAGAGGGGCTGGGGTGCCAGCGGGCGAGAGGGAGCGGAGGGAGGCACTGGGCGAGGGAGGAGGCGGGGAACGGGGAAGGCGCCAGCGGGACAGGGGGAGGCGCCTGCGGGAGGGGGAGCCGGGCGGCGGGGAAAGCGGGAAGGGAGGCGGCGCCAAAAGAGGAGGGGAGACGCCTAGCCAAAAGAGGAAAGCGGCAACGAGGAGACTTTCCCAAAAGGGAAAGTTTCCGAAATTCACTCAAAAACCAGCAAAAATTAAGAAATTTTTCGGTTTGAATTTTTGAGGACTTTTCAGTCTGCTGCTGACTGCTATTCTACAAATAATTTAGCTTTGTAACCCCCCTATGGTAGAATGGGTTGTGATGTCTGTACAGGTACAAATGTCTACATAGCTTCTGATGTGCGAAAGATTCTATAGCAAAATGTTATACTGTCATTCAGGTGCTACCCTCTTTTTCGCTTATTGCAATTGCATCTACATACTTTCAAGTCCCTCAATTGTGCTACCCTCTTTTTCCCTTATTGCAATTGCAACAACATACTTTCAAGTCCCTCAATTGCCCATGGTGAGCATACATTGAGTAAATATATTGCACTTTAGAGGGCAGTCCATTGTTACTCTTTCTTTATGACATTGTTCTTTTTTGCTTTTGATTTAGTAGTGGTTTAATCAATCTACAGTTGCACGATTTCATTTTGCTTTTGCTTTTGTTCTTTTTGTAGTTTGATTGATCCAGTCTTTCTTTGGTTGAAGTAACTAATTAGTTGTTAATTGCTAATTTGTAGGATCATCAATGGCAATCAGAGGACGGTAAATAATTGTGATACCTAACAAAATTGTTTCTTCTCAAATGTGCTGTCTCTTGATTCTCCAATCTGTCAACAAAAATAAAAAAAGAAAAACAAGAAAAAACTTTTTTCCTTTCTTCCGTCGGGCTGCGTGCCCCTTCTTTTCCTAGCGCATGTTCTGGCTTAGCTCTCTGATGCCTTCTTGTCTTCACGTGATGACAACACAAAAACCATGATGACAACACAAAAACCAAAACAAAGACTTTGGTCATTATATATATGAAGAAGCAATGCATGAAGTCAGCATGAAACCTCCTTGGTCTTCACATGATGATCGAGTGCGCTAGAAACGCTAGTGATTTTCTCCTCGCTGGTGACACACGAGATTAAGTGCTTATGCACAGGGGCGGATTTGGGCCCCGGCAAAGTGGGCTTTAGCCCGGGGTGTGAAAAATTTTATAGTGTATAGCCTAGGTCAGCCCGAGGTATTATCATTACTATTCAGCCCAGGTAGCCCATATATATTTCACTATTCAGCCCAGGCACCAGTCTCTGTCTCCGCGCGGCCCACCACTGTCTTCGGCTCTCCGCGCCCGCGCGGCCCAAGGCCCCAAGTAATATCTGGAAACCGAAACCCTAGCTAACAGCAGTCTCTGTCTCCGCGATCTGCCGATCCAGAGAAGTCCTGCGCGACTGCACCCGCCGCCGCACCGCACCGCAAGCCGCCCCGCCTCCCAGCGGCCGCCGTCGCCGCCCCGCCTCCCGGCACTGCCCGCCTCGCCTCCCGGCGCCGCACCACACCGCAAGCCGCCCCGCCTCCCAGCGGCCGCCGTCGCCGCCCCGCCTCCCGCCGCCGCACCACACCGCAAGCCGCCCCGCCTCCCGGTGCCGCCCGGCCCGCCCCGCCTCCTGGTTTAGATTTCAGAAATCAAAACTGCATCATCAAGGCGGTTGCTTCCAAGATCAGATCCAGAAGCTCGCCACTGAGGTAAACCTCCATCTAACACCCAAACTTTATTGTGTCCAAAAACTCTGAACATCCTATTAATTGATGAAGTATGCATAAATATCATCATCTTGTGCATGTCAGAAGTAGGACATGTTACTTAAGTAAAACAGAGAATGGCCACTATGGCATGTATGCCAGGTATACTTCAAGGATTTGGGTTAATTCAGTTTGCTTTCTGCAGCACACCCAAAATAGATAAACAATGAAGGTATAGTACCATATATTTTCACTGCATGTAAATTTCACGCTTGTATTGCATGATCAAAGCTTTAGTGCTTGAGGTAAGGCATAGATTAGAACATTAGGCTGAAAAAGTAATTAGCTCTATCAACCTATATTGCGAGATACAATAAAAGAGTACAAAAGGTGGCTTACATTCACTAACAGAAAACAAAAAAACACTTGATATATCAATATCAAATTTGAACATTTTATATATCAACAGCTCTAATTTCATTGTACATTAGCAACATTCAGTCAATTTCACCATTTTCATAAGTCATAACTGAATGCAAACGTTCCACTTACCACCAAACACGAGGTGCACTAAAGAACCCCTTCCTGTCATAAACAATAACTTTATCATGGTTTTTGATATCAAGCGCAGGAACTGTCGCTGCAAAAGCCTCTTCTGATGGCAGCATGTGTGGCAACTGAAACAAATTGCATGGAGTAAAGATATATCACATATCTATATTTGTAGACATGCCTCAAAAAGCGAAAGATAAAAAGCTTTATCCAATATATCACATATCGAATGTTTGCAACACTCTGTCTGTGGTTTTTTGCGTGTGAAATGTGGTTTCTGTTTCTGCTTATATACTAAAATGTGATTTTCTGTGTTTTATGTCTTAAAAAAATGAAGCTAGGAGTTATTTTAGCTTTTTATAAATATAGACTTCGTGTTGTTCATATTTATTCATACATATATTTGATTTACTCTCATATGTTGTCTTTACAGGTTCTGGTTCATGTCCAACTATCAATGAAGAAATGACAAGATAGGATAGAGAGCAAATCATCGTAATTTAGGTACTCAAATTGTATCTCTATTATGTTACATTTTTTGTATGTTGAGATCATGCCATGTTCTTCGTATTATGCTTTATGTTTGCTTGTTTAGTATTGAACTCAAGTTTCATATCAGTAATACAATTAGCCAATTATGATATACTTTTGTTATATCGTGGTATCAGTACAAATTGGCATTAGTTTTAGGTGGTTAAAGTTCAGCCCGGGGTGTAGCCAAATCCTGGTTCCGCCACTGCTTATGCACCTGGTGAACAGTACATAGTCGCTGGAGATGGCGCGTAGACGGATCTGCTGCACGGCGCGCTACTTCGAGGAACACATACGCTCGAGCGTTGCTGCTGATTTCATTGAGGCGTGAATCGAGAAACAAAGATGAGGTCGTCAGACAATCTGAAGCGAAAACATGCTACCGACTTTTTCTTTTTTTGGAAATAGATCTAAACTTTATTTCTAGATTTATTTGTGGCTATAAAGTACCCTCCTGGTACCCCTAAACCCTAGCACGAAATTAGCATATGAAAAACCACAAGGTTAGTCTCTAACCCCATTTCTACTTATAGTCTAGAGTTCAAAACCTGAGCTTATCCTAAGCCCATGAATTTTAATCCAATTCCAACAAATAAGATATGCGAACCCTTCTTAACACAGGTTTTCTAAAATTTTAACTTGTCAACTCATTACATGTCGAAGCCTACAAGACCGTACCTCCCGTAGCCTCTCCATGCATCATCCAACGTAACTTTGATCTCCACGTGCTCCAGTGTGAGCCCGACCATCTCGTGACATCTTCGACCGCTTGGACCTCAGATTTCTCCCTCCTTGTCCTGGTCCTCCTTGTCACTGGCCATGACCATCTCCACGCCTAATCTGCATATGCAAAGACCAAAAAAATATTTTTCCCGCATACGTTCGTTCCAGCTTGACCAACATCAGTCTACACTCATGCCACACACCTCAAGTAACAGTAAGCAACATCATCAACTATTCATCACAAATTTACTATTGTCAATTATTCATCACTAAAATATTCTATACCAAACCACATGGTCTAACATAATTGTATGCATGCAGAAGCTAAATAGAGTCTGAAGAAGTAAGTTTTTCCATACTTGTGCTTCATAAATTGTGTACTTGCAGAAGCAAAATTACCTAATCACACTAGCCATGACGGCATGAGTTTGGATGCTGAAGCAACATAAATACTCTGGTTCGGCAATTTCAGCTCTCGCAATGTGCCATTTTTTGAGGGGGAAATTGTAGGGGAGGCCCCGGCAGAATATCTCATTTTGTTAATGCTAAGATTTTGGTTTGTAGTTATACATACACTTTTCGACCGATTTGATGCTGAAAAACCAATTAGTTTGTGGCCACCTTTTAGTTTTTTTATATGTTTTTATGTGTATCATGTCATTTCTTAAAGAATTTGTAGAATCGTATGGCACAATCAGGGAGGGATAAATGATTGCCTCCGTTTTGTGACATCTAAAACCAAAACTAAAAGTAGAAGAAAAACAATCTAAATTATCGGATGTACATTATGACCGCAAGACATTGGTTCGCTCGCACAGGCTCGATAAACGTTTTGATCATCCGACCGCTCCCTTCAATAGCTCGCTACAACCGCTCATAGGATCTAATGGGACTTGAAGCGCCTTGTATGGTCACAATGTTGAGAGCCTTGTATGGTCGTGATGAGATTAAGACCAAGTACTCTTTGGGTGGCTACTCAAATTGTTCTTCTGAAAAAGAAGTCAGAGCAGATAAGGAAATACAAGATATTGTACTTGACGAAGTAGCCAGCATGGGATTAGTCACAAGTGCAAGAGATGAAGATTTATCAGTCTTAGATGACAAAGCTTCCATCTCATAGGTTTTCAATATGGTGTGCATATCATCCATGGTTACAGTATCTAGATCGATAGTTTGATTAATAGTCGTGGCGACCATTAACCACTCGGACCCTAAAGACCTCAAAATTTTAGTTGTGTTATCTCCATCAACAGGAACAACAACAACTCTGCTCAGGTTACTCAAAATCTTTTCAAAACCAGGTTTCATAGCAAAATCTAAGTACTTTTTTTATAAAGATTTCTACGCACTTTCTTAATCTTAGTCATTCCTCCATGATAATCGCAAAGAGTTTTCTAGAATAACTAAGCAGAAGCAATATGGGCCACACGATCAAATTCTTTGTGAGAAAATCATTGAAAGAGCAAGTTACGAGCTTGAGCATTTAGATCAACATTTGTTTTATTTAGATTCGTAACAGTAGCTGGAACTACATAGGGTCAAGAAACCTTATTCTAAACATTACTACCCTGAGCCTTAATGTACGCTTGCATCCGACACTTCCAAAAAGCAAAATCAGAACTATCTAGTATGGGGGACGATTTGCATACCTCTCTGATGCCATCACAACCTTGCTCTGATATCACTTCTAGGATCGTATGGCACAATAAGAGAGGGTGAATGATTGCCTCCGCTTTTTGACACCGGAAACCAAACCTAAAAGTAGAAGAAAAACAATGTAACTGGATGGAGATTACGACCACGAGACACTGGTTCGCTCACACAGGCTCGATGAACTCTTTGATCGTCCGACCGCTCCCTTCAATAGCTCGCTACAACCGCTTGCTACGACTGCCGACGTGCGTAGTCGTAATCTCCCTCCGCTTGAAGACTTCAGCCGCTCGAATTCTTCGATCGCTCGAACAAGTACGCGCTAGAGATAGAAGAAAAACCTCCACGCATCATCCACTTTCGATCTCCACATGCTCTAGCATGAGCTTGATCACCTCGCGTGACATCCCGACCGCCTAGACCTCAGATTATCCCCTCCTAGTCCCAGTACTCCTCATCACCGACCATGATCATCTCTACGCTCACATGCACACGCAAAGACCAAAGAAACTTTCTCCTAGCACAAGTTCTCCAAAACTTGACTGACATCAGCATACACACACATGCATCACACCCTTGTCTATCCATAGACAAGAATTAAATCAGCCACAAATACCAACCCGGTCGTCCATGACCACAAATACCATCATTCTCTGCAAAGCGGTTCCAGACAACTTCTTATGACCGAATACATGAAAACCCAAAGTACTCGGGAAATGTTATCGCTCCACCAAAATACTCAAGAATAACATGCATCGCTGCCAACCAGAACCATCGAGTACCGACTACCGATCACATACCACAAGTCTCCGACAACCAATCGCAACACCTACGACAACCGATCACCAACCATCAAGTACCGAGACCTTCCGACTACTGAGTACCATGACCACCTAACCACCATGCACTAGCCAGTCATCCCGCTGGCCTAACATGAGTTGGAAGTACTCGAATATCACAAGAAGTGAAGCACTCATACCGATAATGAAGTCTACGAGTACCGACCACGAAGCCTACGACAACTGATTGCAAAGCCTTCGACTACCGAAGACAGTGACAGTAGACTGCAAAGTCTATGACTATACAAACAAACTATGAAGTCTACGACTATAATAGCAGTCCGCAAAGTCTACAAGTATGACAGTAGTCTACGAAGTCTACGACCATCGACTGGAAAGTCTACGACTATCAATCACAAAGTCTATGACCATCGACCGCAAAGTCTACGACTATCGAGTACAAAGTCTACAAATATCGTGTACGACCAGTAAAATCTATGACCATGAAAAAGTACTGTAGCTTTAACCATGCAAAGTATTGTAGTTACCACCATGAAAAAAATATTATACCTATGACTACCTTCAGTGGCTGTTCTGTCGCGGTCAAAGTCGAATGTGGTCGAAACTGGACATGGTCGAAGTTAGTGGTGGTCGAAAATAGATGTGGTCGTTCTTCCATAGTCATGGTGCGGTGCTCGTACTGCCATAGTCGAAAGCCACAGTGGTCAAAGTCCGTCGTCATAGAAGTTGGACATGGTCGTAAACGACTCTGAGTGGTCGTAAACATTAGCTAGGCCATCACTCTTTGAGGACGAAGCCAACCATGCAATTCTCCGATGCCAATCGAGTGTCGTCTGGTGTTCTGATGGCACTCAAAAGCCATCTGATGCACTAATGCTAGTCAGACACTGATCAGACTGGTCCGAAACTACTCAAAGCAGACCAAAACTGCTCAGAGCAAATCAAAACCACTTGAAACCGACTGAAACCACTCAGAACCAATCAAAACCACTCAGAGCAACTCAGAACTGAATGAGATCACTCAGATTCAAAACCTTTGACTGCGATCAATCGAAAGTTTCGCAAATGTAATTTCCAAAGCAATCTAAATGTCAATTATCCATCATCACTTTTAATCACAACCACCACATGGTCTAACAATCTCCCCATTGATAAATACATTGACAACACCACAAATGCGTCTGAGAGAATTTGTGAAAAGGAAGTTTCAAGGCAAATCAGAGTGCAACCCACTGAAAACACAGCAGCAGGAAACCACTCACGGAAACTCCGCTTTCTTCTAATTTCTCCCCTTTGGTAACATAATCATCAAGAAATTGGGAGAGAGAACTATTCTAAGAAGGAGCAATGAGAGTAAACATCCAAAAGTTTTGTAGATTATCCAAGTCACTTTTCATGAATTTAAGAATTTAATCAAGCCATCTTTTTTAGTAGAGCTTCCTAGATCATATAAAGTCATATATCAAATAGCAAGGTCGAAACATGCCTTTTAGCATGATTAAGTGATTTATATCTACGATAGGCTTTTCAACAATGACCAAACCGATTAAAAAGAGAACAATAAGATATCACATCAAAAGTCAAAGCCTAAAAGTGAAGCAAACTTTAAATCTAGATGGGCTAACAATCTCATATTGTAACCTATTGCTCCATACATAATTCTTAGCCATGTGGCATATTTGAAGCATACTTCTTTTCATGATAACATGATTGAAGTATTTGTTTTAATGGTGGCATGCTTGAAGCATACTTCTTTTGACTTGGACAATTTTGTGCTTTTTCTTTTGTTTGACTATGGTATGCTTGAAGCGTGTATCTTTTCAATCCTTTTCAATTTTCATCTGATACCACATGTATGAACTCAATTTTTTATTTATAACATGCCAACTTGAGTGAACAAATAAGATTGCAATATGAAACATACAAGTCTCATAGCCAAGATTTAAAAGAGGGCTTATAATCAATCTAATCCTTTCAAATGAACATCACAAAGTGCTAGCTATAATTAGTCTAGTCAAAGCATTCTGCCATGTCATATTTTAATTGAAGTATAGCAAATTCATTACTACCAGTCATGAGCAAAGCTACATAGCATATGAGTAAATATGATAAAGAAAGCTCATCTACTCACTTAATTTCAAGGCTTGGACTTGATGAATTATATGACATGTATAAAAAACAAAGCTTCAGACACCACTTCAAACAACAAGCTCCCCCTCAGAATAATCCCCAAAGGAGCAACACACCCAACTCACTTATCAACTGAGCACAAAGAAAAGAATCAGGTAGTCAAGAATGAGAACGAGCAATCTGAGAAGGAACTCAAAGACCACTTGAAAAGGACAACTTGTGAAAGACCATCAGTAAAATAATATTACCTTTTCCACATGGTCTAACCAGAAGATAAAACTCTTGGCCGCCATCAAAGCAAGTGAATAACCAACAAGTATTCCAGCCAAGCAATGATGAAAAAGACTAGAACCCAATCATGTGCATTTTCTTCATCCTGCGTTATCTGGTTTTATATCACAGAAAACATCGGTCTTATAGTACTGGGGTTAGTGAGATAAGCTTTAGGAATTCAGTACTGTGACACACGACGAATAGGAGCAACAGGAGACACTGATAAAGATTTAATTGAAGCATTATCATCTGACAATTTTTGACCAGATGGTCGTTGAGAAATTCGTTCGACCACGGGGTGGTCTAACCTCCTTAGCAGAGCTGGTCGAACCCCTGACCTGTCTAGTTGAGCAAAAGATGTTGGTCGAAAATAATCAAACCTTCTACGAAAAGTTGGTTTGACCTCCGACTGGTCTAAACGAGCAAAAGGCACTGGTCGAAATACTGGTTCGACACAGGGGCGTCTGACCATGGGACGTCCAACCATGGGGCGTCTGTCCACGGGGTGGTCTAACTGTTGCACAACCACTTGTGATACCCGAGGCTGATCTCACTATATTGAAAACATCGGTCTGACCAATCCTATTGCAAAAAACCCCCGAACCTGCAGATGGTTGATTAGAGTGGCAACCTGCAGACAATTGATTAGAGGGAGAAGAGCGACGAGAAAGAGCTTGCACATATCCCATTCAAGAACGCTTTCTTAACCTATCTTTCTTCTCCTTCTTTACTTTTCGAAAACAAAACTAAACCAGATGACCATCTCTACCATAATGAGTGCATTGATACTTGACTTATGAGAAGTCATATCTGATGACTTCACAACACTCACTTTGGTAGAGAGATCCTTTGCCATACCAATAGATTTAAACATAATTTGTTTTGACTCAGATTTTACTTTAATTTTTCCTGGTTCAAGAAGTTTAACAACCTTAGAAAGATTATTCTTGGCATGCTCAACAAAATTAAATCCTAGGCCATGTTTCTTCACATTTATTTTTGATTAGTCTAGAATCATATTTGATTTTTTTGTCAAAAGAAAATCTCTCCAACATGTTCTTAAGATACTCATTTTCTTTGGACAGCGAAGAACAAGATGGGCACTTAACAGATTCATTTACAATTTCCTTAGAAGCACTAGACTGTAACATCCCAAAAATTTTGAATTTGAAAAAGTGTAGCTCTTGTATTATGATTGAAGAATATTTTTTCGATATTTGGATTTTAAGGTACTTCTTTGAATTTTGGTTGAGGATTTCATTGATAGAAGAAACTATGAAAAATAAAGCTAATGGAAAGCCAAGAAGGAAATGGAAAATGATAGAAATTTAGAATTGGAAATAAAAACCTAAATTTTTACTCTAGGGTTAATAATAATATGTATATACATACACCATAATAATAAATAGATAAATAAATAAAAATCAAATAAGAAACAAAAAACCATAATAATGATAGTAAGGAAGAAATAGAGGCAAAGAAATAAACCAACACAATAATATACATATATCAATATACCTAAGAATAGACATGTAGATATAAAAAAAGAAAAAAAGGGGGAAGGCCTTTCGGCCTGGCCAAACCGGCCCAGCCCAGGCGGCCAAATTTTTTCTATTTTAGCCCTTTTTTTGAAAAATATTCACATTTAGACCCCTGGTAGTTTTAATTCCGTTTGTGGACCCAAAGCTCGGCGCCGTGGTAACACGTCTCGGCGTCGTGGTCCACAGCGCCGAGATGCCAGGCCCGCACCAGCGTGGCGGCCAACGTGGCGCCGACGTGGCAGGACCTCGGCGCCGTGGATCGTGGCGCCGAGCTCGGAGCCGTGGGTCGTGGCGCCGAGCTCGGCGCCGTGAACCGTGGCGCCGAGTACCGAGGATTGAAACATCTGCAAGTATTGCTTTTGCATCAATAGCGCTATTGGTGTTTTTGAAGTGCATGGACGGCAAATACGAGATTTTAGGTACTCAAATTGCTGACCTTATACATTTTAGCAATGAAAAGAGTCTCACACGCCGCTTTGATCAGATGCTATACAAAAAACTATATTCCATATCCATTTTGCTCTAGTATGTGTAATTACCAATTAGACAAGCATCATCTGTGGTAGCCCTGAATTATATGCTTTGTGCGACCTCTATTGTTTAAACTAGCAAATAGTATGTGTAATTACCAATTCAGGTTGGAGATGCTTTGTGCTTTTAGAATTAAGACATAATGTAGAAAGCATGATTGGCCTTGATATTCAAGTAATGTGATACTAATCGATAATCGATAAATAGTATGTAGGCTTTTCAGAGCATGTAGTCTCGTAATAAATTCATAGTTCGTAGCCATTGCAGTCGTTTGCAGGAAACATAAATTCATTGAAGGAATTATAGAACCACAAAGTACAGACTACAGATTCGAACACAAATATCACATGAATATAACATATACACATATATACAACAAGTAGCTCATTACAACGTGCCTCCTAGCTCATTACAACATATATACAACGACTTTTAAGCCCAACCACAAGCCTACACATATGTATCACTGCCTCCTAGCCTTACCCTTACCCTTACCCTTACCAAGGGCGTCGGTGCCTGGAGTGTAACGGCTAGGATCGCGGCGGCGTCTGCGTGGTAATGTCGGCTGTGAAGGCTGAGTCGAAGGAGCGTCTACGAGCTGAGACAGGCCTATCTCATCGTAAGTCTGCTCCACCTCGTCCTCGTCGTCGTCCTCACCGCCCTGGGACGGGAAAGTGTCGCTCCTCGTGGGGGACGAGCTCTGTCCCGTGTACGACCCTCGCCGCGTCGGGTCTGCAAGTCGTGTCGAAGGCACATCTACGTCCCTCAACGCGTCTGTGCTGCAACCACAACGACCAGCCGCACGACGTAGCCGACCTGCTAGCCTCTGCCATCCAACATTTTGTTAACCAACAAGATACGAAGATATTAGTTACTAATTTTGTGAGTGACTTTGTCGAAGCTTACCTCTAGGAAGCTACGCATCCTGTCGTCGCCGACTGTCCTGGAGAAATGCTCTATGTCCTGTACGGACTGCTTCAGAGTGTTGCCCTGCAAACAAGCAAAAGAATGAATAATTTGCTATATGTAGCGGTATTTATGTCTATTGGAAAATAAGCAATGAGATAGAACATTACCACACGGTCCAGGACTGGTGCCGTCTCCACCTGCGTCCCAAGGCGAGTAGCCTGGTCGTACGGCGTGTCTTCGTTGGCGGATGACTCAATGTCGGCATAGTCATCTTGAGTCCATTGTCCCTTAAGCTTGGACCGCGTCGCACGCTGGTACCAAACTTGGTACCGCCGGAAGTGCTCGTTGCTGTGCGGCTCGTCGTTGTCGTCCACGTGGTCCTGAAAGTGTCCCCACTCCTCAACGTACACGTGGTGGTGCTGCTCGAAGTCTGTGACCTTCTTCTGTCGCTGACGATCAAATCTGCATGTCACGTAAACCAATAGTTACAATTAGTATAAACTCTGTGCAATTGGAATCCAAGGTTAGAATTGAAATTGCATGGCACTTACTTGTGTAAGGCCACAGACGTGGAGAACGGCACTACTGGCCATAACTGCCTCATACCAAACTGGCGTGCAACTCTATGTGGCAGGTGATACTCAACAGCATAGAAACAGATGAGAGGGCACCTCATCCTGTAGAGGGCCTCGTCTATGCTGCACAGTGCGCTGAACTGAATGGCCACCACCTCTTGCTCGACATACGGCTCCCACTTAACCTGCATAGCAACAATTTACTTGTAAGGTACTATACTAACAAATGAAAATCACGATACAAAATAAATTAACTTACACTGGAGGCCGTGAGCGCATCTAGCTTGTTTGTGTACTCTAAGTAGGCCCGCTTCGTCCTGGCGTAGGGAACTGAGACCTGGTCCCAAAGATATGCAACTGTCGGACGTCGACGAAGAGGAACCTCTGCGAACCATGGACGAGCAGGCAAAACCGTAGGACGACCAACTGGTAGACAACACCACATCCACAGCTGGAGGAGGTAGAGGCAACCACCTACTGACGAGTTCGCCGAAGTCCGACGACACGCCTCGCAGAGGTGGCGGTAAAGGAACGCCAACACCCCGGAAGCCCAGCTGTACTGCCCCGCCATGTCCCAGTCAGTGACGCAGTGGATGTACATCCACGACGCGCTGTCCCCCATGGCGTCGGGGAAGAGAACGCAGCCAAACAAGTGCAGGATCCATGCCCTGCAATTAGTAGTAGGCAATTTTAGAAAAAGCTCGATAAGACGACGAGAAGGTATCGATATCCACCCCTACCTGCAGTAGTAGGCAACTGTCTGGTCGTCCGCATCTTCAGGACACACTGCAAAAGTCTGCCGGAGCCACGTGATAGGAACTCCAAAAGTGCGATGGCCTGCCTCAGGAGGAAGCTCTCTCCCGAGGAAGGCCTCTACTCGGGCTCTCCAACCAGCAGCCACGCATGGCCCGATAACTGGACGGCCGTGAATGGCGACACCAAGTATCTTCTGAGTGTCCTCGAGCGTAATAGACATCTCCCCGAAAGGGAGGTGGAAGCTGTGCGTCTCCGGCCTCCACCTACATGATACAAAAAAAGGACTACATGTCAGAGAATTTGAGGCGCACATAGTCGATAAACAAAGAACATGCAAGTGGAGCAATGGTGTAGGATAATACCTGTCAACCAGTGCAGAGATGGCCGGGGGGTTGAAGGTGGGCAACCCACGGCGAACCTGGTAAGAGATGGCGTCTAGCCCAGCCCTCTCCACGAAGGGAGTGTACCTCTCGTCGTATCGCATGTCCAGGAACCCGTCATGGGTTCGAGGACGAAGGATGGGCAGCTCCTGTATAGAATACACTGATTTTTTAGTTAACGCATCAACATAAATAATTAATTGAACAAGAAGTGATGAAGGCAGTACCCTCCCCTCCGCGGTGAGCCGTCCTCGGTGGTTCTCCTCGTAGTACGGGTCTAGCAGGTGGAATTGCGCCATCCTACAAAAAAATTGAATTTGTCAGTCCAACATAGAAGTAAACAAAAAATTGAACATGCATAAAATATGCAAATAATAAGAAATTAAACCACAAACATAGCAAATATGCAAATTTCTTGTCCTTTTTTTGTATGGAACCAGTTAATTTCAGAACCATGTCCATGGAAAAACAGAGGGAAAGAGAGAGGTATGGAAGTATTTACCTTGTCCTTTTTTTACGGAGGAGTGGGAGAAGTGGGAGAAGAGTTGTGCGTTATATTTGTCGACCGATGAGTGGAATAAGATGGAAGCCACTGACTCTCACGTGGCCCTGGAAGCGACAACATATAATAGTACACAGTGAGAGTAGCTACAGAGAATAACAAGGGAGAAGGTAAATACAAAAATTACAGAACATACCGCTAAGTTCTAACAATGGGTAAGTTCTAACATTACAAAGCCATATAACTACTTTCTTTTGACAAAGCCATATGGACCTTTTGAAGGAACATGAGATGAGTAAAATGGTTAAATGGATCATGGATGTAGCTCTAAATCTTGACCATTAGTGCCTGCAACTAACATCTCACAGTGATACTTCCCGTTGGAAATTAGCACCATAACTACAACAATGTACAGATCAGGGGGCAATTTCCACTTTCCAGCAGCAATAATTCTGGACAGTTGATGCACACATTGCAAAGAATTCTGTCATAGACTCAAAAGTGTCATACCAAGCTCGGCGACTGAGATCGACGACGAGAAGAGTTGGGACGCCGGCCGGGTGGGGGCGGCGTTGGGGTTGCCGGAGCCGATAGCCGGGCTGCAGGGTGCAGCAGGGCAGCAGGGGCCAGTCGGCCAGACTGCGAACGACCGGCGGAGGCGGAGCGCCGGAGCCCGGAGCTGCGGGGGGGGCCGGTGGAGACGCGCGTGTCTGGCCGGAGCTGGCGGCGGGGAGGCGGGCGGCTGAGGACGCGGGCGGGGGAGGGGAGGCGGCGGCACCACGGGCGGCGGCGGGGAGGCAGCGGCACCACGGGCGGAGACGCGGGCGGGCGGAGACGCGGGGAGGCGGCCGCGCGCAGACGCAGCCGGGCGGAGACGCGGGGGGCCGCGACGGGGAGGCAGACGGGAGGCGGCGGCGGGGAGGCGTGCGAACAAGAGACAATGGGAGAGAGACCGAAAGAAACACGGGAGAAAGGATAGGGCCATTCGGTGCCCAGAGCTCGGCGCCAAGATCCACGGCGCCGAGCTCGGCGCCACGGCCCACGGCGCCGAGGTTCCTGCCACGTCGGCGCCACGGCCCACGGCGCCGAGGTTCCTGCCACGTCGGCGCCACGCAGGCCACCACGGTGGAGCGGGCCTGGCAGCTCGGCGCCATGGACCACGGCGCCGAGACATGTTACCTCGGCGCCGTGACCCACGGCGCCGACCCGCTGGGTCCATAAACGGAATTAAAACTACCAGGGGTCTAAATGTGAATATTTTTCAAAAAAGGGCTAAAATAGAAAAAATTCGGCCCAGGCGGCCCTCCTCCCTTTCTTCCTCCCCCACCCCCTCGCTAACTTCGGCCGAGGCCGAAGCCTCCCTTTCCTCACTAGGCCATTGCTGCAGCCTGCTTCTCCTCAGCGCCTCCCTCGGACCGCCGTATCCGGCGTGCCTCTGCGCACGTCGCTGGGGCCCACCGCAGTCCTGTCGAAGCCCTGCTCCCGTCGCGGCGCCATGTGCATGCGTCATCCTGCGCGGTCGTCACCAAGAATCACGCACGAGTCTTCACTCCGTTGCTTGACCGCCGTCAGCAACAGTCACCCTTGTAGCACATTTACACCATGCCATCGAGTCTCGGGCAGTTGGTCCCTGTTGCCATACCGAAGCCACACCGCCGCCATGACCCGGCCAACCACCCCATGGCGCCAGCACACTCCCGTAGCCTATAAAGGCTGCCGAAGCCACCATGGTCCTCCCCACACTCCACTCTTCCTCCCCTTGCAAGAGATTGGCCTTCCGTGCCCTCCCTGCCCGTCGGCGACTTCGTCTTCCTCAAGACCAGCCGACGCGTGTGCCATCAATTGAAGCAAAGTCAGTTCAATTCTGTTTCCCCGAAGCTTCAACAGAGCAAGGCGAAGTCGTAACTGTCCTCAGCCGGGCTCCTCCTTGCCTGTGCACCACCGGCACTCAGCTCCGCCACTGCCGCATGTCGCCAGCCCGCCTCAGAGTTCCTCGGCCCCCGTCGGCACTTCCCTCAGCTTTTACTCGGCGCCAGCAACCCATTTTGGCCACCGCCAGCGCCTCTCTGACCGCTTCCCGCCGGCAACGCTGTCGTCCGTACGCCGCCCCGAGTTTCCTCTGTTCTAGTCACCTAGCCTCTGCTCTTCTACATTTCTCCCCCCAGTAAGTCAGTAAGTCACGCTCGCTCGGCTGGCTAACTGGGTGAGCGCTAGAGATGGCAACGGGCATAAACCCGCTGGGTTTTGCTATCCCAAACCCATGCCCATGAAAGTTGGATGTGCCCGCTAAAAAACCCATGCCCGTGACGGGTGCAGATTTTTGCCCAGACCCATGCCCACTGGGTTAACGGGTACCCATGGGTCGCCCGTCGGGTCAGTAATGCGAGCTGCAACAATGGTTAATGGAGAGGAGGAAGAAGTTCACCGGCCATCTTCGTTGGAGCCGGAGGGCAGCGCCATGGCCAAGGGCCTACTGCTGTGATGCGTGTTGGCTGCGGCGTGGGGGCGGTGAGCTGAACTGGAAGGCGAAGTGACGGCGAGGGCGTGCGGGAGGACGAGCGTGCGGCGAGAGTGGCGGGAGCAGGAGCGGGAGCTGCGGGACGGGAGGGCGAGCGCGGAGTGCCAGATGCGCCGCCGCTGCGGCGGCTGTTGAATCGGGGTGGGGACTGGGGAGGAGTGAGTAGTGACCGTGGCGAGTGCTAGCTAGGGTTAGCCGTATGGGTAATGGGGCATTGCCGCATTGAATTTGGGGGCTTGGGGCTAAATGGCTAATGGGCTATGGGCTGGGCTGGTTTGCCTGGGAGCCTAGGTTTATAACTCCTATGGATCGGGTTTATATTACCCATGGGTTTACGGGTTTGGGTACTATAGGAACGTACCCGAACCCGACAGACCTGATGGGTTGGGCTTTTTGCCCATTAAGAGACCCATGAGTTAGGAAATTAACTCAGACCCATGCCCTAATAGAGTAAAAACCCACCGGGTATCGGGTTTTGGGTACCCATTGCCATCTCTAGTGAGCGCTCAGCGCACCAACCCGGGATCGATTGCCCCTCCCGTAGCATTTAGGACATTTAGGTTTTGATTTTCTTTGTTTTGTTGCTAGACTATTTCAAATAAGAAAAATCTGAGATTAATCCATAAAAGATACTAAAATTTATTAGGACATAAAAGAGCTTATTAAATATTTAATCTTGGATTAATCATCATATACTAGTAGCTAATGTGCCTTGAATATTTATTTTAAAGCTTAATTATTAATTAAAGGCATAGTGAGAAATTGAATAAGAATATTGTTTAGGCTTATGCTCTCATCGAATGATGACTTAGCAAATGAAGATTGCCTAAGGAATAAATCATAAGTCCTTGCATATTAGTAAAGGTTATAGAACTAACCACTACATGATTTAAACCATAATCATTATCTCTATGCCCTATCAATTATGAGGATCCTTTTCGACTATTAAATGATTTGAATATTAAGCCACTAACATTTAGACTATAACACTCAAATTAAATTAGAGGATATGTTGTATATAACTGACTTATGTTTAAACTTCAAATAATTATAATTAATTCATTCTAACTCCAAATTGAGTGAAACACATTTCTAAATTTATCCAAAAATCAAAATCTATCCAATGGAGTTGAAATCATGAATTTTGGAGTTATTTGAATTTCCTTGTGAGTGTTTATTTGGTTTGTTGATTTTTATCCAAATTTTCTCGCACGTAAAAATAGCATACAAGGCTCAAGAGGAGGAAGCTGAGGCTAAAGCAACTTTCAACGAACAAGACCAAGCCAACTGCAACCAAGGCGAGTCAATACTTTGATCATGTTGAACCTACATTTTTTGCAAATTATTTCTGTTTTAAATTATCAAATTGCATGCTATTATTTCATATGCAAATTATGTTGCTTTATGAACTCTAGTTACATGCCCATGAATTAGCTTGTTAATATTACACTTTGTTGGAACATTTGAGTATTTGAGCCTTGTCACCCTAGAAAAAATTATAATGATAAAACTTTCAAAAATAAGTCCTTAATTATACGCTATGCTTAGCACTGCTTAGATACTCAGGGGCACCAAAATGCCCCAAGCATCACTTTTAATCATGAGAAACTGATTTGGGCAGTCATGGTGGAAATGACTGGTATATTTTGACATGATTATTTCTTGCTCCCAAAAACCCCAACTAGCTTAAACATCTGGGCGGATGGTATGGGGGCTGGTGTGTGGTGCAGTGGAAGCATGGTGTGTGGAATGTGGTAGAACCGCCCAGATAACTCTAAGCACTAAATCTTGTCATGACCTCCTATGTAAAACAGTGCAACCACAAGTCTGCAAATTGCAACTTGGCTAAGTAAATTTATCGAAACTCCTGGACTCATCTCACCGGTAGTGGAAAGGAGTGGATAACGCAAGGGTAAGTGGAGGCCTAAAGGGACACTGAGTGGAGGGTGAAGTAACTAGTTGTGCTAGCGTTGTGGGGAGTGGAGCTCGAATGCGCTAGTAGTTGTGGTTACATCCCGTGCAACGTATGGGACCCACCGCAAGTGGGAGCAGCCCGTAGGGTGAGATGACAAAATGGGCTAGATACTTTGAAAAGTCACTGTGATGGTCTACTCAACCACGTGACTATGGAATCATGTGGGGTAACGAGCGGATTGTCTCTTGTGGTGAAAGTGTACAAACTCTGCAGAGTCAAAACTATTCGAATAGCCGTGCCCACGGTCAAGGGTGGACATGGAAACTTAACTAGAGATAGCTCTATTTCAAAAACTTTGTGGGTGGAACCAGAAAAGTAGTGGGCAGTGGAAAGCCCGGATTTGTGTTGCCCTGGGTGTCGCCCCAGTGATAATGTAAGCGGCAATAACGCTGAAGATATATCATACAGTGCAGAGATCATGTAATGGTGGATGGTCTCTGGATCATTAATGATAAAGCATTCTTTTACACACATTATGTTTTAGTTCAAAATGCTAGGTCGTAGGCAATTTCTAAGTAGTATATTTAAAAGTAATTTCTGGCAAATAAAATAATCCGAGCCTCCCTTTAATAAGCCATGCATATTACCTATTGCATCTTGTGTACTGGCTCGTGGAGCACGGTGGATTGTGCTCATTCTCGCCTCACCAAAAACAGAAACCGGGAACCAGGACCATTATGCGCATGAAGATACCCCTACCATAGATGGAGGAAACAACGACGGGAATTAGGACGACTTCTGTGGTTTTTGGTTCCTAGGCAATTAGACCATGGAGTGGTGTGCCTATAAATATTGCCTAAGTCTAGGTAATATTCATACGACACACATTTACCCCCAGTCGCTTGCCTGTGGACTAAGGCCTTACTTTGCTTTTGCTTCCGCTACTGCTCTTTTGTAATGTAAACATTTGGCCTATCCGGCCCTTATGTAAAACAGTTGCCCTTAAGCCTAGCCTGAAACAAATCATATTTAGAACATGCTCTAGAAGAATTAGACTTAAGCTTTTCAATTTCATCACTTGCAAGTCTTAATTTCTCATCACAAGAGTCATGTGCCACATTTAATTCTTCAAGTTTAGCGGTTACATCACTAAGTTGAACCAATTTTGATGCATTAATTGACCTATAAGTTTCCAACTCAAAATATAAAATTTGGCAAAACTCGCAAGAATCACCTTCAGGAATAGAAGCTTTAAGTCTATTAATCTCAGGATTCAGGCTTTCGACAACAAAATTATTTTCTTTCAATTTCTTTCTAGTCTTTTTCAGTTCCATAGCAAGTCTAACTATACCATGTTTAAGCTGAGCATATGATGGTCTTACCTCATCAGGATCACTGTAGATGTCATCACTGTTATTGCTATTGGCGATAAAGCATATATCTGTGAAGTCATTGATGCTCTTTTTCTTGCCTTTGGCTTCATCATTGTTGTGGTCATCGTCGCAACTCTCAGAATCCACATCGCTCAGATCAAGATTCTTGATAGCTGCTAAAGCTCTGCGATGCAAGGATCTACCCTTGGTGTTACTTTGGAATGTCGATGATGATAAATCTTGACTTCCTAGATCACCTTCCCCTGGAGTTTAGAGCAATCCATCTTAATGTGATCTGGCTCGCTACACTCATAGCATCTAACGGGACTTGAACCACCTCCTCGCTTCCTCATCCTCACGCTGTTGAGATCCCTGTATGATCATGATGAGATTAGGACCAAGTACTCTTCGGGTAGCTACTTGAATTGTTCTTCTGAAAAGGAAGTCAGAGCAGACGAGGAAACACAAGGTATTGTACTTGATGAAGCAGCCTGCATGGGGTTAGTCACAAGTGCTAAAGATGAAGATTTATCAGTCTTAGATGGCAAAGCTTTCATCTCATAGGTTTTCAATTTAGAGTACAGATCATCTATGGTTAGAGTATCTAGATCGACAGTTTGATTAATACTCGTGATGACCCTCAACCACTCGGACCCTAAAGACCTCAAAATTTTAGTTGTGTTATCTCCATCAGCAGAAACAACACCAACTCCACTCAGGTTGCTCAAAATCTTTTCAAAACGAGCAAAATTTCATCTATAGATTCATCAAGTTTCATAGCAAAATCCGAGTGCTTTTAGATAAAGATGCTTATGCACTTTCTTAATCTTACTCGTTCCTTCATGATAATTGCAAAGAGTTTTGAAGATTAAGTTAGCAGAAGCAATATAAGCTACACAATCAAATTCTTTGCAGGAAATTCATTGAAAGAGCAAGTTATGTGTAACATCCCAAAATTTTGAAATTTGAAAATGTGAAGCTTTTGAATTATTTTGCAATATGTTTTATTTGAATTTGGAGTTTATGATGTTTTTCTGGGAAATTTGGTGAAGGTTCCAAAAGTTAAAAGGATCCAGAAGAAGCAAACATACTTAATTAATAGAAAATCAAGATTTAAAATGCGAATCTGAAAAGATGATCCAGTATAAAAAGAGAGAAACCTGAGTTAAAAATATAAAATCTCATTTTGAAAATAATGGCATAAATAGTAATAAAAGCGGATGAACAAAATACAAACACACATACATATATACATACATGTGTATACATAAATTGTACAAGAAAGAGTTTAGCAATAGGAAATAATATATATATATATATATACGTATACCTATAACAGACACAATAATAATAATCGAAACTCTCATTTAATATCTAAAAATTTAAAGCTTAAATTCTAAATGTCATGCAAAAATCAGTAATCATCAATTTGAAACAAAAATTTAAAATTAAAATTCAGAATTCCAATTCTCAGGTTTTCCTCTCCTTTTCTCTCTATGCCTTGTGGGCCCAGCCCTTTTCTCTCTCTCCTCTCCCTTCCCTCCTACTGTTATTCTCTTCCCCAGTGCGCCCGCGCCACCCTCTGCCGTGCGCAGCTCCCCTCCGCCCCGTGGCATACATGCGCCTGCCTCCGCCCACGGTCTTCTCTGTCGTCGCCTCCAGTTTTCCCCGCGGCTCTCCTCCCCATAAGAAGCATCCCGCACCCTTCATTCCTCCCCGCGCTGCCCACTGTCCTCCCTCCCCTCCTCTGCCTCTTCTTTCGCCCAAGCCCACCGCCTCCTCGCCATTCCGGAGCTCCGGTGCATCCCCCCTCGATCCAATCAAACCGACATGTTCGCCCGAGCCTCTAGTCCCTTCCCTCCGGCCTAATTGGAAAGCGCTGCACCAAGCTCGCCGGAGCGACCATCTTCCCCGTCGTCGGTCGAAATCTCTGCCGCCAGCGCCACCTCCTCCTCAAACAACCATTCTTCGATTCCGCGCGCGGAGAGTGACATCTCGTCAGCCCGAAGCCTCCCCGACAGTCGACCGGGCGCCCTCCCTCGCCGGAGTGACCCCTCCGCGTGAGCCCTTCCCGCGCCATCACCGACCTCCGCCGCCAGCTCCCCTCGGCACACCTCCCGCTGAGCTAGCTCATGGGTAAGCCTCCCCTGAACCCCCCAATGCTCGTGTGGGCTTCGGTTTCCCTCCTCCTCCCCGCCGGCGCCGCCGCCCCGAGTCCATCTCCCCGCCTGCCGCCCTGCGCCGTCGCCCTCCCATCTCGCCGCCGCTCCGGTCAAAGCATCGCCCCCATCCTCCTCCCTACCTTCCCCGGAGTCCATTTCATGGGTCGCGGCCTCCCTTTGGCTGCCCCCTCGCCGACGATGCCACCCTCTGCCCCAAGCCAGCGCCTCCCCTGTTCAGCCGAACGGGAGCTCTGCCTCACCCGCGTAGCATCTAGTAAATATTTCCCCCTCTTCTGTCACAAACGAGCGGCAGCTCGGTTGGTTAGCCCAGCCACTAGATACACATGCAGTCCCGAGTTTGATTCAGCCGGCCGCACCCCCTTTTCCCCCATTTTTTTTGTGGTCCATTTCATGTAACAAAAATCAAGGAAAATAGAGAATAATCTAGGGAATGTAATAAATTTTATTAGGATGTAAATGAGATTATTTAAGATTTAAATTTGAATTAGTTATCATATATGAATACTTAATGTGGGATGCATAATTGAATTAAAAGGATAAATATTAATTGGGGCATTAATAAAAGATGGTTACACCTAAAATCCAAAGATAATGGAGGTATGCACAAATAGAATTTAAATATACATCCGAGTATAGAGCTATATGTAAATAATCAAGTGGCTAATGGAAACTAATTTAGTAGCACATAAAACAAGATGCAATATTAATTGTACCTCTAGAACCCGAGTTTATGAACGTCTAGAAATGTTTAAAGAAAAATCCGGACTAGGTACTTGTAAGAAAGAATTTATGTATGATAATCATAATAACACTATAATAGTAACTAAAATGTACATAAAATATTTGCGATACCTAAACCGAAGGGCATCTTTAACTAAATTCATGTTGGTACGTTTATTAAAATCCCTAGGTCATTTGTAAATAAAATAATCTCACCACTTGGCATTATTAGCACAACCTAAAATAATACATCTTGAATTACTAAAAATGTAAGCTATAAGATTAATGCGGCAAGCTAGAAATCATATACAACGTGTATATAACTCATGCCCTAACTCTTAAAAGCTAACGCTAGATGAGACAATATCCTACACCCCACTACAGTCTTAGATCTACCCATAGGTCTAACCTAGCTCAGGGAACTTCCTTGATAAACACAAAAATAATAAAATGGATTATTAATAAAAAGATCAAGTTATCGTATCCTACCACCAACCTTGTCTCAAATCGCTCGAATCATTCATTAACTCCTAATAAAACTAAATTGAGTTTATTCGGATTTATTTGGATCTTTTGAGTTATTTGCTTTTATTTGGATTCAGTCGTTTGTAGCGTAATTAGAAATTGGAAGTCGTGAAGACTCATTAGATCAAGCGAGATCAAGTTCGAAGTGAAGATAGAGACCAAAAGCTCAAGAGAAAGCATCGTGTGAGCTCAAGTCTGCGGTAAACTGCGTCAGGCGAGTCAATACTTTGATCATGTTAGACCTACATTTTCTGCAAATTATTTTTATTTAAATTATCAAATTGCATGCTGTTATTTTATATGCAAATACATGTTTAATTTAAGATTTTAGTTATATGCCCATTGTTTGCTTGATTAATATTACACCTCCTTTGGAATACTTGAATATGTGAACCTTGTCGCCCTAGCAAAATTATAATGGTAACTTTTGAAAATAAGTCCCTAATTATATGCCATGCTTAGTACTGCATAAATACTCAGGGGCACTGAAATGCCTCAAACATCATTGTCATTTTAAATAATGAGAAACTGGTTTGGGCAGTCATGGTGGGAATGACTGGTATGTTTTGACATGATTATTTTATGCTCCCCAAAAATCCTAACTTGCTTAAATATCTGAGCGGATGGTTTGGGGGCTGGTATATGGTGCGGTGGGAGCACAAATTATGGAGTGTGGTAGAACCGCTCAGATACCACTAAGGACTGAATCTTGTCATGACCTCCTGTGTAAAACAGTACAACCACAAGTCTGTAAAATACAACTTGGCTAAGTAAATTTATCGAAACCCCCGGACTCATCTCACCGGTAGTGGACAGGAGTGGATATGCAAGGGCAAGGGGAGGCCTAAAGGGACACCGAGTGGAGGGTGAAGTTTCCCAGTCGTACTAGCGCAGAGGGGAGTGGAGCCCGTACGCTAGTAGCCATGGGGAACATCCCGTGCAACGTATGGGACCCACCGCAAGTGGGAACGGCCCATAGGGTGAGATGATAAAAGAGACTAGATACTTTGAAAAGTCACTGTGATGGTCTGCTCAACCACACTTCTAAGGAATCATGTGGGGCAATGAGTTGATTGTCTCTTGTGGTGAAAGTGTACAAACTCTGTAGAGTCAAAACTATTCGAATAGCCATGCCCACGGTCAAGGGCAGACATGGGAACTTAACCAGATATAGTTCTATTTCAAAAACTTTGTGGGTGGGAATGGAAAAGTGGAAGGGCAGCGGGAAGCCCTGATTTGAATTGTCCTGGGTGTCGTCCCAGTGGTAAGTTAAGCGGCTATAACGCTGAAAGATGCTTTTTGTAGGGGTGGCCCCCACCTAAGCCCAGCAGGCCTGTTAGGAGGTTATAAGAACCAGAGTAACATGTGTAATGACTCAAATGCCCCTAAGGGGGATGTACGGATGTAAGGGCATAATTGTAAAAGTATACTCCATATGAATATATATCAGGATGAGGGGGAGGGTAAAAGAGAACACTCCCACCTCTCCACTACCATCTCTCTCTCTGTTTGGTCAGTAACCACAACAGTTGGCGCCGTCCGTGGGGAGGACAAGGACAAGCCTGAAGACCGAAGAAGGATGGCACCGAAAAAAGCTTCATCAGCGGCGGCGAAGGGAAAGAAGACGGCTGGGTCGGAGCGGCGCGTGAATACCAGGGCTTCGGCATCGGCCGCCGAAGGAGCTGGCGGCGGCGTAGGCGCAGTGGTCGCGGGCGTCGACGCTCGCGCTACAACGACCGACCCCGCCAGCACCGCTACAACGACATCCAACCCCGTCGCTGGCACTACAACGACCGACCCCGCCAGCGCCGCTACAACGACATCCAACCCCGTCGCTGGCACTACAACGACCGACCCCGCCAGCGCCGCTACAACGACATCCAACCCCGTCGCTGGCACTGCAACGACAGCCCCCGCCACCCTCGCCGGCAGCGCGGATCAGACGGCTGGGGGTAGCCGCAACAAAGCATCCGGCGGATCCGGAGATCGTGAGGCGATGGTCCCTGCACCGACCCGTTCGCTAGGTGTTCCGGCGGCCCCGACAGCACCTGCGGTGGAAAGCGCCCTACTAGCAGCCCTCAACGCGTTCCAGCAGAAACTAGGGGACCTTCGCGGAGCCGTCCGAGATATACAAGAGACTCGGAGCCAGCAGGCCGCGCCAGTAATCGCGCCCGAGCCCACGCCGGAGAGGGCGGACAGCCGCGAAGACCCCACGTCTAGCCGCGTGCCGCTGCGACGCGTAGATCCGGAGTCCCCGCTTTCGGCGGGGCTGCAGCAGGCGGCGTGGCCCGAAGACTTCAAGTTCCCTAGCGTCGTCGACCCGTACAAAGGCAACACGGATCCCCGCGAGTTCGTGCGCGTGTACGAAACCGCGATCGAGGCCGCGGGCGGAGACGACACCACGAAGGCGAAGGGACTCCCCCTCGCGCTACAAGGAGTGGCGCTCTCTTGGTTTTTTACCATAGAGCCGGGCTCCATCTACGCGTGGGAGCAGCTCCGCGACCGTCTTCACAACAACTTCCAGGGAAACTATGTCGAGCGAGTCGACGCGGACCAACTCTTCGCTGTGAAGCAAAAGCCCTCGGAGAAGCTTCGGGACTACTTCAAGCGCTTCGCCAAGATTCGATGCCAAGTGAAAGACGTTAATGAAACCACCGTCATTAATGCAGCCATACAGGGCCTTCGTCCGGGCCCGATGGCCGAGTACAATGCGCGAAAGCCGATCAAGACGGTGGCGAAGCTCTTCGACAAAATGGACGAGTATGCGCGGGCGGAGGAGGATGCGCGAAGACGCAGCATTACCGCCCTCGACCTCGCCCATGAGGAGCGCCCCCCGCGCGAGGTGGGGGCGGGTGGTCCCTCCTCGAAGCAGGGCCGCAGCCGAGAGCCCCGAGGAGGCCCTCCCCAAGGCAGCGATACCGGGGTACAGGAAGGCTCTTCAAGGAGCAGGCATAAACCTCGGCGCCACCAACGCAGGTCACAGGCGGCCCATCATGTCCTCGAAACCGAGAGCGCCCGCCAAGGACCCGACCCCGCCTCATGGAGGGGAGATCGGGGATCGGAAGGCGGACTTGGTTGCGGCGGCCCACCCCACGCAGAACAAGAGCTCCTACATTATGGCAAGTGGTGCGAGGTACACGGCTACGGTGATCATTACACAAGGGCATGCACCGCGGTTATGGAGCTGCGGAGGGTGACGGCCGGGTCTCGGGCTCTGCCTCCTCGGCCCCTCGCCGGAGCCCGCGTGGGGCACCCAAGGGGTAGCCCCCTGCGAGCCACCGCAGCGGAGGGCGCGCAGCATCGCACCGTCAACATCATCACCGGAGGTTCCTCTTCAAGGGCCCCCGGGGAGCAGCCGCAATCGTGGATGCCGCCCTGCAACATCACCTTCGACTTGAACGACGCCAGGGGTGTGGAGTACCCTCACCAAGACCCTCTGGTCATCCAGGCCCTCATAGCACGTTGTGACGTCAGGCGCGTCCTTGTCGACGGGGGAAGCTCCGCGAATATCCTGTTCGCAGAGGCCCTCGACCATATGGGGATCCCCCGTAGCCGGCTAGAGCAGCCAGGAGCTCCACTTCAAGGCTTCGGAGGTCAACCGCTGCAGGCCCTGGGGCACGTGTCCCTTCCGGTCACTTTCCGTCAGGAGGGCAACAAGGGTAACATCCGGACCGAGCATGTCATCTTCGACGTCGTGGATATCCCACATCCTTACAACGCCATACTGGGGCGACCCCCCATCAACTCTTTCGAGGCGATCCCACACTACGCGTTTTTGTGTGTGAAGCTCCCGGGCCCGGAGGGTGTTATCACCGTCTTCGGCGATCAGGACCTGGCCAGGTGTGCTGAGGTCGGCAGCTGAGTTCCGCATCGCCCGGTGCACGCCCTCTCCGACACGCTCGGCGATGGGCCCTCCGCCCCCGGGTGGACGCCCAAGCCTCGGCCCGAGGGCGGAATCAAGAAGGTGCCGCTCCAGGCGGAGGGACAGTTTGTGTCCATCGGCGAGGGGCTCCCCCCGGGGGTCGAACGGGATCTGCTCCGAGTGCTTTAGAACAACATTGACATTTTCGCATGGTCCCCGGAGGACATCAAGGGCGTAGACCAAGCGGTAATCGAGCATCGCTTGGCGGTCCGCCCCGACGCCAAGCCGGTCAAGCAAAGGCTTCGGCGTATGTCGATGGATCAGCAGCAGGCGGCCAAAACAGAGGTGGCAAAGCTTCTTCGGGCCGGGGTCATTCGCGAGGTCCACCATCCAGAGTGGCTCGCTAACCCGGTACTAGTCAAAAAGGCCAGCGGGGCCTGGCGTATGTGCATCGACTTCACAGCGCTAAACAAGGCGTGCCCAAAGGACAATTACCCCTTGCCGCGCATCGATCAGCTGGTCGACGCCACCGCTGGGTGCGAACTAATGAGTTTCCTGGACGCCTATTCCGGCTACCACCAGGTATACATGGCCGAAGACGACGAGGAGAAGACCAGTTTCATCACACCACTTGGGACGTTCTGCTTCGTCAGAATGCCCTTTGGCTTGAAGAACGCAGACGCTACCTTTACCCGCCTCGTCGCTATTGCCCTGGCCGCCCAGCTCGGGAGGAACGTCGAAGCTTACGTCGACGATGTGGTGGTCAAAACCCGGCAACTTGCTCTGCATGGCCGGGACCTCCAGGAGACCTTCGACAACCTTCGGAAGGCGGGCATCAAGCTCAACCCCGACAAATGTGTCTTCGGGGTGCAGGCGGGCAAACTCCTAGGTTTCCTCGTGTCCGGACGGGGAATCCAGGTGAACCCCGACAAAGTAGACGCCATCCTGGGTATGGAGCCGCCCAAGACAACGAGGGAGGTCCAGAGGCTGGCGGGCCGCATGGCAGCACTAAGCTGCTTCCTATCCAGGGCGGCGGAGCGGGGCCTGCCGTTCTTCAAGACACTCCGCGGGTGCGACGGATTTCGTTGCGACGGCGATTGCGCGAAGGCCTTCAACGAGCTCAAGGAGCACCTGGCAAGCCTCCCCACTCTGGTCGCCCCAGCACCAGAGGCTCCCTCCTGCTCTATCTGGCCGCGTCAGCCACCGCGGTCAGCGCCGTCCTCGTCTTAGAGGAAGGCGCCATGCAGCGGCCCGTATACTTTGTCTCTGAAGCCCTCCAAGGCGCCAAGACAAGATACACGGAGCTTGAGAAGCTCGCCTACGCGCTGGTCATGGCCTCCAGGAAACTTCGGCATTATTTTCTGGCCCACCCGATCACAGTGCCTTCCTCATTCCCCCTGGCAGAGATGTTACACAATAAGGAGTCCACAGGGCGCATCGGCAAATGGGCCACCGAGCTCGCTCCCTTGTCCTTGGCATATGCCTCACGAACGGCAATCAAATCCCAAGTCCTTGCGGATTTTCTCACCGAATGGACCCCCCCGGCCCAACCCGTCCAAACGCACGATGACCCCGTCTGGACGCTCACCATTGACGGAGCTTACAGCGTCGCGGGCGCGGGCGTAGGTGCGGTGATCGTCACGCCCGAAGGACAGCGTCTGCTATACTCGGCGCGCCTTGCCTTCCCCGCTATCAACAACACGGCTGAGTACGAGGCGCTGCTCTTTGGCCTGACGAAGCTCAAGGCAGTCGGCGCGAGACGGGTGCTAGTCCGCACCGACTCGCGCTTGGTGGCTGGTCATGTGGACAAGTCATATCAAGCCAAGGACCCTGAGTTGGCCAAGTACCTTGCGGCCGTGAGAGCGAGGGAAAGACACTTTTTGGGCGTCACCGTCAAGGCCATCCCCCGCGCGGAGAATGAGCAGGCCGACGCCCTCGCTAAGGCGGCCAGCCAGCAACTGCCCCCCTGATGGGGCGTTTTACGAAATATTATTGCAGGCGGCCATCGCGCAGGACAACCGGGACGCGGCACTTGTCCACCACATCGACCGGCCAGGTGACTGGCGAGAGCCCATCTTCAATTTCTTGCAAGGCATCGCCGAGCCGGAGAACCCCGCCGAGCTTCGGCGTTTGCAGCACCACGCAAGATCCTTCCAGGTGTTCGAAGGGCTACTCTACAAGAGAGGGGTTTGCGCACCGCTCCTGCGCTGCCTCTCGAATGAGGGAGGAAAGGAGCTCCTTGCGGAGATCCACGCGGGCGCGTGCGGGTCCCACCTGGCACTGAGGTCGTTAGTCAGCAAGGCGTTCAGACAAGGCTTCTACTGGCCAACTGCCATCACCGACGACCAGGACCTCGTCCGTCGGTGCCAAGGGTGCCAGTGGATGGCACGCATCGTCCGCAGGCCCCCGACGAGCCTCAACCCCATTCCTCCGGTGTGGCCACTGGCACGCTGGGGCGTCGACATAGTAGGACCACTGGCCCGGGCTCCAGGGGACCTGCGGTTCATGGTAGTCACGCTGGAGTATTTCTCCAGATGGCCGGAAGCAGTCGCCCTGGCTGAAGTAACCTCTGCGGCCATACAGCGCTTCCTCTGGCAAAACATCATATGTCGCTTCGGCGTGCCCCGGGAGCTCACGGTCGACAACGGCCTGCAGTTCGACGCCACCCTTTTCAAAGAATATTGTGACAGCATGGGCATCACCCTTCGATTCGCCTCGGTAGGGCATCCCCAGTCCAACGGGGCGGTCGAACGGGCGAATGGCGCCATCTCCGCTGCCATCAAAAAGCGCCTGGTCGGGTTGCCGAAGGGCAAGTGGCCAAGCAAGCTTCACAGTGTTCTTTGGTCGCTTCGCACAACGGTAACACATCCAACGGGTTTCACGCCGTTCAAGCTCCTTTTCGGCGACGAAGCAGTAACGCCAGAGGAAATCAAGGCTGGCTCGCGGAGGGTCCTCGTTCAAGCACCCGAAGAGGAGCGCCGTGTGTCCTTGGACCTCCTCGACGGGCTACGGGCAGATGCGGCCCACCATGTCGAGAAGTATGCGCGGCAGACAATGCGTACTCAGGACCGCTCTATATGCCCGCGGGGATTCAAGCCTGGGGATCTCATTCTCAGAGTGGCGCTCCAGGCGGAGACCGCTGGCAAGCTGGAGTCCAAGTGGGAAGGCCCGTACATCGTAATGGAAGCATTGCCGAAGGGGGCGTACCGCCTCGCCATGCTCGAAGGACAAGCCCTCCGACACACATGGAATGCGGACAGGTTGCGGCGATACTACGCCTAGAAGCAGGACGACAAGCGTAGAGCCACCAGCCCCTGGTTGTACAATGCTCGCCCGCGCAAAACGGGAGTTCAATAAAGATTGCTGTTCCCAGAGCATTGTCTGTCCGCGCTGCGCAGAGCAAAGTCCACGGACTCTAAATAAGACGTAGCGTCGAGGTCCGCCTCCGCACGCGCGAGTCTTCGGACTATAAAGGAAGTCGTAGCGTCGAGGTTCATCTCCGCACGCGCCAGTCCACGGACTCTAAATAAGACGTAGCGTCGAGGTCCGCCTCCGCACGCGCGAGTCTCCGGACTATAAAGGAAGTCGTAGCGTCGAGGTTCACCTCCGCACGCGCCAGTCCACGGACTCTAAATAATACGTAGCGTCGAGGTCCGCCTCCGCACGCGCGAGTCTCCGGACTATAAAGGAAGTCGTAGCGTCGAGGTTCGCCTCCGCACGCGCCCGTCCACGGACTCTAAATAAGACACAACGGGGGGACGCCCTCGCGCGCACCAGTCTACGGACTCTAAATGAAGTCGTAGCGTCGAGGTTCGCTTCCGCACGCGCCAGTCCACAGACTCTAAATAAGACGTAGCGTCGAGGTCCGCCTCCGCACGCGCGAGTCTCCGGACTATAAAGGAAGTCGTAGCGTCGAGGTTCGCCTCTGCACGCGCCAGTCCACGGACTCTAACTAAGACGTAGCGTCGAGGTCCGCCTCCGCACGCGCGAGTCTCCAGACTATAAAAGAAGTCGTAGCGTCGAGGTTCGCCTCCGCACGCGCCAGTCCACTGACTCTAAATAAGACGTAGTGTCGAGGTCCGCCTCCGCACGCGCGAGTCTCCGGACTATAAAGGAAGTCGTAGCGTCGAGGTTCGCCTCCGCACGCGCCAGTCCACGGACTCTAAATAAGACGTAGCGTCGAGGTCCGCCTCTGCACGCGCGAGTCTCCGGACTATAAAGGAAGTCGTAGCGTCGAGGTTCGCCTCCGCACGCGCCAGTCCACGGACTCTAAATAAGACGTAGCGTCGAGGTCCGCCTCTGCACGCGCGAGTCTCCGGACTATAAAGGAAGTCGTAGCGTCGAGGTTCGCCTCCGCACGCGCCAGTCCACGGACTCTAAATAAGACGTAGCGTCGAGGTCCGCCTCCGCACGCGCGAGTCTCCGGACTATAAAGGAAGTCGTAGCGTCGAGGTCCGCCTCCGCACGCGCCATGTAACATCCTGAAATTTTAAAATTTGAAAATATGAAGTTTTTAAAATATTTCACAATTTGATCTGTTGAAATTTGGAGTTTATGGCGATTTTTCGGATTTTGGTTGAGATTCCAAAAATTTAAGAAGCTCAAAAAGAAACAAACATTAGCAATACCCTAAAAAGGAAATGTGCAAATAATAGAAAGATAAATTTCAAATATAAATCTGGAAAGATGATCCAGTATAAGGAGAGAGAGATTTAAATTAAAGTATATAAATTTCATTTTTACCATAGGATTACAAAGGAGCAACAGAAATAAATATATAAGTCACATGCAAATGTGTATATATATATGCTTGTATATATGTATATATGAAAATATAAAATAAATAGCAATGAAATAAAACAAAACAAAAAAATGGGAGGGGGAAACAGACCGGCCGATTGGCTCGGCCCAGCGCTTCCCGCGCCCCCCTCCGCTCGACCCAGCCCGCCTCCCTCCGCGCGACGCACTGCGCTGCGGGCCCGCCTCCATTCCCGCGTTTTCCCCTCTGGCGCGTGGCCCCGCCCGCACCGCGCTCTCCCCTCTCTGGCCAGCGGGCCTGCTCCACCCCGCGCCCCACCCGCACGCCTCTCTCTCCCCCGCGCCTGTGCTTCCTTCTCCCTCCTTTCTTTCTGCGGCGGAGCCATCGTCCGCGTCGCCCTCCTCTTCTCTCCCCTTTCTCTGCCCGCGCGTGCTCTGCTCTCTCTGCAGTGGCAGCACACTCGAGCCCCGTGCATGCCACGTCCCGTCGCCGCTCTCGGCCCTTTGCGCAGCGCCGCTCGCCCCGTCACCTCGCCCTGACCAACCCGGCGCACGCCGAGCCCCACGCTCGGGCAAGGACCGGAGGACCTCCACCCCGCCGCCCGGTTCTTGCCCGCCGGACCTCCGCCTTCGCGCCTCTCCCGCCTCTCTGCGCCTACAAAAGCGCCACTTCCCCTTTTTCCCCCTTGCTCCTTCTTCCGCCCAGCGCCCGCAAGCCGCCACCCGCCTCCTCGCCATTTTCGGCCAAGGCGACCGCGTTGCGGTGTGCTTCTGTGCCCTAGCTACTTCCTCTCCGAAGTAATCGGAGAACCCCCGTCGGAGTTCGCCACACGGCCGGTTTCCCTCGCCGCCGACCGAAGCCGCCTTCCCCGACACCGTTGCTCCCTCAAGGCATCCCCGGTTGATTCCTCGCCCTGGGAGTATCTCGACAACGCCCCGAATCCCCGCCAACCTCCGGTCAAGCCTCCCCTCGCCGGAGCTCCTCCCTCCACGGTGGTCTCCCCGCGCCGCCATAGGCCACCGTCGCCAGCTCACCTCCGCCCCTTTTCTCCACGGCCAACTTATTGGTAAGCCTCCCTGTATACCCCTAAAGCTCACTCACACCTCAGTTTTTCCTCTCCTCTACGCCGGCGCCACCGCCCCCTTTCTATCCCACCGCCGGCCGCCCTGCACTGCCGCCGCCAGCCCGCTCTAGCGCCTCTCGGCCGGAGCTGCCACTTCCAAAGGCTTCCCCTCCTCGCCGGGCTCCCATTTTGACTGTCGCCGCCGCCTCCCCAAACGCTCCTCGCCGGTGACGCCGTCGGCCATGTGGCGCTCCGAGCTCCTCTGTTCTACCCAGGCAGTGGCTCGCTTCTTCTGGCTTGTTTTCCCCTTCAGCTGGCGAGTGGGCCGCCGCCCGGCTGGTCACCCCAGCCAATCCTCAACCGAAGATCCTGAGTTCGATCCTCCCCCCTAGCGCATTTCTTTCTTCCTTTGTTTTGTTTTTGTTAATTATTTCAATTAAGGAAAAGCTAAGGCAGATAATTAGGAAATAATCTCAGGAAGTTAAGAAAATCAATTTAGGTTCAAATAAGATTTACCTATACCTCAAATATAGAGTTATGTGCATATGGACAATTAAGTGATTCAGAAAAATGATGAATTAGTTTAGGAAGGCCGACAAATTTGACTAGGATGTAAGTGAAATTATTTAAGATTTAATAATTATTTAGTTACCATACATGAATAATCATTGTGCCTTTGTTAATTGTTTTACATCCGAAAATTGATAAAAGGACATTAATAAGAGATGGTTTGATATAAACGTCAATGCACCGCAAAAACCTTAACTCAAGTAAAAATAAGGATTTGAATTGAAGATTGCCCTTGATAATAACTAAAACATGTGCTCCCACCTTTAACATGCCCCCTAAATAAATACCAATGGTGAAATTTAAACAAATAGCATATCACGCTGTCTAAACATATAAATATATATGTATGCGATCTTTTATTTAAAACCTACCTTGCGCCAAACAACTAAAGATACATAAAATGATAACAACTTTTAATCAGAAGAATGATTTAGGTAGAAATATCATGTTAGGTATGTATATATAAATATATATACTTGCGGCAATAATAATAAGGAAACCCTTAGACGATTTGTAAATGCACTAATCACATGAATATCTCTTTACCATGACCCATCCCTTGACCTCCATTTTGACAGTTTCATGCCATTTCCCACTTCACTCCACCCAATGCAACTCCGACAATACTCCGCACTCAATCAACCTTGCCTCAAATCGCTCATTCAACTATACTAAAGATTAATCAAGCTCAGTTGGATTTATTTGGACCTTTTGAGTTATTTGCATTTATTTGGATTCAGTTGTTTGTCGCGTAATTAGAAGTGGAGTCCGGAAGAGCTAGGGGAATCAAGTAAGAACCAGATCCAGATAAAGACGAAGACCAGAAATTCAAGCTCATCGCATGAGGCAACCTTGTGTGAGCTCAAGACCGCGGAAAACCGCGCCAGGCGAGTCAATACTTTGATCATGTTGAACCTACATTTTCTGCAAATTATTTTTGTTTAAATTATCAAATTGCATGCTGTTATCTTATATGTCAATACATGTTTAATTTAAGATTTTAGTTATATGCCCATTGTTTGCTTGATTAATATTACACCTCCTTTGGAAGCATTGAATATGTGAACCTTGTCGCCCTAGCAAAATTATAATGGTAACTTTTGAAAATAAGTCCCTAAGTATATGCCATGCTTAGTACTGCATAAATACTCAGGGGCACTGAAATGTCCCAAACATCATTGTCATTTGAAATCATGAGAAACTGGTTTGGGCAGTCATGGTGGGAATGACTGGTATATTTTGACATGATTATTTTATGCTCCCAAAAATCCCAACTTGCCTAAATATCTGAGCGGATGGTTTGGGGGCTGGTATGTGGTGCGGTGGGAGCACAAATTATGGAGTGTGGTAGAACCGCTCAGATAATACTAAGGACTGAATCTTGTGATGACCTCCTGATGTAAAACAGTACAACCACAAGTCTATAATGGGTACGACCTAGCTGAATAACTTGCAAGGGTTTAGTTCAGATGTCACCGAGGAAAGTGGGTGCCAGGGTGTACTGGTTTACTCACAGTGAGGCACAGGGTGTACTGTACTCGCACGGCGCAAGAGGGGGCTTCTGACTGTGGTGGTGTAACCCTTCAGCGGTGAAACCTCAGCGTGGGTGGTGTCTAGCTAGATCGGAGTAAGGTAAAGGCTTTGTGATAAATTATCTGGGTCTCATGCCTAAGGAAGCATGTTGGCAAAAAGGATAGTTCATCTCTTGTGGTGAAAGTGTACAAACTCTGCAGAGTCAAAACTATTCGAATAGCCGTGCCCACGGTCAAGGGCGGACATGGGAACTTACTCGAGATAGTTCTATTTAAAAATGTTTGGAAAATGGGAATGGAAAAGTGGAGGGCAGCGGAAAGCCCTGATTTGAGTTGTCCTGGGTGTCGTCCCAGTGGTAAGTTAAGCGGCTATAACGCTGAAAGATGTTATACGGTGTGATGCCGTATATATGGAAAAATTATGGTGATATTAGGCATATGGTGTGATGCCATATGTATGGAAATTCATGTTAATATTCCTTGAACATTATGTTTTGTTCCAAAGCTGCTAGGTCTCAGGAAATTTTATGTATTGTATTTTGAATGGTGGCATTACTAATCTTACAACCTAAAATATGGGTGGAATAAACAGGGTTGTGGGTAAAGGAGATGGATGATTGTAGTACGTACTTAAAGGTATTGGTGGATTTATGTCGATCATAAATAAGAAAGGATAGTGTGGGTTCTGGGAGAAATAAATTAGTGGGGTCCCGTTGAATAGATAGGTTAGATAAATGATCTAATTGAATTTTTAGGAAATTGGAAAAATAATACAAGTATGGGAGTATAATTCTTGATTAGCGATATTCTTGGTGGATATATATAATAGTGAATCGTATACTTGGTCAATGCTATTCTTGGTGGATGTATACTCAATGAGTTTGGAGAATTAGGGAGTGCAAAGGTAAATTGCTGGGTTACTACACTAGAGATTAATATAAATTCTTGGAAGATATTGGTGATAATGGGAATTAATAGGAGATGACCAGTTACTAGAGGGATGAATTGAATTTCTGAGAAGATTGGAGGATTCATAACAATTAGTGGATTATAATCTTGGTAAATTGAATTTTCGGTGGAGGTATATTTGTGGATTAGCTAGTGATAGATAATGGAAAATGAGATTGATTATTGGATTATGGTTTTGAATCAATGACGAAAAGGATTGAATACGAATGATATCGGTGGATTTGAAAGTAATTATGTTAGGGAATCATTAGAATTCAGAGGTGAGGAGCTGATGAGTAGTAATGACAGGACTGGATTTTTAGTAATTCAAAATACAAAGTATGATCGGTGGATTAAATAAATGATGACACTTGTTGTTAGGAGTTTTAGGCAGCAGTCATTAAAGAAGGTGCATTTTCTGTAGATTAGGTCAATTTTGGCCATTGTAGTGTGGAGTTAGGTAGCAACTATAACACTGTAATTGAGCAATGGTAATAATGCTACTAAAGGCGATTTTGGCAAATAAAAATAACCCGAGCCTCTCCTTTGTTAAGCCATGCATACTATTTAATTGCATTCTGTGTATTGGCTCGCGGAGCACGGGGTCGGAGTGCTCACGCTCGCTTTTGCGACAAAATTTAGATTCAGGAATCAAATTACCTCGCCTCAGCAACAAGATTGTACAAGCTGGCCGAGAAGATGAAGATGTCAATGGCTAGGTCGCGAACCTCCAGTTGGCTGCCTGTGGGCATGTCCTGAAGGTCCCACCTGTGTGCTTCGTTCTTCCGCTGCTGCAATTTATTGATTTCGGCCTAATCGGCCCATGAGTAAGTCTACTATTATATTTACGCTTCCGCATGTTATGTATTTTGATATTCATTTCTGTAACTGTGAGCACTATCTACTGATCCAGGGAATAGTGCAGTAATCACAGAGGAATCCGGATATTAATATCTGGGTCCTTACAGGGATGGTATCAGAGCATATCGACTGCAGGTCGTGACCTAGTTAGCCTGGCCGTTAGTTTCATGACTAGAAATAATTCTTTATAAATACTATTTCCAAAGATATAAGTTATACCGCTCATTCTTATCTCTCTTAGATGATTCTTTCTCATCCAAATGCTGCCTTAGCCATTTTTACATCTAAAGCTCCCTTACCCCTAAATTCCAAATGACAACCTCGAGTGGGTGCTGATCTCAATCGAATTACCCCAAATACTTCCCTTCTCTGTCTGTTAATTCAAAAGGAAAAATTTTGATCCTCTTCTCGTACCCTTACTCCAAATTTCAAGGTTAGGAACGTTGAAGATGTTCATGAAGATAAGGTGGTTTCGTTTTAAACGAACTATGCATACAAACTCTATGCCCCTTATGTGTGCTTTCCCGAGTAGACGTTGTATTGTCGCAAGGCTTCGTTGGTCCCTGTGCACTGTCTTCTTGGCCTCGAATGCCCTATTTCGCAGTCACAGGAAAAGCTTGCTTTTAAAAATTTGTGTGGTTCTATATCACCCCAGTTCCGGGGCATATTCTTTTAAAATTCGAATGGGTTTAGATTACCTTCTCCCCACGATTCTATCCTTACCTCATGCTATTCCCTCTCACCTTTTGCTGAAAACTCATTGGATCCACAGAAGCGAAATAACGGATAACCTAAGCTAGGACAATCAAGAAGAAGTAAAGACTCTGCAACTTTCCAATATTTAAGGAAAACAACATCACTGTGAAGAAGACCGCCGACCGGAGAATGTCCACAGAGCGAGCTCTCCTATTCTTGCGAAGAACAAGACCCTTGACCCATAAATTGCTCCTCAAATTTGTTGTTGATCAAGGTAGCTTAAGATACAACAGATGAATAAGGACAACTGTCATTTATTTAAGGGGGGTAGCATTAAGAGACAAGAATGTCGAATGCACTACCACAATGTATGTTCTGGAGGTGCGACAACCTGTACTCAGAGCTAATCAAACGAATACAAGAAGACTTGCAGAACCGGAAGTCTTATAGCAATAAGGACAAAAGACCACCATACAAATGTACCCATCTTCGCACCGGCATCCCTCAGACCGTCTACTCCTTAGGGCATAGGCCAATACCGCCCATCCCTCAATGCGGATTCTACACCCACCACAGGCCCAATAGACGATGTGACTATTCCGTTCTACGAAGGCATGAAGACCACATTGTCAAAGAGCAAACAATTGGAAATCTACAACCTATCCAGAAGAACGAGGTATCCCTCTCACCTTTTGACTTCTCCAAGTGCTAACCCCTATTGTGCAGATTCTATCTCTCCGTGCAGCCAAGGAACTATACGTCGAGCAACACCTCAAAATCCATTGCTGGCCAAAATAACTCACCTCCATTCCCTCTACTCTACCGGAATCTCGGGGTCGAGATTCATTTAAGGGGGGTAGATTTGTAACATCCTGAAATTTTAAAATTTGAAAATATGAAGTTTTTAAAATATTTCACAATTTGATCTGTTGAAATTTGGAGTTTATGGCGATTTTTCGGATTTTGGTTGAGATTCCAAAAATTTAAGAAGCTCAAAAAGAAACAAACATTAGCAATACCCTAAAAAGGAAATGTGCAAATAATAGAAAGATAAATTTCAAATATAAATCTGGAAAGATGATCCAGTATAAGGAGAGAGAGATTTAAATTAAAGTATATAAATTTCATTTTTACCATAGGATTACAAAGGAGCAACAGAAATAAATATATAAGTCACATGCAAATGTGTATATATATATGCTTGTATATATGTATATATGAAAATATAAAATAAATAGCAATGAAATAAAACAAAACAAAAAAAATGGGAGGGGGAAACAGACCGGCCGATTGGCTCGGCCCAGCGCTTCCCGCGCCCCCCTCCGCTCGACCCAGCCCGCCTCCCTCCGCGCGACGCACTGCGCTGCGGGCCCGCCTCCATTCCCGCGTTTTCCCCTCTGGCGCGTGGCCCCGCCCGCACCGCGCTCTCCCCTCTCTGGCCAGCGGGCCTGCTCCACCCCGCGCCCCACCCGCACGCCTCTCTCTCCCCCGCGCCTGTGCTTCCATCTCCCTCCTTTCTTTCTGCGGCGGAGCCATCGTCCGCGTCGCCCTCCTCTTCTCTCCCCTTTCTCTGCCCGCGCGTGCTCTGCTCTCTCTGCAGTGGCAGCACACTCGAGCCCCGTGCATGCCACGTCCTGTCGCCGCTCTCGGCCCTTTGCGCAGCGCCGCTCGCCCCGTCACCTCGCCCTGACCAACCCGGCGCACGTCGAGCCCCACGCTCGGGCAAGGACCGGAGGACCTCCACCCCGCCGCCCGGTTCTTGCCCGCCGGACCTCCGCCTTCGCGCCTCTCCCGCCTCTCTGCGCCTACAAAAGCGCCACTTCCCCTTTTTCCCCCTTGCTCCTTCTTCCGCCCAGCGCCCGCAAGCCGCCACCCGCCTCCTCGCCATTTTCGGCCAAGGCGAACGCGTTGCGGTGTGCTTCTGTGCCCTAGCTACTTCCTCTCCGAAGTAATCGGAGAACCCCCGTCGGAGTTCGCCACACGGCCGGTTTCCCTCGCCGCCGACCGAAGCCGCCTTCCCCGACACCGTTGCTCCCTCAAGGCATCCCCGGTTGATTCCTCGCCCTGGGAGTATCTCGACAACGCCCCGAATCCCCGCCAACCTCCGGTCAAGCCTCCCCTCGCCGGAGCTCCTCCCTCCACGGTGGTCTCCCCGCGCCGCCATAGGCCACCGTCGCCAGCTCACCTCCGCCCCTTTTCTCCACGGCCAACTTATTGGTAAGCCTCCCTGTATACCCCTAACGCTCACTCACACCTCAGTTTTTCCTCTCCTCTACGCCGGCGCCACCGCCCCCTTTCTATCCCACCGCCGGCCGCCCTGCACTGCCGCCGCCAGCCCGCTCTAGCGCCTCTCGGCCGGAGCTGCCACTTCCAAAGGCTTCCCCTCCTCGCCGGGCTCCCATTTTGACTGTCGCCGCCGCCTCCCCAAACGCTCCTCGCCGGTGACGCCGTCGGCCATGTGGCGCTCCGAGCTCCTCTGTTCTACCCAGGCAGTGGCTCGCTTCTTCTGGCTTGTTTTCCCCTTCAGCTGGCGAGTGGGCCGCCGCCCGGCTGGTCACCCCAGCCAATCCTCAACCGAAGATCCTGAGTTCGATCCTCCCCCCTAGCGCATTTCTTTCTTCCTTTGTTTTGTTTTTGTTAATTATTTCAATTAAGGAAAAGCTAAGGCAGATAATTAGGAAATAATCTCAGGAAGTTAAGAAAATCAATTTAGGTTCAAATAAGATTTACCTATACCTCAAATATAGAGTTATGTGCATATGGACAATTAAGTGATTCAGAAAAATGATGAATTAGTTTAGGAAGGCCGACAAATTTGACTAGGATGTAAGTGAAATTATTTAAGATTTAATAATTATTTAGTTACCATACATGAATAATCATTGTGCCTTTGTTAATTGTTTTACATCCGAAAATTGATAAAAGGACATTAATAAGAGATGGTTTGATATAAACGTCAATGCACCGCAAAAACCTTAACTCAAGTAAAAATAAGGATTTGAATTGAAGATTGCCCTTGATAATAACTAAAACATGTGCTCCCACCTTTAACATGCCCCCTAAATAAATACCAATGGTGAAATTTAAACAAATAGCATATCACGCTGTCTAAACATATAAATATATATGTATGCGATCTTTTATTTAAAACCTACCTTGCGCCAAACAACTAAAGATACATAAAATGATAACAACTTTTAATCAGAAGAATGATTTAGGTAGAAATATCATGTTAGGTATGTATATATAAATATATATACTTGCGGCAATAATAATAAGGAAACCCTTAGACGATTTGTAAATGCACTAATCACATGAATATCTATTTACCATGACCCATCCCTTGACCTCCATTTTGACAGTTTCATGCCATTTCCCACTTCACTCCACCCAATGCAACTCCGACAATACTCCGCACTCAATCAACCTTGCCTCAAATCGCTCATTCAACTATACTAAAGATTAATCAAGCTCAGTTGGATTTATTTGGACCTTTTGAGTTATTTGCATTTATTTGGATTCAGTTGTTTGTCGCGTAATTAGAAGTGGAGTCCGGAAGAGCTAGGGGAATCAAGTAAGAACCAGATCCAGATAAAGACGAAGACCAGAAATTCAAGCTCATCGCATGAGGCAACCTTGTGTGAGCTCAAGACCGCGGAAAACCGCGCCAGGCGAGTCAATACTTTGATCATGTTGAACCTACATTTTCTGCAAATTATTTTTGTTTAAATTATCAAATTGCATGCTGTTATCTTATATGTCAATACATGTTTAATTTAAGATTTTAGTTATATGCCCATTGTTTGCTTGATTAATATTACACCTCCTTTGGAAGCATTGAATATGTGAACCTTGTCGCCCTAGCAAAATTATAATGGTAACTTTTGAAAATAAGTCCCTAAGTATATGCCATGCTTAGTACTGCATAAATACTCAGGGGCACTGAAATGTCCCAAACATCATTGTCATTTGAAATCATGAGAAACTGGTTTGGGCAGTCATGGTGGGAATGACTGGTATATTTTGACATGATTATTTTATGCTCCCAAAAATCCCAACTTGCCTAAATATCTGAGCGGATGGTTTGGGGGCTGGTATGTGGTGCGGTGGGAGCACAAATTATGGAGTGTGGTAGAACCGCTCAGATAATACTAAGGACTGAATCTTGTGATGACCTCCTGATGTAAAACAGTACAACCACAAGTCTATAATGGGTACGACCTAGCTGAATAACTTGCAAGGGTTTAGTTCAGATGTCACCGAGGAAAGTGGGTGCCAGGGTGTACTGGTTTACTCACAGTGAGGCACAGGGTGTACTGTACTCGCACGGCGCAAGAGGGGGCTTCTGACTGTGGTGGTGTAACCCTTCAGCGGTGAAACCTCAGCGTGGGTGGTGTCTAGCTAGATCGGAGTAAGGTAAAGGCTTTGTGATAAATTATCTGGGTCTCATGCCTAAGGAAGCATGTTGGCAAAAAGGATAGTTCATCTCTTGTGGTGAAAGTGTACAAACTCTGCAGAGTCAAAACTATTCGAATAGCCGTGCCCACGGTCAAGGGCGGACATGGGAACTTACTCGAGATAGTTCTATTTAAAAATGTTTGGAAAATGGGAATGGAAAAGTGGAGGGCAGCGGAAAGCCCTGATTTGAGTTGTCCTGGGTGTCGTCCCAGTGGTAAGTTAAGCGGCTATAACGCTGAAAGATGTTATACGGTGTGATGCCGTATATATGGAAAAATTATGGTGATATTAGGCATATGGTGTGATGCCATATGTATGGAAATTCATGTTAATATTCCTTGAACATTATGTTTTGTTCCAAAGCTGCTAGGTCTCAGGAAATTTTATGTATTGTATTTTGAATGGTGGCATTACTAATCTTACAACCTAAAATATGGGTGGAATAAACAGGGTTGTGGGTAAAGGAGATGGATGATTGTAGCACGTACTTAAAGGTATTGGTGGATTTATGTCGATCATAAATAAGAAAGGATAGTGTGGGTTCTGGGAGAAATAAATTAGTGGGGTCCCGTTGAATAGATAGGTTAGATAAATGATCTAATTGAATTTTTAGGAAATTGGAAAAATAATACAAGTATGGGAGTATAATTCTTGATTAGCGATATTCTTGGTGGATATATATAATAGTGAATCGTATACTTGGTCAATGCTATTCTTGGTGGATGTATACTCAATGAGTTTGGAGAATTAGGGAGTGCAAAGGTAAATTGCTGGGTTACTACACTAGAGATTAATATAAATTCTTGGAAGATATTGGTGATAATGGGAATTAATAGGAGATGACCAGTTACTAGAGGGATGAATTGAATTTCTGAGAAGATTGGAGGATTCATAACAATTAGTGGATTATAATCTTGGTAAATTGAATTTTCGGTGGAGGTATATTTGTGGATTAGCTAGTGATAGATAATGGAAAATGAGATTGATTATTGGATTATGGTTTTGAATCAATGACGAAAAGGATTGAATACGAATGATATCGGTGGATTTGAAAGTAATTATGTTAGGGAATCATTAGAATTCAGAGGTGAGGAGCTGATGAGTAGTAATGACAGGACTGGATTTTTAGTAATTCAAAATACAAAGTATGATCGGTGGATTAAATAAATGATGACACTTGTTGTTAGGAGTTTTAGGCAGCAGTCATTAAAGAAGGTGCATTTTCTGTAGATTAGGTCAATTTTGGCCATTGTAGTGTGGAGTTAGGTAGCAACTATAACACTGTAATTGAGCAATGGTAATAATGCTACTAAAGGCGATTTTGGCAAATAAAAATAACCCGAGCCTCTCCTTTGTTAAGCCATGCATACTATTTAATTGCATTCTGTGTATTGGCTCGCGGAGCACGGGGTCGGAGTGCTCACGCTCGCTTTTGCGACAAAATTTAGATTCAGGAATCAAATTACCTCGCCTCAGCAACAAGATTGTACAAGCTGGCCGAGAAGATGAAGATGTCAATGGCTAGGTCGCGAACCTCCAGTTGGCTGCCTGTGGGCATGTCCTGAAGGTCCCACCTGTGTGCTTCGTTCTTCCGCTGCTGCAATTTATTGATTTCGGCCTAATCGGCCCATGAGTAAGTCTACTATTATATTTACGCTTCCGCATGTTATGTATTTTGATATTCATTTCTGTAACTGTGAGCACTATCTACTGATCCAGGGAATAGTGCAGTAATCACAGAGGAATCCGGATATTAATATCTGGGTCCTTACACGCCAGTCTACGGACTCTAAACGACACAGCGGGGGACGCCCTCGCGCCCGCCAAAAGGCGGAGGTCTTCCCCTCGCACTCGGCGGCAGGTAACACCAAGAATAAAGTGCTACTTGGTTTCATTGCAAAAGCAAGGGGGGTTACATGGTTACAAGCATGAGAACCAATACATCATCCCCCCGCCCTACCCGACCAACAGCTCAGTCTTGGCGCGGTGCGGACAAACCCGTGCTGACGTCGTCGTGGCGTTGGAGGACTCCTTCGAGCCACCGGAGGAGGTCCCCCTCCCCATGCAGCGTCTGCTGCACGGCGACCCTCGCGACATCTTCCCCGAAGCGGCCCCAGATCCGTTGGTGGAAGTTCTGCAGGCTAGGCCCGATGGAGCGAATGGCGTCCGACATAACCTCTGGTCGGCCGGGAAAATCCAGTTGAGGATTCGCCAGCTCATGGGTATTTCTACACCCACGAGTGTGAAGCATGGCGAGGGTGAAGCACGCACCAAGATAGCCGCAGTGCTCGCCAAAGGTTCTGGCGCCACGAAGAGCAACGCCTGCCCCCTCCTCGATCAACTCGAGCGTCTCCGACAGGTCCTCCGGCCCGTGCATCGTGTCCGGCACTCTGACGCACAGATCTCGGAGGGCCTGGTTCAGAGACTCCATGGCCCGCCACGCCGACGTGGACGCATTTTCCAAGACGCGGCTATTCCCTGCAGCAGACTCCGCCAGCTGGGCTTTCTCCCCTTCTAGGACGGCGATCTGCTGCAGGAAGGCGGCGCGCTCCTCAGCCGCGGCACACTTGGCTTCTGTGGCCTCGAGTTGCGCGGCCGCCATGGCGCCCTCCAGCGCGTGAAGCTCTTCATCCTTCGCCGCGAGCGCATTGTTTGCTTCGCGAAGGTTGGCTTCCAGAACCCTCCGCTCCCGAACACGGGCCTCGTCAAAGGCCCGGCTGAGGGCAAGCGTCTGGCAAAAACAACAAGTCAGCAGGCGCCCGACAGTACCCTAGAAACTGAAGCACACATGTTTACCCTCATCTCGGAGGCCTGCAACGTGAGCGCTAGCAGTTCCCCCTCGCATGAAGACAACGCCTCTCTGTCAAGGCCGTTGTCGGCACGCTCCACGGCTGCGGTGAGGACGCGAAGTATCTCCAGGCGCGGGAGGAAGTCCGAGCGACCAAGCCCCGGCCCCAACGCGCCAGGATTTACCGGGGCCTAGGCCACGTCAGCAGCAACGGACACCTGCGGGGCATCCTGCACAAGGCTTTGGACTTCGCGCATACCTCTGTTGCTCGATCCTTCGCCACGTCCGGGAGACTTCATCTCGCCTGATGTTGGCAGAATGAGCGAGCAGATCGGAGAGAGTCTCGCGAAGTCATATGAAGAAAGGGACTCACGCCTACCTCCTACGCCTCCCGGCGCGGTAGGAAGTGGTGCCGGTTCGACCGCCAAGTGGGATGCGGGCACCTCGGTGGACGGCGAGGAGGTCCTCTCGGCCGCGCCAGACACTGTAATCCCGCGACAAGGCCCCGCAACGTCGTATCGACCCCTCGCTGGCGGCGGGGACTGAGTCCGAGGGCGTTTCGCCTGCGGCGGCACAAGCGATTCCTCCGTAGCAACACCAGCTGCGGTTCCCGTCGCCCCCACGGCTTCCTCCGTAGGGGGCGCGCCCTCGCCGGCTACTGCGGTTGATAACGCACCATCAACCGTGGTTTTCTCGCCGGGAACGATGCTCCCCCCGGGTTGGCGAGTCCCGGCTCAACGGTGCCCGCAAGCACGGGTTCGTTGGCGTCGGCAGATGGTGCCGGGGGATTCGAGACGGCGCGCTCCTCCGAAACAGTGTGGCCAGGCCCACCGCCGGTCACATGCCCCGTCTCAGCTGTGCCAGCCGTCGAGGGGCCTGCTGGGTCGCATACGGCAGCCGAGGAGCGGGCCCGGCGTCGCGAAGGTAACACCCCCGCAGGGCTATCACCGTCCTGAGCGCCCGGAGTCCCGGTGGGAAGCTCCCCCGGCACCACTCGCTCGGGCACAGTAATGCCCAGAGCCTCGCATGTGCGGTTTACCCGCCCTTGCTTAGCCGCCTTGACTGCGGCCTCGCGAGCCTGGTGCTCCTCAAGCGTGTACGGGCCGAGGAGCGCCGCGACCGCGCGCTCCGCGTCTTCTAGCCGAGCCACTGCGCACAACATCACGTCAGTCAGGCGGAGGCCAAACAGATACAATAGGGCGCGTAAAACGCGCTGGGCGACTTACAAGGAGCGGAAGGCGGAAGCAGGCGAGATACGGATGGGCTGAACCCGTCCTCGCGAGGGACGTCCTGTTCAACATACTTCCCCTGGGAGGAGAGGGGTGCCACCCCATACATTGTGAATTCCTCAGCTAGGTCGCGCAGGCTCATTCGACGGGCGACACCGACAAGACTCTGTAGCTTTTGCGTGTCGTCAATCTCCGCCTTCAGACTCGGCGTACTGTTAAACGAGATCGGCCCACCCCGGCATTGCATTCCGCTCTTGTCGGTCACGGTGTAGTAGAACCACTGCCGGGTCCAGCCGGACTCCCATTGTCTCGGCGAGGCTGGCGCGGGGAACAACGTCGCGCACGACGCCCGTAGCACAAAGTCCACACCGCCGAAGTTGGACACCGCCCCTTCAACTTTTCTGGGTCGGCAGCGTGCGTCGTGCAGTGTGGCGAATAAGCCCGCGCTGGGAGCCGCCCCTCTGTCCGCATCGCCCACGTGAAGATAGCTAGGTGGGGTATTGCGTGGGGCGTCAGTTGGGCTAGCTCCAACTTGTAGGCCCGCAGGACTTCGCCCACGAACAACATGGAGGGCATTCGAAGGCCGGCGTCGAAGAACGCGACAAAAACAATCGCCTCCATTGCCCGGGGTTTCGGCTCCGTCTCGTCCCGACGGGGTAGGCGAGCCCCATCGCGGTCCTCGATCTTCCTCTCCTGCACAAGTCGCTGCAGCGTCCCTTCGGTCACGCGGCTCCTCCCCAACACACGGGAAGAGCGGCCCCCCGAGTGCTCCATGGCGTCCCACCACTTGTTGGCGCGCAAGCCCCCCCCCCCCCCCGGGGGCACCAGCTCGTACTCCCCGGAAGGATGGGCACCCCGCCCTGGCTAGGCAAGGAACCGCTGCGGGGATGGTGGGAGGCGTCGTCATGGCTAGCCATCGCTCTTCGCAATCAGGGAATAAGAAGCAGGAAAAGGAGAAACTGGCGTTGCAATTAGCACGGGCGGAAGCAAAGCGGCAGATCGAAAACCTTCATCACATCGACTTTGAAATTTTGAGAGCCGAACACCTTTTCTTAGAATATAGCATTTGCAACCAAATACTCTGAAGTAAAAGATGTTCGGTCTCCTTCCAACAAGAAGCTCATAGGAAGTCTTTTTCAAGAGTCGATGTAAATAGAGGCGATTTATGGCATGACATGCGGTGTTGATAGCTTCCGCCCAAAACTTGTCGGAAGTATTATATTCATCAAGCATTGTCCTAGCCATTTCAATTAATGTTCGATTTTTCCTCTCTACAACTCCATTTTGCTCCGGAGTGTAGGTAGTGGAAAGCTCGTGCTTTATTCCAAGTTCATCACAAAAGTCTTCACCTTTTGTATTTTTGAACTCGGAACCATTGTCACTTCTAATTTTCTTTATTTTAAAATCAAATTCATTTTGGGCCCTTTTTGAAAAACTTTTGAAAATCTCGGAGGTTTCACTTTTGTCATTTAGGAAGAAGACCCATGTATATCTCGAGTAATCATCCACAATGACTAGACAATAGCTATTACCTCCAATGCTCTTATAGGTTGTTGGCCCGAACAAATCCATATGTAAGAGCTCTAATGGCCTAGAGGTTGACATGATACTTTTGGAAGGGTGAGAGTTAGCGACTTGTTTTCCGGCTTGACAAGCACTACAAAGTCGATTTTTCTCAAACTTCACATCCTTCAAGCCAACCACTAAGTCATGCTTAAAAAGTTTTTTAAGTTGAACCATTCCCACATGACCTAGTCTCCTATGCCACAACCAACCCAAAGAGGTTTTCGCAATTAAACAAGTTTTTAAACAAGACTCATTTGAGGAAAAATCTACCAAATAGAGATTTCCAAACCTAAAGCCTTTGAATACAAGTTCATTATTGTTATCTTTTGAGATTACAACATTTTCTTTTGAGAATGAGCAAGCTAATCCTAGATCACATAATTGAGCAACGGAAAGTAAATTGAAATTTAATGTTTCAACAAGTGATACATTAGAAATTGAGAGGTCGTTTGAGATAGCAATTTTACCCAAGCCTAATACCTTTCCTTTGCTATTATTTCCAAATGTGATCTTGTCGTTGCTTCCACTCTCAAATGTGGTGAACATCTTCCGGTCTCCGGTCATGTGTTGAGTGCAACCGCTATCCTTTAAATTTTTGTTTTCATTACCAATAACATCATCATGAACAAGATTTAAAGCATTTCTAGAATCTACACTAGATGAACAAGGTATGGCAAGTAGATCATCACAACAAGTAGATATGCTAGACTTTGAAATTTCTATACTAGACATTTCATTCAAGATATTGCAAGTAACTCCAATACTAGTACTAGATTTGTGATTTTCTTGGAGAAGCAAATCATGAGCTTCCTTCAGCTCCTCATAAGAGTCTTTGAGAGAGATGTGTTCTCTCTTTAAGACCTTAAACTTTGATTTTTCTTTTCCAAGAAATTCATTCAATTCAACTAACATATCCATCAAGTCATCATATGAAGGCTCATCATCATCAAGCAATTTTACCTTTTCTCCTTTAGCCATAAGGCATGTAGGAGTGGAGAATGGTGATGGAGCCTCCTTGATGGCGATGCCCACAAGCCCCTTCTTCTTGGGAGATTCGTCCTCGCTTGAGTCAGAGTCCGAATACTCCTCTTCGGAGTTCCACTCACCAATATGAGCTTCATTCTTGTCATCCTTGTGAAGCTTCTTGAAGAGCTTCTTCTTGCCGTTGTAGTTCTTCTTCTTTGATGACTTCTCCTTGTCATCCTTCTTTGTTGGACATTGAGAGGCAATGTGCCCCTTTTCATCACATTCATAGCAACGAATGTTGCTATACTTCTTGTTGGAGGAGGAATGCCCCTTCTTGGTCTTCTCATAGCTTGTGCTTCGATTTGAGCGTCTCTTCATAAATTTCTTCATTCTTCTCACTAGAAGAGCAAATTCTTCTTCGGAGTCCTCCTCATCATCTTCTTCGGATTCTTCGCTTATCACCGCTTTAGCCTTGAAGGCGGTGATCTTCTTGCTCTTGGAAGATGATTGCTCCAAGAGCTCTTCCTTGTCCTTCTTGTAGAGCTCGTTGGTGATGAGGTTGCCCAACAATTGATTTGGTGTCATTCTTGCCAACTCCGGTGAGTTGAGGAAGAGAGTCACCAACACTTCATATTTCTCCGGTAAAGCCCTAAGCATCTTTCGAACAATGTCAAGATCGGAAAGGTTAGTTCCAAGACCCTTGAGCTCATTCACAATGTTGTTGAGCCTTGAGTACATCTCATTGATGTCTTCATGGGGCAACATTGTGAATGTCTCATATTTGATCCTAAGCCGATGCAATTTGGCCTCCTTGACCGTGGATGTCCCTTCGTGTAATTCCGAAAGGGTAGTCCAAATAGCATGAGTCGTCTCAAGATTGCTCACCCTATTGAACTCATCCGTGTTCAAGGCTCCAAATAAAGCATTCATAGCTTGGGTGTCTAAATGAGCATTACGCCCGTCTTGTTCCGTTGGGTGATCCGGATCAAGAGCCATAACGTAACCCTCATTTACGACTTTCCAAATTTGAGGACTCATGGCTTTCAAATAAATAGACATCCTAATTTTCCAATAAGCATAATTTGAGCCATCAAAGAAAGGTGCCTTTCCTATTGCTATACCCTCACTAGCCATCCTTTTCTCTCTAGACGGTTAAGTCTAAAAATGAGAGACCAAGCTCTGATACCACTTGTAAGATCAAGGAGGCCGACTAGAGGGGGGTGAATAGGCGGTTTTAAAATTTTCGTCTAATTCTAATTAGCAATTTTAAACTTAGTGGATATACTAGAGCAAGATAACAATAATATCACTAATCAACTTAGTAAGGCTCAAATAATCACTAGCACAAGTAATCGACTAAGAGCAATATCAAATAGTAGAGATCAACAATTGCTATTCTAACTAAGCAAGCAATCAAGTAATATGAATGAAGAGCGTTGCTTGAATGAAAATGATCACAAGTGAGCAAACCACAATTGACACGATTACTTTTTACCGTGGTGATCGGAGATTTGCCGGTCTCCCCTAGTCCACGTTGAGGTAAGCCCGAACAAATCGGACCGGCTCCACGAATGAGCCTAATCACCTCGGTCACTAGCGGTAGCCCTTTCCCTCTCCGGGTAGGCGAGCTCCGAGCCTTCACAATCTTCCGGGCCTTCTCACAATCTTCTTGAGAAGATCACCGGACCTTCGCCAAGCCGTCTAGGTGTCGGCAAACACCAAGAGAATGAACCACGATGGCTTGATCACACTCAAGTGCCTAATGGATCAACTAGAATGCAATGCACTTGAATTTTGTCTCAACTACCTCAATTGAATGCACAAGTGTGAGAATGAGATGTGAGAGGTTGCACTAGGCTCAAATGAGTTCAATGGAAGGTCAACCACCTTAAAAGTTCTGGTGGGGATGTATTTATACCCCCCACCAACCTCAAATAGCCGTTACAATAAACAATCCTGAAAAAGTCAGGGAATCCGGAACTACCGCCGTTGAAATCGCGGTACTTCCGGATTTCTGCTGACCGGTCAGAACGGCTATATCAGTGAGTCAGAAGTGACCGTTGGTCAATGAGTGCGGTACTACCGTCGTTGAAATCCCGGTACTTCCGGAAGTCCGGAAGTTCCGCTCCATGACCCGGTACTTCCGATCTCAGCGAGTTTAAGTTTTATTCCCGGTGCTCTCTGGAAATAAAGTTCCGCACGGGTATCCAGAACTTCCGCACATGCGGTAGTTCCGCAGGTCAATCCGCGGTACTTCCGTTTTCCGAGAGGCTAAGTTAAACTCCGGGCGCTCTCTGGAAATAAAGTTCCGCTCGGGTGCCCGGTACTACCGGCCATCCGGTAGTTTCGCAGTTCAACCCGCGGTACTTCCGTTTTTCGAGAGACTAAGTCTGAGTCCGGGCGCTCTCTGGAAAAATCGTTCCGCCCGGGCGCCCGGTACTTCCGGCCCTGTGGTAGTTCTGCCCAATAAACACCGGAACTACCGGATTTTCTGACAATGCACAGATTTGATTTGATTTTAATTTCTAAGTGCATGCATGATCCTAAATTGATCCATAGGGCACATTTGAACATGATCAAGCAATCACCATGATCCCTCTTAATAGTACGGCGTCTATCCTATAATCCGGTCTTCCAACCTATCTCCAAGACCGTTAAAAATAAAATAGATACCTAAACTATTTACCTTGTCGCCCTAGAGATCTTTGAATCTTCATGGGATATTTTGTGAGCCTCTTTCTTTGCCATTTGAACTTATCCTTTCAAACACTTAATGCACACATTAGTCCCATATTCACATAGTTTCATTAATTACCAAAACCAATATTTTTAGGGGCCTAGAAGCTTTCAATCTCCCCCTTTTTGGTAATTGATGACAACAACAGCAAATTTTGAGAAGAATTTAAGATTTGGATATACTCCTAGTTTGCAAGTTGTATATCACAAGGTCTTTGAAATTTTAGCAGTTTAGAACATGGGGAATTTTTGCAAATTAGAAACTAATAAGAAAGAGCTCCCCCTAAACATGTGCATCAAATTTTATAAGAATTTATATGAATTCTAAAAATGAAATCAGGCATGATCACACCATAGCATTACAGCACATTCACCAAAATTCAAAGATACGCAATAGACAAGTAAATAAGCATTGCATTAAGGGCATAACATAGTTCATTACAATGCATCAGAAATTAAAATACTAAACATCCACAGAGTTTAAGCAACACATACGCATCACATGGTTCATTGCACCATATTTTATTACATAGCCAAATAGATAGATAAAAGTCTTAAACTTCTCCTTGCTTCATTCTCCCCCTTTGGCATCGAAGTACCAAAAAGAGGAGCTAGTCCTGAGCTGCACTGAGAGAAGGAGGGCCACGGGGACGAGTGCGACGACGATAGGGAATTGGAGAAGGCGGACGAACTGCACTCTCCAAGGATGAGACACGATCACCAAGAGAAGACACAGTGGTGATCAAGACATCCTGGCGCTCCTCAAGCCTGAGAATGGCGGAGTAGATCTGAGACAAAGAGACATCACCCTCGCCCTGGGGATGAGGAGCAGCGGCTGCCTGAGGCTGAGGCTGAGCACGGGGACGAGCAGGAGCAGGAACAGGGGCCTCTGCGCGAGGCTTATACGGCTTGTGCGGGGTGCAGAGTGCTCCTCGGTATCCAGTCTTGCGTATGATCAAAGCCATAATGAATGGTGCAAAGTTAATCCTTTTTTGTTTGTCATTCTTATTGGCGTCGATCCCCCTAATGATGAGATCCACCACATCAAACTTTTGGCCGCGCATAATGTAGTCAATCACATTCCACGCATGGCCACGAATAGCATCATAATTTCCACTCTTGGAAAAATGGTGTGGTTGATGATCCTGTTGACAAGGCTGGGAATAGGAAGTAGTCCAATTGTCGTCCCCAGCGTTTGTTCAGCTGCTTGGTCATAATACTCTGAATATGCAGCAATGGGAAGAGCACGTTTGCTGTACACCTTCTCATAGGCACTGGTTTCCGTCCCAAGTGCCAACTCAAACTCGTGCCTGGTGCACTCAATGAGTTGCGTTCCAGTCATCCAACACAAGTGCTCAAAGTTGGGAGAGATATACAAGGTAGCATAAAATTGCCGAATCATATTGTCCATGTAGTTGCACTTGAACGCAACAAGTTGATGGATCCCAGCTTGCTAAAAAAGCCGATATGCACCGTTAAACTTGTCAATCTGTGACAAGTGATCCCAGTCCACATACTTGTGTGCAGCAAACTTGCGAGCAGGACCATACATCTCTTGGTACACTTGCTCCTGAAACTTGGAATGAAACTGGGGGTTCTTAGAGTTGCGAGGGCGGACATACTGACTGCGACGACGAAGGATGGCATAGTCCTCATTGGAGATTTTGGAGAGGTCCACTTCTTCATCTGCAGTTCCCGCAGGCATCTCCTCATCTGAAACCGCATACTCCTCGCTCTCATGCGAGGCCTCGGATCCGCTCTCATGCGAACCCTCTGAGTCACTCTCAGAGTCGGAGGCGGGACCCTTGCCCCTATCCTCATGCTCCGCCGTCTGAGAGGTAGGAATCGAGGAGGATTGGCCAGCAATGCCCCCATAGGTCTTGTGGGAAACATTCTTCATCCTCGGCATCATCAATTACAGATCAGGATAAACAAGGAGTGAGAAGAGATACACAAGAAATAGGTATGAAATTGAAAGTAATAACTTTCTGCTGTTCCAGGAAAAACGGAAGTTCCGGCGGCAAAATGGCGGTACTTCCGGGAAATCCGGTAGTTCTGGCATTAAACATGCGGAACTTCCGTGACCCCGGTAGTTCCGGCCGCTCGACCGGTAGTTCCGGTTTTTCTGGGCATTTCTAGGGCATGTTAAAAATTGAATCTTTTTGGGGTGTTTCTTGGATTGAATCCAATGCATGCTTGTAAAAGCATTCTAACACCCCAAACATAGTATTTTGCCCGAAGAAACTACAGCAAAAATCGCTACATTTCAAATTTAACCTAATCTCAACCCTAGGATCCTTAGAACAAGATAAAGGGGGATTTGATCCGATTTACCTTGTGGAGTCGAAGGAGAGGAACCCTGGGAGTGCAAGGAATCGCCCAAAAATGAAAAACTCCCCTCGGATTCGAAGATCGGGAGAGGAGGAGGAGTTTTGGGAGAGAGAGGGTTTGAAGAGAGGAGAGGAGGAGGAGAAAGAGGCGGCTGCGGTTTGGGAGTGGGAGAGGAGAGAGAGAGAGAGAGAGAGAGAGAGAAACGGTAGGAGTTAAGAGGGAGAAACGGCAGGGAGGTGGCGGTTTTGGAAACCGCAATAAATCCCGCAGAAAACGGTAGTACCGCGCGTAACACGCCAGTAGTTCCGTTTTCACAGAAATTCCGGAAGTTCCGCGGATTACATTGCGGTAGTTTCGGTTTTTCTGTCAGGAGCGGAATTACCGCACAATGAACTGCGGTAGTTCCGGATTTTCTGGAACTTTTCAGGATTTGACTTTTAGAACTTGAAATTATGCAAATGATCCCTAGTTTTGCATCCAAATAAAGTCATTCAGGATCATTGTGCATTAATTGAGCTATTTCTATACTTTGAAACTAATTTTTATAAAAATAATCAATTTTTACATCAAAAGAGAAGAAAAAAACATTTAAATTCCACACAAGAGCATCAAATGAGCAGAAATGAATGAAATTTGATTTCAAGCTACATTTGAGTAATCTATGACATTTAATTCATTCCTCAGTTTGCAAAAGCGACTTTCATCTAAAGGTTTGGTGAAAATGTCCGCTAGTTGATCTTCGGTTCGGATGTGGCTAATTTCAATATCTCCTTTGCTCACATGATCTCTCAAGAAATGGTGGCGTATATCTATATGCTTGGTTCTTGAGTGTTGAACGGGATTGTTGGATATTTTGACAGCACTATCATTATCACACAAAAGAGGCATTTTATCAAATTTAATCCCATAATCCAACAATGTTTGCCTCATCCAAAGCAATTGAGCACAACAACTGCCTGCGGAGATATATTCGGCTTCAGCGGTTGAAAGGGCTACGGAATTTTGTTTCTTGGATGACCAACATACTAGAGACCTTCCTAGCAATTGGCAACCACCCGAGGTGCTTTTTCTATCCACTTTACAACCCGCATAATCGGAATCCAAATATCCAATTAATTCAAATTTTGCACCTTTGGGAAACCAAAGCCCTATGCTTGAGGAATGCTTTAAATATCTTAGAATCCTCTTTACGGCCACTAAATGGCACTCTTTTGGAGAAGCTTGAAAACATGCACACATGCAAACACTAAACATAATGTCGGGCCTAGATGCGATAAGATAAAGCAAACTACCAATCATGGATCTATAAAGCTTTAAATCTACCGACTTACCTCATTCGTTGAGGTCTAGATGCCCGTTTGTTGCCATGGGTGTCTTGATGGGTTTAGCTTCTTCCATTCCGAATTTCTTGAGTAAATCTTTGACGTACTTCGTTTGGCTTATAAACGTCTCATCCTTAAGTTGTTTGATTTGAAGTCCAAGGAAGTAGCTTAGCTCACCAATCATTGACATCTCAAATTCCCTAGACATCATCTCACCAAATTCTTTGCAAAAATCTTGATTAGTAGAACCAAATATAATATCATCAACATATATTTGACATACAAAGAAATCATCTCCAATAATTTTTGTGAATAGAGTTGTATCTACTTTACCAATTTTAAAGTCTTTTGATACAAGAAAGTTACAAATGCGCTCATACCAAGCTCTAGGGGCTTGCTTTAAACCGTATAGCGTCTTTGATAATCTATATACATGATTAGGATATTTAGCATCTTCAAATCCCGGGGGTTATTCTACAAATACTAATTCGGAAATTGTACCATTAGGAAATGCACTTTTGACATCCATTTGAAACAATTTAATGTCAAAGCATGATGCAAAAGCAAGCAAGATTCTAATTGATTCAAGTCTAGCAACGGGCGCAAAGGTCTCATCATAATCTAAGCCCTCGACTTGAGTATAACCTTGAGCTACTAACCTTGCTTTATTTCTTACCACAATTCCGTTCTCATCTTGTTTGTTCCGGAAGACCCATTTTGTGCCAATGACATTGTGCTCCTTGGGTCTCTCCACCAAAGTCCAAACATCGTTTTGAGCAAAATTATTCAACTCTTCATGCATAGCATTTATCCAATCCGGTTCATCTAATGCTTCTTCTACACGCTTAGGTTCAAGTGAAGATACAAAGGAATAGTGTTCACAAAATGAAGCTACTCTAGAGCGAGTTTGAACACCCTTACTCACGTCACCCAATATTTGGTCAATTGGATGATCCTTGGCTATTGCATTGTGAATCTTGAAAATATTTTGCGGTTGATCCTTTTCTTCATCTTCTATAACTTGAACATCGTTTGTTGTGGAAGAGGAGGGTGGTTCCACTTGTCTTGATGAGCTTGGTGACGTTGGATCCTCTTTTGGCTTGATGTTTCCGATTTGCATGTTCTCCATTGCCTTGCGAAGATTTTCATCTCCTACATCATCCAAGTTCTCATGCACTTCTTGAGAACCGTTAGTTTCATCAAATTGAACATCACACGATTCTTCTACTAAACCCGAATTTTTATTAAAGACCCTATAGGCTTTACTATTTGAAGAATACCCTAAAAGGAAGCCCTCATCACATCGACTTTGAAATTTTGAGAGCCAAACACCTTTTCTTAGAATATAGCATTTGCAACCAAATACTCTGAAGTAAGAGATGTTCGGTCTCCTTCCAACAAGAAGCTCATAGGAAGTCTTTTTCAAGAGTCGATGTAAATAGAGGCGATTTATGGCATGACATGCGGTGTTGATAGCTTCCGCCCAAAACTTGTCGGAAGTATTATATTCATCAAGCATTGTCCTAGCCATTTCAATTAATGTTCGATTTTTCCTCTCTACAACTCCATTTTGCTCCGGAGTGTAGGTAGTGGAAAGCTCGTGCTTTATTCCAAGTTCATCACAAAAGTCTTCAACTTTTGTATTTTTGAACTCGGAACCATTGTCACTTCTAATTTTCTTTATTTTAAAATCAAATTCATTTTGGGCCCTTTTTGAAAAACTTTTGAAAATCTCGGAGGTTTCACTTTTGTCATTTAGGAAGAAGACCCATGTATATCTCGAGTAATCATCCACAATGACTAGACAATAGCTATTACCTCCAATGCTCTTATAGGTTGTTGGCCCGAACAAATCCATATGTAAGAGCTCTAATGGCCTAGAGGTTGACATGATACTTTTGGAAGGGTGAGAGTTAGCGACTTGTTTTCCGGCTTGACAAGCACTACAAAGTCGATTTTTCTCAAACTTCACATCCTTCAAGCCAACCACTAAGTCATGCTTAAAAAGTTTTTTAAGTTGAACCATTCCCACATGACCTAGTCTCCTATGCCACAACCAACCCGAAGAGGTTTTCGCAATTAAACAAGTTTTTAAACAAGACTCATTTGAGGAAAAATCTACCAAATAGAGATTTCCAAACCTAAAGCCTTTGAATACAAGTTCATTATTGTTATCTTTTGAGATTACAACATTTTCTTTTGAGAATGAGCAAGCTAAGCCTAGATCACATAATTGAGCAACGGAAAGTAAATTGAAATTTAATGTTTCAACAAGTGATACATTAGAAATTGAGAGGTCGTTTGAGATAGAAATTTTACCCAAGCCTAATACCTTTCCTTTGCTATTATCTCCAAATGTGATCTTGTCGTTGCTTCCACTCTCAAATGTGGTGAACATCTTCCGGTCTCCGGTCATGTGTTGAGTGCAACCGCTATCCAACACCCAATGCCTTCCACCGGTTTTGTAGTTCACCTACAAAAGAAAATCAAGCTCTTTTAGGTACCCAAATTTGTTTGGGTCCTTGGAGGTTAGTGACCAAGGTTTTGGGTACCCAAATGGATTTCTTTTTAGCACCCAAAATCGAGGTGCCAATGAAATGAGCAACAACATTTCCATTTTTAGATTTTCTAAGCATATAACAAGAATCATATAGACCAATGGAATGCATGTCATTCTTAGAACAATCATCTTGAGCATGTCCAACACACCGGCATTTTGTGCAATACTTACCATTCTCCTTTACAAACCTTGGAGCTTGTATACCGGCTTCTTACCCTTTTGGGGGACATATCCAAGTCCCTCTTTGTTAAAGGAGCATCTTTGATCACTTAGCAACTTATCAAGGGTTTCATTTCCCTTGTAAGCCCTCTCTAAACTTTTGTTTAATTTTAGCACTTGTTCCTTTAAATTTTTGTTTTCATTACCAATAACATCATCATGAACAAGATTTAAAGCATTTCTAGAATCTACACTAGATGAACAAGGTATGGCAAGTAGATCATCACAACAAGTAGATATGCTAGACTTTGAAATTTCTATACTAGACATTTCATTCAAGATATTGCAAGTAACTCCAATGCTAGTACTAGATTTGTGATTTTCTTGGAGAAGCAAATCATGAGCTTCCTTCAGCTCCTCATAAGAGTCTTTGAGAGAGATGTGTTCTCTCTTTAAGACCTTAAACTTTGATTTTTCTTTTCCAAGAAATTCATTCAATTCAACTAACATATCCATCAAGTCATCATATGAAGGCTCATCATCATCAAGCAATTTTACCTTTTCTCCTTTAGCCATAAGGCATGTAGGAGTGGAGAATGGTGATGGAGCCTCCTTGATGGCGATGCCCACAAGCCCCTTCTTCTTGGGAGATTCGTCCTCGCTTGAGTCAGAGTCCGAATACTCCTCTTCGGAGTTCCACTCACCAATATGAGCTTCATTCTTGCCATCCTTGTGAAGCTTCTTGAAGAGCTTCTTCTTGCCGTTGTAGTTCTTCTACTTTGATGACTTCTCCTTGTCATCCTTCTTTGTTGGACATTGAGAGGCAATGTGCCCATTTTCATCACATTCATAGCAACGAATGTTGCTATACTTCTTGTTGGAGGAGGAATGCCCCTTCTTGGTCTTCTCATAGCTTGTGCTTCGATTTGGGCGTCTCCTCATAAATTTCTTCATTCTTCTCACTAGAAGAGCAAATTCTTCTTCGGAGTCCTCCTCATCATCTTCTTCGGATTCTTCGCTTATCACCACTTTAGCCTTGAAGGCGGTGATCTTCTTGCTCTTGGAAGATGATTGCTCCAAGAGCTCTTCCTTGTCCTTCTTGTAGAGCTCGTTGGTGATGAGGTTGCCCAACAATTGATTTGGTGTCATTCTTGCCAACTCCGGTGAGTTGAGGAAGAGAGTCACCAACACTTCATATTTCTCCGGTAAAGCCCTAAGCATCTTTCGAACAATGTCAAGATCGGAAAGGTTAGTTCCAAGACCCTTGAGCTCATTCACAATGTTATTGAGCCTTGAGTACATCTCATTGATGTCTTCATGGGGCAACATTGTGAATGTCTCATATTTGATCCTAAGCCGATGCAATTTGGCCTCCTTGGCCGTGGATGTCCCTTCGTGTATTTCCGAAAGGGTAGTCCAAACAGCATGAGCCGTCTCAAGATTGCTCACCCTATTGAACTCATCCGTGTTCAAGGCTCCAAATAAAGCATTCATAGCTTGGGTGTCTAAATGAGCATTACGCCCGTCTTGTTCCGTTGGGTGATCCGGATCAAGAGCCATAACGTAACCCTCATTTACGACTTTCCAAATTTGAGGACTCATGGCTTTCAAATAAATAGACATGCTAATTTTCCAATAAGCATAATTTGAGCCATCAAAGAAAGGTGCCTTTCCTATTGCTATACCCTCACTAGCCATCCTTTTCTCTCTAGACGGTTAAGTCTAAAAATGAGAGACCAAGCTCTGATACCACTTGTAAGATCAAGGAGGCCGACTAGAGGGGGGTGAATAGGCGGTTTTAAAATTTTCGTCTAATTCTAATTAGCAATTTTAAACTTAGTGGATATACTAGAGCAAGATAATAATAATATCACTAATCAACTTAGTAAGGCTCAAATAATCACTAGCACAAGTAATCGACTAAGAGCAATATCAAATAGTAGAGATCAACAATTGCTATTCTAACTAAGCAAGCAATCAAGTAATATGAATGAAGAGCGTTGCTTGAATGAAAATGATCACAAGTGAGCAAACCACAATTGACACGATTACTTTTTACCGTGGTGATCGGAGACTTGCCGGTCTCCCCTAGTCCACGTTGAGGTAAGCCCGAACAAATCGGACCGGCTCCACGAATGAGCCTAATCACCTCGGTCACTAGCGGTAGCCCTTTCCCTCTCCGGGTAGGCGAGCTCCGAGCCTTCACAATCTTCCGGGCCTTCTCACAATCTTCTTGAGAAGATCACCGGACCTTCGCCAAGCCGTCTAGGTGCCGGCAAACACCAAGAGAATGAACCACGATGGCTTGATCACACTCAAGTGCCTAATGGATCAGCTAGAATGCAATGCACTTGAATTTTGTCTCAACTACCTCAATTGAATGCACAAGTGTGAGAATGAGGTGTGAGAGGTTGCACTAGGCTCAAATGAGTTCAATGGAAGGTCAACCACCTTACAAGTTCTGGTGGGGATGTATTTATACCCCCACCAACCTCAAATAGGCGTTACAATAAACAATCCTGAAAAAGTCAGGGAATCCGGAACTACCGCCGTTGAAATCGCGGTACTTCCGGATTTCTGTTGACCGGTCAGAACGGCTATGTCAGTGAGTCAGAAGTGACCGTTGGTCAATGAGTGCGGTACTACCGTCGTTGAAATCCCGGTACTTCCGGAAGTCCGGAAGTTCCGCTCCATGACCCGGTACTTCCGATCTCAGCGAGTTTAAGTTTTATTCCCGGCGCTCTCTGGAAATAATGTTCCGCACGGGTATCCGGAACTTCCGCACATGCGGTAGTTCCGCAGGTCAATCCGCGGTACTTCCGTTTTCCGAGAGGCTAAGTTAAACTCCGGGCGCTCTCTGGAAATAAAGTTCCGCTCGGGTGCCCGGTACTACCGGCCATCCGGTAGTTCCGCAGTTCAACCCGCGGTACTTCCGTTTTCCGAGAGACTAAGTCTGAGTCCGGGCGCTCTCTGGAAAAATCGTTCCGCCCGGGCGCCCGGTACTTCCGGCCCTGCGGTAGTTCCGCCCAATAAACACCGGAACTACCGGATTTTCTGACAATGCACAGATTTGATTTGATTTTAATTTCAAGTGCATGCATGATCCTAAATTGATCCATAGGGCACATTTGAACATGATCAAGCAATCACCATGATCCCTCTTAATAGTACGGCGTCTATCCTATAATTCGGTCTTCCAACCTATCTCCAAGACCGTTAAAAACAAAATAGATACCTAAACTATTTACCTTGTCGCCCTAGAGATCTTTGAATCTTCATGGGATATTTTGTGAGCCTCTTTCTTTGCCATTTGAACTTATCCTTTCAAACACTTAATGCACACATTAGTCCCATATTCACATAGTTTCATTAATTACCAAAACCAATATTTTTAGGGGCCTAGATGCTTTCAGCGCGCGCGCGTCTACTTCGACTAGGCGCCAGCCTCCGCTGCCACCCGTTCGAAGGGTAGGGGACGGAGCGCGCGCGCGTCTACTTCAACTAGGCGCCAGCCTCCGCCGCCACCCGTTCGAAGGGTAGGGGACGGAGCGCGCGCGCGTCTACTTCGACTAGGCTCCAGCCTCCGCCGCCACCCGTTCGAAGGGTAGGGGACGGAGCGCGCGCGCGTCTACTTCGACTAGGCGCCAGCCTCCGCCGCCACCCGTTCGAAGGGTAGGGGACGGAGCGCGCGCGCGTCTACTTCGACTAGGCGCCAGCCTCCGCCGCCACCCGTTCGAAGGGTAGGGGACGAAGCGCGCGCGCGTCTACTTCGACTAGGCGCCAGCCTCCGCCGCCACCCGTTCGAAGGGTAGGGGACGGAGCGCGCGCGCGTCTACTTCGACTAGGCGCCAGCCTCCGCTGCCACCCGTTCGAAGGGTAGGGGACGGAGCGCGCGCGTCTACTTCGACTAGGCACCAGCCTCCGCTGCCATCCGTTCGAAGGATAAGGGACGGAGCGCGCGCGCATCTGCTTCCGATAAGGCGCCAGCTCCGCTGTACTTCGACATCACCTTCCATCTCACACCTCGAGCTCCCCAACCGCAAGCTTGGAGAAATTCACAGGCCGCAGGGGACGGAGGGGGCCAAAGGACTCGGCGACATGGCTTCGGCCCTGTGAAGCCCTTCACCATGAGAGGCTCCTGTTGTAGGGGTGGCCCCCACCTAAGCCCAGCAGGCCTGTTAGGAGGTTATAAGAACCAGAGTAACACGTGTAATGACTCAAATGCCCCTAAGGGGGATGTACGGATGTAAGGGTATAATTGTAAAAGTATACTCCATATGAATATATATATCAGGATGAGGGGGAGGGTAAAAGAGAACACTCCCACCTCTCCACTACCATCTCTCTCTCTGTTTGGTCAGTAACCACAACAATGCTATATGGTGTAGATGCCATGTAACGGTGGATGGAATCTGGATCGCTATTATTATTGCAATCTCTTGAACATTATGTGTTTGTACAAAACTGCTAGGTCTTAGAAAATTTTTATGTATCATATTGCAAAAGTAAAATGTTTTCTCTTCTCGCAAAGTAAAATATATGAGGAAATAAGTAGAGTCGGGAGTAATGAAGATGGAAGTTTGTGGTAAAAACATAAATATATTGGTGGACTCATGTCGATTATAAAAAGAAAACGATAGTGTGGATTCTGGGAGAAATGAGCCCAAATGGATATCTAGACTAGATAGATGATTTATATGATCTTTGGAGTATTAGGAAGTGCAAGGGTATTGGTTGTGTTACAACACTGATATTTGATATAAATTCTTGGGAGATATTGACAATATTGGGATTAATAGGATTTGAACAAGTTCTGGATGGATGAATTGATCTTGGGAGGTTGGGGTATGATAACAATTCCTGGAGTATAAACTTGATCAATGATATTCCTGGTGGATGAATACTGGTGAATCGTAGACCTAATCAATAATATACTTGGTGGAAATAAACTAGAGAATCGTATACTTGGTCAATGATATTCTTTGTGGATGTATACTCATGAATTAGTTAGAGATAGAAAATGGAAAAATAAGATTGATTATTGAAGAATTATGGTTGTGGATCAATAACGAAAGGATTGTTAAGAATTTAAAATGCAAAGGATACTGGTGGATTAAATAAATGATATTAGATAAATGATGTCGCTAGTTGTTTGGAGTTATAGGCGGTAATTGATCAGTGGATTATATACGTTATGATACTCGCTATGTGGGGATTTAGGCAGCAATGAAGGTATGATTGGTGGATTGCATAATTGATAATAGTCGCTGTTTAGAGTCATAGATAGCAATCAATATGAAAAGAGCATGATCGGTGGACTGATTAAATGATGTCATTCGATGTTTGGAGTCTTAGACAGCAATCAATAAAGGAAGTGTATTTTGGTGGATTAAGTCGATTATGGTAGACGCTAGGTGGAGTATAGGTAGTAACAATAACACTATAATTAAATAATAACAATGCTACTAAAAGTGATTTTTGGCAAATAAAAATAACCCGAACCACTCCTTTGTTAAGCCATGCATACTATTTATTTGCATTCTGTGTATTGGCTCGCGGAGCACAGGGTTGGAGTGCTCACACTCGCTTTTGCGACAAAATTCAGAATCAGGAATCAAATCACCTCACCTCAGCAACAAGATTGGACAAGCTGGCAGAGAAGATGAAGATGTCAAGGGCTAGGTCGCGAACCTCCAGTTGGCTGCCTGTGGGCATGTCCTGAAGGTCCTGCCTGTGTGCTCGTTCTTCCCCTGTTTCAATTTATTGATTTCAGCCTAATCGGCCCATGAGTAAGTCTATTACCATATTTACGCTTTCGCATGATATGTATTTTGATATTCATTGCTATAACTGTGAGCACTATCTGCTGATCCAAGGAATAGTGCAGTAAAATCACAGTGGATTCCGGATGGTAAAATCTGGGGTCTAACATTATGTGCTTGAGCATTTAGATCAACATCTATTTTATTTAGATTCGTAACAGTAGCAGGAAATTCATAGGGTCAAAAAACCTTATTCCAAACATTACTACCATGAGCTTCAATGTACACTTGCATTTGACAGTTCCAAAAGGCAAAATTAGAACCATCTAGTATGGGGGGACGATTCACATACCTCTCTGATGCCATCGCAACCTTGCTCTGATACCACTTGTAGGATCGTATGACATAATCAAAGGGGGTGAATGATTGCCTCTGCTTTTTAACACCTAAAACCAAACCTAAAAGCAGAAGAAAAATAATCTAAATTACGAGATGTAGATTATGACCGCAAGACATTGGTTCGCTCGCATGGGCTCGATGAACGCTTCGATCATCTGACTACTCCCTTCAATAGCTCACTACGACCATCGACGTACGTAGTCGTAATCTCCCTCTACTTGAAAACTTCAACCGCTCGAACGCTTCGATCACTCGAACGTGTACACATCGGAGACAGAAGAAAAACCTCCACGCACCATCCACCTTTGATCTCCACATGCTCTAGCGTGAGCCCGATCACTTTACGTGACATCCCGACCGCCTGGACCTTGGATTATCCCCTCCTAGTCCCAGTCCTCCTCGTCACCGACTATGATCGTCTCCACGCTCACCTGCATATACAAAGACCAAAGAAACTTTCTCCTAGCACAAGTTCTTCAAAACTTGACCGATATCAGCACACACATGCGCGCATCACACCCTTGTCTATCCGTAGCAAGAACTAAATCAGCCACAAATACCAACCCGGTCATCCACGACCACAATACCATTGCTCTCTGCAAAGCCGCTCTAGACAACATCTTATGATCGAATACACGAAAACCACAAGTATTCAGGAAATACTATCACTCCGCAAAAATACTCAGAAATAACAAGCATCGCTACCAACCAGAACCATCGAGTACCGAGTACCGATCACATACCATAATTCTCCGACAACTGATCGCAACACCTACGACAACCGATCACCAACCATCGAGTACCGAGACCTTTCGACTACTGAGTACCACGACCACCTGACCACTATGTACTATCCAGTCATCCCGCTGGCCTAACACGAGTACTTGAAGTACTCGAAGATCACAAGAAGTGAAGCACTAGTACCAACAATGAAGTCTACGAGTACCGACCACAAAGCCTACAGCAACCAATTGCAAAGCCTTCAACTTCCGAAGACAACGACAGTGGACTGCAAAGTCTACCACTATGAAAACAAGACTGCGAAGTCTAGGACTACAACAGAAGTCCACAAAGTCTATGACCATGAAAAAGTATTGTAGCTATGATTACCTTCAGTGGTTGTTCTATCGTGGTCGAAGTCGAATGTGGTCGAAGTCAGTCATGGTCGAAAACAGATGTGGTCGTTCCTCCGTAGTCATGCTGCGGTGCTCGTACTGCAGTAGTCGAAAATCACAGTGGTCGATATCCGTCGTCGTCGATGTTGGATGCAGTCGTAAATGACTTTGATTGGTCATAAACATCAGCTGGGCCATCACTCTTTGAGGTCGAAGCCAGCCGTGCGATCCTTCAATGCCAATTGAGTATCGTCCGATGTTCCGATGGTACTCAAAAGCTGTCTGATGTGCCAATGTTAGTCGCACACTGATCAGACTGGTCCGAAACTACTCGGAGCAGACCAAAACCGCTCAGAGCAAATCAAAACCACTCAAAACCGACTGAAACCACTCGGAGTCGACTGAAACCACTCAGAGCAACTCAGAACTGAATGAGATCACTCGAATTCAAAACCTTTGACTGCGATCGACTGAAACTTTCACAAACGCAAATTCCAAAACAATCCAAATATCAATTATTTATCATCAATTTTAATCACGACCACCACATGGCCTAACAGAATTCCTGTTACTTAAAATTCCCCATCTGTATTGCATTTTGATCATTGAATTGCTTATTCTTTTGGGTGCTATATCTTCGTGTCTAAATATAGAGATGTTTCAGTTATTTCTAGATCATATGTTAGAGGTTCTGTCTATCCCTTGGTACACTTCAAATCTAACTATGTTATAGAGTTGTTGATTGTAGAAACATAGATGATAGAAAATAATGATTCTCAACAACGATCCTTTTTCACTATATACATGATGCCTTCATATTTTGAAATCTGCCATATTAAAACAACTTGCAATCTACCAATTGTTACTTCATACTAAAAGAAGTTGTCGCATATCATACTGCACAAGGTTCGCTTGATTTGATCTTTATGTATGCTCAGGGGTCATTATGTCCTACTAGGGATCACTACCGGCCAGTAATCGGAAAAAGGGTTTTCAGGTTATGGCCGAGTATACATGAACCTACAGAGTCACACACTTAACAGGTTAAAACATATTAGTTCGGATAGGATCCATTGCTAATGGGCTAAGTAGGCTTTGTACTTTGATGGCCCCTAATGTAGGGTTCCATCAAGGGACTATATTAAGAGATGTGTAGGCCGAGGGAGGTGTGTGATACACACCAATCGAAACCATAGACACCACTTCATAAACGCCTTACTGTGTATGCTGGTGCTAGCACACCAGCGTATGGTGTTCCTATCCTGGACATGTGGACTCTAGTAGAGGTGCTGCTGCGTTGCGGTGCCGATTGGGATGATCGCGAGGAACTGGTTGGGACAACAACGAGGAGACGTTTAGCTTCTGAGGATCAGCTTTTGAGGGTATGGGAATGATCGACTACTTCGACTACACGATGCAGACTACGTTGAACCAGGCTACTTCAACTCCACTTCCGTTGTACAGCTCATCTAGTGGTAACTGTAGAATCAGGTATGGCAAGTTAGAGGGGTGAATGATTCTTTCAAAATCTTTCCCCAAATATCGACAACAACACGTAGTAGAAAACCAATTCACAAGCTCACCAAACCAAGAGCCAAAATCCACTAGACCCCTATCCCAAACTGGTCTGATCGCAAGCAAGTCATTGATCTGACCACCCCAGTACAATCACTCTGGTACGATCGTGCCCTGATCTAACCGCTCGGGTCCTTGCGGTCGGACTGCTCACCGAAAAATAGTGCGAACAACACTACACACGATCAAAGAAAAGATCCAACTTTTAAACCATCCAAATGCAGGGAAACTTGGATCGTGAAGATCGATGCCAAAGTTCTGATCTTTATCCAAAACGAGGAGAGTTGTACCAAAATCATCCAAAAATAGGAAATCTCGATCTGCTCTTACTTGTGAGTTCTAGATGATCTAGATGACTTTTTCACATATTATAATAAGTTAGATCATAGTATAAATAGTAAGTTAGATTACAATGTGAATTCAAGCCAAACGTGCTTGTCCATCGCACGCTCTTTGGATTCCTCAAACTGATCCAGTCGACACATGGAAATGCGACAAACCAAGCAGCGAGACGAATAGCTAAGAGATCACCATGGGGGTGCCAATATTTATGGCCCGATGAATGGGCCTTCTCACCGACTTGACTCGGAATCGGTTTCGGACATCAACGACGGACCAGCCCATGCAAAGCCGGTTCTTCGGACTGCAACGACAGATCACTTTTTAGAGGACACAATCTAGAATATAGGAGACTAAAAATATGTAACCTCCAACAAATCCTCTAAATATGGTCCCCTAAATTAAAATCTGGGTCCACAAAAACTACCAACCAAAGAATTTAGGGGATCGGACGGCGCAGGAGCGTTGGGACCGATTTAGGGGATGGTGTGCGTCCTCCATATATGGGGGACGAAAAATCAGGGATGGAGTCCTCTATATTTTTGGGTACCACTTAGAGCATCTCCAACAATGTCCTCTAAATCTCATCTCCTAAATCACTTTTTAGAGGACACAATCTAGAATATAGAAGACTAAAAATATGTAACCTCCAACAAATCCTCTAAATATGGTCCCCTAAATTAAAATCTGGGTCCACAAAAACTACCAACCAAAGAATTTAGGGGATCGGACGGCGCAGGAGCGTTGAGACCGATTTAGGGGATGATGTGCGTCCTCCATATATGGGGGACGAAAAATCAGGGATGGAGTCCTCTATATTTTTGGGTACCACTTAGGGGATCTGTTGGAGCCCTTTTTTTATCTTTTCTTCTAAAATATAGGGGATATGAATACTTTAGAAGATTTGTTGGAGATGCTCTTAGGGGATCTGTTGGAGCCCTTTTTTTATCTTTTCTTCTAAAATATAGGGGATATGAATACTTTAGAAGATTTGTTGGAGATGCTCTTAGGAATCGGCTTGGTACCTACGGAGTCCTATCAGAATCCGAGTAGGGATCGGACGGGAGAGATGCCAATTTGCAATAGCACTACACTCCGGGTCAGCAGTGCACTGGCATTCGTTTGTTGTTGGGCGTGTAGCTTGCAAATTGGTCGATATACTCGTACGAAAATAAGGAGAAAAGGTCCAAAATACGTCCTATTTGGCCCATAGCCTATTGGGCGTCTAGTTACTTTCTGAAAATTCAATGAAGGTGTATTAGGACTATCGAGGTTGCGTTATCTCCAGACGCCGCAATCAACCCATACAAGAAACAGCCTCGTAAAGAAACCAAAGCTCTGTTTATTAATTTGCCAACTTTGCTATAACTAAGGTATGAAACTACGTGGAGGTGATCCTATGGTGTGTGATGAATTTTTGGCTTTGATTTGTAAGTTTTGTTGTAAGTTGAGTTTGGTATTGAAGCCTTTCAATTCTTAGAGCTGCTGTCAGGTTTTAATCGGTTTGGCAATAGCGGTCAGACCGGTCTGGACATTTCTTCAAACTCTGTGAAGAGCGGTCTGACCAGCAGCTATAAAGCGATCAGACCAGCCATATGGGTTTTTAGAAAATAGACACTAAACACTTGTATAGGCATGTTTATGGATGTCATTGCACTATGTGTCACTTAAATTGGAGTTCAGAGCTGAAACTAAATAGAGTTTTACTAAAATTTCAAAAAAAGGGTGCTCTTGAGCTGTCTGATCAGCCTGTGGTCGATGGTTTGATTGGCCTCGGGCCAGCAGTCGGACCAGTTCCTTTTTAACAAGGTGAGGTTAAGAGGTGTTGGGCGGTCTGATCGGTTTATGGTTGGTAGTCTAATTGGCCTATGGTTGGCGTTCAGATCGACCCTTTAGTTTCAAAGCGTGATACGAGTTGAGTTGAGTTGAGTGTGTGCACGGCAGGAGTGCCATTGGTTGGTTGTATTGCATGATGGATGATTTGACTAACATGAGTCAAGTGCATAGAACTTGTACTTAGAATATGGGTTACTTTGTCTTTGGATGTGTAGAGTTCCTTGGAGAGAGGTGGCGATCAATGACAATAGACCGAGACTAGACGAGGAGCTGAGGTCCGTGCGGTTGGGTAAGTCCAAGGCTATGTGGTTCAAGTGGAAAGCACAAAAGAGACGAGGATCATGATAAGGTAAGTTGCATGTGGTGGCTAAGTGACGAGACTGATGCACATATTGATGGTTAGGAGTTCGAATGTGTGAAGACGTGATGCCTTGTCATTGGACACTACAAGCTGCATGTCAAAGCAAGTGGAGATACTTTGATGGATTGAATTGGTGTTTTGGGTTATCGGAGCCCTTTGGATGAGCCACTTTAAAAATCTTGTATGTGTATAAAACCCGATATGGTGTTGGATTAACGGATTAGCTTATGTAAAAGGGGATTAAACCCAATTAGAGTGTTGTTAAGATTTCTTATAAGCCTCCACTATATAAAGAGATTGAGTGGAGAGAGTTAGGGTGAGCTTTCTAGAAGAGGCTTTTGAGAAAGTTAGAGTTAGAGTTTTCAAGAGAAACTTTTGTGTGTGTGCTACTTTATCCTCCATGAGTGGAGTGGCTTTAAACATTCATCTTCAAGTGAAATAAAGATTCAAATTTTGTCCAAGTGAGTCTTGTCATAGATTTCTCCTCATACTTTTGATTTGCTTAGTTTTCTTATTTGAATTTCCTCCCTTTTTGATCTTACTGGTTCTCAAGGATGTGTGGATGGTTAAAAAAACCCTTCTAGAGGCTAAATTCTACCCATCTAGATAGCCCTATAGTAAGTTCTTGTGTTTGCCTCAGTTTTCATTTGATTTGACTTATTTTGGGCAAAGACCAAAAATGTGTTGAGTAGCTTGTTGATCTATTTATGGAATAGATTCATAGGACCCTGAGAAAGCTATGTTTCAAGTCCTTTGATTAAGTAGATTAGAAGTTGGGCGTATTTGAGTTCTTGGCGGCATGTTATTTTCTGTTCTGAAACGACGAGCAGTCAAACCAGTGTGACACGAACGGTCAGACCGTCTAGGCCCGGTCAAACCACTATGACTTGAGCAGTTAGACCACCCAAACTCGATCAGACCAGTGTGATGCGTATAGTCAAACTGGCTAGTTGATGCTTTGTCCCATTTGTTACACAATTCAACCTGAAGCTTGGTATGTAGCAAAGCCTGTCAGCCCAATTCAACCTGAAGCTTGGTATGTAGCAAAGCCTGTCAGCCTCTTGCCCTTTTGGCTACAATAATCCTTGTGAACGCGCGTCTAATGCACCAGACAACCCGTCCACTCCCACACATCGCTTCAATTCTCCTCCCACACATCGCTTCTCCAACATTTTCTCTCTCTCTCTCATCGCATGCCTCCGCGGCTGGAGCTTGTACAGCCATGAGAGGCCACCACCATCGTGTCTTCGTTTGATGTTTTTGACACTCCTCTGCACGTGGCCACCGCTGGTGGTGGTTTCGCAATTCCTATCCACCGGCCACTTCATCTCGGCATAGGGGTAAATGTTAGTTGCGCATAGAGTTTTTATTTGTTACAATAATACGCGCCACTTGAAAAGGAGATCCGGTTTTGCATGCAAGACTTTGTTTGGTGCTCGAAAGCTGCATGAGCCGTTGTTAGTTGCAATATGATGATTCACAGTTAAAATCATCTGCGTCTGTGCCTAGGTAGCCAAGGTGGAAGCGGTTGTGGAGGTGGTGAAGATGAGCCGAGACGTGTACGCTGGTGTGGAGGTGAGTTGAGTTGTGAATGCTAGGATGGTCGGACAGGAGGCGACAAGATTTATTTTTTACTATTTTTAAATTTCATTTTTTGATTTTTCGGGTTTTTTGAGTTTTTTTACCGGTTCTTTGTTTCTGTATCCGTTTGTATTATATGTGCTGAGCTAGCCCGTTTTTTCTATTTTTAAATTTAATTATGCCAAATAAGTCACTATCAGTTACAATGTAATTTTAGTTAGCTATAGTAAAATTTTAATTATAAACCATAAAAATTCAGTGCAATCGAGCATGACCGTACTGTGGTTGGTTGCTGATCGAGTAATTTATCGGGTTCAGCTGCTTCTCTCATCTCTTGTCAAAGACCTCCCAGCTCTCATAGGCTGGCCAACCAAGCCGATCTGGCCCATGTGTGAACCAGGTGTCCGAGCCCCGTGGCCCATACAATAGCGACATATCCAAAACTGCCCTGTCGGAACGGGGTCTTTGAATTTCTGATAGCAACAGACAGAGCGAGGCCATGGAGATATCTAGATACACTGCATTGCACCAAGCAACAATCTATCAGCCTCTGTAGATACCGCCAATATACTATACACATGTGAGGTTTTCTTCCAAACAAAAATGAACAAAACTACGCTTGTGTACTATCCACTTCCATAGTTCCATTGTTTCCTTCTCAGGAGGAACTGGTCGATGCAATTTGCAGATGCAATCGACGAGGCAATGTAGCAACTGGTCTACTTTGCGCTGCTTACCGCTGTCCCCACGCCATTAAAAGCGAAAAGCTTGCCTACCGAGAAGTGATGGCTAACACTACTACACTTACAATCTACTATTAGTAGCAACTGGGAGCCATTGCAACTTGCAAATGACAGGTCTTGTAAACACAAAGTCGTGCATTTTTTGCCATAGCTTATGATTTATGGCTGCAGATTATGGCTTTTAGGTCTAGCATAAGTGTTTATACGAACGAATCAAATACTGATAAGCTGATAAGTCATTTTAAAATAACGCCGAAGAAACTATTCTATTTGTTTATTCAAGAGAAGTCATAAATTATAAGTAGAAAATAACATGGCATAAAGCTTTATGGCACATTTCTGTAGGTACTAAATCTGAAGCAGCAGCATAAATCGCTGAAAGCGGGCAGCAGAGCAGCAACTGCTCGTCTCCATCGACCATCCATCTGCCTATACCCAACAAAGGAAACTGGAAAGAGTAAATAAATACTGAATTTTCTGACATGTAACAAACTTCTAATCAGCGTAATCTGTTGCACGCTCTTGATTGAGCAACGCTAGAATAGTTCATTCTTTTTTTATATACATGAAAAAGAAGACTTTTCTAGTTGAATTTTACGCGTGTACCTGATGCAAAAATCTGCACCGGGACGCAGCTCTCACTCTCAAGTGTTCGGGGGTGTCACTTGTCACTAGTCGGAGAGGAAAAATAATAGACATTCATAGATGCAGGACCAACAGGAAAACATGTTCTCCTTTGTGCTATATCATTGTGCAATTACTCATCATTCTCAGTAGCCAGTAGGATACATATGCGTCATTGGAGATGCTAATCCAGATCAGGGTTACTCGGTGGGAACAAGAAAAAATATACCGGCCAAATTTGTTTAAATTTGAATTTGAATTTTTGAATGTAAAAGTTGGCCTCTCTAACGATATTTACATTGTTTAACACTAATGAAATATATTAGGAAGATGCATGCACTTTCCTACTTGACTTGATGCTTTTTGGTAAGATTGATATATGTCCTTGGCTCATTGAGTAAAGTAGAGAATATGTAGCATGCTGCTATGTCTTCAAAAAGTAGCAGCTAGCTAGCAAACCCCCCTCACTTTGCTCAAAGAAGGAATGAAAGCAAAAGTGGGTCCATGCAAACTGACCTCCCATTGCTATATGCAAAGCAAGTTGCAGTTGATTAATTGATAATGATGTTTGTCCTCGAATCTAGATAAAGTAAAGGCACGGTAATTAACTATCACTGAAAGACACGGCTAAACCCATTACACATCTCTCCTCAAACTCATTCCATCACAAGTTCACACCCAAAGATTTTGTTCTCAACTTGCTGGTTCTCTTCTACTCAGCTATCCTTGATGGATGACGGGCTACTGCACACTCAGATGTTGCTTGCTCCAAGGTATGCCCCAAATTACATAGTATAATTCTTGAGCTTATGTTATTGGCTTCAAGATTTTGGTGTTCAATCAAAATTTCAATTTTTTTTTTTTTGCAATTTCTCTTGATCAATTGGGTGCCATGTAGTTGTGTGATCTCTACCTCTTCTTAAACACAGTGAAGAATGCTAATATTAGCCCATTGTTCTATCTTCAGCTAAAGAACAAGCAGCTAAGGTACAAATATCCATTCAAAGTGCTCATTGTCCTATATGTTCTGTTTGCATCAATCCAAAAGCTGTGACCAAACAAATGGACATGCACATCAATGAAGCTGTAATAGAGGAAACTTTATGTTATTGTCTATGCCTTTGCTCCATGCATTGATGATTTGCCTGTCTATTTGCCTATCTTTAGTTTAGTTGTTATACTGATTGGAATCATCCGTGAACTGTGTTAAAGCATTATGGCTTTCATCACATGGGAACTACTTTTGTTTATAATTTTTGTTCTTTTCCTTCTTTGTAGAGAACAATCCAATAAATTGTAGGGATCGCATTGGACGAAGAGACAATGGAAACAGTTTGGAGGCATGGGACTAGGTTGTGAGGTGTTGGATGGAAATATAATTACTGCCATGTAAGAAAACAAGGAGGTGGTGCTACTAGATTAAAGGAGCACCTTGCTTGAAGACATGGTGATGTGGTTCCATGCAGCAGTGTCCCCAAACAGGTTTGAGTAGCTATGAGAAAAGAGCTTGATAATATCAAAGCAAAGAAGAAAGCCGTGGAGGAGCATTGACATCACATGGAAGAAGTTGTTGGATTGATCTCTCTCCCGATTAGCCCAACGGCTAATCGGGACCTTGATCCGCGCCCTGATCGGGGGCGCCCAGCCCATTTATTGGCTGGTGGGCCCCGTCGCGCTGCGCAATAAATAAAGGGGTGGGGGCCGGCGGCTCAAGACACGAGGTTCGCCTGAGCCGCAAATCCCCACCGGCACAAACACTAGACCGATCTAGAGGGATGCGCAGTCGGCGGCGGGAAGCTCCATCACTGTCCCCTTCATCGGATCTACGCCGCCGCCACCGCCCTCCTCTTCCCCGACCGTCGCTGCCCGTGCGCAGACTTCACCGACGAAGCAGCGATGGCCAGCTCCTCATCCAATGCATCGGACGGTCGGTAACGATGCCTACTGCCCTCTCCCCTTCTCTCTCGAATCCGATCAAGAGCACTCTCTGATCTACACCTAGGTGATCCTAGGGTTCTAACAATGGTATCAGAGCGCCTAATCTAGGCGTAGATCTAGATGGAAAAAGATCATCGACCGCCGTCGGTTGACCGGCGTGCGGAAAAGAAAAGACAGAGCAAACCCTAACCTTAGGTTAGGTTTTCGGCAAGAACAGAGAATTCCTAACCCTAGAAAACGGCAAAAGAAAGAAACAGAGAGGGGAAGGACTCGATCCATCTGGATCCTTACCCTAACCCTAGATCAGAAACGGCTGGGTCTTACCTGGCCATCATCGCCGGGCCGTCGTCGACGCTGAGCGGGAAGAAAGACCGCACCGCCATTTCGCTGGCGTGCGGGAAGACCGGCCGAGCCGTGGGCTCGCCAGCGCTCCAAAGCTCCCACGTGCGGGCCACCGTCGACGCGCGGGACCAGACCCAAGCGCGCCCCGGACCCCGGGCTAGGGCGCGTGCTAAGGGGCGCCGACACGGAGCCGCTCGACAGCGGCGCACTCACCCTCTGGGGAGCGCGCACGCCGGCGAGAGGGCCCGCGGTGGCGCCGGTTTTTTTTTCCTTCTCCGGCGGCTGGACGAAGTCGCCGCCGCCGCTGCGTTTCCGCTCGGGTGCAACGCTGAGAGAGGGGAGAGGAGAAAATGAAGCTAGGGTTTTGGGGAGACCGCCGCGAGCGGGTTTTTGATCCGCCGAAATCACCGCTCAGCCATCGGATTCGAGTGGACGGCTGAGATCGCGCCAAGGACAGTCGGGCCGCTTTCGGTCCAGGCGGGCAGAAGCTTTTCCGGCCTAGGCCCAAGTTGCGGCCTGGGCGCGGGGGAGCACGAGGCGGTGTGACCTCAGCTGTGCTGAGCGGGCCGCCATGGGTCGCGGCTGCGCAAGAACGGGCCAAAATGGCCATTGCACAGTATTACGTTTTATTTATTTTCAGAAGCAGTTTTGAATGAATTTGAATCAAATTTGAATCAAATCTCTGTAAATTTTGCACCAACGTGTTACTTTTCCAGAGATTAGATCAGTACAGTAATAATGCTTCTGAGTAAGAATTAATTTTAGAATAATTTCATGTTTCCGCTGCAAAAGTTAATGTTGATTACTCTTTCAATTAAATTCGAACCAACGGGAGAATTTAATTTTTGAGAATTGTTGTGAATTATGATATTGTTATTTTCTGACCAACGTTGATAATAACAGTATTATAATTTTAATTGATGAGTTTTATGCATTATCTCTATTTCTGCCCAACGGTGATGTAGATTTAATGTGTAAACAACTGTATGTTTTAATTTTAACCAACGTTGGAACCAAGGCATGCAGTTGTTGTTATTATGTTTAAATGTTCTCACTGTATATGAATTGTGTTTTCAAAAGAATACTCTTTGATGGGCTACATCAGGGATATCCCGGTTCTCAAAGGAGACAACTACGCTGAATGGAATAAAAAGATTGACCTGGCCTTCAGTTTGGCTGAGGTGGACTGGGTAGTCACCACACCGTGTCCCACAGAGCCTGTGGCACCGGTGAGGGAGGAAAATGAGGCTGGTGCTGCTTGGCAGACCAGACAGAGGGACTATGCTCCCATAAAAATGTCATATGATCTTGATCATAAAAAGTGGGTCACTGCCAACAAGAAATGTTTGGCTGTGATAAAGAACACGATTGAGCCCGCCATTGTGGGCTCAATCCCAGAATGTGACACTGTCACCGAGTACCTCGAGAGAGTAAAGAGTCAGTTCACTGGCTCTTCAAAGACATATGCTACCCAGCTGATAAAGCAGCTGGTTACAGAGAGGTACCATGGAGGTGGCAGTGGCATAAGAGAGCACATACAAAGGATGAGCGCTTTGGCATCCAAGCTGAAACCAATGGATCTGGCCATCAAGGATGAGTTCCTAATCCATCTGATTTTTGCTTCCTTGCCAAAGGAATTTGATACTTTTGTTGTTAACTACAACATACAGCCCGAGAAATGGGACTTAGAGAAGCTCATAGCTATGTGTGCGCAGGAGGAGGAAAGGGTAAAGGCTTCACATGGTGGTTCTATCAACTATGTGAAAGACAACAAGAAAAAGAACTTTAATCATTCCTCCTCAAAGACAGGAAAGCCTCAGCATAAACCTCAGCAACAAAATTTCACAGTGGAGAAAGATCAGTGCCTTCATTGCAAGAAAAAGGGACATTACAAGAAAGATTGTCCCGATTTCTTGAAAATGATTATGTCAAAGAAAGGTAAGAACATCATTACGTTCATAAATGAGTCCCTGTATGTACAATATTCAAAATCTACTTGGTAGATTGATTCAGGTGCAACTGTTCATGTTGCCAATTCCTTGCAGGGATTCCGTTCGACGAGGACTACGCAAAGAAGAGAAAGATGCGTTAAAGTCGCAAATGGAGTCCGAGCAGACGTTGAAGCCGTTGGAGATCTTCATCTACAGCTTGTTGACGGCTTCGTGCTTTTACTTAGAGATGTTCTTTATGTTCCTTCTTTACAAAGAAACTTGATTAGTGTTTCACGCTTGGACAATGATGGTTATGATTGCCATTTTGGAGATGGCAAATGTGAAATATTGTTTAATGATAAATGTATTGGTCTTGCCATCCAACAAGACAAGCTTTATTTATTGTCACTTCGTGAAAATGTGAATTCCGTATGTGATGTGAATGAGCGTATATCCTCGCCTGTGAATGCGAACAGAAAACGAAAGAGAACTCATAATGCATCGTCGAAATTATGGCACTGTCGTTTAGGCCATATTTCGAGAGGGAGAATAGAAAGACTAGTTAAGAATGAAATTCTTCCTCCATTAGAGTTCTCAGACTTAGAACAATGCATAGAATGTATTAAATGAAAGTATGTAAAGAAAATTAAGAAAGATGCCAAACGAAGCACAGGAATTTTAGAGACAATTCACACAGATATCTGTGGTCCTTTTCCTGTGAAGAGTGTGGATGGTTATGACTCGTTCATAACATTCACGGATGATTACTCCCGTTTTGGCTACATTTATCCAATTAAAGAAAGAACAGAAGCGTTGGATAAATTTAAGATATTTAAGGCTGAAGTTGAAAATCAATACAATCTAAAGATTAAGATAGTCAGATCCGACCGTGGAGTGGAGTACTACGGTCAGCATACCCCGTATGGACAGGTTCCTGGACCTTTTGCAAGGTTCTTACAGGAGAATGGTATAGTAGCCCAGTATTCTACACCAGGCGAGCCTCAACAGAATGGAGTAGCTGAAAGACGTAACCGTACCCTAATGGATATGGTGCACAGTATGATAAGTTACTCCACCTTACCATTGAATCTGTGGATGGAGGCGTTGAAGACAGCCATTCATATTCACAATAGAGTACCAAGTAAGTCGGTGCCCAAAACACCGTATGAGTTGTGGACAGGAAGAGTACCCTCACTAAATCACTTACGTGTGTGGGGGAGTCCCGCTGAGGCTAAAATATTTAACCCAAACATTGGGAAGCTAGATCCCAAAACAGTAAGTTGCCATTTCATTGGCTACCCTGAAAAGTCAAAAGGTTTTCGTTTCTACTGTTCAGACAGATATACAAAGTTTGTAGAAACAAGACACGCTGTCTTCTTAGAGGATGAGATGATGAGGGGGAGCATGGCAGCGCGGGGAATTGATTTTGAAGAGAAGCGGGTATATGTGCCCACTCCGATGATTCAAGAGCCATTTTTCTCACTGCCTGTTCCTGCTGCGCCAACAGTGTCTGACACTGTAGTGACAGCACCTGTTGTTGGTCCTCCCATGGCGACAACGAATGAACATGTGGAACCTGTCCTTCAGGAACCCATGGAAACCGTTGTTGCACATGAGGAAGAACAGCAACAGCCACACACAGAACAAGGGCCGACTAACGAAGGCCCCAGAAGGTCCCAAAGAGCAAGAAGATCAGCTATTTCTGATGACTATGAGATTTATGCTACTGAAGAGTTTCATATGGAGGGTGATCCCACCTCATTTGAAGAAGCCATGAGAAGCGATCAGTCATCGAAGTGGCTTGAAGCCATGAAAGATGAGATGAGATCAATGAGTGCCAATGAGGTTTGGGACTTAGAGACAATTCCTAAAGGAGCCAAGACAGTAGGCTGTAAATGGGTCTACAAAACAAAATATGACTCCCAAGGGAACATAGAAAAATTTAAAGCGCGGCTTGTGGCAAAAGGTTTCATGCAAAGAGAAGGGATTGATTACAATAAGACTTTCTCTCCAGTCTCAGGTAAGGATTCCTTTAGAATCATAATGGCGCTAGTAGCACATTATGATTTAGAACTACATCAGATGGATGTAAAGACGGCATTCCTCAACGGGGATTTGGAGGAAAATGTTTACATGGCACAACCAAAAGGTTTTGTCGTGGAAGGAAAAGAACGAATGGGATGCCGCCTAAAGAAATCTATTTATGGGTTAAAACAAGTTTCAAGACAGTGGTATTTGAAGTTTGATAGTACAATAAGAAAGTTTGGGTTTAAAGAGAATGTAGAGGACAATTGTGTTTATGCAAAGTTTAAGAATAGGAAATACATTTTCCTAATCCTGTATGTGGATGACATCTTACTTGCTAGTAGTGATGTCAGTCTACTACTGGAGACAAAGAAGTTCTTGTCCTCAAATTTTGATATGAAAGACCTCGGTGAAGCTTCGTTTGTTCTAGGTATAGAGATTCACCGAGATAGAAGTAAAGGGGTATTAGGACTATCACAAAAGGCATACATAGAAAAGGTTCTAAAGAAATTCAGTATGCACAAATGTAGTCCCTCACCTGCTCCTATAGTCAAGGGCGATAGATATGGGGATTTTCAATGCCCAGGAACCAGTATGAGATCGATCAAATGAAAGCGGTTCCATATGCTTCAGCTGTCGGAAGCTTACAGTATGCTCAAGTATGCACACGCCCTGACTTAGCATTTGTTACCGGGTTACTTGGCAGATTTCAGAGCAATCCAGGACTAGAACACTGGAAATTAGTAAAGAAAGTCTTGCGTTATTTGCAAGACACGAAAGGCCTCATGCTAACGTATAGAAAATTAGATTCCTTGCGCATAGTAGGGTACTCGGATTCTGATTATGCGGGAGATGATAGAAAGTCCACGTCAGGGTATATATTTACTCTCGCAGGAGGAGCTATATCGTGGAAAAGCTCTAAGCAAACCGTCACTACATCGTCCACAATGTATGCCGAGTTTGTAGCATGGTATGAGGCCACGGGGCAGGTGAACTGGCTAAAGAAGTTCATACCCGGTTTGAAGGTGGTTGACGACATCTATAGACCACTTAAATTGTACTGCGATAATGAACCAGCAGTAACGTATGCTCACAACAATAAGTCAAGTGGTGCTGCCAAACACATTGACATAAAGTACTATGTTGTGAAAGATAAAGTCCGGAATCATATCATAAGTCTTGATCATATAAGTACCACAAAGATGTTAGCGGATCCGCTTACAAAAGGCTTACCACCCAACGTGTTCAGAGAACATGTAGCCAGCATGGGTTTAAGGGAAAGCCTATGATTCCTGGACTATAAAGGGCCCAAAATTAAAGAATCTGTTTCAGAACAGAGATGTGTATTGTAGCTGTTAAATCTATCGGCGATTGACCGTGACGATGAAGCATGCTCTATGCACAAATCTGTGATGAAATGGGAAAAGAAGAAAAGGTATGATATGAGAGGAGATCAAGGGGGAGAATGTTGGATTGATCTCTCTCCCGATTAGCCCAGCGGCTAATCGGGACCTTGATCCGCGCGCTGATCGGGGTGCCCAGCCCATCTATTGGCTGGTGGGCCCCCGTCGCGCTGCGCAATAAATAAAGGGGTGGGGGCCAGCGGCTCAAGACACGAGGTTCGCCTGAGCCGCAAATCCCCACCGACACAAACCCTAGACCGATCTAGAGGGACGCGCAGTCGGCGGCGGGAAGCTCCATCACTGTCCCCTTCACCGGATCTACGCCGCCGCCACCGCCCTCCTCTTCCCCGACCGTTGCTGCCCGTGCGCAGACTTCACCGACGAAGCAGCGATGGCCAGCTCCTCCTCCAATGCATCGAACGGTCGGTAACGATGCCTACTGCCCTCTCCCTCTCCCCTTCTCTCTTGAATCCGATCAAGAGCACTCTCTGATCTACACCTAGGTGATCCTAGGGTTCTAACAGAAGTTGCCATGGAGGAGTTGACTACAAGAGATTATTGTGGAATGGAAGATTACTGAGGGGACAAAGGACAAGAAATGTAGTGGGTTGTTTGAGCATCGATGGAGAAAGAAAACCTACGCCAAACGGTAGTGATGAGGGGCGATGCATTTCAGCATGGTGGTAGCAGTGGAAGTGCAAGTGGTCGTCAAGGGTTGCTAATTGCGTGGCAATATGAATTGATCATGTCTTGTAGATAAAGTTGTATAACATCTGCAGAGTGTATAATCTATCCTAGATAGCCATGTCCACGGTCATGGGTATGCTGAGTAAAGTTTTTCACATATTAGACTTTATTTTTTAAAATGCTTTATGAAAAACTTATAGATAGATGGAATCCATACAAGATCTTTTGGAAAAGATAGTCCGAGTGCGATGCCCATGGTTAAGTTAGTGTGGGGGATGGACTTGCACTAACGGTATTAATTTTCTTTACAATACTGATTTTAATTATTGTTTTAAATTCAGAAATTTTAATCTATTTATGGTATTTCTTTAAATACTGTTTTACGCTCAATGCCTTTCTTTGTTGTCTTTATCATTATATTGCATATCTCCGCGTGACATATGGAGTACAACTTTGTACTCACATTGATATCTCCACACAGAAAGACGACTTCAACTATGATGAAGACCTAGACAAATAGGCCACGTCTTACTATTGTTTGAGTGTGGACAGGCTTTGGGCTTCTTCCACTGCGATGTTTTTCTTCTGCTACTTATGTTTGAATTTGGCCTATGGGTCGTGGATGTAAATGTTAGCAATCATGCCAATATTTAGTTAATAAATGTTATTATAGTTGATATTTATCTTTGTTATCAACTATGTGCACTAGCTGATCCTGAACTTGGATGGCCTAGGAGGGCGTGGCGATGTGAACAGTAGCGTTGGTGACGACTTTGTCTCTGGCCAAGTCAGGTGTTTCTTCATTGGCGACGGCGGCAGAGACTTCCTTGCCTGTGTCGGTGGACATATTAGAAGTGGCAGAAGGGTTGTGGAGGATGAATAGCAGCCGACGAGGAGAAACAAGAACAGAGGAGAGATCGGTTCAACTTGCACAATTCTACTCTGATACCATGCAGAAAAGAATTTCAGCCGCACACCTAATTCATTGCAATGAAAACAATATATAGAGTACATGCCTTGGCTTGCAAGCCAATCTTATACAGGAGATTTACATGGAATGGGATATACAAATACAAGTAAATCTCTAGGAGATCAATTTGGAGTCCGGCTGATTTGGTTGTTGCTGTGGCGAATCTGGCACGGCAATGACTCAGCTTCTGCTGATTCTGTATGCGGCAATACTGCTGGCTCTGTATTCGACAAGACTGCTGGTTTATAGTAGGTTCTTAAGGTTATGATCTAGCATTGATTCAAGTTTCAAGTCTTTTGGATCTACGAATCAAAAGTTTCATGGATATTTGGATTTGAAATAGTGTTATATATACTGTTCACTGATCTGAAACTACTGTAGCAGCACAATTTTTCAAGATTTTGGTACCATTCATCTCTCTATTGCTATATCGATCCTACACATGTTTTCCACTGATCAGTGGTCACAAGACAACAATGCATGCAATAGTCTATCCCCAGATTCAAGGCCTATGAATTTTGCAGAAATCTCCAAATATTCATACATTCTAAACAGTGCGTCAGTAAGAAACGGTTATGCAGGTAGCAGGCAAGACTGCGACTCACCTTAGCGTTAGGCCAACCTCGTTGCAGTCTTTCTGGTGTGGTCCAGACGTGAGTGATCCAAGCAGCGTATTCACAGAACTGTCAGGCGTAAAGATTGAATCGCTTGATGAGCCCGTGTTACAGAGGAGCACAGGCACGGCGATCAGCCGATCACAAGGCATTGATTTCAGTGCTCTGACTGACTGTCACTCACTTCCTCGACTGATCTACATCCCCGAGTCTTTCACCAGCAATCCGTCGCACGAGAGGGTGAGGCTGGCGCCCAGAGTTATTAGCGCGACGATGTCGAGCCAGGCTGGACCGCAGCACAAGACCACAGCGCGCCCACACCGAAATGCATCGCGGCTCCCATCTCGGCCGCCGTGCCCCATTCTTTGAGCATGTTTGGCAACGGATACGGCTTATGGTTTTTGGCTGAAATTTTTGAATTTTGGCTATTTACGGTACAGATTACGGAGAGACAGATACTCACTTGCGATTTTGGCTGATACTGATGTTGGATTTTTAACATGTAGATCGTTTAACTTGTAGACCCTGCCTTGAGAAAATACTCCGTTTGAAAGTTAGGTACTGTAGCAAAAGCCAAAAACTGCTAGCTTCGGAGGGAAAGAATAAGCCCTTTGAGTCCTTCTGCCTTCTCATTAGTTGGTTCCTTTTCTGTTACAGCTGATAATTTTTATTATAGTATAAATGCTTATAAGAATATATTAATACTAATAAATTGTTTTAAAAAACTGTCATAATAAACCACTTTACAAAAACTGCAAAAAAGTATCCTATTTGCTTGTTTGAAGCCGTAAATTAAAAAGAAGAAATCCAGTGTCTCACCATCGTCTGTTGATTTCATGCAAGGCAGGCAGCGTCGTCACCCACACCTCCCGAGTCCCCGACCCCAGCCACTTGTGCTTGCACCGAATTGCACAAGCTTTTTCTTCTTCTCCTCCTCCTCCTACCCCTACCCCTCCGCTTGCTCCTTGTCTCTACCCCTCTATAATACACCAAAATTTTTCTTTACTAAATCCACCCCCGTCAACTACCCCTACAGTCATGCCTAATCTAAGTCCACCCAGATTGTGTACCAAAGTAATCCAACTTCATACAAATGAATGGTCTGGATCTCTCCTCAAGCCTTCTTCTCTTACTCATGGAAGATCCTAAGGCCAAAATCATCCGGATCATGCACATCATTGGTATGCCCCCGCTGAATCCGTGCGCCCCCCCCCCCCCGGCTGAATCTGTGCGGCTGCCTCCCCCACCTCATTTCTTCCGCCTCCCTCGCACGGATCCATCGCTCCTCCCCTTCCTCCTCCGCCGCCGCGCCACCCTCGCCTCCTCCCCTTTCTCCTCCGCCGCTCCGCCCTCGCCTCCTCCCTTCCCTCCTCCGCCGCCGTGCCACCCTCGCCTCCTCCTCCCCATCCCGCGCCGCTGCTGCCTCCTCCTCCCCCACTCCCTCCGCTCCCCCCGTCCTCCACCGCGCTGCCGCTCCCCCATCTCCACCTCTCCCCCGCACCTCCACTCCCTCCGCTCCCCCCGTTCTCCCCCGCGCTGCCGCTCCCCCCGCCTACTCCTCCTGCCCCCATTCCTCCGCTCTGCCGCCTCCTCCTCCTCCCCCCACCTTGCGCTGCCGCCGCCTACTCCTCCTCCCCACCCCGCGCCGCTGCCTCCTCCCCCGCGTTCTCCCAGTCTCCCCCGTTCTCCATGTCTCCCCGCCTCCTCCTCCCCCGTGCCGCCGCCTCCTCCTCCCCTCCCTCCCACCCCACGCTGACGCCTCCTCCTCCTCCTCCCCACCCCGCGCCGCCGCCCCCAACCAGCCTTTGTTCGCGCCCTCTCACCTAGCTCCAAACCCGAAATCCCGTCCGGCCGCTGCCGCCAGCCACACTCCGGGATCCAGCAGTAGCCGTGCTCGCGTAGTCTCGTGTGGCCGCCGCGCCGGATTGCCATCTTTAAACCCCGTATGCTCATCCTACATCCAAGAACAGTGAACTCCGATCGAAGTAACGAGCTCCCCAAATAGAAACCGATCGGCGGCGACCACGTCCTCGGCTGGTGCTCGGCAACGACGGCAGCGCGAGCTCTGTGCCAAGCTTGACGGTGGGCTCGATGCACGGGGCCCTAACCTTCCCCCACCCTCTGTCCCGCCGCCTCCACCGCCGCCGCCGACGAGATGGGCGGCTCTCGCTCTCAGGTAAATAAGCCGCACAAGAGCCGCTTCGCCTCCAAAGCCTCCCGCCACGCGCACAAGATCGGTACAGCATAACCTCTCCCTCTTCCCTCCTCTCCTGTTCCATCCGTCCCTCTTCCCTGCCCTATAGCTCCTCATCTCACTGACTGGCGGGTCTGGTCCGGCAGATAAGGTCAGGAGTGGGAAGCCTGAGGGCGTGCAGCGGAGCAAAGCGGTGATATTTCAGCACCGTGCACTGTCTTCTAAACTTTTTTGTGCTTTATTAGTTGGTTATGTTTGTGACTGTTTGCTTCGGGTGGTTTGTAAAGCTGGCCAATTTTATGGTTCGAGTGATTGTTTTAGTTAATCTGATTGTCTGAGATTTGATGAAATAAGAATTACATTCATACTATTGTTCGCATCGTATATGGAATTTCTTAGCGATTAGAATTGGTCGGTTGGAATGTCTTAGGATTAGGTTAGCTTGTGTGGAGCTTACAATCGCTGGGAAGTCGGGGATTGGGAGAATGGTGAAACCGTTCTATTTTCTGACTATTTTGGAAGCCCGAGTTATGTTGGCTAATGATAAGTTGTAGGAGTTGGTTAAGTTGGATATGGTCATTGTTTCAGTTGCTTAGTTTTCTCTGACAATAAACAACAGGGGAAGCCTCTATTGTGTAAATATTATATGTTAGATAAATATAGCTTATTTACAAGAGACAAGAGAGGCTAAACTGAACTAAGCCAGAGTCTAAAGCATATGTTGTCCCTTCTTTAAATCCTTTCTTCCAATCCAGGATTCAATACCTCTCATTGTTGAAGATGACTTTATTACGTTGTATGTTGTGTCTAGATGTTCCAGCAGTCAATAATGCAAATCTCCATTCAAATTGATAAGCTAGAAAAATCACGCATTTTTTCAGTAATACCCCCCCCCCCCCAATAGATAAGCTCAGGTTCAATTCCAATTAATCTCCAACAGTGCTGACTTAAAGGCAGCTGAGAAACATTCTGCAGAGCACGCAATTATACCATTCCAGATAGTTTTTCTAAATATATATCGTAGGGGCCTCCCCTCCGGTTATTCGTAAAAAAAAGATATAATATTTTTCATGTTTTACTTATTCCTTGTGTTTAATATGTCCTTAAACAACATCATAAGAATGCTTTGTGCTTAAGTAGGCAGGATGATTGTCAAACCTTGGTTGAGCTTGAAAGTTGGAATGTCTTCGTTTTTCAGCAATTTAGTGTTAAGATGTGGGATCTCAGCCTCTCAGGTAAATTTGGTATGGTTGGATGAATCTGTGCGTGTTCTCTATCATTGGACGAAAAAGCATGCAAAATTCCTACTAATCAGCAAATGTCAAAAGATCTTCAGCAAGTGGTCTAACATTTGCAGATGAAGAAAGGCCAAAAAGAACCTGCAATAATCACCAATTACCTTTAGGAAAAGAAAGTTGTGTGATTGCAAGAAACAACAAAAGTGATGATCTTCAATGAGACTTTGTTGCAATTCTGTTTTGTTGACATTTCTTGGATCTAATCTGGAACTTGTAAATTGTACCTTTCCTACATAGGTTGCTGATTTGTTAGTTTTCGTAATTATCAGCAAATTCGCTGTACAATTGCGATTTGAGTAGTCCAATTGATGAGTTTGGATCACAATTGCCGAACTCGTTTGTTTTGTTCAATCCTGATCTTAACACTTGTGTATTTCACATGGTTCATTTCACATGGTTTATGTGTGACAGAATGGCATTATGGACCTCAAAGCTATAGAAAAAACGGTTACATATTTTTTTATTCGATATGCCGCTCCAATGAATATGTTTTTGGCCCTCAGACCTACACAGGATTGATTTAATAGAGTTTCAAAAAATGATAAGTCAAGTTCTTAGTTATATATGTTCATAATTATGTTCCTAATTGTTGGAAACAATATCACAGGATAGCTCACCACCCTTAGTCTCCAATTATATAAGAGCGCCATGTTTCATTTGCGACTATTTATCGTAATAGTTTGTCTTCCAGAGAGGATGTTAGTTTTGCAAGTACTAACTACATATTGTTCTCAAATCAAGCCTTATCAAGTCTTATAAAATGTTTGAAGAGTGACAGTAGGGTTCTCAGAAAGGTCTAGTTTCCTTTGCTGATTCAACTTTACTTAGACTTGAGCAACGCATATTGTTCTCTGATTTATGCTATCAATTTTGTGGACTGCCTATGTAGGAGGCATCGTGGGCATTGACAAATATAGCAGCAGGCAGTTTTGAGCACAAGAAATTGATTTTCACCAGACAAATATAGAAGAATTGAACGAGTGGTCGGAAGGTTTTACGATCACGATGGTCATGGTCGAAAGCCATGTGCACTGTTTACGACCACTTTGGGTGAGGTCGAAGGTCACCCGAAAGGCTTACGACCACGTTGGCCGAGGTTCGTAGTCGGAAGGCTTACGACCACGTTGGTCGAGGTTCGTAGTCGGAAGGCTTACGACCACGTTGGCCGTAGTCTACAGTCGGAAGTCGGCGCTCGAGCTTGCGACTTCGTTGTGAGGTGGTCGTATGCGATCGGCTGCGCCCGAGAAGACTTGAACGTAGTTGTAGATACCTGGTAAGTGGTCGTGTGACCCATAGGATCGATCGTTTGGTCTGGGAGTCGGTCGTACGGTCTTCTGGGTGGTCGTAGCATGTGGGAGCTGGTCGTATGGCTTGTGCACACATTGTTATATGAGACGGTCGTAGCTTAAATTACGCGATAAACGGTCGTAGCTTCTGTTAACCGGTCGTATGGTCTCGCGAAGCGGTCGCAAGACCTGGGAATCGGTCGTAGGCTTTTGAGCATTGCGTGTTGGGTGGTTCCGACCGGTCACGTATTTATGTGACATTCATTATGTGACAAAACTATTTGGTTATACAATATATGAGACGTGAATCTTAATGAATCTGATTGTTTGTTTTATTTTTTACAAATTTTATCTTGTTTTGTATTTTACCGTAGCGTTAGCACGGGCACACTACTAGTTACTCCTAACAAACCATGCCGAACGTGTACGGCAAAACACACCTCTATCATTGGTGTTGTGCTGTGCAGCACCTTCCATCTGCCTCAAATGTTAGGGTCTATTAAGAACGTGATAATTTTATAGGAATTTTGTAAGAATTTCATGATAACCAGCTTAATTCTTGTAGGATTGTGCTGAGCATTCTTGTGTTCCAAATTGGCCTTAATTTGGCAATGATATGGTATTTTTTTTAGATTAAGGAATATAATATTCCGGCCTCCATCATTCACAAGGGAATGAGTACAGCCAATTCCAACACACCCGTGGTACTTAGACTACAAACCACCACACGGTGTACAAAACACGGAACAAAGAAACGGAACTCAAGTCCCATCCCTATTCCTACCTCATTACACAACTTGCTAAACAAAACCAAACTCTTTGTTGCCTCCAACAAGTGACTGTATTCCTCTAGTGAAGACAGCAGCACTCGATGCAACACCTCAATGCTCAACAGGGAGTGCCTTCGGCCAGCACTTCATCTTCTTCATCCAAATAGCTCTCTCTTCGGCCAACACCTCTAACCTTCCTCGGACCTCCTAACACCGTATAGCGGGTCAGGAGAAGAGAGAAGACACGGTGCCGAGAGCTGCTGGCGAACTGTATAGATGCATACAAAGCCCGAGCAGCGACATAGCCAAACGGCAAGCACTAATCAACGGAGCTGAAATTGCCTAACGACGCATTCAAGAAGGAAACAACGCCCAAGGCGCTGACGTCGCCAGTCCAACATGGGAAAGGTTTTCACCTGCAATCAACCACCGGGTGGGGGGAGCTGGGGAAGAGGTACAGAGAGGACGCCTCCAAGGAGGAAGCGGCGTCCGCGCACGTCGCCGTCCAAGCTTTCGCCCTGACCTCAAATCACCCACCAGCCGAACCGAAATCATCGGCCACTGGAAATCAACACCGCCCAAAGCCCGATGCCTCCGCCAGATCCCAACGCCGCCGCACGACACTGCTGCCGGTCAGACTTCAGGTTCGCACCCGAAGCCGGCGTCATTCCGCCGCTGCAACCCCGAAGCCGCATCCGGCGTTCCCGCTCAGGATCGCCGCTGCCTCGTGCCTGAAGCCGCCCAAGGACACTGATGCAGTACACCCGAGGCTTCCTCTCTGCCGCCACCTCCGGCTGAGGCCGCTGGCTGCCCGAAGCTGGCCCACCGCCGCTGACCGAATCCGACCCGCCGCTTGGCCTTCCTCCCACCGGCGCCACCTGCGCTTGAGGCTGCCCATCACCGCCTCCGCACCCGAAGCCGCCAGCTACCGCTGAACGCCTCACGCCCGAAGTCACCCGACGTCGCTTGGCTCTGACCACTGGAGAGGACGCCCACGCCCGAGGCCGCCTCCAAGCCCGACCACCAGGAGCCGCTACCACTCCCGAGGCCGCCCGCTGCTCACGCCGCTCAACCTCCGCCGGCGACCTCCACAGGGGCCCTGCCGCCTCGAAACCATCGCCCAGATCTGGAAGCCGCCGTCCAGATCCAGGTGAGAGAGCCCCGCCGCCGCCTTCCTAGCACCCGCACAAGCCATCGGCGGCGTGCTCCAGCGGCGGCAAGGCGAAGGGGAGAGGTAGGGGGCGCTGGGAAGGGGAAGGGGAAGGGGCGTTGTTCGCGTCACCCAATGATATGGTATAGTACTACGTATATTTCTACATTGCTGCTGATTACTGATTAGTGTGATGATCGGTAATCACGCATTTATAAAAGAGGGTGTGGGTTCAGTCGGCGATGATGTTTTTGTTAGGTACACTTGTATTTCCAACTAAATGCTGAGGACCGATGAGTAGACCGTTCTGCAGTAACCTGATCGATTGATTAATGTGGTATTCGCCCACACGGTTTTTACCAGCTGATAATGTTCTTTTCTTCTGGTCATTTTATTAGTGCCTCTTGAGACTAAACAATAATTAGGGTAGCTTTCTCTTCTCTTTTTACCATGGAGGCTTTTTGACCAGTCCAAACATTTGGGGGAAAAAATCATCGAATAAAGAATCGATGTGTCTAAACACATGTTTTAAGCACATCTATGTTTCCAAATATTTAGTAATTTATTTTTAGTGGTCTGGTCCTTTTGTATGGTCCTTCCTCTCACCATCGTTGTACATCAGTGGACCAAAAAGTGAATAAAAATACTAAATATTTTGTAGGTTTTAGAGTTTATGCTTTGGGGACAAGTTTAGGTCAAGAAACTATAGGTTAGCTTGTTGCGTGCCTCAAGAATATCCAAGGGACAAATTGACCATTTCGAGTCACATCAGCCATTGGTTTTTCTTATATTATCTTACTCTTTGTATAAAACTTTTTTAAGGGTTTCTTAGGGGCATATTAGGTAGATCTCGAGAAGGATTTGGAGCCGACAAGGCCCAGGTTTGGTGGCCTCATAACGCTTAATCCCTGGTTTAGAACTGACTCAACTATTTACCCTTTCCCCATAGTTTCACCTCAAATTATCCCAATAAAGACTTTTTCTAAGAGTATCCCAAGCTCCCAACAAAGACTTCTTCAAGGGAGAGGAAAAAAATTGATGCCAAGGAAGGAGCTCTCTTGTTGCAGTCAGTTTTTCGCTTTTTTAACATGTATTTTACTGAATCACATTATTTAACAGCTTGCATCTGAATCCTCAGGAGCTGATTGATCAAAAAAAAAAACCTAAGATTAGAACTCAAAAGACATTGGATCGTTCAGAACTTCTCATAATATAAGCTACCGAGAGCTTCATATGCACCTCAATCTTAGGCATCCAAGACTCGATCGGACGGTTCTCAACGCGCTGAGCGAATGGCGTTGAACGGATCAAGATCCCTGAATCCGTTGCCATGTGTATGAGCAAGCGTTGTCGAGTAAGCCGTCCCTATCCTGATCCCTGTCTCCGTGATAGGGGCGTCCCAGTAAGCATGTGAGGAGGGGGTCACAAGGCCCCCCTACCTTCACAAGCCAAGGGATAAGACGCATGGATGATAGGTGCCACCAATCAATGAAGGGACAAGGCAGAGGGAGAGGGCTCTCGTGATCGAAGAAAGGACCATCCAATTCATTTTTCTTTCCTTTTAAGATCAAGAAAATGTTGTTTCTGATGAGCATCAAAACACTTCAAAGCTTTTGACTGCCTAACTTTTCTTAGGGTTGCCGCTTTGCATTGACTCGGCTTTAGGAAAAGCAAGAATATCAAATACTAACTTTCCAAGCATTTTGATGTGAAAGACACTAGGATCTTTGACAAGAGATGAGACAAGCAACCCGAACAGGATTAGCTTTTACTGCGGAGTTCTTTCGAACCAACAAGGGAATGAAAAAAAAGATCTGGATCAGTACGATTTGGAATATCAATACCGCAGTGAACAATATTCAGGCAAAATTTTCTCCTAATGTGACAGAAACAAAAAGAAGTATCTGTCTATTTATCATGTTGACTAAATTTTCCACGCGTGGAATATACAGGACCGGGAAAGCTTTGCACATGTTACGTTGTAAAAATTATCCCAAGTTGACATCTATATAAGAAAACAGCAATGTTGATTTCACCATGAAAGCTTTGCACATGTATGGGCAAAATGAAATCAAGATATCTAAGGCCCCGTTTGGCACAGCTCCACCACCAGCTCCTTAGAGCTGTTTGGAGCTGTTTAGAGCTGTTTTGTGCCAAACGGGGTAAAACAAAATAACTCCACCCAAGGAGTTCCTTAAAACCTGCTGAGACAAAAGTAGCTCCACCCAAGGAGCTGAAAAAAGTAGCTTCACCCGGCTCCACTTGTGAAGGCAAAAAAAACAGCTCCACTTGTGAAGTGGAGCCGTGCCAAACGGGACCTAAACCTAAACTGAACTGAAATGTTCTCTCTCTCTCTTTTTTGTTGGAAAACAAACAGTAGGGAAGCACACAAGAACAGTGAAAATCGTCACCAGATGCAGAGCTACGCAAGAGAGCACTTCATACATTCACGGATCAAAAGGTACAAAATCAAATACCGAAACAAGCACAAGCAATTTAACCAGCCATATGAAAATAATTTAACTAACAAATTAAACTAGGGAATAACATTAAGTTTTCCAATACGAGGTTTACCGGCTGGACGGACATACATGTATAACCAGTTCCAAGTTCCAGCCTTTTTGCAACTACTGCAAAACCTATATGAGAGACCTATAGAATTACCCAGTTCTGAGGAGACGCTTCCCCCATGGAAGCAGCAGAGGAGCGCCATGGCAAATTTAAAAGCTTACAAAGGTTTTCAAACCCTACAGGTTTATTCTTCAGTAGAACCAACTGGGGCCGTCGTTCTTCTGCGGGTAGTTGACGGCGCCTGACATGTTGAAACCAGAGTCGAACCTGAACTCCGGTGCCCCGGTGATGTCGCCCATCTGGTTTCCGAACGGAGTCTCGTCGCGGATGAAGAAATGCTGCTGCGCCGGAGCCTGCTGCGGTTGCTGTTGCTGCATCATGTTATTGACATCATCAAACACACCACCGCCGTTGCTGCCAATTCCATTGCCCTGTCCAAAGAAGCCCTCATCCATCTGCAACCTCGGGGCGAGCGCATTAGGCCTATCCATGATGGCAACATTGTCGTTGCTCAGGTTCTTGTTGGCCATGAAGGTGTTGTCGTACATGTTCATCAGCTCGGTGATGGACCTCTGGCCGTCCATGGGCAGGCTGAAATCCAGGTTGTTCGGCGTCTGGTTTGCTGGGTTGTAGGTCGCCGGGAAGACTTGCGGCGGGGGCGGCGGGGACGGCTTGTTCTCCGCGCTCGGTGGGAGGGGGTCGTTGAATTTGCAGGCGTACTGGTGGCTGTTGCGCGCGTTCCGGTCGAGGAAGCCGTACCCGTAGTCGCTGTGCTGGCACTGGACGTTGTTGCAAGTATAGACGCGGTTGTTCAGCATCAGCTCAGGCTCTGCGGCGGCCGCACTCCTCTTCTGGATGAACTCACCGTCGGCGGTCTCCTCTTTCATCGGCGTCGGCATAAGGAACTTGTCATTCAGGATTGCCGCGCCAAGGTTGAACGCGGACGGATCAGCCATGGCCGTCTTCTGGTTGCCGACCTCGTCGCCCTTGCAGTCGTCAACGACGTCGACATCGTACTCGCTTGAGCTGGCGTTGAACGACATGGCGTTGGCGATGCCGCCGGATGACGCCGGGGGGCGCGCGCCGGGGTGCAGCTTCAGGAACAGCTCCTCTTCCTGCTTGACGACCGCCAGCCAGGTGGCGATCTCCTTGGCGGTCATCTTGTCCTGGAGGCACTTGGACTGCCTGACGAGACGGCGGATCTTCTCGATGTCCGGCGACATGTGCTTGATGACAGCGGTGAGCACGCTGACCTTCCAGGCCTTCTTGAGGTCGTGGGGCTTCTTGTACGGGGGCGGGCCCTGGTCCTTGGGAATGCCGAGCTCCGTCCACCACTCCTCGTCGCCGGTCGGCCACCATGGCGGAGGGACGCCCTTCTCGAGCGGGAACCTCCGCTGCGGAGGGTCGCAGTGTTGCATGAGCGCCGAGAGGAGCGAGCCTAGCGTGGTGTCCTGCAGCTCCTGCAGCGAGTGCGGGCTCGCCGTGCCTGGGGCGAGCTCGCTCTCGCAGCCCGGGACGGCGTTGTCGGCCTGGTACTTGGCGATGGCGGCCGGGCCGTTGCGGTCGAAGCGGACCTTCTCCTTCCACCAGCCGCGCAGGTTATCGGAGGCGCCGCTCACCGGCTTGCCCTTCTCTGGGATGATCCCGTACACGAACCCCTGCGCGCGGCACACCTCCATCATCTTGAGCATGTACTTGAGGATGCCATCCTGCGAGCGCGACATCTTCTTGCGCCGCGCCTGCTCCTGCGACTGCCGCGGCTTCGACACGTCGCCCCCGCCGTCGGCCGCCTGGTCCTTGCCGCGGCTCTGCTGCAGCTCCTTGAGCCGCTTCAGCTTCATGCGGTCGCGCCACATGCGGCGCTCCAGCTCCTCGATGTCCTCCACGTCGTCGTCGCTGTCGTCCTCCCCCGCGTCTGGGAAGCTCTCCGGCGGGGGGTCCACGAGGTCGCCCTCCCCCATCACGCACTGATCACCGGAGGACGTCTGCGGTCCAAGCGAGCCGAAACCAACGTTATTGTCACCGCCGCCGACGCCGCTCTGCTGCAGGAGATCCACAAAGTTGTGGACGCCGGAGAACATCATGCCCTGATCCATCACCAACCCACCTCCCATCATCGCCACACACACCACGATCCAAGCAACCCACTCACAGATAGGTAAGACTTCTTATAGTATTCACCTGCACAGAAGCAAGCAAAGGGATCATGTTAATTATAGAGTAAAAACGAGGATTACCGAGTTATTACTGCGTCTAAACGCAACAAATGTTACCTCCTTAACTGGGCAACATGTGCAACACGATTAGAGTTAAAAGAGGCAATTATGGTTAAGAGCAAAGCTTATTGTAGGCATTGATCGGGGAGATGGTGGTAGTAGTAGTAGCATCATCATCTTAATTCGGTAATTAGACGATTACCAAATAAATACAAACTACTTGTCTTTTCCTTAAAAACACTAGCTGTCTTAACATCTTAGATCTACATGGCCAGGAGATGATCATGTGGCATAAAAGCAAGTTTGCCTATTGAAGCTACAACTGGAAGGCCTAGTTTGCATTCGTTAATCAAACCACACATAGACACTTCTCCTATGATCCTTTCACTTAAAACTGATTCATCTAAGGAGGAAAAGGCACGCAACTAACAGGCATCCAAGATAGGATTATCTTTCCTGATGTGACATAATCATATCGCACAGCACAAAAGAAAAGGACGCGTCATGATTCATGCATGATCATAACGTACTAATGGAAGAACTAAGGAAAGAATTGAAGCATGAAAGCATATGCCCATACACAGGATTGACAAAACAATTACTTCCATGCCGGTTTCTAACAAGTAGGACTCGAAAGAAATTGAAGCATGTAAAGTTTCCTTTTCAACTTTTGCTTTCTACAAAGTATGTTGAAGCGAATGAAAGAACAAAGCTTTGATCAAATCACGAGGGGGGAACCCAAAGGATCGAAAAGCAGCGGAACAACTTTTTTTCAGAAAAGAAAAAAAATTATTTTTTATGGATTTATTTGTTTTTCCTAGCCAAACAGGTATGGACAGTTGGAAACAAGAACATGTACCCATGAGCTTACCGAAAAGGAATCGAAGTCGCCCAAAAAAAATAGAAGAAAACAGCAGACAAAATGGATCAAGCAGATATCAAAACGGAACACAGATAACAAAAAATTACATCTCCAAAGAGCAAAAAGAAATAACAGGTTTCCTTGATCCAAAACAACATCCTTCCATAGCAGCAAGTACTGTACATTCCTAGAACATGCTCAACAAAAAAAAACTTGTATCCTTTGACTGGGGATAAGCACTAAGATCTAGAACAACACCAAGCAAAAGAAAGAAACTCAGGTATTTGGCTGGTACCATATGACAACATCTAAAGCTGCAAGCTTGGGACTCTGCCGTGGATCCACACAAAATATCTGAAAAGAAAAAGATCTGTCCAAACAAACAAAGCATAGCCTATCTCCGATCACCAACCAGCCCATCAAGAACACACGCAAAAATTCTTCAAAAATAAGAGGGGCAAAAGAAAAACATCAACAAAGGAAAGAGAGTGAATCATATGCGCACATGAACAGAAAAAGAAAGACAAGGGCAGCAAGAGCTCACCTCTATGCTAACCTTCCGCTTGCTATTTTTTTCTTCTATTTCTTCACCTTTGCCATAGCCGGGGGGGTTGAGAGGGGGGGAGAGAGAAACGGAGGAGAAGGCACCGGCACGAGTGAAGATAAGAAGAGGGCCGCGACGCCGCTGCGCGAGCACAAAGTAATAGGCAAGTGGGTGCGGGTGTCGCAACAGCGACAGGGGCGCTTCCTTTTTATAATCCCGCCTTAAACTAGTCTCCTCCCACCCCCCGAACTGCCGCTGCGATGCTTTGTGAATCGCGCTAATCAGTCGAGTAATTCTTTTTTTGTTACCGCGAGAGCGCACCGGCCAGACGAGGTGAAAAGAACCGAGGTAAAAATGAGTGGGCTGGTGGGCTCTCCGTATGACACGCGGGGCCCAGTCGGTACGTTCCCGGTATGCGGGGTCCGAGGATCAGAGAGCGCGTAGGGCTACAGAGGAAGGCGCTGCGCTACTGCGCTAGGCCGCTAGCGATGGGGAGCAGAGGCTTCGGTGAAGGGAAGGTTACCTTTTTGCCCTCCCATAGGCTCTCGCCTGGGTTGGCTGGCTGAGCGTTCTTCCGTACGGGGTGATCCCAGATTTGGACCTGTTTGGATTGGAGTCAGCAGGGACGAGGCGATCCCACTTTGGGGAATATCCCGGGAATATTCCTCTAAATTGAGGATGCCCCCATCCCTCAAAAATGAGGGGATGGGCTCATCCCTCTTCCTCGCTACCTGCTGTGTTTGGTTCCAGGGACAATAGGGGATGGGGACGGTTCTATCCTTAAAAACAGGGATGGATTCATTCCATTCTTACCTGACTCCAAACCAAACACACACTACATGGTTCTCTCCCTGTGTGTACAGTAGGAAGACGGTGATCTTCTGCGCACAGCGTACAAGGTCTTCCACGTGATTTAGAGACCGATTGAGCAAAGCCGCAACGGCAAAATAACTTCTGGCTTTTTTATTATTCAATAAAAATGTATTTTTCTGTTTTTTTTGCTTTTTTGAGCTTTTTTATCGGTTTTTTTCCGTATTCGTTTGTACTGTTCATAATAGACTAACCTGTTTTTTCTATTTTTAAATTTTTTAAATTTAATTACGACAAATAAGTCATTATCAGCTATAGTACATTTTCAGTCATAAGTCACTTAAAAAACATTTTGAGCACCCCTTATAAGCGGTAACTCATGCGAATAAATTGTCTGTCTTGTCTTCGAATCGTTTGGTCGTGCGTTATTTTTAGATGTGAATTGATTGCATTTTGTTTCTAGCGTATAGCTTCCATTTTAGTAGTTGTTCGCTTCTATGTAAGCATACATATAATGTTTGAGCGCATGAAACAATTAAATCCGACATAGTTAAATGCAACAGAAATTAAGTCGATAGCTTGTTTAATTACCTTGCGGTTAGTGTACGGAAAGTGCAATACAGGTAACGCATTTGTACGTAGTTGTTTGAAGGTACGGTATATATAAACTACTTCTATTTATTTGGCAAGCTTTAACATATTTAAATTCTAATAGTATATCTAACGCCTTTCTTGACTCCAACTTTAGTCGTCGGTTATGAGCTGGGGAAGCCACCTCTCCTTCAAGTAGATCGTAGCGTCTAAACTCCACTCTCTTGTCTATGGAGTGGAGCTGGCTAGCGACTACTTTGGAGAACTAGAACAACATGTGATAATCGTTTTATGATTTCATCTTTTGTATATTTTGTATTGCATGTTCACTAATAGTTAAGCTCACAAGCAGTTGGTCAACCATATGTGGGAAGTGCTCACACTTGGCTTTATGTTACAATAGTTAAACCACAGTAACACATACGCAGATAACCATTGGCAACTACTCTCACGATATGGTGCCATAACCTTGAACAATGGGTTGAATATTATGTACCTACTGCCTCCGATCTATTGGAGAGGCAACACAAAGGATTTAATTTGGAACCAAGTTGCTGACAGGCTAGATCAAACGCTGAAAGTATCTATGGACCTGTTTGGTTTGTGGCTACTTTGCTATAATTAACTTTAGACAAGTGTAGCTTACCGCACTTTTTTGGCAACAAAATACAACGTCACAACTGTGGCAAAGTTTGGCAAAAAAAAACTTAAGTCTATGACACGTGGGTCATGAATAGAGGTGAAAACGGAGCTAGATTAAGTCGGATTAACTGGCTACTAAACTCGGATTTTTTTGAATTCGGATACTTAATATCTGAATCAGAATAGAAACCAGATTCGAATGCAGATGTTAATCTGGCGTAGACTCGGATGTCGGATGTGAATCCGGTATGATGTGAAGCGGATTCAGAGTCGAATATCAGGATTCGGCAGATATAATAGCAACAGCTAGCTAATATATATATATATTGCATTTGACCTCTAAATTGGACATATTATATACACACACACACATTTTGATCATCTCGACGAGTTCACCATCACGATATAATCTAATTTGGAATTTCATGTTTTTATTTTGGAACATCTCCCAATAAAACTGTTTGGATGCTCTTTTTAGCCAAACTTGATATGTTTATAATCGAATTATTTACACTATATCAATTATTTAAAATGTTAAAATAATTTGGTGCCATATTTTAAATAGGAGAGGCCATAAATAATTATTTGAATCCAAAAATTATCAAATCTGATCTAATTTTTAGTATAATCTGATCTAAATTTGTTCCCGACATTTGTCAAGTTTGTATTCGTATCCGACGTTTGTCTGATTTGTATATGAATTTGAGAAAAATACAGATGTGAATATAATTTAACCACTATTTGATCTATTTTCACCCATATTCATGAAGCTAAGAAAGTATGGCAAACTATAATTCTAGTAATAAACCAAACATCCGTCTAAAAAGTAGACGTGACAAGATATATTAAGGGGGTGATCATTTGGGCTTTTGTGGTGGCTTATGGCTGAAAAACACTGTAGCTGATAGAGACTTATTTAGCATAATTAAATTTAAAAAATATAAAAAATAAAAAATATATTAGCCCATTACGTATAATACAAACAAATACAGAAAAAAGAACCGGCAAAAAAACTCAACAAAAAGCCAAAAATTCAGAAAAAGACGAAATTTATTAATAGTAAAAATAAACCGGAAGCTTAAGTTCTTTTGATCACCACCTTAAGACTTTGAACCAAACGTCTCCTGTATCTTTCATCTTCTACAATGAAATAACTTTGTCTAGTACAGTATTTTTGTTGGACGAATGCTTGTGTTTCATATTTTGTGTGTTAGGGATAGAAGACTCTTGGAAGAGATGACCTGCTATCAAATCCATCATCATTCATCACTTAGGTGTCGCTCAGTTGAACTAAAATAAATTAGCTTATAATTAAAATTACAATATAACTAATAATAACTTATTTAACGTAATCAAATTTAAAAAAAATAAAAAATAAAAAATAGGTTAACTTATTACAAACAATACAAATGAATACAAAAAAGAGAACAGGAAAAAAAGCTTAAAGAAAAACTAAAAATCAGAAGAAAAAAATAAAATTTATAAATATTAATAAATAAATGGAAAGTTCAAAACATAAGCATAAATAAAGAGTAAAGTCCATTACCGGTCCTTAAACTTTTTATGCTGTGTCATCCCGGTCCATAAACTTTTAAAGTATGTCATCCCGGTCCTTAAACTTTCAAAGTGTGGCAATATCCTATTTAGTTGTAGCAGTGAACTTTTTATGCTGTGTCATCCCGGTCCATAGACTTTCAAAAGAAATTGCCACACTTTGAAAGTTTAAAGACCGGGATGACATACTTTAAAAGTTTATGGACCGAGATGACACAGCATAAAAAGTTTAAGGACCGGTAATGGACTTTACTCATAAATAAACAAGGCCTTAACAATCCGCATAGGACAAACATCTAGCTGTGCTGCCTGGTATGGGGGCAAAATGGTCAGAGTGCCACTTTTTCATCAAATCTGGTTAACTTCGACGGCCTTCAAATCCGTAACTGCCGCCGCAGCGATCACGAAGCACCACCACGTGCTGCCTTATGGCAGGGTCCACGTGTCCTTTCCTCTGGCCCACGTCCCGTGTGGCTTTTCTTTACACGCACGCCCACCTCACGCAAAGGACAGCAGCACTGGCAGTAAAAAGAAAAGGCAGACTGCCATGTTATTTTTACCCCCATTGAAGAGTCAAAGACATGCTTGTTATTTTCTTTTGTTAATTCAACTTTAATCCGGTGCTTATGGAGGGAGGGAGAGAGGTTAACATTAATCATTGTCTTTGGCGGGACCACTAGTGACAGCAGTAGCACGGCCGCTTCCGCAGCCACACACGCTGTTGGCAACTTCGCATGCTGGTCAATTCGGTCGTCCGAAGTTTGCTTCGGTTTCGATTGGATTTTTGAAACGTTCGGAAGCTTACGCTCCAGCGGTAGTGCGGTAGTAATATCTTTGAAGCAAGCCCATTGGTTCTAAGAGAGGTTCGTTTTTCTAGCTTATGATACTTATCGGTATAGTCTTTTAAAACGATTTATTGCTATTTAGTTCATTCACACAAAGTATTTACGATAAGATAAAAAAATCATAAGTCACAGGAAAAAAACGCACCTATAAGTAGGGGTGAAAACAGATCGGATAGCTTCCGACCGATCCGGATAAAAACGAATACGGATTGTGTCGGATCGGATTTTCTCCGGATAATTCTCGGATCGGAAACAAATACAGATTTTTTTTGTCGGAAACGAATACAAATATAGTAGGCCTAATATCTGGCGAATACGAGTACGAACACGGATTATCCGGATAATATGGATTCGGATATCCGAGATTTCAGCCCAACATTGCCCAGCCCAAGCCAGCCTCTCTCATCTCCCCTGCCACCAGCCCACTAGCAAATATTAATGTTTATTAAAATAAATTTAGTATTGTCGATAGATTAAAATTTATACCGATTAAATTGATGTACTGTTGTTTAAATCATTTTGATGTAAATTTAAATTTTTAATTAATTTATTAGTCACATGTAAATGGTAGAAATTCATGATGAATTATTTAGGACTTTAGAAAAATTAACTGCCATTTGAAGATTTAAAATCTGTACAATAGTATGACTATTGTGGATAAAAATATTTATACTTGTTTAGATTTCATTAATGTTTTGACAAGATAAACTATTTATGTGCTTCCATTGATTTTGGATGTACAGTTTAAGGGGTTTTCATATTCCGATAAATATTCATGACCATATTCGTTTCGATTCGTATTCGCTCCGTATCTGTATTCGATATTATTCATATTTATATTCGTATCTGAGGTATCCGTATTTGTATCCACATCTAAGAAAAATATAAAAACAAATATAATAAAAATATTATCCATTCGTATTCGATCCGTCCGCCTCCTACCTATAAGCGCAGAGGCACCTGATTTCCACGAGGCAAATAGATTCAAGTTGCAGGTCGCGACCTGAATGACAACAGAGGCACCGATTGGTTTGCGCCATGGCAGGACATTCCCACTCACTGAACTAATGCGAGTTAATCAGAGCCAGAGATTTTCTTGTGTTGTGCGTACTGTATGTGATTTTGCTCCTACTCTACCTCAGAAACCGTTGGCCGGGCCAGCGACGAAATGTGATGGGAAGATTTTTGCTTTGGTGTTGGAGAATTGTGTAGGACGGAGTTGGTCATTTAGAAATTAGACGCAAGAAAAATCTTGCCCTATACGTGTTCGGCAGATGAGAGAACGTCTCGGGTGCGTTTTCTTTTCCTTGGTTAGTTATTTCCCCCTCATCATGCATGTCCTTCGACTAGATATTTGTTATTTGGCCACTCCGCAATGCTCCCTTGATTTGAGAATCGGATGGCGTATGGGTGGAACAGTAGCGCACTGGTGCGTCCACTGGCCTGACCTGGATAGGAAATGACTGAATATAAAGCAACTCCATTAGATCTCACGCCGACTGTACACATCCGATTTTCATCATATGCGAGTAGCTCATTTACTTGTTAATTTCCTCTAGATAGTTCGCCATGTGCCACTATAATTGTTTTATATCTAAGAAAGACGATTTTAATCACGTTTTTTGAAAAATACCACTGTAACCATTAAAAACTCGTATAAATACTATTATAATCAATACGGTATTTTACAAGAATACGCATCCTGAATATGATTTTGTATTTTTTTGACTGTACTGCCCTTCTGCGTAGAGAGAGCAGGCTAGGAAACAAGAAATGGGACACGGCGGCCGGCGGGGGCGGTCATGGCGCCGCAGTGGCCACGGCGGCGTTGGGGTTGGCTGCGTGGAGCCACCTGTCCATGGGCGTGCACTCGGCCTTGTGCGCCATCTTCCAGTGCAGCGCCTGGCACGCGCGCGAGCAGTAGTTCACCACGCCGCACACCAAGCAGCGCCGGAACTCATGGCGCCGCGTCTCCGGACGGCCGCACAGCGCGTGCGAGCACAAGCGCAGGCCCCCGCCGCTGGCGCCGTCATCCTCGGGTGATGCGGCGGTCCCTGCGCCGCGACGCGAACCACTCGACCAGGAACAAGTTGGCGGCGTGCGCCTCGCCGGCCGCGGCCGCGGCGCAGCACCCGAAGTCGCTGAGCGGGCACGAGTGCCGCCGCGAGCCCTTGCCGTTGCCGGCGGCGCGGAGTAGCAAGGCCGACTGTATTCTTGTAAAATACCGTAGGATTGATCTTAATAGCATTTGTACCAGTTTTTAATAATTGCTATGGTATTTTTTAAAGAGACATGATTATAATAGTATTTCTCGGGTATAGATCGATTGCTGTGGTACATAACGAATTATCCCAATTCCCTCAGTGTTAATACCTACAAACTCAATTCCGAGCGTTTGTTGGAGATAATACTATAAACACACAAAGTTGGGATTTTTTCCCAGTGCACGCAAATTTGGGATCGGCACACCTCAAATGGGACTCACGTATTTTTCTTCAAAATTAATTTTAGGCTCTTTTTTTAGCTTATAAATTTATTCAAATAAATAAATAAATAGAATATCTTCTTTATCATTTTTTCAAAACGATTCATTGAGACAGTCTTTTTCAATCGGCTTACCGAATTATCGACACTAGGTTCGTTCAGCTAACTGCTCGTGTTAGAGTTAAAAACCATCAGCCGCAGTCGAAAATAAGGGCATGTTCTTTTCGGCTGCGACTTATGACTTTTGGTTGAAATTTTTGAATTTTAGCTGTTTACGGTACAGATTATGGAGAGACAGATACTCACTTGCGATTTTGGTTGGTACAGATGTTGGGCTTTTAACATGTAGATCGTTTAACTTGTAGATTCTGTCTTAAAAAAATACTCCATTTAAAAGTTAGATACTGTAGCAAAAGCCAAAAGCCATCAGCTTTTGACTTAAAGAACAGGCCCTAACACACCCTTAAACCATTCCAAATCAAACAATAAAAAGGAGCACCTCCTGTATTTTCCACCTCTATCGTTTTCAGACTACCTTTCTTTTCTCCTTTTACCACGTGGATTTTACATGCTGGAGTTTCACTGTACTCGTCGTCGCGGATTGCAGCGGAGCGGATGAGTTGTCCTTTCCGTTTCGTTGAAGGAATCAAACTCACTGTGCCCACCCGTGGAGTGGCCGACACCGATCCAGGCCGTACACGTACCGGGAGGGTTATCCTGGTCCGTCCGTCCGTCGTGCCCTCCACTCCGAGCCACCGCACGTGCTCGTCGTGCTTCCTGCCGCTCAACATGTGTTGTTGCCTCGGTAGCACCAACTGGTCCCAGCCACTAACTAATGCCACCCACTGTGGACCGCGGTGAAAAGCTGCTGCCAGTAACACGAATGGTAATTGCTGGAGTACGTGGTAAAATTACAGACGGTAAGGCCCTGTGTTTGGAATGCGGGAATTTTTCTCGATTCCTGCGGGAATTGAACTGTTTCCTGCAAAATTCCTGTGAAATTTCTCTTTTCCAAACAGGCCCTAAGAGCAGGTACAATAAGGCTTAGTCAGCAGGCTATAGCAAATATAATATCAACCAAATCTTACATGGCAGAGAGAGAAAGGAAGAGAGAGAAGGAAGCTGGCTACTAAATTACAGCTAGCTATAGCACGTAAAAATATGCATTTCACTCTCTTACACGTGGGGCCAAATAGTTATTGTAATAGCTACCTTATTGTATAAACTATTTTTTTGAAGGCTATAGATGAAATGGACAAGTGTTATAGCCACTAATTGGCTATACTATTGTACTTGCTCTAAGTGTTACTGCTACACTGCGCTGGTGGTGATGGTCAACTGGTACGATCTCGCTTAGAAAAAGATGCAATGGTTGGGATTAGTTCTCTTGAACTTCACAGGTCGAAGAACTGCGACCTTGGAGAAATGCAGATGAAAACGGTTATCTTTGACTAGGAAGAGCCAGCATTTGGCATGCTTTCATAAGTTCTATATAGTTCATGGAGTAGTAGCAATAATATATATGCTACTAGTTGACCTTTGGATATAAACATCTATAGTCAACTATAGCAATTCTATGTAAAGAAATAAGGGTCAGCTTGAAAAACGAACATGACACCGACGCCACAACAAAAAGGCTTTGGTCGGCTCGCAGCGCTTTCTTAGTTACTCCGAGTTTTTCTTTATTTTGCATCGATTCAATGTAATATTTTTTTTCACGAGTCAATGTAGAATCTTTTTTCATTATGTATAGTAGACCATAAATTGTTTCAATAACTCGATTAACCAGTCTGTTTGGTGGGGCAATTGTGCTACAGGCTGCATAATTTATTGAGCTTTGAAAGCATAATGCCAATAATTCATGACCTGACCATTTTTAAATAAAAATTAGCACAAATAAAATTTACAGTAGCAGAGATGTTCTAAGGTGGGACATAAAAAACCCCCACAATTCAAATAACGCACATACACCTCGAATAAACCACTGATTAACTAAAAGTGGCTAGATTTCTGCACAGCTGCAAAAACGATGGATACTTAGTGATAGTGCAAAAAATCAATATTCACTAAGTGCAAAAACGACAAATCCTTAGTGAATGGTAGTACTTATCTTCTCAAATAAGAATTGTGCTACAGGCTTTATAATTTATTGAGCTTTGAAAGCATGATGTCATAATTTATGACTTGACCATTTTAAATAAAAATTAACACAGCTATCACAAATAAAATCTACAGTAGCAGAGATGTTCTATTATTCTAAGGTGGGACATAAAAAAACCCCACAATTCACACAACGCACACATACCTTGAATAATCACTGGTTAACTAAAAGTAGCTAGATTTCTGCACAGCTGCAAAAAAGACGAATACTTAGGAAATAGTGCAAAAATCACTATACACTAAGTAATTATCTTTTTTATACCTCTCAAATGAAGTTGAGTTTCCCGTTGAAATTTTGCATGGCTGTATAACATGCCATCGCCTATCTCTGGTAATTTTATTGGGGCATTTGCTAAAACTTCTACACTTGATTTTTGCATAATTTGCAACATTTAGCCATTTTTTTACTAGATATTTACCCAATAAAATTTACGGTAACTGAGATGTTCTGGTGTAGGACATGAAAACCCCGCAATTCAGATAATGCATGGGCACCTTGGATTATCACTGGTTAACTAAAATTAGACAATATAATTAATACGATGCAATCAATACAGGTTTCAAGTTTCTTCATTGTCTAATTTTGGACAGCGTCACTCGGTTGAATTCCGAAATGGATAACCTTATATCCGAGAAGTTAGCGTGCACATCCGAGAGCATGTTTGGATGTCAACACTATCGTCCTGCCTACGTCCATGTCCAAAACTCAAAATAGGGCTTCATTATCGCGAAATAGTACAGGGGTTGGATGGGGAAACTTATCACTTGAGCTGGACCCCGCTTAGTTAGATTGTACCACCTCTGTTTTGCTTGATTTGACTATGTATCCGAATGGAATCGCACCAGCCATAGTCGCTTGTTTACTTATGATGTGGCAGGTGAGAGCCAATCATGCAGCCTTTATCTCTTTGCAATTTGGATATGTCCAATGGCCATGAATATCTGGGTCGCCGGGTACCTGGTGATCATAAACTCCCTTAAATACAATAGGAGTACATGCCAAGAGAAAACGCTGGAACCAGCTTGATTATTTAGGCCTTTTTTGCACACAAAATTCACTGTATTCCTACGAGAATTATGCTAAGGGCATCTCCAATGGTTCTAGCCAGCAACTAACTATAAGACTTCCACATCATTTATATAGTACACACTAAAAGCTAGCATTCTAAAAAACTATCTATAAGGATAGCTATTTGATGCTTACATGCACACACAGAAAAGGACTATCATTTATAGAGGCTGCCTCGTTTTGCGTTATAGACTAGTGCTTAAGGAAGAGTTGGCTCGGTTTTTTTTGCATACTCTCTTTCCTCCACATAGGATATATGCTGATGTGTACATACATATAGCTAACTGACTCAGACCATTGGAGATGCCCTAAACATAATTATTGCGAAAATTTTGCACTCTAAACAGGACTCGAACAAGTGCAAAATGTTTGCCATTCGATTAGAAATTAAGCAGCTAAGACGAAGGCGGGTGGTGGTTTTCGCAGGGTTACTGTTTTCTTTTTAAGAAGTCGTCAGATGGGATTTCTGAATGTGTGCTCCAAATTTATCGCCTGCCTCGGCTGCAAACTGTTCGTGCCACTAGCCCAAAAGGAGACGGTACAAACCAAGTTGGTGCTTTCTCCAGCCTATCAATCCGGGAAAGAACTTTACATTTGATCGTCCACTTCCGACTCACCTGTCATCTTCGTTGATATGCAACAAGTGACAAGTGGTTATAGGAGGGCGTAGGCAGTATCAATGTTTCTTGCTTTCTTGGTAGCTTCGACTCGAGACAAAAGCTTGCCAGGATAAACTCCAAACCAATTGACTTATAAGTCAAATTTTATAATTTATTTTACACTATAGTTATTGTTGACTTATTTTACGTAATTAAATAAAAAATAAAAAACATATTATATCAGCACGAATAATGCAAAGAAAAAAAGAAAAAGTAAAAAGCTCAAAAGAGCTAAAAAGCCAGAAAACAAACGGAAAAATTATAAGTTATAATGCGGAAGCTGAAACCGTCTAAAATGGAGGTAAATCGGCAAACAGCACGACGCAATGTTGCCATTTGTAATACTGCTGCTATGGAGCCAGAGAAATCAGTAGGGACTCACCACTAAACGTTGGCCACTGGAGGGTGCAATTTAACCCCTTAGGTTGTGATCGTTTTGGCTTCAGCTTTTAGCTTCCGGTTTATTTTCCACTATTCATAAATTTCGTCTTTTTCTGAACTTTTGGCTTTTTGTTGAGCTTTTTGCCAGTTCTTTTTCCCGTATTTGTTTGCATTATACGTAATGGGCTAACATATTTTTCATATTTTTTAATTTTTTAAAAATTTAATTATGCTAAATAAGCATCTGTCAGCTACAGTGTTTTTTCAGTCAGCTACAGTGCTTTTCAGCCATAAGCCACCAAATAAAAGCCCAAATGATTACCACCAATGTTATTCTTTTTTTGTGGGGACCCTTAATGTTATTAGCTAGCCAGACTTCCGTGCAGTTATACGACTAGATACCGTAATACATATGTTTATAATTAAATAGAGTTATATTGGCTATACAACTATGCTTTTATTATTTCTTCTTATACAATTGCAATAGCTCTAATACATACTTTTAAGTATGCACCGTTATAATGTAGGCCCACCATACTGTGAGAATTTCTAGCCGTTAAGAGTAAACGTGGTGCCTTCTTTACTTTTGCTTTAATAATATAACTAGTTGAATTTCCACGTAATTGCACGGTTATATATCACAAAAGCATGCGATCGTATCTAACATAGAGTTGTATTTGTTATACAACTCTAACGCTTACGATAGAAACACAACTGTATTTCTTGTACAATTGTAACAATTGTCGTGTCTATATCTATTTAATATGCATCATTATAATTTGGATCTACCACAATTGGAGATATAGATCTTTCTCTTTTTACTACAATTAGCATGGTAATCTCTAGCCCTTGAGAGCTAACGTGATGGTTTCTTTTGCTTATGTTTTAATAATATAACTAGCTGAATTACATGTACAATTGTGTGGCTAGATACTACAATATAATTTTATTTGTTATACAACTCTGCTTATAATTTGAAAATATAATTGAATTTGTTATATAACTCTGTTATAAAACACATGGTAGAAGTACTACTGCAGAAAGGTTATCACAGACGCTTTCATGAGCCGTCTGAGTTTATGGGTCAATAATGACATAAAGGTCATCACTAACAGTTTTTGAACCGTCTGTGATACATACTATCACAGACGGTTTGTAGTTAAAACCATATGTGTTTTGTCAGATATCACAGACAGTTTCTACTATAAACCGTCTGTGATAGTCACAGACGATTATGAGTTAATAACCGTCTGTGATATTCTTTTGTATTTCTAAATCTATTTCTGTTTGTTGGCTAGCCTCAGAAAATGCTAGCTATGTCCTTTGAAGCAAGTAGAAACACAATAAGTACATGTATACATCCAATTCACATTCATTTCAGAAATAAGAACATCTATTTCACAAATTAATTAACTAAAATAAAATAAATTAATCATGTATGAACAAATACACATGTACAATTAAATTCAATCTTATTTCAAACAAGATCACTCTACATTGTGGAACTCTCTCATCTCCTCTTATAAACTGAGATATTAAGAAGTACGCACACACTATATTCGAATTTTTTCGAGCTTGACCTATTCTAACATAGTTGTAGCGATAGTTACAACTTGTCGGTAGAAAGATCAATGTCGAGCATACATATAAATTGATAAGTATGAAATAATTATTACAAGATTGACAAACCTGAGAACCATTGGTCACCATGGAATCGAGGAGTAGTTCCATGTTATGGCAAACATAGTATTTACAGGTGTTGCCCAACGGCGGCTTATGGCACTGTAAAAATAGAATTTATTTCGAGAGGTATTACTATGAAGTGTTATATAGGAAATACCGAAAAATCTAAATTGTGTCGCAGGGCATTGAAAAAGTTAGCATTAGCCATTGCTAAGGAAGGAAAAACTACAATAGAGTTATCTATGGAGAAAATATGTTTACCTATCAATTAATTGTTGAACAGCTGTGAACTTGGTTTTGACCTTCTTTAGGGAATCAAGGTATATTACCTTATTTTATTTTGGTATAATTACAATTAGAATCCAGTGGAACCTGCACAGGTATGTCATCATGGTCATTAAAACTAAGTCGTATTGCTCATAAAGTACAAATTAACAAGTATAGCCATTAGTACAACACTTACTCTTGGTTATAAGGCATAAGTATGAATTTCTTGTTGCGGTGAGTCACCAATGTCGTCATCATATAATTCTCAATGAAAGATGCATTCTTCTTGATAATATCCATGGAGACCAAGTGTGTGTCGAGGAAACCTACTGATGATTTTCTTAATCTGGTTTCAGTCACCATGTATCTATATGTGTGTGTATACACACAAAAGCAATGACTTATATATGATATTTATCGGTATTACATGAATGTAGACCGTGATAGTATACAATTACAGTGTCCAGCATCGAATGAGTGAGGCATCAAGAGCATTGAGTTTGAAGAGAAAGAATAAGTCCTCGAAAGTCACCGTGAAGACATAGTCATGAATATCGTGCTGAAGATGATGCGGCATGAACTTGACGTTGACACCCATGTGACATTATTCCTCTGGCTTGTTGGCCTGTTCCATGTACCATGCATGCAATATCTGGTAAGCCATGACCTTTTCTTTTTCTCTAGATTAATATGATAATTTTTAGGATTACTATGGAGTTTTCTTTCCCACAAAATAAAGGAGATACATGCATTGTATCTCACCAATTATTTTTATTTATATAGATAGATAGTTAGAGTATTATTGCTCCGATCACAAAATAGTGACATTTTGGGATACATGCATTCAAAAACTTTATAAACTTGGTTATATATTTTAGATTGGACACATGAGAATGATATTAGTAGATTTGTTTGAAAAAACACTTTCATAATATTATGATTTTATTATGTTTTATAAATATATTATAGTAGAAATTAGTTATTAAGGTTGTGTTTTAGTGACCATGCCAATGTTTAAAACGTCATTCTATACACTAAGACCGGTAAAGACAAGGAATGTCCAGCTAATAGGTATGGACGTGCGCGGTGGCTTGGGTTGTTCAGGTTTGGACCACTGAAGTTCACAGCTTCACCGCGCTCGGTTTTCGTCTCCTTTCCCTTTTTCCAAACGAGTTTACCATGCATGACGTATTGCCGCTATCACCCTGGCAAGTGACGCGATGCCGTCGAGAAGCAATCAGGCACACCAGAGAGCAACATTGGTAGTGTACATTCTTGTTGGAATGTGAGAGCTCACATCTCATTTCAGGTGAATTTCTCTCGCGATGCGTCATTCCTGGGCACTAGCGTCGAAGGTATTGGATGCCTTTTTCCAGTAGTCGCGACGTGCCAACCTTTTACGACCAGCATTCTCTAAGTAAAACAGATAATGTACTTTTTACCGAGTGATTGTGATAGGATAGAAGAAGAAAGCTTCGTGAGCTGCACACAACCTTGGTAGATTTTTCGACGAATGAATGACGCCACGCGCACAAGGTAGCCGATAGGGGTTCGTCCGTGCACCCGTGCCAGGTCAGACGGTGGAAACGACAAATGACAGCGAGTTCATGCGATGGTGCGGTCATTGCGATACCATGGGCCCCGGCCGGCCCCAAATGTCGTCATTAATCGCCACTTTTTCACCAATACCACCACGTGGGAAATAGGGCACTGTCAACTCATGTATACTTTACAATAAATGTATTGTCATCTGATCTCACTGATATAATTTACTATCGCAGTGCGTTTTTATATCCCTAATTTTCTACGAGAACTTTTAGCTGTCCTGACCAAACGTGGAGCATGCAGCAATCTATTGCCTTCCTTTATTTTCCGCAGGAACCGAGAAAATTTCTGGCATTGCAAACAACGACTACAAGTATAAGGATTGGGTTGGATGAAATTAAAAGAGGATTAGTTATCGCATTGAACTGGATAGGGGAAGATGGATACGCGATTGTCACGGGGATTTGAGGGCGGGGTCAGTTTAGGAAACGCGTGCAATGCACGCTCTCTTTTGTTTTGGGGTGCGCTTAATTATAATTTACAGGGCAAAACCAGGTGTACCGGCTCTCGGTTTACATATGCTACTACGTAGGTACACATGCAGGCCTATTGGAGGCACTATTATTCATGCTCATATGTCTGGCGTGCGTTTTGCCGCAGGAACGCATACCCACTGCAGAGAGGCATACATAATTTAAGTGGGTTTTGTATACTGTGGTTGTAGATTTTGGTTTATGATATTTGAATTTTGGTTATTCGTGAAAAACAGTACACAGAGTGAAACAGTCGTATGTGATTTTAGCCGATATATTTGAACTTAATGCAATGTCTACTACAATATATTTTTAAATTCTATCTTAAAAATATGTACAGTTTAAAAACTAATTAGTGTAACAGAAAGTGATAAACTAAAACACAGAACTCACATATTTTGCGTCTTCATTTTTGACCGATCCACGCTAGCTTGCTGACAGTCCGACAAACTAGTACGCATGGACCTGCGCACGGCACAGCACAATTGGAACTGGTTGAAGTCTCAAGGAGGTCACCACCGCCCCACCATGCATTGAGCCCTACCGATGCATCGTAGCTACTGGTTTAGGGCCATTATTTACCGTGCTCCAATTCTTCCCATACCGAAAACCCCAACCCGAAGACATACGATGAGCTAGCTGCTACTGGTTTAAGGCCATCCAAAACCCCAACCCGAAGACGTAGGATGAGCTAGCTGCTACTCGTTTAAGACCATCCAAAACCCCAACCCAAAGACGTATGATGAGCTAGCTGCTCCTGGTTTAAGGCCATCCAAAACCCCAACCCGAAGACGTACAATGAGCTAGTTGTGACTGGTTTAAAGCCATTATTTACAACCAACCCAAAGACGTACTATGAGCTAGTTGCTACTGGTTTAAGGACATTTATTTATATTTTTGGCACATTTGGCACTGTTTACAATCATAATTATATATATATATGTCATATTAATAAAATGGTATTTTACCGCCGGGTGGCCATGCGACAACGCTGGTGGGCTGCTGCATAGGCCCTGCGCCCTATCACCAGATGACAGGCAGCCTGCCACTCTGCCATGCCGAACTGCGAGCCGCTAGCAATAATGTCGTGAACAAAGGACTGTAGAAATCTTCCTCATGGTGCGGAGGAGCTCTCACCTTGACCATACGATGTGGCAGTGAAGCTGGAGGAGCTCTGCCCACCAAAGTCTCCAAAACTTGGTATGGTGTGAACATTGAGATCTGCCATGTGTACGCTGCAAATCTTGGCGCTATGTACTGCTCCCTAGAAGCATCTGGGATGCTTGTATCGTCATCGGTGGACTCGATGTCACCCCCACGTTGAATTGAAGGCTATAAGATGAAATGATGTTAGTCACTAAATATTCTGGATGTACAATGAGAATCTCGTACCTCCCAGATGTACAGCAAAGATGAACAACAAGAAGCGGTACTCTGTATAGGTGGTGCAGATGTCAAAAGTGATGCATCCCAACGACGGACCTACAGCAGGAGAACACCATGATGTTAGCAGAACATAAGGCCTAACAGGAAAACAAAACGTAGGTTTGTATGTAAGTTACCTCTTCATCGATATGACCCACGGATGATCGGTGGCTAGTATTATGACGTGGGGTAGACTTGGTAGATTGTGATGTCCGGTTGGACACGCTAGGTCATGATGACCTGGCGGGTGAGCATGGTGCCCCCATTGGGTGCCCGATGTGCATGGTGTGATCCATTGATCGGCTGCAGCTTAGGTTATGCATAAATTTTTGGCCTGCTTTAGGATGTACTTCAAAGTATTTTGCACGACCGGTGGTGTGTCTAGGCTAGTGAGGGCAGTCTTGGACGCGCTTGTGACACGCTGCGCCTACTCCAACTGAAGTGACATACAAAACACGTTCAATAATGACCAATATGAATTTCGTAAACGAAACGATCAGAAATTGCAACTGTCTTACGCTGTCATGCCACCGCAAAGCATTGTGGCGATCGATTGAGCATTATAGATTATCGTCGTGTGTAATCTGCTTGGGGCGATCTGGTGGACAAACGGTGAGTCTGCTACACGACTGAGATACGTACCACTCCAAGTATTCGTCAAAAGTCCAGATGTCATACGAACGCCGCTCCATGACAACATCTGGGTGTGCCTTGTCTGTCCATGCTGTCATTCACTCATGTTGCATTGGCCGCCAGTTTGTAGCATGCCGACCCGCCCTCGATTATCTGCATTTTTGGAATCATTGATGTTACAGACCAAGACATACAAAGTGTAAATATTACTCAGGTGGAGTTTGATTCACTCGTGTACGCCTCGCAGTAGGAACCTGCCGTCCGGAGGGGGCACAACTGGTGGAAACTGAACTGTCGCATTACGCGCTGTGGCGCATAAGCCTCCACCGTGTACAAGAACCTCAGATGGTGTGTCTTCGCGCATAGTGCCGCGTCCTACAGGCATTGCCGAGACAGCCCGTACGACGATACACACTCCACGAAGTCTACAGTCTATGGATCCAAGATGATGTCGCTGTCATGCAACGACTCGAACTCGTTGTGTCACAGCAAGTAGCACCTCAAATGGTTTGCCCTTGGCCCAGTGCAGATGGGCACCAGTCCATGAGAAGCCCATAGTGGCTCATCTATCAGGTCAGTGAACTCGCTGAATGGGTGCACTGGTGTCACGATGGCCGGACGCTCGACAGGGAAGTGCTCCCAACTCCACAGTTGCAGGAGCACGTGGCAAACACACAGGTTGGGGTTATCAGTAGTGCCGTGCTAGCAAGCGTCACACAACCCTCGATATGTGGCGCATAGGATGGCTGATCCCCAACTATACTGAGGCATCGCCCCAAACTCCATATCAACCAAAGACTCGGTGAGGTGGACGAACTCAGCGTTGCAAATATCGTTGCATGTGGCTGAAAACATGCTCCAACTAAAGAGCTGAATAAGATATACGATGAGGTGCGTCCTAATGACCTTGAGCAGTGCATCTTGTGGGCACATACTAAAATTCTTCAGCAAAGCATGGGGGACACCATGAGCACCCTTCGGGGTAGGCAGGCCAAACCGGTCCGCCAACCTCTCCTTCCAGTTTGCCAATGTAGGGCTGGAACAAGTGCGTCACCTCAAAGAGGGAGACCGGTCAAGAGCGAGATGTTCTGCAGAGTGACCGTCATCTCACCCCACCGAAAGTGGCATATGTGCATCTCGAGCCTCCACCTATCCACCAGTGCCACGAGCAGGCTACCGTCGATGGTGAACTGGCGTCTGATGGAGACCAACCTCGCAAAGGGCAACAAGCCCATGGCCTGCAGAATTGGGACGTAGCACTCGTCCAGCTCCCATTGATCCCTCCCTCCCCGCAGCTTCAAGGGCGGAGGGTCAGCCGCGTCACCCATCGTCCATTAGTGGCATCGGTAATTCTCATCGTAGAACTGTTCGAGAAGCTCAGGTAAAGCTATACCTTCTAACAAATGGGATAGACCAAATAATTAGTGCGAAGATTGGTAATGATAGTAAAATTATACAAGTTACAAATTACATGCGTGTAATTACATACGAATAATTCATTAATTACCAACAATTTGATTACCCGTCCAAAAAAATTATGAGTGATTCATTATCATCGTCCTTGCCACTTAATTACTTAACACTAACTCATTATTTAACCCCAACTAATTGCAACTACAATAATTACGACTTCTTAATCATAGGCTACTATACAATAACAAATTATGGGTACTGTACGTACACAAAAAAAATACAACTATGTCTAAATTACTGCGATCAACTTACTTCATAATGCAAACTGCATCAATTACGACTAATTAAATAATACTAATTAACTAAGATTACGGGAATAACATCGAAAGTATGCTATAAAAAATTACCTGTCTTTCGGGAGAAACAATCAGCAGTGTTGCGTCCTTAATGAGTATGCACTGGCTTATCAAAATAATTAGCTATGCACTCTTAATTTTGAGTGTACTTTACAATAAATAGGATAGACGAAATATTAGTGCGAAGATTGATAATGATAGTAAAATACTACAAGTTAGTGATTACATGCGTGTAACTACATATGAATAATTCATTAATTACTGACAATTTGATTAGTTGTGCGAAAAAATTACAAGTGATTCATTACCATCGTCCTTAGCACTAATTCATTACTTAACCCTAACTAATTGTCACTACAGTATTTACGACTGCTTAATTACAAATTACCATACAATAACAAATTATGGGTACCGTACGTACACAAAATAGTAAAAACTATATCTAAATCACTACGACCTACTTACTTCGTAATACAAACTACATTAATTATGATTAAATAAATAACACTAATTAACTAAGACTACGGGAATAACGTTGAAATCATATGACAAAATTTTACCTGCCTTTCGGGAGAAGCAATCAGCACTATCGCACCCTCCTGTCGTGCCCTTAATAAGTTATGCACTGGCTTCTCAAAATAATGAGCTACACACTCTTAATTTTGAGCAATGACCGCGAGAATGAGCTTCTGCGACGAGCGACTGAGATGAGCGATGATGAACTGCGAGAGGTTCGTATTTATAGCCGAGCGAAAAGGGAACCCGGTGTGCTCACCCCACAAATTAAGGACTTCTTGTCGACAAGCAGCACTTTGGGTGAGGGGGAAGGCATGGTAACATTGACAAATGTGCAGATGAGGGAGCGTGCGACGAGAGACGGTACGAACATAACGATATTAGTGCAAACGAGGGAGCGCATGAGGGGAGACGACATGGACAGAGTGACAATTGTGCGAAGAACATAGCGAGAAAGAAAAGATAGCAGCAATGGGTCGACATATGTGCGAAGGACAGAGGTCAGACATTGTAAAAGATGCCTGAGCATCGTTAATTTCATGATTAAATTAACACAAATTAACATGGTAAATTCGGAGTACATAAAATTCCAAAAAATTATATAATTACTATGACTATGTCAGGAGGTTTTACACAAAATTTTGTAATTTTTGAATCTCGTTTGCTATATGTAATAACTTCTACAATTATCGAAATTTTACAAATTTTGAGCAACATTCATAGTGGATAAAATTATTAAAAAATTACACAGTAAAGTGCATTGTGTTGAGAGGCTGCACATAAAATTTCATAATTTTTCGAACTCATTTTTTATATTTAAAAATTTAAATAAATAGTATGTAAAAAATATTAGGACGGGTAATTAAGCCAGCTTAATCACCTACCGTCTAGTCATGGGGTGGCAAGCAGCTGCCGTTTGGCGGTGGGGCGGTAGGCTACTTGTCGTCCAGTGACGGGGCGGTAGGTAGCCCGCCATCTGCTTGTGGGACAGCAGGGCCTATATGTCTGCTCTCCAGCGTTACCATCCGGCTATCGAATGACAAAAACACTATTTTTAGCAATACGATAGATATACTACTATTTTTTATAAATATAGATACAAACAATACTAAATATGCCAAAATTTCCATTATTTACCGTGCTCCCATTCTCCCTGTACCCAAAACCCCAACCCGAAGACGTACGACGAGCTAGCACCGCGGCCGCAGGACACGTCGGGCTTTAGCCCCACGCCCACGCCCACGCGCAGGGTGGACGAAAGCATGAGGTTTTCCCTGTCCCTGTTCCACGATGCGAGCTCTGAAACTTTGGTGTTGGCAGCCCATTACTGCTTTCCCCCCTATTTCCTTCGAAATATAGACCTCAGCTTAACGTATGATTTATAGTTTTTTTAAATAAATAAAAAAATGGTTTTTAACATATGATTTATAGTTTTTTTCTCGATAAATAAATAACATAGTTTTTCATTGTCTTTTTAAAACTGCTCATCAGAATAACTTTTTAAAAACAGTTTATCAGCATTTGATTCGTTTGCACAAATGCTCGCGTTAAGGTTACAAGCTATTTTCGAAATAGTTTATCGGTATTTGATTCATTTACACAAATGCTCATGTTAAGGTTACAAACTATCAGTTGTAGCCATAAGCTATCAGATGCAGCCAAAACATCTACCATCTACCCTACTCTATAATACACCAAAAGTTTCTTTACTAAAGCCACCCTCTCAACCACCCCTACAGTCATGCCTAATCTAAGTCCACCCAGATTTGTGTACCAAAAGGTTCCAACTTCATACAAATGAATAGCCTAGATCTCTCCTCAAGCCTTCTTCTCTTACTCATTGAAAATCCTAAGGCCAAAATCATTTGGATCATGTACATCATTGAACCAGAAAGCCTCCCGCACCCTCTCCCCACGTTCATTCCCTCCCCACCCGCCGTCGCCACGGCCTCCTTCCCTCCCCATCCCGCACCGCCTCCTCTTCTGCCCCCATGCACCGGCACCTCCTCCTTCCTCCTCTTCCCTCCCCACGCGCCGCCTCCTTCCCTCCCCACCCCGCATCGCCCCTCCTCCCCTGCCCTGCCATCCCGCACCGCTGCCGCCTCCTTCCCTCCCCACCCCGCATCGCCTCCTCCTCCACATCCCTCCGCTCTGCCGCCGCCTCCTCCTCCCCCCACCTTGCGCTGTCGCTGCCGCCGCCTCCTCCTCCCCACCCCGCGCCGCCGCCTCCTCCCCCGCGCCTCCACTCCCGCCGCTCCCCCATCTCCGCCTCTCCCCCGCGCCTCCACTCCCGCCGCTCCCCCCGTCCTCCACCGCGCCGCCACTCCCTCCGCTCCCCCCGTCCTCCACCGTGCCGCCGCTCCCCCATCTCCACCTCTCCCCCGCGCCTCCTCCTCCCCACTCCGCACCGCCACCTCCTCGTCCTCCCCACCCCGCTAACCCTAGCCCCGCTTCCCCCTCCTCCCCGCGCCGCTCGCCGCCACCCCGCCCCGTTCGCTGCCTCCTCCAAGCCCACGCCGCGCCGGCCTTACCGCCGCCGCCCCACCCCGGCCCCGGCGCCGCCGCCGCAGCGACCCCGGAATGCGGCCCGCAGCCCTCGTTCCGGGCCCGCAGCGAGGAGGAGCTCGAGGCGGCGATCTACGACTTCATGCGCCGCTCCGACAAGCCCGGGGCGTTCCCTACCCGCGCCGAGCTCCTCGCCGCGGGCCGCGCCGACCTCGCCGTCGCCGTGGAGTCAAGCGGAGGGTGGCTCTCCCTCGGCTGGTCCTCTGACTCCCACGCGGGGCCGGCCTCATCGAGCGGCGGCGTGCACCCCGACTACCCGCCCGAGTCGGCCTCATCGGGCGGAGGCATGCACCCTGACTACCCGCCCGAGGCGGGCTGCTCTGACCAAGCACCGGCAGCGGGGGCTTCCGGGAGGTGGGTAATCGAGTTGCTCTGTGCTGTGTCCGCCTATTGATTGCTCTGTTGGGCTCTTTCCGTGTAACGTCTTGCTGAATTCGGCGTGTTGCGGGGAGGAAGCGTCGCTGTTCGGGAGGCAGCCGGGGACAAGGAGAAGGCGTGGGTTTCTTCTAAATCTCTTTGCTTTATTTGTTCTCTGGGTGTTCCCTTAGTTCCTGATGGTTTTTGTGTGTTGCGCTGTGATCGATTGCAGGGAGCCGGTATCTGGGATAGGCCTGGAGGGGATGCTCACCAGGCTGTAGAGGGAGAGGGAGCGGGCGCGGCCACCGCCACGGAGCAATAACCGAGTGGGAGGGCAAGGTGACAATGGTGGTACGTGGGATTTCAATTCTCAGCATTCTACAGGAACATGAGTTGTTTTCAATTGTGCAGTGCTGGTACTTTCTTTGGCAATGATTATATATGAATGGGGAGACATTAATCTATGTATGGGATTCGTAGTTGCAACCGTTGCAGTTTTGTATATCAAAGAGCTCATTGTCCCGTGTGATAATTCAGTATGGCATCTCCTAATATCTGTTTGTCAACTATTATGCAGTCCTTTCATTAAAATCATTCATCTAAGGGTTTCTTCCTGGAATTGCTTTGAAGATCTTCCTTATATTGCTTCTAACTATACTGATGTGTATGTCAAAGTTTGAAGGATTGATATCACAGTCATCACTGGAGCGAAGATCTGCATCTAAGTATTATATATTCTTGTTCTTCAATGTATTTTTGGGGAGCATCATTACAGGATCTGCTTTGGAGCAGCTTAATACCTACCTCCATCGGTCAGCAAATGAGTACATCCTGTGCCGCCACATCTACTGATTATATACACTTAGAATAAAAAGGCATGTAATAGCACAACACATCTGAAAGTTGGGACTTCATACAACTCCCTGGTTGGCCAATTGGGAATCTGATTGTTCGTTTTATTTTTTACAAATTTTATCTTATTTTGTATTTTACCGTAGCGTTAGCACGGGCACACTACTATATCCACAAAACATGTACGCTTCTCAGGCACAACCGTTCTATTACCAAGGTCAGGTCACCTTTTTCTTGCATATGCCCAAATGCCTCTTCACATCTCATAATGTTCATTTGTAATTGTGTACATGTTCATCCAATTATATGTGAAGGGAAATAGATTTTACACTGACATCTATAGTTCCTCTCACGAAGGGCTAAACTAAAAAACAAATATAATTGAAGAGGTGCCATTTGATATTATCAGGGCATATATGTATCCGGACAGGAGGTTCTCTTTGAGTTGTCTTTTCTTATGAAGTTAGATATGACTTACTAGGAATCAGCTGCGCTCTTCAACGACCAAATAATAAGAACATCAGACTCTATTTGGTGTTTCTGTTATATATAGCATGTGCCATAGACTAAATTCACTTATTTTCTTTTTCTTCAGAATAATTTTCTTTTGGAGAGGGCATATTTCATGCCATCAGAGTAATTTTCCTTTTGAGTTGATGAATGATATTGCTGGGTCCTTGACATAATTTACATTCTATGAGCAGGTCCAGGATATGAGAACCCTTCAAATGAATGGGATGCATATCCTCCTTATGTGAGTGTTGAAGGATTGGAAGTGGGTCCAGCGGTAAGGGTTTTTTTTGCCATCAGAAATTTCCAATGAAGCACTTTTTCTAAATTTGACTTTCGTTGAAGGTTGTGTACAATGAGGACCCTTCATTTATGTTCCATGGTGGCTATGGCTATGATCCTTATGCCCATTATTCTCCTATTACAACACCTGTACCGGCTGCTGTTAGTGGAGATGGTCAGCTCTACTCCCCTCAGCAGTTCTCCTTCTCGGCTCCTTACTACCAGCAATCAGTACCACATGGCATGCCATATTTAAGCTCTCCTACAATATCACAGGGTGAGACAATGATGCCAATTGACCCAACACAAGGAACTCTTATCGCTGACACCCTGAGTCCAAATAGCTTCCTTTTTGGGCCAAGACTTGGTTATTATCTATCTTGTGCTTTGTTTAGCTGATGATTTACATCCCATGTTTTAGGTGAGATTTTAACTGTGTCTTGCGATTATATTTTTCAGAATGGTTCAGATCATCAGAAGGAACTGGGTCATTTCCAGCACCTGCAGCTTCACCTCAACCTGTTGGTGGTGTTTCAGGGGCCTTTGGACAAAGCAACTTTCCTATAGCTTCTGGAATGGTATTCTTTTCACATGCTATCTCTTTTCTACTTCTATCCTCAAATATAAGTTTTCTTGTTCAGGCATTTTACAGGATCTGCTCTAATGCATAACCTATGTCTTAGGAATCTGGGATCCATTCAGTTCAAAAGCAAATCTTAAGTTTAATTCATAGAAGAATAATTTAGTCCCTGGAGTACTAAAAATTTCTTTGCATTTATTTCTAAGAAATAGACATGTGTGTGCACACAGGGGAAAAAATGCTTTAGCCAGAACAGCACGTTATGTCATTATCATGTTGATTGTTGAACGATTAGCTGAAGAATTCTCTGATGTGGCTCTTACTCTGTTATAAAGTAAACTTTTAAGCCCTAATTCACTGATGCTTCTCACAATCAAATGAAACTCCAAGGTTAATGTCCTGTAACTATTTTCATACCTAAGTTTGGATGTAAACACTTGAGACCTGACATATCATGATGAGAAAAAAATTGGCCAGACCCTAAAATGATTAATAAATGATCCTGACATTGCCAAAGACGTCTCTAATTGCAATTCAAACTCAAGCGTTGGTTGCTCTGCCTCCAGCTGCAATTCAAACTCCGCTCTTCAAGCATGTGCCTGCATTGAGCTGTCATTGCTTGGTGGATTACACACCATTTAATTAGAATCCCAAGTTGCTATTTTTATGGTGATGCCTGTGATATATCACAAAAAGGCTTCTATTAATTCTAAAAGAACAGGAATATCATTATACAATCACATGAGTATATCACATGAACAGGAATATCTTTATCCTTTTTCTGTTGCCCTGAATTATTGCACTCGATTTATGCACGCTGAATACAGTTGTACCCTTGATTGAATTTTTGACAACAATGTGCTTGCTGTTATGCGGCTAGAGATAAGCAGCTCCCTTCTTCCTCTTTTTTTTCTAAGATGGCATCGATAAACAGTTGTCAATATATGTTCTTATTTCGGATTATATTGGTTAGTCTACAACAAATGCGGGTACTAATTGCAGAGAGTAGTTTCCTTTACCACTCTGTTTTACTGCAGTCTGATTTAAGCAGACACACGATGGTTTTGATGCTTGCCTTTTTTTTTTGCCACGACAGCTGGCTCATTTCACATGGTTTATGTGTGACAGAATGGCATTATGGACCTCAAAGCTATAGAAAAAACGGTTACATATTTTTTTATTCGATATGCCGCTCCAAATTTCTACAAAAAATAGTTACATGTTGGATGTAGAAAACTTGGGGTTTGGTTGAGATGGTTTACAAATTTCTATCGCTTCTTTGCCTCCAAATTATTATGGCTTAGGTACTTCTTATAATGTTTAGTTTTGATTGTCCATGAAAAATGCAAATGTCAATGGGGTAGACATCATTGAAGCCTTACAGCTGGAGCTAGGGGTTTAGCACCAGTTTTTTTGGAGGATTTGTTAGCTATTTTTTTGGGGTGAAATTAGGATGTGTGGACCCAATTTGGTGAGTTCTTTGGCCCCTGTTACCCTTTTTGTGCTGTGATTCACTTAGATCTGGCCTGCTTGAATTGCAGTGCTTACTTCCGTACAACTTAGCAGCAAGTTCTTGAATTTAACATGACTTACAGTTAATTGCATAAATGTATGTTGACTGCCTGAAATAGGAACATGGTTTGATCTAATTCATCCAAAGCCTTCTTTTGTAAAGATCATTTGGTGGATCTACATGATTATGATCCAACTGAATTCAATTCATTTAATGAAAACCATCCATAACATTTTCAGAATAGTCCGGTTTGTATTAGCTGCTTAAATTTATAGGTTAATACAAGTAGCGTGCAGCGTATTAACTGTCTTTTTCACATGTGCTTATGTATGGATGGGAATCGGTGAGGGAATGTACGATCTGTTCTGTTAAACATTTTGTACATCCATATGTGCTTTCAAGTTAGTTACTTTCTAAGCTGCTATTGATTTATACCTGCGGTGCTGTACCATGTTCAATTCTGCACTTTATTTATTTTCCTTGCTTGTTTCACTTGACAACATTACCAACAAATGGGGAAGTATTTGTTTATACTGTTTTATGCATGAAAAACATGAATGGATCGATGTGTGTAGGCTCAGATAAGAACATTTTGTGGGCAAGAAGTTGGCGATGTGACCAGCCTGGTATTGTCGGCACATCCTTCGGACCATACTTCTTCGTCTCTGCTCTCGAAGGGTGTGGCTCGAAATGCTTCCCCTCCTTTTAGAGAAGACGATGAAGATGACCATTACATATTTGCTGTTGGAGAGAATTTGACCTCTCGCTGTAATTACACTTGACCATCATTACTGGAATAACATCACTGTGATTTGTGATCCTTAGCCTTCTGGGAGCTGCATTTCCCCCTTTTTCTTATTTATTTTCAGATAAAAAATTGAACTGAACTATAGAGAATTAGAGATGTATGTTTATGTTACTTCTGTTTACTCTGCACAGACATCATATAATCTTTTCTAACTTGTTTTCTTCTTTCAAATGCATGATACAAAGTGGTCTTTCGATGGCTCAACAGGTCTGCGAGAAGCTTGGCCCAAGCTTATATGATTTTCTACGGGAAACTGGCTACTGCCCATTTCCAATTGACCTAGAATCCTTAGAATCCTTGCATTGTATTAATACCAAACCTTTTGGGAGTTAAGGCACTGTTCATTTACGTTGTAGGGAAAAATTTGAAATTTTGTTAGAGGTAGCACTGAGAAAATATAAGTGAAAAAATATACATGATTGTTTTGCTGATATTGATATTTATTATATAGTTCAGGATCCTTATATTTATGTATTATCTTTTTTTGGATTCCGTTGCAACGCACGAGCAATATCGTCGGTGGGTGAGTCCAATGATGTTGTCGCCTCCTCAAAGGATCAGTCGTTATGTGACATTCATTATGTGACAAAAATATTTGGTTATACAATATATGAGACGTGAATCTTAATAAATCTGATTGTTTGTTTTATTTTTTACAAATTTTATCTTGTTTTGTATTTTATCGTAACGTTAGCATGGGCACCCTACTAGTGACTAGCAAAGGCTACCTTTTGTACAATTATTCACGAACGTTTTTTTTTTTTTGAGACGTTATTCACGGAAGTTTCAGCAGTGTCCCCTAATCATGTAGATCATTATATGAACTCTACTGGTAACGTGCATTACTGCTTTAGGACACTCCAATCTACTGGTAACGTGCATTACTGCTTTAGGACACTCCAATGTTATCCCGCTTCTATTTTTTTCTTAATAAGAAATTAACTGGTTTTCTCATTCTTTTTCTCTCGCATTATGGATTGATTCTACGGTTAGAAACACGTGGTTACTTATCTTCTGGATTGGATCGCCTAATTATTATACTAAAAATGTATACATCGAAAGTCAACAATAGAAACTTTGCAAACTACAACGAGCTAAGTATACATACATCCGTAACGACACAAATGATTGGGACATTGTGTTCTTTTTAACGTGTACTTCTCCAATAGCATGTTTTTATATAGTTTCAAGCCTACGTGTTCCATCTCCAATCCGTAATATAGTCTTATCTGTCAGTTGAGTTTATTGAATTTTGGGCATTTTTAGTCCTATGTAGCATAGTAATACTAGAAGTAGCCCCGGTTGTATGTAATGTCATTTCTGCCCCCCTCCCCGAGCGTAGGACTCCGGTCGGCCGATGCGCGCGCAATCCTGTGCCCTGGCACCATAGCACCCGAGTCATGTGGTCCGGCGGTCCGGGAGCGCATGATTACGGCAAAACCAGCAGTGATCTTAAGGCTGTATGCGGTCAAAAATGCTGCCGTGGTCGAATACAGTAGTGATCGAGCAAGGTAGTGGTCGAACATAGGTGTGGTCGAAAGCGTCGGTGGTCGAACAGGTAGTGGTCGAACATGGGTATGGTCAAAAGCGGCGGTGGTCGAAAGCGGTTGCGGTCGAAAGCGGATGTAGTCAAAAGCGGTAGCAGTCGAAAGTCGAGGTGGTCGAGGGAGGTAGTGGTCGAAGGCGACTGTGATCAAACAACTGTGGTCGGAGCGGTTGCAGTTGTGCGCGACCGTGGTTGTGAACCACGAGGAGAGGGTGGCGGCGGCACTTTGGCTCCAGCGGTCGGGGATTTCAACAGCGCCCGAGCTTGGCGAAGCGGTCAACGGTGATCCCCCAGGTGCGGTGAAGCTCGCACAGTCGTCGGCGAAGCCGGAGACGACCCCGAACAATGGTGATTGCTCACCGAAGTGGCGCCGGGGCTCGGGAAGAGAGGAGTGTGATGCGGGGGCATCATGCGTTCCTGACCACATGACTCGGGTGCTGTGGTGCCGAGGCGCGAGACTGTGCACGCGTCCACTAGGCGGAGTCTCGCATTTGGGGAGGGGGCAGAAATAGTATTGCATACAAACGGGGCTACTTCTGGAATTGTTGTACTGCAGAGGACCTAAAATACCCAAACATCTTCTCTTGCAAGGGGAGAGAGAAATATTAGTACGCATATGTATAAGCATGCGTATACATGGATGTACCATATACACGGGCCGTTTCTCGTATACACGGGCTGTTTTTCCTATTTCCTATTGATTCACTAAAAGAAGATCCTTGGCCTTTTTGGAAATATCAACGGGTATGTGAACCATTCGGCCGCTCATACAATCTGCAGTTATGCACATGACTCAAATGTTCTATTCTACCAGTCTTCATTTGCAAGAAGGCTGCCGGAACTGCACACAAATTTGTGATTTAAGAATGGCAGTAGTATGTACTCTCACTAGGTGATGCTCAATTAGCAGGCTAATTAAAGTTGAGAACAGCCGCTTTGTAAAAAAAATGTTGCATTGAATTTAGGATTAAGCGTTTCATAAACCTTTCTTGTATTGTATGTAGGTACACTAGTGTTATTATAGCTTTTTGCCTGATGGGGTAAAAAGCTTGAGGTAATATTAAAGCTCGAGGCAACTAATGAGCATATTGATCTATCCGTGGTGTGTAGCTGCCACTCTTTTGTAAGCTTGTATTTGCGGTTGCGAGATTTGATCATGTTTTTAAACGAGAGAACTTTTCTAAAAAGATGTTTTATGGTGAGACGAGTGAAGTCTGAACTCCTAGAAACGGCAGTCCCCTACTATGGGCCACTGAACTACCCAAGTGCTAGTAGGCTTGGCCCGTGACGACGCCAGCCACGGAGCCCATGGAACGATGCCATCAGCCCGCGCATGGCCTATTCCCCACTGTTAGGGGCGGATATCGAAGTCCTCGTCTTATTAATTTTTTTTATAATTATTATAATTTGATTCAATATTATTTTAGTATAATTTTCTACTGTTTATCTGTGCCTTCTCATTTAGGCTATAAAACCTTTTTAACAACTGTAACTCTCTAAACAATTCGGAGGGCTTAAGACCCTACTCCGTGGAATGGAAAAACTAAGCTGGAACAACTCATTTCTATTGTCTTGTAGCTTTAACGTAGTGTAGAACCCTAGTTTTTTCCTTTCCTAAAATATTATCCCCAAATCCCATCTCCAAATCTGTCAGAATCTAAGTTGCTGTAACTCGGGTCTTAACAAGGGTATCAGAGCGGTACGATTCTTGGAGTGGAGATCTGTGTGGGTGAAGGTTGGGAGAAATCGTGTGATTTCTTCTGTAAAATCCCCAAGCCGACACAGATTGGGCACTTGGTGGCGAGGTTTGTGGATTCAGATCTGGGTTGGTGGTGAATACTTCGATAAAATCCCTGGATCTGGAGAGAGGCTGGGCGAATCGTCCTGTCGATCACTGTTTATGGTGGCGACTACTAGATCCCAATCGCAGGAGTCTATGGCGGCCAAGGAAGAAATGACAAAACTTCAGAACTGCCTTGAAGGAAGATCTGGCCGAGCTGAAGAGTCGACAGCCTGAGATAACAGAAATGAAAGTAATGATAACTCAGATGTGGGCAAAGTTGACAGGAGGGGAGATGACTGTTGCTCCAGGCAGTCAGGCGGCACAAGAAGGGATCCCAAGGGCTTCACAAGGGATCAATCTGATAGGATAGACTAGAGTTGATCCTGTAGTTAGTGAGGAAGTAGAGGTAATTGGTGGTGATCGGTTCGGCTGAAAAGCTCGTGGCTTATGGCTGAAAACACTGTAGCTGGCTGAAAAAAGCATAGCTGACAGAGGCTTATTTAGTATAATTAAATTTAAAAAAATTTAAAAATAAAAAAATATGTTAGCCCATTACGTATAATACAAACAAATACGGGAAAAAAAAGAACCGGCAAAAAAGCTCAACAAAAAACCAAAAGTTCAGAAAAAAACGAAACTTATGAATAGTGAAAAATAAGTCAGAAGCCGAAGCCGAGTTGATCAGGGCCACCTCTGGTAACTGCTGCTTTTGGAATTAACAATATACCTGTTATGAGGAACCAAGAAGTGCATCTTATGGTAGAGTTGAATACTGCTAGACATGAATATTATCCAATTCCCACAAAATCTGTTAGGCCAACCATACCTCCTACCATGTATCCAAATTCCAGTTTAATGTATGGAGTAGGTAATCCCCTGTTGCAACCTAGCAGATCACATGTTGGCACCGGTACTTCTCATAGTTTTGTAAATCCAAATCCAAGGGTATAGGTACTGGATTCTCAGAGGCACCCACTCATGAACTCTAATAGCCAACTGGCTCCTTATGTAGAAGCAGTAATTAAAGGTCCGAGACTTGAGATTCCGTTGTTTGAAGGGGAAGATGTACTGAACTGGGTGAAGCTATGTGAATAATTCTACATTTTGTTAGCAACACCGGTAGATCAATGGGTGATTTTAGCAGTAGCTCATTTCTAGGGCAGGGCTGCAGCCTGGTTCAAGGGAGTGGGAATCCCTAGTGGATTATTAACCTGGCCTCAATTATGTTCCATGGTCAATGATCGATTCTCTGGTGCAAGTGCACATGATGCAGTAGAAGCTTTACAAAATATCAAGCAATACTAGTCCACTGTCACTAACTATATTGATAAATTTGAAGAATGTATGGCTGTAGTGAAGAAGGATCATCCATACCTACATGAGCATTTCTTATTGGGAGCCTACTGGCATGCTAGGGGGTATGAGAAGGCTTCTACTGCTAAAATGTCTAATGCTACCAGAGGTATGAACAAGAGTAAGTTTAGCTTTCCTAATACAACCAAGAGTCCTAGAACAAAGGCTACCAGCTTAAGTTAAAAATGAAAAACCTGATAGGCCCATAGAAAGAGACAAGAAAACTTGTTGGTATTGTCAGGAGCCTTGGACACCGCAGCACAAACATCCACCCATTCTCACCTTTCGTTTTCGAAAATCAGCACCGAATCATACAGGCGCAATTCGGAACGCCGGAATTTTTTTTCTCGCAATTTCCTGCTAAATTCGCGTGAAATTCTTGGCTTCTTACAGCCCTCGTGTTCCCCTTTCGCCAGCGGGCAATACAGGGGCAGGACCAAAACCAAGCTAGGCCACCGCAGCTCGACGGCGATGATCCACCGGCCAGGCAGGCACGGCCGAAACCAGGCCACACGCCGGTGCGCCCTCGTACGGCTGCACGCGTCGCTCTTTGGCACGGCACACCACGGCGGCCAAGTGCTGACTCGTACTCCACCCAGCTAGCTAGCAAGTACTAAAAGGGCAGTCACATGTAGCCCGTGCGCCCGCGCGCGCGTTGGCCCGTGGAACGACACGGCTGACGCGCGCCGCCTTTAACCCTTTCACGCGTCTCCCGGCCGACGCTGCTCGGCGGCGCGTTTGCAGCTGCAGATCGGACGTTCCCACCGCTCGCCGCCGGACGGTTTGGCCGGGCATATGCGCGGAAGGTGCTTACAATAATGCGATCTGATGGAGGCCGTCGATCGATGGTACGGGCGGACGGGCGTTAAATTGAATTGATTCGATGCGTGGTAGAAGTAATAACGCATGCATGCGAACATGTACAGTTGTACAGATGTGAGGCAGGCAGCTCCGGCCGTACGTACGTGCTGCCGTGCGACTTGCGAGTTACAGCAGCAGAGTGAGTAGCTCGAGGCAGAATGGGAGGAGCACCAGATGCAGATGGCGTCTCGAGTTTCGGGGCGCCGCCGGGCCGCCGCTCGCGGTCGCCGTTGCCGGCGTGGTCGCCGGTATGCCCAACCCTGTCGGGCGTTCGGACTTTGTTAGTGCAAACATTTCTTCGTGCGAAAAGAAAAGCGTGATTTTTTTTATCACACACTACTGCTTTTGTCAGTGCCGTCATTCGGCTAGGGGATGGAAGAGGTTGTTCGATCAAAAAGTTTGATTCCTTTACTGCTTTAGCTACTGAACACATTGCTCGAAGCCTAGAACTACACAGAGAAATTGCATCACTTGATATGTATTTTGTTCGTTAGCATACAGTATGCTCTACCCTTACATGTAAATATGTGATGATAGACTTGTGCACGCTAGTTTGACAGTTAATTTGACAATTGAGAACGTGCAGCCAGGTATGCAAGTTGTGAACTCGTACTATGGTACCTTGGCAAATTCATGCTGCAAATGACATAGTAATTTTGAACTGCGCATGAGAATCTACTAGAGCTTAAAAAATATGCACAATTTTGGCATTCAGTTGGCTAATGTACATTACTTAATCGGTTGTTCAATTCCATCAGGACGGCCGCATTGCAAAGAAACGAAAAGGAGCGTTTATTGCACGCGGCTGAGCATATTGGCCGTACCTGACTCCGCGGACACGGCGCCGCCCGGCGGCTCGGCGACGGACACGCCGAGCGCGGCGCAGAGCCTTGGCGGCGGCGCGTCGACGCGGCAGATGGTGGGCAGCGCGAGCGCGCGCACGGCGTCGACGCGGACCCCGTAGGCGCCGTACCCGCCCACGAGCCCGCACAGGCAGGCGGCCTCGCCGTCCACGACACCCGCGAGCGCGCCGCAGCAGCCCTTCTCCGGCCGCGTGAGCGCGCTACCGGCCTCCACGTACGTCAGGCACGAGGACAGGTTGAGCAGCGCGGCCGTGCAGTCCAGCGACCCCGGCCAGGGCGCGGCCGATATCTGCGCCCTCACCGCTGCCCGTGGCTGCAGCGACGAGGCCATGAGAAGCGCGAGGGCGACGGCCACGGGTGGCGGCATCATAGCCATGGCGCCGTCGCTTCTTGATCCCTGGGCTGTGCAGGCTGTGTTCTGTTTGACATGTGGGGATGCGAAGAGAAGCGTGAGCGTGTTTGTGTTGGTGTGCGGAGGCTGAGTGAGCGAGTGATGGGGATGTGTAGTAGCAGTAGGTCATGACCAACGCTACTAGTTTGGGTGTCACGATTGGGGCCCGGCCATCCCATGGCCACGGTCTCTTGGGTTGGGTCTCGTCCCTCATCTCATGGCAAGTCAAAACTGTGTTACTGCCTGTGTAATCCTCACTTCAACTTTTGCTATGAACTTTTAGCCTTTTTTTCGCTATTTGTGGTTTTTTTTTTGATAAAAACCAAAAAAACAAAAAAGATGAAATTAAAAAGTTAGAAACTAAAAATTGAAACTCAATTGAGTAGGGCCAACTATGTTGTCTTTCCATAGGAATGGCAAACGGTTGCAAGCAATGTACCGATGCAGTGATGCACTAGTGATTGATGGATGGAGCCTAGTGCGAAGGCTCCGAACTGGCATCGCTGTGGCTTCTCTAGATTCGTATGGCACGGCACAGCAACTGCAACTTGGACCAAACAGAAGCATAGACGCCAACTTATCAAGTGTAAGAAGGTCCAGTAGCTACCAAACTTGCTGTTACTATTGTGTATGATATCTAACTAGTATTATTCTGCCTCAAAAGAAAAAAAAATAGTATTGTTCCCTGGTTGTTTCTGCTTAGGTCACAAAAGATGCAAGCCTGCGGTCCTACAAGTTTTGATCCACGGTAATATACCTACATGGATTTATTTTCAGCATCATTCCCCATCTTTCTTCCACAAATTCTCAGGTGGCCATTGACAGATATATGGCCCATTTGGAACAAAGGATTTTTGTGATAGTTCCAAAAATGTCACTCTGTTTAATTTTATAAATGTCACTCTATTCCTCTCAAAAGAAAAGGAAAAAAATGTCACTCTATTTCCTATGAAATCTATGCGTTCAAACGTCTGGAAGATAAGCTCAAAATGTTTGGGGGCACCCTGGTATCACGCTGCAATGCAAAGCATCATTTCGTCTCACACTATCACAATCTTCTTTCTTCCTTTTTGTACTGTTTTCTGTTTGTTATTGTCAACTGCTGCTGCAAAAGTTTGTGCCTTTATGTTGTGTACTCCCGAGTTGCAGACCATTTTTCAGTCTTTGCCGTGATTTTAGGACTGTACTAAGTAATACTGTAGAGTAACATCATTGATCATTTGTTTATATTGCACAATATATTTACAATGGATGTGACCTAAGCGTTAGGAGCGCATTGCACAATTATGTTTTTTTGAAGCTAAAAAAATAGCATAAATATGTTCAATAGGTTGACGTGCACAAAAGCTATTGTCGCGTCACCTTGTTTGCTTTATTATTATTTACAGGGAATTGCTAACTAGTAGTCATGTGTGTTTTAGAATTGAGCACTCGATTTTCTCATCGTATAATTTTGCTTTGAGATTCGTACTCCACCTCCTTCTCCGACTCTAGCGAGTGCTCCGATGACGGCTCCAACGAGTTAGGGTTTGAGTTGAGTTCATTGAAGCCCCTCGAATTTACAGAGAGGCTGAGGATAGTGGCAAATCGATGGTGAGTGGTGTTGGCTGTGTTGTCGCTGGTGCCAGGTCAAAGGAGGGTGGTGGGCAACGACCGACAGGTGGAACGGTGCTCGGACGTGGAGTCAATTAGATTAGATAGGGATGTGCAACGACTGAAGAGGCTATTGCCGACACCCTCCGAATTGGGAGGTTGAAGTGGAAGCGGTTGGGGCTTGCCAATGGGCCGTGGCGGCGTTGGGAAAGGCGACAGCGTACCAAAGAGAGGGCAGCACGTGCGGTGGGGTAGGGGTGCATGTCGGGAGAGAGGATGCAAGTGGCTAGGGAGGGAACAATGGAGGAGATGGACGCCGTGGGGCTCGCCAGTGTCAAAAGTGACACCGGTGAGGTGATGGGGATGCGACGAGTAGGGCAATGGCAGTGGGGTAGATGGGATAGGGTTAGTGAGTGAAGTGAGGTAAGAGAATTTATATAATTGAGGGGGATAAGGTCTATTGGATCTAGATCCAAAAGCTTAAAATCTGAGTGCTTTTAAATAAAATACTACTAAGTATTGCCTAAACACTACTGTTGACTTGTACTCAAGTGTTTTTTTAATATTAAGCACTCAAAATTTTCACTGTAATTTTGTCTCAAGATTCATGCTCGCTTCTCCTCCGACGAGAGCTCCAACGGCGGCTGCGTGGGTCGTTGACACCGTAAATAATTTTGAGCGCTGGAAACTGATGCTTATTTAGTTTTTTTTTGTATAACGCAGTACATACTATGCTTTTTCTTTATGAACATACAAACATGGGCACATGAGAACAGCAAAGATGACACAGGGACTTCGAATGTTTCTTCTGCAGCACGAGCAAGATAGTCATTACACAAAATGCCTAGTGCTGGAAACCTAGGGGTAAAAATTGCCAGAAGCCGATACAACATTATTACAACGTCGTTCAGCTTGTTCCATCCAAGATGAACAAAAAATCATGGACCGCCAAATGCCCAGGTTATCTCAAGCAGCTGAAATGAGACAACCGCCATTACACCGGAAAAGAAATTCTGTAAAGTAGCAATAGTCTTTTCCTATATTGTCCCAACGCCCAATTTCAAGAACCTGTTCACTAGAAACCGAGACCATATGGTAAACATCCACGTACAACCAACTGCAAAAGCATCAGTTGTCCTCTCATAGCAATTGCTGTGAGCAGATTTACTCTCCTACGGTCATTCCAAAACCAAACTTGTAGTTCTTCTTTGAATGGTCAATCTGCACCACGAAACATAAGTTCCAAAATTTATTAATCCAAAGCAAATTCAGGGCATTCATTTCTTGTTAACAAAACAAAGGAAAAATTGGTTCTGTGACAACGAAAAATCACCGGTTTAGGTTTATACCACCGAATTCCTCTGGTACACTTTAATACCACTGAAAGAACCCGACATTCCATTTTTTACCACTCCATCAAGTTTTTAGAGTTTTATCCTGTTACCTTTTATTTTCGCCAAAACCATAGGCCAAATACCAATCTTACCCTCTTTCTCCTCAAATGGTGTCCTGGTACCCAATGCCTCCCCCTTCTCCATTGGCATCCTGGTACCAGCGCCGCCGCCTAAGCCGAGCTGCTACACTTGCATCCTCGCCGTCCCCAAGCTTCTTTCCCGGTTCTCAATTACATGGTTTATTTCTTGAATACTTGGATGGGTTTTGTGCAGAGATCAATTTTTGGCTTCTTCCTCCTCTTAATTAGTGATGTTTTCTTGATGCTGCCAACTCGTCTTCTTTCTCCTCTCAATTCATGATATCTGGATGTCGACAGAATAGATAGTGGTAGGAGATGGATTTTTGCAGTGGTGAGCAGGTGGTTGGCAGCCGGCAAAGGGCGCAGCTCCAGATCTGGAAGGTGGGGACTCACGAGTGGCAGCTATGTTGTCAGTTGTTCAAAGGTCGAGCCACATTAGAGCTACCACCCGCCCCATGCTGCATCAGAGTGGCTGCCCCACATTGGTAACTGCTGGATGAGGGCAACCTGGTCAACTACCTCGAGCTCGATGACCGGGCGTGTCTGCTTCGATGCTCCACAAGCGCGGGAGACAAGTCCGCTCGCCGGCCGTCGCCCCACTGCCATGGGGACGAAGAAGCCCATCTCTCTCAACTCCGGCGACACGGTGGCATGGATGAACGAAGCAGAATGGAGGGCAATCTGGTCAGTTTGACGGTAGGAACGCTCAAATTGGACGGAATGGTATAAACGGGAATGGTTGGATATTTTGGTGGTAATAAAGTGTACTAGGGAGATTCGGTGGTATAAAACTAAAACGGTGATCATTCAGTGTCACAAAACCAAATTTTCCCAAAACTACTGCAATGGCAAAAGGATAACATGTCTATTGGAACTTTCGTACAATTCATACCTCTGCAGAAAGAAGAAAGTTGACACCCATGTTCAATCTCTCTTCCAAGTATGCAGCAACAACACCATTTGAGTCAATTTTGCCCCTTAGACGGCACTGCAACAGAATTTATTAATAGATTAAAAACTACCAAAACAAAATTTCAGAAAACATGGCACCACATGGGTGAGAGTACATGGATATAAACTCTCCGTGCATATCCACTGACACAAACAAGCCCATGCAAAGATACAAAACATTTGAGGAGCTCAATAAAAAAAATACATTGCTAACTGCCAAGTGAAACAAAGTGTCAATGTATAAGATACTGACCTGCCTAAGCATGTAGTCATAACCAAAGCTAGAAGTCACATCTCTTGACATGTGGTTATACATGAAGTCAGACGCAAGGGAAACCTGCAATTAGATATACTTAGAAGTTAGAATCAGGTTAACACAGCATGTGAAAGTTTTTCTGTTGATGATATTGGTGGAGTCCAACCTTCTCGGAAACTTTCTGGACATAACTTAAGGCAACTATACCAGTGCTAGCGACCTGTAGAGTACCCACCTGCAATAATCATAAAAACAAAACAGTGCTCGGATGTGTTCTTAAAGTATTCATTCACCATGTAACAGCTTGCATTCTTAAAGTAGACTAAACTTCTATGTACAACATGAGTGGATGTGAAAACCATGCAAGTAAAGCTCGTCAGCTGAGCCATGATGAATAATGGTGCTTTTAGAGTGATTGCTGAAAGGAAAAGACGTTTCTTATCTCTTGTTGTTTTCAGTCACACTAGGGGCTTCCAAATTAAACATGCAATCCCTTGATCCAAAAATTAATGGATGGGTATAAAAACTTAAGTATGCCATGTAAAAGTTCATCTATAACATCCAAAACAAAAAGGTCCATACTAGCTCCTTACCATTTTATCCATGTTATAACGAGAAGCAAATCCAATTCCAGACTTCCTCTGGTGACCAAGCCAGAATATTTCAGTTCCCATTGATAAATTTGGTGTAACACTCTGAAACACAAAAAGGTTGGTGTTTCATTATCAAGACTCAAGATAAGAGTAAATAAAAAACAATTTAACTTCACAAGCATACCTGTGCCAGGCAATTTAATGTGAAATAAAAATTGCAAAATATTTTATTCAGCAAGAACATGTACTTGCCCACTTCGTTACAAAGCTTACTCATATGTGAAGCAAGGGTATTTAATATACAAATATGCTTGCCATTTAGCAAAGCATATAATCAGAATCCCAAGCATGATATGTTGAGATTATTGAAAATTCAGACCAGTACTGATGTAACTGTATATTTGCAATAGAAACAACCAAATGCATAAATCTTACTACGGCCAAGTTATTTCTAATTTGATGTCTAACTTAATGCCTCAATCTCATTCAGCCTGAGATCCAAAAGTACATTTTGTTCCTAGTCAAAATATAAATCTAGCGCATGGTTCAAATGAAGACATACTGCAAAATAAGCTAGTCCCTAAGCATAACCACAACATCAAGACAGTAAGACTATAAGACATAGGTGACCAGAGAACACATGGTTAGGGAATAAGATCTTAAAAAATCTCAAATAGACATCAAAGAGCAAAAAAAGTTAATACCAACACATGAACTTTAGTTGCTGAACTTCTGTGCAGAATTTAAATAATCATGACTCAAGGAGCAAATGGACAACTAAGTAGAATTTAATATGATCATTTTCCTTATTCGTCTTCCTAAGGTGCTCAGGTACAGAAGAACAGTGAGATGCTGTTAAACCAAACTGCACCATAAAGATCTTTACCTGAATATAGTTTGCCCCATAGAACGCATTGTTTCCAATTTGAAATTGTGCTCGATAGTCTGTGCCCTATAAAAACATGTGAATTGTTAAGAGAACTACATATCAGATCGAAGCAAGCAATAAAATAGTTTGCCGATTACAAATGCTAATAAGCATTGCTTAACGAAGCATTGTCAGAAATACTGACCTTGTAGTCAAAGTTGAACATCCCTTGGGAGTAATGTGGCTCATGGGTAAGCTGGGAATAGGCAACCATCAGCCAAATAACGAAAAAAATCAGTCACCAAACGAAAGAGGAACCATGAGATTAAATTCAACTACCTGTGCATTTATTTTCAGCGTAAGATTATCTGTCAGATCACATTTCACACGAGCATTCAGCCTTCCATCAGTCATCACCCTTCCAATGAGCATTAACTATATAAAATTTTGTAAACAATTACAAATCAAGTTCATAAATAAACCATTCTGAAAAATTGTGATGCCATAATATCAAACATCATGAAAACAAACCTTTGGATCTAGAAAATTGGCACCAAATTCGTAATGTGCTGTTGGAACTTTTACAGTTTCAGATGACTGAGACGGAACTTCTAAAGAACCCATAAAAACACTGTTGAAGATGTCAAAATACATGATACATGACAAAGACAAAAACATATTCAACAACATCAAGCATTTGTCTTACCTGTGACTAAGTGAGAACTTCTGATTTAACCCTTTTGTGAAGTCAAACCTCAATCCTTCGAAAAGTTCGGGCTTCAAAGACACTGCAAATGTAGCATGTCAGTAGACCTCATGAAAGAAAGGCTCAAGAATCAAGAGCCAAATTGCACATACACAGAAGCACGTACGCACCAAACGAACAAAGCAAGCAATTACATTTCCTTACAGGTTTAATATTGCATACTTAGTCACGTAAAAAATATTTCAAGGAAATATGAAGACCTCAATAAAGACCACATTAACCAAAAGGGGTCACATCGAAAGTATTGTTGAAGTAAGGTGTGATTGAGGTTGGGAAAGGTAACTTATAAGATGGAATTGTGTTTGCAGCTGCTCTTGTCGATTGTTTAGGTATAGTAAGCATTGTCAAACGTTGGAAGGCAGCACTGCATGCAATAGCAAGTTAGCCACATTCAGTATGCTAGAAAAGCTCAGTAAACTTTATTGAATACTAGCAGTTGAGCCACAGAACTTGTGAAGCAATGCGACACTGAATAAGAATGCATTAGGTCACTTGAGAAATCAGGAAAGACTCAACACGAAAATATAAAGTATAAATTAATCACCATAAGAGCCCTTTCCTAAGCCTAAATAGCATCTATTAACATGACCAGACCAGGCTGCTCCACTCAGGAGCGGTGGGGTACCTGGGGTTGACAAGATATTACTGTTACATGAATAGTTAGTAGCGCTTGGGTGCTCTCCAAAGGAAACGTCTGCACAGATGTCACATGGATTAATCTTGGCTGATCGCTAGCTTTACAATGTGTGCAAACTTTTCTACGAATGCATTGAAGCACCTTTTCGAATAGTTAACAAATCCCAAAACAAAATGGAAAGTGTAGTGCAGTTTGTGGAACGCACCAGCAATACCAATCAGTGTCTCAGCAGCATACAGAATGAATGGTGACACGCCTCCAGAAAATAAATGTCATCTACAGCGGCAGCCAACGCACTACATAGTGAGCATTCTGTTCATGAGATACGAATCACCAAACCGTTTCTAGGGGACAAACGTCAAAGCAGCGCAACACCAACAATCAACGAAGCACTAAACATTCCAGATCCAACAACAAACTAGTATCAAATATATAAAGCGGCAACCTAACAACTGACCCACGTCAAGCAACCGAATCAAGACGGAGCAACCGAGTACACCACGAATTCATCACCAACCACACCAGAACACATACATCAGGTAGCGATTCGCCAATGCTGCAGCAATTCACACGCTGACACGCGGGAGCAGTCAGAACGTTAAAACTGGAAGGGGGGGGGGGGGGGGGGGAGCGCGGGGGGACGAACTGAGGGCCTCGCGCTGGATCTCCTCGAAGGGCACGGGGCAGGGGAGGTTGAGGTAGTCCACCTTCACCTCCTCCTTCTTCTCCTCCTCCCCGTCCGGCTTCGGCGGGAGGATCCCGGCGAGCCCGGGTCCATACGGCGGCGCAGCCACGTGGGGCTGCGCTGGAGGCGGCGGTGGCGACACTGTGGCGGAGGCGACGGATCCCATGGCGGCGAAACCCTAAGGCTAGGATTCTGAGGGGGGGTTCGGATTTGGGGTCTCTCGTCTCCCACCTCGCGACGCGGAGGCGGCGGAGTGTTTTTCACCAAACCCCCTTTTGCTTTTGTTTTCCGGTCTAGTTCAGATCTTCAGCCGCCTGCTCGCTTCTGCGGCGCTGCGTTGCCTGGGTTTTGGGAGGGTTTGTTTTCTACTTGCTCCCCCGCGATTGCTTGGCATGGTTTTGGCCCGTTCTTTTCTTGTGCGGTTGATGTCTTCAGCCGTGACTAGTAGGCCACTCTCTACGTAGAATCTAGCTTATAAAAATATCTTTAGAGTAAGAGCAAATTACTCCCAAAATATCATTGGTATACCCCGCGCTTGCCTCCCTCGTCTTCCTAGTCCTCACGCGCTCGCCTCTCTCTCGAGCGCGACTCCCTCTTCTCACCGCCCCCCTCCTACCGCCACCCTAATGAGGCAGTACTGGGGCCAAATCTGTCGAACGCACTCCTCCCTCCATCCACAGCGATGCCTTTCTCCTCCCTCCATAGCAGCATCGTCCTCCCCAGCGATGTCCCCTCCCCAGCTGCATCCTAATGATGTCGTATCTAGTACCGCGAGCTCATCCTCCCTCCCTAGCAGCCCTAGATCTGGCCATCGCCCTCCTCCCATTGCCACCACACCTCTCCCTAGCGACGCCAGATCTAGCTGTTGCCCTCCCCAATGGTGCCCCGGCAACATCAGATCTACCACCATGACCTCGTGCTCCCTTGCAGCGACACCAGATCTGGCTATTACCCTCCTCCCACTACCCCTAACCTCGGTGACTCCTCTTCCAATCCCTCCGCGATTTTTTGAGATTTCAACAATTTTAAGTGATTTTTTTAGAGATTGTCATATATGTATGCAATTATCAAACACACATTTTTAGAGATGTATGTTACAAGTTTATGAAGTATGTGCATATGGATAGTGCACCATATATCATATTGATTGTTTATTGATCAGGAATTCTGTGATGTTTATCACTTGTAGAAGTAATGAATGCATACACCAGAACACCTAAAACAAAAAACAGTATGACCCCTAAAACCAGGGGCACAATGGACATTTCCCACCAAACCACTCTTTCGGGATTTTCAGGTTCGACATTCTACCAAACGCTTCCCTCAAATAGCTCTTGATTCTATCAGGATTTGATTCTTAGAGAATCAGGAGTACATCTGATTCTATCAGAATCTAGAGCTCTACCAAACAGGCCCTAAAGCTGTCTACTCTGATGTGTCGCAGTGTTGTAGAGAACTAAATAGGATTGGGGCTCCTGTAGTCGGAGACCACCAATAGCTTGCTTCCACCTGTCCTTGAGGATAGGAACAACCACCCTCATCTGAACCAATAGCTTGAGGTGGAGGGCAAGGAACTTTATTCGGTATTGCTTGGTACCATATGTCTGATAGTATCGGATGCTGGCCCCAATTAACAGCCCATAGCCTCGATTCCAAGTAGTTTGTTCTACCCACCTACTGTAGATACTTATCCAGTTATCCACATCACCTCTCCCGAACCACCCATTCCCCCTCCTCATGATGCTTCATCCTCCTACTCTCCCTCCCCCTAATCCATCTTTCTCTTCACTTTCCCCACCACAACACCACCACATCAACTCATACTACTTCATGCTCTCTAACTCTAAGATCCCTCTTCCCCTTACCCAATACACACTATCCACTCAACCCTACACGACTACTCCATCCCCCACCCCTCTCTCTAGATTGGTGAGAAGAGGGTGTGGTCGTGGCGCACCAAACATCAATCGGACGAGCCGGGGTGGCAGACATGTGCGAGAGGTAGTTGGGGCGGTGGATGGAGAGCAGATTTGAGCCTACCGCCACTAGCCGAAGCACTGCGGGCTCGCCACCCCGCATGCTTTGTGAATAGGGGCGCCAGAGTTTGCGATCGTGCGCCGTCGCCACCTCCTGCGATCTCGGCTCGTTGTTGTCGCCTACTCCCCCTCCTCTACAACTGGCTTGTTGTAAGCATTTCCGTAATTTCTTGCATCACTTTTTCTCAATTATTGCATGCATTGTTTCATTTTGTTGTAATATGTTTTCTCAAATATGTTTGCAAGAGATTTTTGTTGCAATCGAGCATTTGATTTATTGCACAACGTTTTTTTTTGTTGCAGAGTGCATCGTTGGTTAGTCACAACCATTTTGTGTGAGGGGTTCTCAAATGCTTTTGCAAGAGATTTTTGTTGCAATTGAGGATTTGATTTGTTGCACAATATTTTTTGTTGTAGAGTGGATTGTTGGCTAGTTGCAACCATATTGTGCGAGGGGTTGCTGGCTTGTTGCAAAGGGGGGTTTTGTTGCATGTTCATTGGCACATTGTTGTGCCTCAATATAAAATTGTTGCAACTGTCTTCCCTAGTTATTGCATAAACATTCTAAAATGCTTGCAATGTTGCGATAGTTGCAACAAAGTAAATTTGTTTTATTTCAATTTCTTGCGCTAGCACATCTTGTGAGTGAACCGTATATGTAATTTTCAAGGGTATTTTTTGTTGGTAGATTGTGAATATTTCCTATTTGGAGATCAAAAAAATATTTTTGTTGCACGCACTATTTCAAGATGTTGCATCGGAGCATACGATGGAAACCCTCCCATCGTACGTTCGGATGCTAGTCACTCCTAATTTTATTTTAATCGATGCTTAGCCAGGGTATATTGTCAAGTCTAGACAAGGATTGGATGTTTTATGATTAGTTCCATTTAGTTTTCCTAATTTTAAAACACTACAAGCAACACAAACAAAATATGTTGAGGAGGAGTCCTAGTTAACTAAAACTGATAATTTTATTGTGTCAAACACTCTTAACAAATCCAACGAACATGATCCACTCTCACGTTGATAGGTGTTCCCATGTTAAACTTAGAGCTGCCAAATATGCATGCTTTGTGTTAGACCATGTGGATAGGTCATGCATACAATGATGATGAATAACTGATATTTGGGTTGTATTGAAATTTGTGTTTGTGAAAGTTTTGGATGGTGCTCTTTTGCAAAACTGGAATTGGCAGATTTCGACCAAGGCATGTTGAGCACGGTAGAATGACCACGACTGAACGACCACAGTACAGGGCAGATCGACCACAGAGGAACAATCATGGTAGGTCAGCCATAGCAGAACGACCACGGCAAATCGACTACGGCATAACGACCATGAGCGGTCGAGCTACAGTGAACTGGTCTGAGCTATAGTTAACCAATCGGAGATGCACTAAACCAGTCATTGGACGTAGCTGCAGTACTTGGTCGATGGTCATTTCTACAATACCTAGTCGGTGGTAATTGCTACAGTAACCGTCCGATAGTCGATAGCTACAGTACCAGTTGATAGTCGATATATATAGTACCTAGTTGGTACTCAGTGATCGGTAGTCGGTGCTACAGTACTTGCTTACTACTCAGTAGTCGATGCTACAATACCTGATCAATATTCGATGATCGGTATCTGTAGATTTTGTGATCAGTAGTCATAGACTTCGTGATCTGTTGTCATAGTCGTACGCTTTGCGATCAATTGTCGTAGACCTCATGATTGTTGGTCATGGGCTTTATGATCGGTTGTCATAGGCTTCATGGTTGGTACTCGTAGGCTTAGAGTGCCTCAATTCTTGTGATCTTCGAGTACCTCAAGTACTCATGTATATTGGGTCGGCGGTCTAATCGGCCTGTTCATGGCGGTCTGACCGATTTTATTGAGTGGTCTAAGATTGATTTATGGAGAATGTGAAATTTGAGATCTTGGATGATCTAGTTCATAGTTATTAATAGTTAAAGGTGTGGTTTGCGTGTGTATACCAATGTCAGTCAAGTTCAAAATAACTTGTACCGGGGAAAATGGTCTTTGGACTTTGCATGCGCAAGTTGGGCGTGCAGACAATCATGGTCGGTGACAAGGAGGACCGGGACTAGGAGGGAAAAATTTGAGGTCCAGGCAGTCGATGATGTCACGAGGTGATTGGGCTCACGCTGGAGCATGTGGAGATCATAGGTGGTTGATGCGTGGAGAAGCCTCGGGAGGTATGGTCCTAGAGGCTTCAACATGTGTTGAATTGAAAGAGTTATGGAAGGAATCCATAGCTTGAAACGTTTATAGATTATGGAAAACCCGTATTTGGAAGGGTTTTGGGCCCCTTGATTTTTGGAGCGGATAGAGTTTGGTATCCGTGTTTGATGAGGACACGGTTTGAGGCATTAGCCTATAAAAGTAGGAGGAGACTAAGGGTTAATGTAACATTTTTGCGGAGTAGATTAAAGAGGTTTAAGTTTTTGCTAGGCTTTTAGGAGTGCTTGTGAGAGTACTTTGTAAATCCATGAAAATCTAGAAATAAACACCATTTTGAATCAATCTGGTTCTTTATTTGCTCAAAAAGTGTTGGTGATTGTAGTTGGATTGAAGCTTACAACGACGTGCAAAGGTGTCGAGTCGCTACCAGAAAAATAGAGGAAATGCGAGTACTCGAAGACACTGGTTTCTTGAAGGCACAAGTGATCAAGAGGTTATGCTCCTGGCATTAAAGATTTTGAGTACGTACAAACTAGTCGGAGATCAAAGCTGAGCGATCGAACACTGAGTGATCGAGTGAGTGGTCAAACACTGAGAGATGGATCAAGCAGTTGAGCACCGAGCGATCGAAACTTTCACCGAGTACTAAGAGATCTTTAGGTTTTGAGTGGTTGATGTTGTCACAACTATTAATCAAATTATCGATCTAGATACTTTAACCATCGATGATCTTTATTCTTGATTGAAAACCCATGACATGGAAGCTTCGTCATCTAAGATTGAGAAGTCTTTTTGTAACTAATACTATGCAGGCTGCTTCGTCGAATTCTTTGTCTTGTGTTTCTTTCTCTGCTTTGTCTTCTTTTTCAGATAAACAATTCAAGCGACTCTCTGAAGAGGACTTGGTATTGGTCTCCTCATGTGCATCTAATTCACTCAACAACATCAGGATGAGGAAGCGAGGAAGCACTTCAGACTCGACCAGATGCTATGAGTGTGGCGAGCTAGGCCACATTAAGATGGACTGCCCCAGAAAAGGTTATCAAGGAAGACAAGAACTATCATCGCCGGTCATCCAAGAACAACACTAAGGGTGGTAATTTCCATCACAAATTTACTTAAAAGGTCCTATCAGCTATCAAGCATCTCGATGTGAGTGATGTGGAATACGAGAGTTGCGACGATGATGACCATAACGATGCTGATGCTAAGAGTAAAAAGATGAACAACGATTTCACGGGCATGTGCTTTATGGCAAGGAGTAACGACGGCAATAGTGATCTTGATAAGGTAAGACCATCATATGATAAGATTGAAGATGGTTTGATTAAACTTGCTATTGAATTGAAAAGGACCAAACATAAATTGAAAGAAAATAATTTTTTGTTGAAAATCTTAAATTAGAAATTGCTAAGTTAAGAGCTTTGGTTCTAGATGATGATTCATGTTCTTTATGCATTAACTTGTTAATTGAGCTTAATAATGTTAGATCTATTCCTACAAGTTATATGGATAAATTTGACTCTGTTAATACTGAATGTGAGAAATTGCATGCATACTTTGCTCGTGGTACAATTGTCCATGCTTATGTTCTTAATGATTTGCTTCTTACCAAGAAGAATTTGAAAAAGATGAAAATTGCTCTTGTTGCTAGTTTGCTAGTTCAATATTTGTGTGCTAAGAACCTTATATCTAGCAAATTCTTTCCATGTAAAAGATGTGAATTGCTAGAAGTTAGACTTAATTCATCTCAGGAATCAATTCAACAAGTGCTTTATCATGAGACACTTTTCTGCTTTAACTGTCCTAAGCTTAATATTGAAATAGAAGTATTGACTAGACAACTTAATGATTTTACTAAAAAGATAAATTAGCTCGGTCTAGTGCTTCTAAAAATCTTGCAAATGAATTTGTTAATTGCACATATTGTTCCTCTCTGGCTAAAGAAAATGAGTATTTTAAGAACACTTTAGAGTAGTTTTTTTAGTAAGAAGAATTTGAATATGATCCTAGACAAGTCAAAAACAAGTGTAAAAAATCGTGGTCTAAGAATAATCCTCCTAAACTTTTTAAGCTTTTAGAATATAGAAAATTTGAAGTGCAATCTGAACCAAAATAATTTGTCTTTAAATCTACTGGTATCGTAAAGGATTCATCTATCAAAATGGATGCTGTGAAGTCGAGTGATACGATCACCCATCAAATCAAATATCAATACACTCATTGTGGTAGAGATGGTCATTTAGTTCAATTTTGCTTTCGAAAAGTAAAGAAAGACACAATAAGGAAGGGTACTTGACCAGCTATTTTTCGTGGTCGAATCAGTATGGTTGGACCAAATTTTTGACCAATGTTTTCCACTAAGGGTTCTCGACTAGCTTTTCCCATGGTCAAACTAGCGTGGTTGGATCAGAATTTCGATCAGTGTTTTCCACACGATCAGACCGGTTGATGGTGAAACCAGCCTTGCAGAGGTAGTTAGATCGTCTCATGGTCAGAACAGTGTTCCTGATCAGACTGGTCGGCAGTTAGACCACCCTTTCTGAGGTGGTCAGACCGCCCTAGGGTTGGACCAGTGTTTTACCAATTGTCTGTTCGGAATCGAACAGAGCCTAATTCTCCACTTAGATCTTTATCAGTGTATGTTTTTGCTCCTGTTCATCGAGTATCTCAGTACTGGCTACCTAACTCTTTATTCTCTAACCCCAGTACTAAGATACTAATGATTGCTCGTAATCTGTAGGCTCATCGCAAGCGGAAGGAGAACATATGGTTCATTAACTCCAGTTGCTCTTGCCACATGACCGGAGACTCACGATGGTTCTCTTTCCTTACTCGTGCCCCTAGTGATGAGATGATCACTTTTGGGGATGATTCTCAAGGATAAGTTCTTGCAAGAGGTACCGTGCACATCAATGACAAATTCATGTTAAAAGACGTTACTCTTGTTAGTAAGTTGAGCTATAACTTGCTTTCGGTTTCACAGTTGATAGATGATAATCTTAAGGTGAGCTTTAAAAAGTATTCATGCTGCATTTTAGATTCATCTGGTGATCTAGTATGCAAAATTATTCAAGTTGGTCGTTTGAAGTGTGACTTTTCATTTTCATCGTTCTATGATCTTAGGGGTCTTATTTCATCAGATTCTAAGGATCTATTTCACTGGTACTGTAGGTTAGGTTATATTGGTTTTGATCATCTTGCGTGCATCAATAATATGAATCTTGTTAGAAGAATAGCTAATCTCAAATTGAAAAGTCAATGGATCCAATTTGTTCATCCTGTCGACATGGTAAAATGGCCTCATCGTCATATCCTCCACTCACACTTATCATGACTGATTCTCCGGGTCTATTGTTGCATATGGATACAGTAGGTCCTTCTACGGTTCAGTCTGCTGGATGTAAATGGTATGTACTTGTTATTGTTGATGATTTCTCTAGATACTCTTGGGTTTATTTTATGGCATCCAATGTTAAAGCTTTTGGTCATTATAGAGAGTTTGCGCTTAGACTTTCTAATGAACTTTCTGGAGCACTTAGAGCAATTAGAAGTGTATTGGAACTAAATTTGACAATACTTCATTTGTTTCTTTTTGTGCAGAAAAAGGTTTAGATCATTAATTTTCTTCAACTCGTGTGCCATGATAGAATGGTGTGGTAGAACGTAAAAATAGAACTTTGATTGAGATGGCTAGAATGATATTAAATGAATGTGTTACTCCTAGGAAGTATTGGATTGTAGCTATTTCGACTGCTTGCTATATTTCTAATAGAGTATTTTTGTGAGCTAAATTGGATAAAACTTCCTATGAGCTTTGTTTTGCTCATTCTCCTAATATTTCTCGCTTGAGGGTGTTTAGTTGTTGATGCTTTATACTTAAACATGGTAATCTTAATAGATTTGAATCTCGATCCTAAGATGGCATCTTTCTTGGATATGCAGTTCATACACAAGGTTATCGTATACTTAACTTAGAAACTAACAAAATTGTTGAGATCTGTGAGGTCACTTTTGATGGGGATAGTCCTAATACTAGACCCAATAATATAGGTATACAGGTAACTGACGCCCCAAGGACATCTTCTATGACTCTGACGACAATCAAAGGAAGATTCCGAGTCACACCTCAACACACGTATCTACACCAATGGATTCTACAGCTATTGACTCTGCTACTACCTCTTATGAGGTAGAGGCCACTATGACTATACACACGACCACTCCATAAACTCGTCTACATATTCAATGATGTCATCCTCCTGAACAAATGATTGGTGAGTTAAGTGAGACAGTTCTTCATAACAGATATAACTCCAATGCCTCATATACTCATTCTGCATTTGTTTCCTCTTTTAAACTTCAAGATGTAAGTTACGCTTTATCTGATGAGTCTTAGATTAATGTCATGAATGAGAAATTAGAAAATTTTGAGCGTAATAAAGTTTGGACTTTAGTTTCACCTCCTCACGGTCATAATGTTATTAGAACTGAATGGGTTTTTAAGAATAAACAAAGTAAGAATGGTGTTGTTGTTCGAAATAAAGCTAGACTTATGGCTCAAGGATTTACCCAGATAGAAGGTCTTGATTTTAATGAAACTTTTGCTATTGTTGCTCAATTAGAAGCCATTAGAATTCTTTTAGCATTTGCTGCATCTAAAGGTTTTAGACTATATCAAATGGATATTAAAAGTGCTGTTCTTATGTAAGATAACTATCTGGTTTTGAAAATCCTAAGTTTCCTGATTATGTCTACAAACTGTCCATAGCTTTATATAGTTTAAAACAAGCACCTAGAGTATGGTATGATAGGCTTAAATCATATTTGCTCAAAAATAACTTTCAAATGAAAAAGGTAGGTAAGACTTTGTTTACTCTCAAGCATGACAATGATCGTTTGCTCGTTCAGATTTATGTGGATGATATCATTTTTTGTGGTTCCTCTCATGCTCTTGTTTTCAAATTTTCAGATGCTATGAGTAGGGAATTTAAGATGAGTATGATGGGAGAACTCACGTTCTTTCTAGACTTTTAGATCAAACAATCAAAGTTGGGTACTTTTGTTCATCAAACTAAGTACACCAAGGATCTGTTTTGACTCTTTGAAATGAGTACAACGTGGTTCACATCGTCAAGCGTTAAAACTAATTTTCAGGTATCTTCAGTCAAGTTTAGAATTTGGCTTATAGTACTCTTCTTCATTATGTCTTACCCTTAGAGCTTATTCAGATGTGGATTTTGGGGGTTATAGAATTGATAGGAAGAGTACTTGTGGTACATATAACTTTCTAGGCAAATCTCTTGTTTCATGGGCTTTTAGGAAATAGTTATGTGTTGTACTTTCCACTGCTGAGGCTGAATATGTAGTTACTACTTCTTTTTGCTCACAATTGCTTTGTATGACAGGTATGCTTAAGGATTTTGGTTTAGACTTGGATAGTGTTCTACTTTTCTGTGATAACACTAGTGCTATTAGTATTACTAAAAATCCTGTGTAACATTCAAGAACCAAACACATTGATATTCACTATCATTTTCGTAGAGACCATGTGGAAAAAGGAGATGTCTTGAATTTCATTAATTCAGAATCTTAAGTTGCTGATATTTTCACAAAACTGCTTGATTCTTCTCATTTTGCTCATTTGCGGGGTGAGTTGGGTGTGTTACATCCTATGAGATAATTCTGAGGGGGAGCTTGTTGTTTTACAAAGTTTCAGAAGCTTTGTTTATTATACTTATCAAATAATATATCAAGTTCAAATCATTGAAATCAAATGAGTAGTAGAGTTGTTTTTATCGTATTTACTCGTATGTTGTGTAGTTTTGATCATGAGTGGTTAAAATTATTTTGCTATACTTGAACTAAAATATGACTTGGGGGAATATTTTGACTAGATTGATGATAGATAACACTTTGTGATGTTTATCTAAAAAGATTAGTTTGATTATGAGTCTTATTTTAAATCTTGGCTGTGAGGCTTGTGTGTTTCATATTGTAATCCTTTTATATTCACTCAAGTTGGCATGTTATAAAAAAATGAGAAAGAGAAGATTGAACAAATGTATACTTCAAGCATGCCATGGTTAAACAAAAGAAAAAAGTGCACAAATGAGAAGAAGTATACTTCAAGCATGCCATCATTTAAAACAAGTTTACTACAAACATATCATCTTGAAAAGGAGTATGCTATAAGCATGCCACATGCTTAAGAATTGAGTGTGGAGCAGTATGTTGCTATGCGAGACTGTTAGCTTGTCTAGACATAAAGTTTACTTCACTTTTAGGCTTTCACTTTTCGATGTGATATCTCATTATGCTCTTTTTAATTCGTTTGATCAATGTTTAGATGCCTATCATTAATCTAATTTGCTTTATCATGCTAAAGACTAGTTTTGACAGTGCTATATGATATATGACTTCATATAATATAGGGAGCTCTACTCTAAAAACATGGCCTGGTTAAATTCGTACATCAATGCAAAGTGATTTGGATAATGTATAAAGCTTCTGAATGTTTACTCTTATTGGTCCTTCTTAGAATTTTCCCTCACTTTAGAGTTCTTGATGATTACAATACCAAAGGGAGAGAAAAATGGGAGAATTTTTAAAAAATGGAGAAATTGAAAAAATCGATGTATTTGCTCAATTTGGTCTCTTGTGTTGAGGGGGAGTTTTTCGAAGTTTTCTACTATGAGTTTTCATCTATCTTTTCTCTGCAAGTTTGAAACTTTCTTTTTTGCAAATTTTGCTTTTTTTCAAAACTCAACTTAGTCGAGAGATTTTGATGTGTTGTCAATGTATTCATCTAGGGGGAGATTGTTAGACCATGAGGATAGGTCGTGTATACAGTGATGATGAATAATTGACATTTGTGTTGCATTGAAATTTGCGTTTATGAAAGTTTCAGACGGTGCTCTTTTGCAAAATTGGAATCAGCAGATTTTGACCACGGCATGTCGAGCATGACAGAACAACCATGACGGAAAAACCATGGTAGATCCACCAGGGCAGAACGACCATGGCATGTCGACCATGCAGAATGACCACGGCATGTCGACCATGACATGTCGACTATGGTAGAACGATCACGGACGGTTGAGCTACAGTGAACCAGTCAGAGATACAGTAAACCGGTCATTGGTCATAGCTGCAATACCTGGTTAGTGATCATTGTTGTAGAGTGGATTGTTGGCTAGTCGCAACTATTTTGTGCGAGGGGTTGCTGGCTTGTTGCAAAGGGCGGTTTTGTTGCACGTTCATTAGTACGTTGTTGTGCCTCCATATAAAATTGTTCCAACTGTCTTCCCCAGTTGTTATATAAACGTTCTAAAATGCTTGCAATGTTGCGACAGTTGCAACAAAGTAAATTTGTTTTATTTTGATTTTTTTGTGCTAGCACATCTTGTGAGTGAACCATATATGTAATTTTCAAGCATATTTTTGATTGATAGATTGTGAATATTCCATGTTTGGAAATCAAAATCATATTTTGTTGCAGATGTTGAACTATTTTGTTACACACACTATTTCAAGATGTTGCGTTGGAGCGTACGATGGAAACTCTCCCACAGTATGTCCGGACGCAAATTGCTCCAAATTTTATTTTAACCTATGCTTAGGCAGGATATATTGTCAAGTCTAGACAAGGATTGGATGTTTTATGATTAGTTCTATTTAGTTTTCCTAATTTTAAAATAAGTTGCTGCGGTACCTGGTCGGTAGTTGATAGCTACAGTACCCGTTGATAGTCGATAGCTACAGTACCTTGTCAGTAGTAGGTGCTATAGTACCTGGTCGGTACTTGGTAGTTGGTTCTATAATACCTGGCCGGTACTTAATGATCGGTAGCTATAGACTTTGTGATCGGTAGTCGTAGACTTCGCGATCTGTTGTCGTAGTAGTACGCTTTGCGATTGGTAGTCGTAGACCTCATGATTGTTAGTTGTGGGCTTTGTGATCGGTTGTCGTAGGCTTCATGATTGGTACTCGTAGGCTTCGAGTGCTTCAATTCTTGCGATCTTCGAGTACCTTGAGTACTCGTGTGTATTGGGCCAGCGGCTTGATCGGCCCGAGCATGGCGGTCTAACCAATTTTATTGAGTGGTCTGAGGTTGATTTATGGAAAATGTGAAAATTGAGATCATATATGATCTGGTTCATACTTATTGATGGTTAAAGGTGTGGTTTGCGTGTGTAGACCAATGTTGGTCAAGTTAGGAAGAACTTGTACCATGGAAAAATGTCTTTGGTCTTTGCATGTGCAGATTAGGCGGGGAGACGATCATGATCGGTGATGAGGACTAGGACTAGGTGGGAGAAATATGAGGTCCAGGCAGTCGAGGATGTCACGAGGTGGTAAGGCTCACACTGGAGCACGTGGAGATCAAAGGTAGTTGATGTGCGGAGATGCTACGGTAGGTGTGGTCCTGGAGGCTTCAATACATGTTGAATTAAAAGAATTATGGAAGGAGTATATAACTTAGATAGTTTAGAGATTATGGAAAATCCATGTTTGGAAGTGTTTCAAGTCCCTTGATTGTCAGGATGGATAGAGTTTGGTGTTTGTGTTTGATGAGGACATGGTTTAGCGTATTAGCATATAAAAGTAGGGAGAGGCTAAGGGCTAATGTAAGGTTTCTGCAGAGTAGATTGAAAAGGTTTTAGTTTTCGCTAGGCTTTTAGGGGTGCTTGTGAGGGCACTTTGTAAATCCACAAAAATTCAGCAATAAACATCATCTCGAATCAATATGGTTCTTCATTTGCTCAAAAAGTGCTAGCGATTGTAGTTGGATTGAAGCTTACGACGACGTGCAAAGGTGTGACGTCGATGCCAAAAAAAAGAAAAAATACGAGTACTCGAAGATGCTGGTTTCTCGAAGGTACAAGTGATCGAGAGGTTCTGCTCCAGGTGTTGAAGATTTCGAGTACGTACAAACCAGTTTGAGATCAAAGCTGAGCGATCGAGCGAGCGATCGAACATTGAGCAATCGAGTGAGTGGTCAAACACTGAGAAATGGATCGAGCAGTTGAGCACCAAGCGATTGAAACCTTCACCGAGCACTAAGAGATTCCAAAAAGCAGAGGCAATCATTCACCCCCTTTGATTGCGGTATTCGATCCTACAAGTGATATCAGAGCAGGTCGTTATGGTGTCAGATAGGTATGTGAATCGTCCCCCCATGCTAGATGGTACTGATTTTACTTTTTGAAAGTGTCGTGTGCAAACTTACATTGAGGCTCAAGGTAGTGATGTTTGGAATAAGGTTTTCAGACCTTATGAGGTTCTTGCTGTTGTTACTAATCTCAATAAAACATATGTTGATTTAAATGTTCAAGCTCGTAACTTGCTGTTTCAAGGAATTTCTCACAAAGAATCTGATCATGTAGCTCATATTAATTCTGCCCACTAACTATGGAAATCTCTTTATGATTATCATAAAGTAACCACTAAAATTAAGAAAGTTCGTAAAAATCTTTATCAAAAAAGTGTATTCTGATTTTACTATGAAGCCTGATGAATCTATTGATGATCTTTTTGCTCGGTTTGAGAAAATATTGAGTAATTTGCATGGTGTTAATGTTATTCCTACTAATGAAGATAACGCAATTAAAATTTTGAGATCTTTAGGTTCTGATTGCAGTATACGATCCTACATTTTGCCTCTCTCGAATACCAGTATCTACGAACATTACACGGGTACGACCCTCTTAGTAATTACTTCGGTCCAAAATGCAAGTTGTTTTAGAATCTATACGGTCAAGACCGTATAAAAATAATATTGTTGAATTTGTCCTACAAAATAATTTTATCAAACCATAACTGAAGTATTGCGTTAGAGACTATAAATAATCAAAAACATCTTACACAGCTACCACATACTAAGCACCTCCGAGATGGCAAAAATCAAAATGTCGAGTCTCGAACCGAGCCAGAGGGCATGGGGGCAAGCAGTAGAGGAGCCACACATAAGCAATGGAATCAATTGACCCGAAAACGTTTTGCAAAATAGTCCAATGGTATATAAGTCTATAGTATTTTAGGGAATTAACTCCATAAAAAAATTATATTTGATCCACACAGACTTAAAATCCTGGCTAGGCAAGTGTCGGACCTCATAGCAATAACTCCAAAATCCTTTGTGTAAATCATACTAGTCCAAGATCAATTAGTGTACATAGTGGACAACAATGATAAATACCAATCATAATGACATTTATTAACTAGATAAAGGCATGATGACCAATGTTTACATCCACGGCCCATAGACCAAATTTAAATAATAGCAACAGAAGAAAAAGGTGAAGCGGAAGAAGTCCAACACACTTGCCCACAGGCAAACGACAATAAGACGTGGCCTACTCATCCTGGTCCTTACCGTAGTCAAAGATGTCTTCCTATGAATAGAGATAGAAAGGGTGAGTACAAAGTTATACTCCAGAAGTTACATAGAAAAAATACAATAATAATGCAAGGCTGACAAGTTAATTGAGCATAAAGCAGGATTTAAAGAAATACAGTAGATAGATTGAAAATTACTAAGTTTAATACAGTAAGTGAAGATAGTAATTTAAATAAAATAATATCATTGGTGTAGGCACCAATCTAACCACGGGCATCCCACCTGGACCTTCTTTTCTAAAAATCTCATATGGATTCCATCCATCCATGAGCCTTAACAAATAATTTTGAAAAACAAAGTCTAATCCATAAAAAAATTTTACTCAGTTTGCCTATGACCCTGGGCTCGTCTATCCAGAATAGTTTATACACTCTGCGAAGGTGGTACAACTTTACTTATAAGACATGATTAACTTATAATGTCCGTCTGACACACTTCCGATAGTGTGCGACTAAGAGACCATGGCACGACCTTTACAATGCAAAGCCATCAACCTGGCCATGCCTCCACTAAGATTTCACCCCAATAAGGAATCCATCAGATCGGGACCCCACTTGTGCCATGTGAGACTACTCATGAACTACGTCATGCTCACATTCAACCTATAGTGAGTTTCAGGAGTCAATCAGGACTGTCCCACACCAGCCTTATGGTATTATGATAGGCTTTTATAGTAGTAGCTCACAGACCAGTTCTTAATTGATTTAGGCACCTCTGACATACCCGCTGTGCCTGGCATGAACATTGTGTCACCGAATAACAACATGTGCCATCAAGCACCCATCACCTAACCATTTGCCTAAGTCTAAACTAGATTTTTATATTTTATTTTGAAACATTTCATAGACATTCTTAACTCACCGAAGTCAAGAATACACTTTAAAAGCTCATTGTTTTATGTGAAAAGGTATTCCAGATCTAAAATTATATCTATGCATGTCTAAGCATATGCTGAAAAATGTTCCAACTAATACTTCTATACTAACCAGAGTTTTATTCTAGGGCGGCAAGGTATCTGGGAAACAATATCAATAGAGATATTAACATGTAGGCAATAACTAAGTTAAACGCCGAATTTAAATACATTGAATAAAAATATGCATGTAAAATTATTTAAAATAATATAATTTTATTTGGTAATCCGGGATGAACATGATCAAGGTGTGTAACTTACCTTGCTCTGCAGATTGATGTGAATCATCGATGTAGAATTCTTTCGAATCGTCGTAGTCTACACGTGAAAAATAACCAAGCAAACTAAAAAACATCCAAATAAATTCAACTAAAATTCAATTAAACTCGAAACATTAAAAAGGAGGGTAGAAATGCATAGATTAGAATTTTTTTGATGAATTTAGAAATTTTAATGGGTTCAATAGGAGTTAGGATGAAGGAGAACGGACATTCCGGAAGTTTGAATTCTAAAGAAAAAGAAAAACTAAGAAAAGTGATTTATGATGTCAGCAGAGGAATTTGCGGTTTCGGTTGATTTGTTTCTCTAAAAGAAATTTGAATTATAACATCATACTGATGTCAGCCCTAGGTTTGACTTTTTGGACCTAAGACCGACATGTGGGCTCGGTCTTTCATGGACAGGGTCCTTGGACCAACGATCAACTGAGGTGGCAAGGGAAAATGGCGTGGCTCTTATGTGCTGGATGACTGGGCTCACTTGCTAATGTGGCATGCTACGTGTTAGACACGTGGCATGGGAGGGTCGAGGTGCTGACATGGCAAGCCATGTGGTGTTGACGTGGCGCTGCATATGGTCTGGTGCTGATGTGGCTTGCCACATGGCCGTTGACTCAACCGATTGTGCCAACATGCCATGACACCAAGCATTATGTGGCGGCCACAGGAGCTGGAGAGCTGATGTGGCATGCTAGTCATTGGTATGGTGAGCTTGTGTGGAGGTGGCGCTGAGGTGGCATGCCGGGTGGCACCACGTGGCAAATACGTGGCACAGGAGGTGCTAAGTATGCTTTGCTAGCATGGTGACGCTCGAGGCCCGATGGCTCACCGGTGTTCTGGGGTATGGCAGCAGATGATGAGCAACACAAGAGGGAGAGGAGAGCGAGGGGGTATAGACTCACCTCAATGCGGTGCTCCGGTGGGCTTGGAGGTGGATGACGGTGTGAGAGGCGATGGCACGAGCTCGGTCGTTGGTGGCACCGGTGCTCCGATGGTGGAGGGGCTTGGTCAAAAGGCGGAAGAGGTCGGTGGAGGCCCGGTGAACCCATGGGCAGTGCTGGTGGGATGCGAAGAAGAACAGGGCAGTGGTGATGGCTCACCGTGGATGTTGCCGACACTCGTAGGAGAAGGCCCACAATGTGTGGATCCTCAGGCACGGGAGGGGGAAGGGTGGAGGCTGGGAAGGGATGGAGTGAGGAGAGGGGATGCAAGAGGGGGGCTTTTATAGGTTGAGGAGGTGCACGGGAGCAGGAATCGTTCGCCAGAGATCTCGGGGCGACGACGATTGTGGTGAGGATGAGGGAGGGAGGCACGAAAGAAAGGGATTTGAGCGCGTGGATTGTGGGAGAAGAAAGAGAACGTGTCGTACGACGAAGGAAAGGGGGAAGAGAGAATCCTGGGCGGGGTCTAGAAATGGCGGAGCAGCGGCATCGCACGGGAAGAAGAAGAAGGGAGGAGGAAGAAGGGGGCGGTGGCTGACCGGTGGGTCTGGTGGGGAAGAGAGAGAAGAGATAGGGGAAGGGGAGAGACCGATAGGTGGGCCTGGGGTGGAAGGAAAGTAAGGGAGGCGCGGGTGGTGGGGATTGCGCTGCATGGTGGTGGGGAGGATTTGGCTGTCCACGTGATGGCCCAAGAAAAGGGGAGGAAGATTGAAATTCTTCTTGGATTTTTAGAATACCCAAAATAAATAAATAAAGGTCTAGAAAATAGCAAATAAAGCCCAAAATTTTCAAAACAATTCATAAAAATTCTTGAAATCATTTTTGACTTAGAAAAAAAATATTTCCAACTTAGTTTGGTCTATAAGTTTTATACTAAAAATGCTTTTTAATCTCAAAATTAATTTTAAATAACAGAAAATCTAGATAAAAGCCAAATGATTTCAAACAATTAATTTGAGTTATAATTTTTACAAAAAAATCTAAATACCCTTTATTTAGTAATATTTTTATTTTTACTTAAATTGCTTTTCAAAAGAAATGCCTTTTTTAAAGCAGAAAATTGGGTAGATAAAATTTGAAATTCAAGCGACTAAATAACATTGCCTTTTAATTTAAATAAAATTATATATTTTTTTCACTAATAACTTTTAAAATAAATAGCTAGGCTATTATAGCAAGCTAGCAAATGATGTTGTTCAAATACAAATTAACCTCCTGTGTGTTACCTCAGTTTGGATCCATTAACCCATGGCCCAGAACTAGGAGTGCAAGGGGGCGGTCCGGTTCCGCCCATTCCATGGCCCTCTTGACCCATGTGGAAATTTGAGGTTAAAGGGTCGGATTGGACCACTCTTGGATAGGAAACAAAGCCACCTATTAGTGTCTATGGGTCGGTCCGTGCTGTCGGCTATAGCCTGGACTACTTGGTGGCAAAGCAGCGACCTATGGGTGTGGTGTAATGGTGTTCAAGACATGCCTTTAGTGGATCAGACCATCAAGAGTACCAATGTTTATGCTTTCATGGAACTAGAGAAATGTAATAGAAAATTATGAGGATAAATCAGAGAAAAATAATCAACAAAATGCTCAAAAGATTCGCAACACATGTCTTCAAAACCAAGTATTTCTCTGCTTCTTGCTTCTGTGTTCTGACTCTGAAACACCAACACATTTGAACATGCTATCTAATTAGAGCAAAATGCAACATGTGCAACAGTGTGCTAACAAATCACAGCTAGTAGGAGCAAAATGCAACATGTGCATAGTTCAGTTTGTCTCAGTAACTGTTTCATCATAGCCTGGTCTTGCAATATGAAGTACTGAATGTCCCAAACCAAATCACAAAATGGATAAGACCCCATCATACTCATACAGTGATGCAATACTCAAAAATTGAAAAAAATCTTCATCTGAGTACCGACGAGAAATCTCCATTCAGGTGAACAAGCTAGAACAAAATAACATCAACAATGTCTTCCACCCCTTGCCCTGCAGCCCTGCTATTGAAACCACTCATCCACATGTTAGTAAACATGCAAGTGGTGAAACACACACACACACAAACCAAAATTGTTTACCCTTGACATTTTCTTCACCAATCAAGTTTACACACATAAACCAAAACTATTCTTTGGGATAAAATGCCATTCTGAACTCTTACTAGAACAAACAACAATATGAAGATTGGAACTTCAGTTTGATTGACACTTCCATCAAGATAGAGTACAAAGATTCTAAGATGGTTTCTGAAGTGACAAAAAGTACCCACCAAGTTGTTTTAGATCCCACAATTTGAATGACATGATGTAATGAAATTAAGTTATAGCTAGGCCATCCAGGAAGTTGAATAGAGAAATGAGCAACAATAGTTTGGGAGAACCGAAGTCACCTTTGAAATTCCTTAGTAAGTTAGTATCAATATTCCCTAGGCAACTACCCATCACATAAAGTAATTGATATTAAGGAATGGAATTGTTTGAGCAATGGAAGTTACTTAAAGCTTCAATAGCTCAATAGCCCAATTCAAGAGATAATTAGTAATAAGATGAATTATTCGTGGTATGAAACGAACAATTAGTGTGATAAAATATTAATGACTAGCTACGCATCCGAATAACATAAATTTTACTATTGACTCACTGTTCTTGAGTAACCAAGTCATGATTATTCACTATAGGTGATTCAGTACACTACTACTCCAAATCCTAAATTTATAAATGTTTAATGTTCTAACCTTGATGAGAGGATAACAACCTGAACGCAACACAATAGAACTGAAGAGTCAATAAGTTGAAATTTTTTGTTTGAAAAATCAGCCAGGAACAGATTATGTACTTAAGTTCTATAGATTATGCACCCAGGTCATTGACTGTAAGAAAATGGTAATTACCTGAACATATGTGATAGGAATAGATTATGTACCTAAGTTCTACAGATTATGCACATTTGAAGAAATGCACTCACTAGTAAATAGAATCAACCATCTAAACTTTTTGAAGTTCAATGCCTTGATCTTAGCAAATGTTCCTGTACAACCAGGTAAGATCTATGTTCCTCCAAGCTACAACTTGAAGCATAGATGTCAATGAACTAATACTTGAAGTAAAGTTCAAACAACAATATTTCCTAATCTTAAAGTTCACATAGGAGGATCATCGAGGTCAATCAAGTCATGAATTGATGCTATGCTATACTTAGTAGAACCTACAGTTTAGATAATTATAAAAGATAAACTAGTTAGAATAGAAATCACTAAGTATGTGTGATCAGCTACTGTAACTAGCACTTCTTAATGAAATTAGATGACATAAAATAAGATTGCCATATGCCCAAATCAGTCCTTCAGGCACATGAGTGCCTCAATGGTCTCTACGGTCAATCCGCTACGAAAATCACTAGTGATCCTCCCTCCTGTGCTAAAAGCTGCCTCTGATGCTATAGAAGAAGCTAGAATAGCTAGCACATCTCGTGCTATGCGTGCAAGGGTTGGATAGTTGGAAGAGTTAACCATCCACCAATTTAATATATCTAATTCCATAAACCGATGATGTGGGATCTCATCCAATATTTGTCAAGTTTCGTGGACACTTGAGCTTCCTGATGGTTCCTAAGGTGTTGATTCCAGTCAGCCCATGGGTTATCCATGCGATAATAATGTCATGATCACCTCCATCTTGTTGCATTGAGTCAACATTCTTGTTTTTTAAATGGAAAGAGTATTCAACAAACAACCCTCGCAATACTTTCTCCACTCCATTAAACCGTTTTTTAGCATCACTAGCAAATGCTTTCTCAAAAAGGAATTCAACAAATGTGAACTTGTACCTTGGGTCAAAAATTACAGGAATGCATAGAGATACATATAGCTCGATCCAATATTTGTTGAACTTCTTTTGCATCCTTTTTATCATCTTTCTAATGTCAATATCCACTTCAAAGGCTTATTTTTCCAAAATTAATTTGATCTTCCCCATCCAATAGATGTAGAGGTTTGAGGTGGGGTACTTGGAACCAGAAATTACATTAGTCGCATCATAGAACACTTCCAACAATCTGCAAACTATGCCCGCCCTTTCCCATTCTTCAAAAGAGGGTGCATATTTGTAATTCGAATCTTGCACTGCTAATAAAGCAAAAGCCCTCTCGAACTCGAATGCTGACTTAAGCATCAAATATGTTGAGTTCTAACAAGTGGAAACATCTAGAGAGGGTTGCTTCTTGGATGTTAGACATTATTATGATATGATCTCTTTGAATCTTTACTTGCGGGATTGTGGCGATTGGATGTACTTGACACTGTCTCGAATATTTTCAACAATGGGCTCATAAGCTTTAAACCATTTTTGACAATGAGATTTATGACATGTGCTGCACAACGGACATGAAGCAGCTTTCCTCCCATGGGTAGAGCCTTCTTCTCCACCAGATTGCCCTTCAACATATCAATTATTGCATCATTGGTTGAAGCATTATCGAACATGATTCCAAATTCTTTATTTTCAATACACCAATCCTAAATGCAATTGAGAATAGTACTCCCTCCGTCCAAGTTTATAAGACGTATTTTCTCTTAGCACATAGATCAAAGAGACAATAAAAATGACTAGATTACTCATAATTATTATCTCTAAGCACTATATTCAATACATACATGTAGAGAATAACAAGTACATATGTATATTAATTAGGGATATAAAGAAAATATCACACTAATTTTACAATAGAATATGAAATGCGCCTTATATTTATAGACAACATTATTCAAAAAATACGCTTTATGAACTTGAACGGAGAGATTATTAAATATCTCTACTCCGGTATGTTGATGAAATGGCAAGTAACGCACATATACCATCAACAGTCAATGAGAACCTATCTCTTGAAGTGTCAATTTTTGCTTTTAAAAATATCTCATCCAATTATTCCTAAATATTATTTGAGAAACCACCTTAAACAATGAATTTAGACTTAAGCCACAAACCAACAACGGTGGGTGTTTGTCCCTTTTGCCATCCACAACAACGGTAGAAGTCGTCCAAGGCCGGCCCAGCCAAGTTACACCCGCGTTGAGGTGTAACCGTGTAGGTGGGAACTTGGGACAGGTCCGCGGTGATAGTGACTGGATACGAAAACCATTGTGCTTGTGCGTATGCGTTTTTGCGACGACCAATTGATCATGTTTAATTTTCCACAAAGCAAACAAAACTCAACAGTTAACACGGCAATCCATCGCAGTCGAATATTGTATCATCATATGCCATACGTCGTACGCCGCTCCTTTTCTTTTCTGACACAGTTCCGCTAATTGTCGTTTGCAAAATTAAAATCCTTGTTCCTTTCGTTCGTTCGTACTCGGTACTCCACATACAGAGTACTTTTGTTTTTTCCTCTATGCAACTATGCAAGCACAGAACAAAATACTAAAATGGCCGGAGGGGCATGCCAACTTGACGTGCAACAATGCGTTCAGCTCCTGGATGCGCAAGTTTTTCTCCAAAGAACTGTAAGACAACCAAGACAACTCACGCATGAATTCAAGACCATATGTACAAGGTGCAAAAGACAGGCAAGTGAATCCATTAATCTAGTACTTTGGATCGCAATTAACTCAATGAAATCGATCGGAAGGGCGTACCTAGTGTAGTCGTAATAATAGGATTACGACCTAACTGAGATGTATGATGCATTTGTCTGATACAGTATCGATCAGATGGAGACGGTTAGACGTTCCGTGACGCACTAGCTAGTCAGCGAAGTTACGATGCATTTGTCTGATACTATAGGGGGCCAACACCTTCCTGCACAGTACAACATATATAGGCCAGCTTTAAACAATTTCTGTTTTTGATTTATGGTTTATAATTTTTCCTGATTTTTTAGTTTTTTTATTCCTTTATATTGTCCGTGCTAATGTAATTTTTTATTTTTTAAATTAATTACGCAAAATAAACTAACAACAAATACAATACAAAATAAGCCATAAGCTCCAGCTCATAAGCCACTTAGAGCACCCTCCAGGAATACATACTCTCACTTTTAATATACCACTTAAACGAACGTGTTATATTTATTTACCACTTTCAATATAATTAGATATTAATTCTAAGATAGTCTAATATGATTTAATTGAAAAAAATTCATCGGAATATTTTATTTTTGCTATGTATCTTTTTCCATATATAAAAGGAGTATATACATAAATAATGCTATAAAAAGTGAACTCTGATGAAATTTTGCATGGAATATCTTATAATCATTATTAGAGTATATTTAAAAGGATAAAGAGATATAACAATATTATTTAAACGATATATAAGAAATGGGAATATGTACTTTTAAAAGTATAGAATTATTTTTTATATGTGTATATGTATGTATCCGTATACCTTCACGTCAATCAAGTGGATGGCAATTAGCCAACCTAGCTAAGCAGGATAAGCTTACCCGGCAAGTTAATAATTGATCCGGAAAGCGACCGGTCGAACCACCTCTACCAACTCCCGATCAGGCTGGCCACACCACGCGTCACATCCTACCTCACCTCATCTAGAAGTGGGCAAGTTCCGGTCATCTAGGCGATTTTTTTTTCTTAAAAACAGTTCATCTAGATAGAGAAAAGAAAATAAAAAACCGGCCGCGTGTATGCGTGCACACTGATGTACGACTGCCACGACACGTCGAGGGGAAATGGAAACGCCCTCGGCTCTGCGATCCACGGTTTATGGTTTAGGTGAAATTAAAGAGGCTTTCTACCATTTTTTTGAAGATACTTTCTGTAAAATAGGGGATGTGCCTAACTTTCTGTAAAATAGGGATTTTCTTGAAGACAATTTCTGTAAAATAGGGAATGTATCTTTCTGTAAAATAGGGGATGTGCCTAACTTTCTGTAAAATAGAGATTTTCTTGACTTTTTAATTGCTATGAATGGAACCAGAGCCCACGTCCTTTTGGGCAATATTTCTACTCCTTAAAAAATATGAGTTGGTGGTAGTCGATGCATTTTCCATCATCTTTTTGCAGCCGTCTCATATGATCACCGTGGATCTGAACCATCCCTTCATACTTACACAGCCAGCCCACTACTCATGATGGCAGTTTCCTTCAAAAACCAGGAACCGCAACCAGCTTCCCCACCCAGATCCCTCCCTCCTCCCTGACGCATTCCTTTCCTCGCCCCCCTCCCACGTGTGATCCTGAATCGTCTTCGCACACCACAAGCGAACTCCTCGCCACGTCTCCCACATAGCCGTGTGCTCCACCTCCTGTCGTGTCTCCATGCCGACAGGCCCATGCGCTCACCCCCTCTTGCGAAATCCTAGCTCAGTGCCCATCCTCCCTTCCATCGTCGTAAGTTGGCGGTGACAGCGGTAACGACGGTGGCAAGATCTCAGTGGCGTCGACGCGGCAAGATTCGGCCACTGGGCACGATGCCGATGGCCATGGCGAGCGAAAGGGCGGCCTCACGTTGGAGTCGGGCTCGAGAGACTAAGCTCGGGAGAAGGAGCGGAATAAGTTGTGCGATCCAAATCTAATTGCCTCCGGCCGTCTTCCCTATGGCCGATGATGGCAGATCATATCATGTTCTTCACCATCAATGGGTAGAGTTGGCCGTCTTGGTGTCTTCTTTGCTGCAGGTGTGATCTCCGAATCCGATATGAGCCATCCGTGTCTCTCCCCTCCTCTCTCTCAGGGTCTAACCACCCCTCCACTTCCTATCCAGCTCCCCAACCTTTTCCGCTTCCTACTTAACTCTTTCTCTTCCTCTTCGATCTCTCTGTTTCCACAGGCACCGCCGCTCCCTTCCTCCCTCTCCCCGGCTCCGCCGCGCCCTCCCCGGCTGAACTGCCACTGCCTCCCCTTCCCTCCACCCCCTCGCTGTCCCATCCCTTTCCTTCCCACACTGGCACTTTTCCTCCATCCCTTTCATTGGTCAACAGCCACTGCCTCCCCTTCCCTCCACTCCTTCACAATCCTTGCTTTGGTCTCTAACCTCGCTTTGTCTCTGTGTTCATGGTGTTTTGGAGGGTTCGGAGGAGTTCTCAAATCAGGGAAATTTGATGATTTGACGCTTCTTTGTTTACCAACAACTCATTTGCCCCATGCTGGTTTCAATTGATGATTTGCCCCATCTTTTATTGAACCATTGATCATTTACCCATTTTGGCAATTTTGCCCTTATCTTCCTTCTCCCTCCTCTTCTTTCCTTCTTGCTCCAGCCATGGCTGACCTAGTCTGCCTCCACCGCCACCGCCACCGATGCCGAAGCAGCTCACCGAAGAAGTTGATGAAAACGCCTACGCCCACCTCACTCATGTAGAGGTACCCAGATAGGCTTACATGAGGATGGTGTCATGCGTGAGGCCGCATCCATCACCGGTGGCGGTGGGCATGCGGAGCGTGAGGTCAACGACGAGGCCACAAAAGTGTTAGGAACTTTGACCACTGCCACTACGACTTCGACCACGGCTATTACGACCATGGCTGCCACAACCACGAGCGCTACGACCACGATCGCTACGATCATGGCCACTTTGACCACAGCCGTTACGAGTAGCAGTGGTCGTAGTGGCTGCGGTCATAACGGCCGTGTTCAAAGTGAACATGGTCGTAGTGATCGTGGTCATAGCATTCGTGGTCGTATCAGCCATGGTTGAAGTCATAGTGGCCATAGTCGAAGTTTCTAACACTTCTGCGACCTCGTTGCTGACCTCATGCTCTGCATGCCCACCGTTGTCGGCGATGGCTGCGGACTCGCACACGACACCATCCTCATGCGGGCCTCTCTGGGTACCTCTACATGAGTAAGGTGGACGTAGGCATTTTCATCGACTTCTTCGCGAGCTGCTCCGGCATCAGTGGCGGCGGCGACAAAGGTGGACTGGGTCAGCCATGGCTGGAGAAAGAAGAAAGAAGGAAAGAAGGAAAGAAGAGGAGGGAGGACGAAGATAAGGGCAAAATTGTCAAAAAGGGCAAATGATCAATGGTTCAGCGAAAGATAGAACAAATCATCAATTAAAACTAACTATGGGGCAAATGAGTTGTTGGCAAATAAAGAAGTGGTAAATCATCAAATCTCTCCAATCCTTTTGAGCTTTGCCTGTGCTTTTTCGTGGTAGCATTTGACGCTAAGGTTTGTGTGTTTCGGTATGGTTCTTTCCGTGATGTTTGAGTTCGGATGCTTATATTTTCTTTGACAAATTTGGGGGTGTTCAGATGTTTAGAGTTCTTGGTCTTTTGGTTGTGTGGTTCATTGGTTGGAATCACTCGGGCTCGACAGTGCAAGTACGAGCCCAAATACTCTTCCGGTTCAGCAATTTTGTCGAACACCTGGGGGGCATTGTCGCCTCTGCTGTCGAAGGCACTAACACGATGATCCATTCTCATGCTACAGCGAAGTGCAATCTTGAATTGGTCTTTCCCCTGGGGCTGGAATTCACTTTGCTGCTCTCGGTATTGATATGCTTTGCATTACCTTTGTGGTTTTCTTACACAAGTTATGTATTTTTTTTCAAAAGTTATTATGATTAGTGTTGCTCATCGTTCTTATTACCAATCCATATAGAGAATTAAACTGCATTCATACATAGTTACTACTGTCATGAGACCTAGACAATGGGTGCCATGTCTCATAAGCTTGCAACCCATCTAGATTTTATTAACATGCATGGCCATTTGGAAAGTTTTGGGATGGGGAAGCATTGGAGCAGGGTGAGTTCTTCCCTTTATTGCCTAAATCAACCCATCAAATTGTGAAATTTATCCTTGCATGCGTTCTTTTCGCATTTCCCATCTCATGACCTTGCCATCCATCTGGGATTTATTGTCATGCATTACCATTGGGGAGTTTTGAGGTGGATTAGAAGATCGAGACTACTCAACGTTTGGCGTGGCGTGGCGATCTCGGTGGGAAGCAGTGGTTTAATGAGGTGGCAATCACCGGCAGCCAGCTGCAGCGAGGTCGTCGATCCTCTTGGCATACTTAACATTCTCCCTTCCCTTTCCTCTACACATCCCTCTCTATCTTTACACCCCCGTCGTATTTCCATGCCTCCCCTCTACTCTTGTCTTTGTTTTTGCTTGGTACAGATTTCTTCAAGATTTTTTGGGCCAACAAATGAATAAGTCAATTTGAGGTGCAGCTTTTAAATCTGTTGTTTCATATTTATGTGACTAGATAGCTTACCAATTGCTCAATAGTGTTGGATATAATCTTGTTGTTGAGCATGATCATAGTCGAGTACTTGGTGTGTTCGAGTACTGCGTGGTTGTAGTCAAGTACTCGGTGTATTCGAGTACTGAGTGGTCATAGTCGAGTACTCGGTGTGTTCGAGTACTGCGTTTCGTAGTCAAGTACTCCATGTGTTCGAGTACTGCATGGTCGTAGTCGAGTGCTCGGTGTGTTCGAGTACCGCGTAGTCGGTGTGTCTGAGTATGTGTAGGAGTTGAAGACCCGGAGTCGGAGAGCGGCCGGAGACTCTGGACCGGTCGACAAGCCGTGGTCGATAATCCGTAGTCGATGCCATGGTTGAAGGCGTGGTCGAAGCCGTGGTCGAAGGAGTTGTCGAAGCCACAGTGACTCAGTCAGTACTCATAGGAGTACTATCACAGTCATTAGTCAACTGTGATGTGGTCAATGGCTGATAGTCGTAGCTACAGTGGTCGATGGTCGATAGTCGTAGCTAAAGTGGTCGATGATCGATAGTCGCAGCTATAGTGGTCAATGGTCGAAAGTTGTAGCTACAGTGGTCGATAGTCGATGGTCGTAGCTACGGTGGTCAATGGTCATAGCTACAGTGGTCGATGATCATAGTTACAGTCAATAGTCAGTACTGGAAGACATGTGTGGTTGAAGATGCAGTTGAGATGCTGTGGTCGACAAGCCTTGGTTGGTGAAGTGGCCGACAAGGCGCTGTCGAAGATGGTGGTCATAGCCAATGGTAGAAGCCAGTGGTTGTAGCCAGCGGTCATAGCTAGTGATCGAAGCCAGTAGTCATAGCTAGTGGTCGTAGCTACAGTGGACGTAGCTACATTGGTCGTAGCTACAGTGGTCGAAACTGTGGTCGAAGGCGTGGTCGATAAGCCGTGGTCAAAGCGATGGTTAAAGGCTTGGTCGATGCCGATGTCGAAGCCATGGTCGCAGCTACAGTAAGACGGTCTATGCTCGAAGACCTGTGTAGTCAGAGATGCGATCGAAGAACTATAGTCGACAAGCCGTAATCGGTGAAGTGATCAACAAGACATGGTTGAGAAGCTATGGTCGAGCAGCCATGGTCGTGAGGTGTGGTTGAAGACACCGTGGTCGAAGGCGTAGTCAAAGCTGTGGTCGAACTTGTAGTTGGAGGACTCGAAGCCTGTGGTTGTGGTCGTGGTGCTTGTGCATGGAGTCAAAGTACGTGGTCGCAGTCGTAGCTACGAGGAGTATTGTAGTAGTCATGTGCAGCTGCTCACTGTAGCAGTTGTTGGTCACTGTAGCAGTCGTCAACATACTGCGCGGTGTGGGCAGGTGGCTGAGCGACGTGTGCGTTGCTACGGATTTTAAAATTTTATCATACTACATGTTCTGAAACTAACAGGTGGTAAAAATTTTTAGAACATATATACAAATATGTTCTAAAACTTTTTTAAATTCATAGTAACGCATGGACATTCAACTAGTCACCTTAAAAAGGAGGGAGACTATCTAGGTAGGTATGAAAAAAGGCTTGAGGTTTACTAGCTCTAGGCTTGGTTCAAATCCCAAATGAGTCAAGCTCGAGCCTACACTCAAGCTCGTGATCCTAACAAGCTCAAATAGTATGGTTAAGACTCGATTTGTACCTTCTCAAATTTCCCTCACATGCTTCCCTCCTATGTTCTAATGTTAAACTAGTTGTTGTCGAGCTTTTCCGAGTTGAACTTATGTTCTAAAACTTTTTTAAATTCATAGTAATGCATAGACATTCAACTAGTCACCTTAAAAAGGAGGGAGACTATCTAGGTAGGTATGAAAAAAGGCTTGAGGTTTACTAGCTCTAGGCTTGGTTCAAATCCCAAATGAGTCAAGCTCGAGCCTACACTCAAGCTCGTGATCCTAACAAGCTCAAATAGTATGGTTAAGACTCGATTTGTACCTTCTCAAATTTCCCTCACATGCTTCCCTCCTATGTTTTAATGTTAAACTAGTTGTTGTCGAGCTTTTCCGAGTTGAACTGAAGTTTACTCCAGCTTTGGCCAAGCTTTTTGTAGAAGTTAGTATGTTAAAGTCTAGTTGTTGAACTTTTGAGTCGAGCTCGAGCTTTGGTGAAGCCTTTATATAAGCTATTATGTTAAAATGTAGTTGCTGAGCTTTTTTGAGCTAAGCTCGAGCTTTGGTCAAGCTCGAATCTAGGCTTGAATCTCAACCTAGGCTCGCTCAAACTCAGCTTGAGCTTGTATTGAGTTCGAGCTAACAGGTTGGGCTCACTCGAGCTCAGCTCGGTTACAACCCTATATCTATGTAACACCTCGGCGTACAGGCAACTATCCACACCACACTTTAATTTCCCACAATTATAATAGTTTTGTCGTGAAAGCAGTACTCTCTCCGATCACAAATACATGTTGTTTTGAACATCAACATGGTTTTCAAAATGCAGTTTTGATCACTAACTTCTATTGTAATATATTTATAAAACCGAATAAAATTATAATATTATAAAAGTACTTTTTAAGACAAATATACATATATGATTTTTATATATTTAATTTAAATATTTAAAAGATATTGATAGTGAAAGTTTCAAAAATTTAGTTGTATATATGTTTAAAAGGGTATATATTTGTGATCGGAGAGAGTCCCTACTCAATACCAAAGTTTTGGACCTAACAGTTGTAAAATATACACTAATTTATCTCGACCCGAATGTCGGGAACTTAAATACGAAATTATCCAAGTGTCCTGGTGTGGCGAAATTGGTGTCATCTCGGGTGCTCAGAGAGCCCGGGATGTTTACTACAATCTACGTAGTCATCATCTATGTGTAATCGTTGGCCACCCTGGTCTACCACGAAGGGCTACATGTTGACAAGAAAGATCGGAGGAATTACAGCTGTGAGCGGGCACTAAGCAGCGGCCGAGCTAGAATTTTTTAGATGGTGTTCGAAGTTAATAAAATATTAATTAAAAGAAAAAGGAAATGTCTTTGGTGAAAAAAATCAAATCACAACTTATCCTATCCAAAAACATCTCAAAATAATATAGAAAAAATTACAAAATAATTAAGTAAAATACAATTTTAACTTTACGATCCTTCATCCAATTTTAGGGACAACCATTTTATTGTTCTTTATAACCATCTTGCTAACTTGTTCGAATTTTTATGCTAACCAATTTAAAAGTTCAAGAAAATTTCCTTTATTACAAATACACAATCATTCAATAAACTATTTGGAATTTACCGGTTTTGAAATTGAGAGAGAGAGAGAGAGAGGAAGACCAAACACAACTTACCTGAGAATGAGACATCACAGCAACGCCGTGCATTTCATATCTTCCTGCTCGCCACGTTGCCACCCAACTCACTGCGTCACTTTCTTGCTCACCCGCATCGCTTCGCGCCATCACTTCACTCCTAGAGCGCACCTATGGCCCTTATTTAGAAATTGGTTTGCCTTCTCGCCAACTCACCATCGATGGCCACCACTGCACGCCGTGCGATCTCTCTTCCTTTCCTTGGCCACACATTGCGTGCGGCTATTATGGGCTTACATCATTGCGGCACTACCTCGTGCCTCCCGTCTGGCCGGCTCCCTCATCCTCCACATGCGCGCCGCTGCCACGTTGAGAGAGAGAGAGAGAGAGAGAGAGAGAGATGAGTCCATTAGAGTTAGGATTTGGATGATTGGTTGGGACATTAGGAAATGTAGGTTGTGGTGGCGCTGGTGAATGTAGAGTGAGCTCTAATGAGCTGAGAGAGAGGTGTGGGTTGAATTAGGCTAATTTATATTTTAAGTACAAATATATAGCAATTTAGCTTAATTAAATATATATATAATATATCTAGTATATACTATATTTTAAAAGATAATAATTATTCAGCTGAATATCTATGAACTCAATAGGTCCGCCCTTTTAGTAAGTCAATGAGTAGTCTAGAAACCAGGATCCCCACATAGAGAAACTTTAGAATAGAGTTGGGAATGGTGCCGCCACGGCCTAGGCCCACCGTGCTTCGTGCCGCTTTGGTTGTGTTAGCTCGGCCTAGTCACCCCGCCGTGCCAGTCCATCTCACCTCCGACCAGGCCCAAGCATGGTCTAAAGCCCGTCGTGCCGGTGTTCGTGCTGTGCCAATCTAAGCCTAGCCAGAAATAACTATACACGACAAAGGCGGCAGTGACGATGGTGGTAGCGGCCACTATCTTTATTTCTCTCGTACTCGTCTCATTAAAAACTAGTTAAAATTGAATTAGTTACGTAAAAACATGGGTACGTAAATATTTTGGGGGGAAAGTAACAACATGCATACAATATACTAGCCTTGTGGCGTACATATATGCTTGCCAAATGCAAGCATATACGGAATGGGGTTGTATTGTATGTTATTTATTTGTATAGATACTAAGAGTCTACCAGAGAGAGTGTGGAAATGGCAAGTGTACAATATGCCAGCCTTGATGTTAGGAAGGTTCTGAAGTTTAGAACTGCTATTATATCTATTAAACCTCAAACCAATATAGTGGAAGAACAATGCAATTAGCAATAGTTGCATGCAAGAACAAAGATGTCGCCATTCGGCCAAGCACCTTGTGTCTGTATATGTGTAATGAACTATAGACGACGGAGGCGGTGACTGCCATCTTCATTTCTCTCGTGCCCACCTCGTTAAAAACCTAATAAAAATTGAATTAGCTGCATAAAAACATGGATATGTAAATATTACAGGGAAAAAGTAGAATTCCTATGTATAGATAAACATGTATAATCTAACTGGTGAAAGTATAGCCAAATAAGTTATGTATGTATGATATATTAAGGTGTTAACCAATATTTTGTATCTATATACATGTGTGCATAATTTCTTTAGTTACTAGGTACTAGGGAAAGTATATGTGTAAGTGGCACATAGAGTTACTAATTCTGTCCGCCTTTAGACGGAATAATAGTTTTTATTATTTTGATGCGACTAATCATTGAATTGAGTATTTAAATGAGCATTTGAATAATCTAATAGCAATATATTTATTTAATTGGTGGTCGCTAATTCCCCCTTTTTGGTCTACTAATGACATGCTATTCAGCTTTTAATAACGTGCTGGCTTGCTACTAAAATTTCGCAAGGTAATTAGTGTTAGCCGGATTTTATGGAATATTCCCTTAACCTGCATTTCTAAATCTAAATCTAATTTGTAATTTTAATTTTCTTTTTCTTTTTCTCTTCTCCATTTTCCCTTTTCCTTTTCTCCTCCATCCTTTTTCTTCCACCTGGCCGACCCATCCCCTTCATTCGCCTTTTCCTCATCCCCTGCTCCTAAGTTGGATCTCGCACTCGTCATGATCCCTCCCCTCATGCCGCCGGCACCTGGTTATGCCCTTCACCTCCCCACCCTGGCTGCGCCTCCCCCTCCCTCGCCAACCCCACGCCCGCATCCAGCCATGCACTTCGTCTCCCGACCTGCGTCGTCGCCCTCCTCCCCTGGCCGTGCCTCCCCCATCCAACCCCGCGCCCGCCGCCCGCCTCTGTCCCGCCGCCAACTACCTCCTACCACCCCGGCCGCGCCTCTCCCAGTGACCCCTTCCGCACTGTCGTCCGAGTCTCCGGGAGTGGGGGGAGCTCCTTGCCATCCTGTGGGGGTGGGGCTAGCTAGACACGTTCATGGTGTCAACGCCGGAGTATGCACGGGAGCGGGGGAGCCTGAAACGCGCTCTTCGGACTACGGCCTCTACGACCTCGCACGGTCGTCCGACGATTGGCAGTACATGGCTCCGGTATACTCCTTCCCCTCTACTCCCTTTCTCTCTCTCTGCTCTGTGATGGCTTGTGATTGTGGGATGGCCATGAGATGGATGGTGATAGGAGTGCGGCGGAGGGCGGGAGGCGAGGCCAAGGCCAAGATGGCCGCCGGCGCTGGTGTGCCAGCCGTGCTCACTGGACCAGGCCAGCTCGAGCACGACACGATATACCGTGTCGTGTCGTGCCGCTCATCAGACTGGCTTTCTAAGCCTGTTCCAACCCATCATTCGTGCCGTGCCAGCACGGCTGTCACATGCCGTGTCCATGCTGTGCTTGGACCGTGCCAGACTAGTCGAACCTCGGGCTAGCACGGATAAGCCGGTCTGTTAGAAATAATCTTGACTTAGAGTTCAAGAAGTAGTAGAGTCCGTCTCCGTGTGTAACTCAAGTTAAAGTTGAGTCCAACTTGAAGTCCAAATATGTATGCTAGTAGGAGATTATTAGTCTATATATTGAGGAGGCTTGTGGTCAGTTTTGTAAGGAAAGAAAAATAAATGAAATGCAAGAAAAAAAGGGAGAGCAAATAAGAGAATAGAGAAATTCAGAAATTCTTCTGTGTTCTCTCCGTTTATTTGTGATGTGTGCGTTTTCTCCCGGAACAAAGTTTTAACAAGTGGTATCAGAGCCTAGGCGAGAAATGAGTCGCTGGAAAAATCATCTCGGCGATTCCGTTTTCAACGCATCTCACGTGGCACTCCTGCGGCGCACGTCGCTCGTCTTCGCACGGCTCTCCCGAGAAAAAGACACGCGCGACACGTCCTTCCGTTCCCTCGGTCCAAGAGCTACTTTAAGGTAGCCCGAGATCTTGATCCATGCTCAATATCATGTCACGTTCTCCGGGAAGTAGTATCACCGGTAACGAGGCATTATCCAGTATGATAGCGAAGGAGAGTTTCGCTGTCTCGCTGCATTATCCGATGCTCACAACGAGCAATTATGCAGCATAGGCAATCAAGATGAAGGTATACATGAAGGCTTAAGGAGTGTGGGACGCAATCGAGAATGTCCAAACTCAAGCAAGGTGAAAAGGAATCGGAACGTTGGGGAGATGTGTTACCGTTCTGTGTCAAGTATAAGTTTAGTAAGTCGTAGTTAAGACCTTTCTCAATGTTTTAGAATCTTTGCATCCGGATGAATCTGTGCCAGTTAAGTTGACCTACATGTAGCTTGCATGTAGAACGCTTCATGTGGAGGTGTGGCTGGTAGTTTATAATGTATTGAGACTAAAACTAGAGTATGTCAAGTCAAGATTAAGGAGGAGATTGTTAGAAATAATCTTGACTTAGAGTTCAAGATGTAGTAGAATCCGTCTTCGTGTGTAACTCAAGTTGAAGTTGAATCCATCTTGAAGTTCGAATACGTATGCTAGTAGGAGATTATTAACCTATATATTGAGAAGGTTTGTGGCCAGTTTTGTAAGGAAAGAAAAATAAAAGAAAAGCAAGAAAAAGAGTGTGCAAATAAGATAATAGAGAAATTCAAAAATTCTCTGTGTTCTTTCTGTTTATTTATGATGTATATGTTTTCTCCCGTAACAAAGTTTTAACACGGTCCGACTCCCAGCTCGAAACGACGCATCCGACGTCAGTGTCCCCCTTGGCGAATTTTGGACACTATTGGACCCCATGCACACCCAAAATTCCATTTTTGGCCCCCAAATGAAAAAAATTCCAGATTTGGACCCCTCCTCACCGCGCGTTTAACGCCAGCGCGACACGTGTCCGGTCGTGCGGTCTGGTACCGCACGACCGCACTGTTCACCGGGTCGTGCGGTACCAGACCGCACGACCCCGCTGCCCTCTGCGCCGCCCACGCGTTCGCCTCCCTCACCGCACGACCGTCCAGACGCGCGCTCGGGCGGGCGCGGACGCGCGCTGGGCGGGGCGGACGCGCGCTCGGGCGGGCGCGGACGCGCGCTAGGCGGGCGGACGCGCGCTCGGGCGGGGCGTGACGGGAGTCGCGCGCTCGGCGCAAATGGCAGCGGGGTCGTGCGGTCTGGTACCGCACGACCCGGTGAACAGTGCGGTCGTGCGGTACCAGACCGCACGACCGGACACGTGTCACGCTGGCGTTAAACGCGCGGTGAGGAGGGGTCTAAATCTGGAATTTTTTTTCATTTGGAGGCCAAAAATGGAATTTTGGGTGTCCATGGGTCCAATAGCGTCCAAAATTCGACGCGGCCCTGCCCTTGCTCTGACCACTTTCCAAACCTTCTTCGTCTAGAAGTCCAGATCAACCAGCAGACAACGTCCTTCTCTTTCTTCTAAGCTTCTTAGCTTTTGATTTCTTCCAAATCGGGGCGAGAAAAAGATAGCGCTTCCTGTAGGCGATGACGCACCGTCCGTCTCTTCGAGAACACTAGAAACCGAAGCCCACGCATATCCCTCCCTCGCTCATCAGCGCTCCCTATATAAGCTCAACCCCGTGGCGCAATGCTTGCTTCCGACTTGCAAGTGCAAGAAGCAGCGAACCTTGGCTTACAGCTGCATCCATCGATCGCGCTCTGTTCTAGTGGTTCTAGCGTCGATCGGAGATGAGCTCGGTGTGCGCGAGGCCCGTGGTGTACTTCGGTGGGGTGAGGTGCCGGCAGGGGCCGAGGGCGCGGGTGGGGGTGTCGGCCTTGGCGGCGCCGGCGCTGGAGAGGGCGGCGACGATGTACGAGGTGCTGGCGGTGGAGGAGACGGCGGGGCCGGAGGAGATCAAAGCGGCGTACAGGCGCGCCGCGCGGCGGTGGCACCCGGACGCGTGCCCGGACGGCGCCGACCGCTTCATGAGGGCGCGCGAGGCCTACGAGGTGCTCTCCGACCCCGAGCGCAGGCGGGGCTACGACATCCAGCTCCGCTGCGGCGGGGGCTCCCGCCGCGCCGGGTTCGCTGACTGGGAGGCGCAGCTGGCCGGGCTGCAGTGGCGGGCGGCAGCGCGCGGCAGGGATACGTGGGGGAGCAGGATGCGCCGCGCGGCCGCGCAGCCGCCGGCGTATTAATCGAGTCTCGCTAGTTTTCTTTTCTTTTGTTTTCTGTTTTGATCTTTTGGCCTTCTTTTTTTTTCGCCGTGACATCCCGAGTGCAGTTGGTGAAATTCAAGAGTAAACTACTGGTAGGAATGTATAGCAACGGCGAGTAATGGTGTACAAGAGTAAATTTCTTTTCGAGCTTCAAGAGTAAAACATTTTTGATATTTGATAGTCACTTTTTCAAGTGGAAGAATACCTCTGGCTTTTCTGTTCTTTCCAGGCTTGGTTCTCCCTTTAAGAAAACAGTGGGCAATTGACCACGTTTTACGCATTCTAGAGAACCAGAGTGAAGACAAAACTGTACTATATGACGACTAATCGTCCCACGGACGTTGTTCGTAGGCATACTGCAGTAAGCGCATAAAATAAGAATACGTTTAAAAAGACTAACATTACTTTAAAACAAAGCACCCAGCATCTCACTACACATTCCGGAGAACCAGACTAAACAAAAATAAATGTACAACGATGATTTGATGTCTGTTTTAGCAAACTAGGTTCCTATGAAGAGCTTTTCAATAGGTATACGGATGAAATCTTTTTGGCTTTTGTGTGAGCTAATCATATACCGATAAATTATTTTCAAAAACTATCTTGATAAATATATTTAAAACAGTGATAAAGAAACTACCCTATTTATTTATTTGAAAGAAACAAGCTAAAAAAACTCAACTATAAAGTACTAATATTACTTTTTTTAAAAGCGTAGGACTGACAAAAAAAAAAGATAAATACATTTTGGGATCAAGATCTACTACCGCTAGACCACGACCACCACCTGCCGTCGTCGTTTAGAGCATAGGGACCAAAAGGTGCATTGACACAAGGTTTTTTATTTTGAAAAAAAAAAAGAGATTAGTACAAGCATTCCTGGCACCACTCCAATAATTTGGACTATAATCCTTCTCAGATCAATGGGGAAACACGAACCCAGCATATTAAGGGGGTGATCGGTTCAGCTTAAAAACTCGTGGCTTATGGCTGAAAACACTGTAGCTGGCTGAAAAAAGCACTGTAGCTGACAGAGGCTTATTTAGCATAATTAAATTTAAAAAAATTTAAAAATATAAAAAATATGTTAGCCCATTACGTATAATACAAACACATACGGGAAAAAAAGAACCGGCAAAAAAACTCAACAAAAAGTCAAAATTTCAGAAAAAGACGAAACTTATGAATAGTGCCAAATAAGCCCGCAGCACTGTAGCACAGCCATGTTGATCGCGCCTAAGTTCAAGTCCATGAAATGGAAACAGGAATATACACATCTCATACACCAATACAATACTACTACACATCTCCACATTTTACCTTAGCAGATAATTTATCTCCCAGATCAATAGCTCATCACTTGACTGCGGTGCACGCCTGCATGGTGCACCAGAAAATATGTACTACGAGCAAACATCCGATCCGAGCCTCCGCAAAATGCCCTTCACGATTTTCCTACTTGGTGTACTGATGTACTGAACCGAAGGAACAAGTCAATTGCTGCCACACTGCTCTTCTGAAAAGTCCAAGCCGTGTATTAGTGGCACAGAGCCATATCGTTTCTAAACCGAAGTCCTTCTCTATGCAAAAGGATTTCCAGTTGATCCAGTGCTCAATGTTATGTTCCTGAAATAACAACGTTGATTTCAGCAAATAGACAATAGGGGTTAATGCCTCCTAAGCCAAGCCAGAGCAACCTACCTCAACGGAGAGTTCGGGACCTGCTCGACAAGACATGGTAGTCCACCTGAATATGCATAAATTGTTACAATCAGATGGTTTTGATGTTATGCAGTAACAAGGCAACCATAGGTAGATGCTAGTCAATAAAACTTACCATGTGATCCGGATGGAACAAAAGCGGAAGTACTGTTGAACCATGTTTCAGGCAAACCATCAAGGAAAGAAGTTGGTAGGTCTGGATTAGGCAAAGCAGCTCGCAACGCACTCACGTTGGTGAACTGCAAAATGAAGCGTAGTTCAGAAATTGATGGTAAAATGGGTGCCCATGCTGGCCAGCACTGCATAAAACATACAGGCTGGGACAGAACCATATCTTAAGAGTTAAGGCCATGTTACGAATCTCTTTTATTTATGATGAGTCAAGACAAATCGAACATTATTCTCACACAAACAGATTGATTCTCAGTACAGGAACATGGTAAAAGCAGTTTGAGAATCTGTACGGGCAGCCAGGTCACATCTGGTTCATAAAGATCTTCTAAACCCTACTCGAATCCTAATTTCCTTTTGTAGCACTCAGATATGACTAGCACAAGGTACCAGTTGAACTCTCAAAATCAATGGAACATTTACAAGGTGAATGACGTGTTCAGAGCTTTTGAGATCACCAGCATGTTGGACAAATGTGCTGATTGAGTGAGGGATGACATTTGCACCAAACAGGGTGTTACGTTTTAGGATGAACCAATATTTCTGTTAGACAACGTACTGATGTCCCCACTCATATTTGACAAGGGCATGACTCCATGCAGTGGCAAAACATATATCAAGAGAGTTTCAGACTATTTCTGATTATAAAGATTCTTCCAGGCATAGCAGTCACACAACAGTGAGTCAATGATATGCTTCACTTACTGAAGGACCATGTCAGAATATCCAGAACACTGTTGTGATGAACCATAGTAAGCTTTGTAGAGTGGTGAAATGATTTTTGCAAAGATTGCATCTGATTTAGACTGTCGTGGTCTGATCGAGAGAAAAAAGATCTGATCGCTTGTTGAGCCCCTAGTGGTTATAATATCATAGGAACCAAGTGGGTTTCTACGAACAAACAGAGTGAGGATGGGATAGTCATTCGAAACAATAGTTTAGGATTTCTCCCAAGTTGAGGGTTCAGATTTTGAGGAGATCTTCGCCCCTGTAGCTAGGTTAGAGGCTATCAGGATTTTACTTACATTCACAGCGTCTAAGGGCTTCAAGCTGTACCAGATGGATGTCAAGAGTGTCTTCCTCAATGGGTATATTGAGAAAGATGTCTATGTTAGGCAGCCACCAAGTTTCGAGAACCCCAAATATCCAAACTATATCTTCAAGCTTTTCAAAACCCTGTATGGACATAAGCAAGCCCCTAAAGCTTGGTATGAGACTTAATTCCTATCTCTTGAGTATAAGTTTGAGATGGGTAAGGTAGACAATACCTTATTTATTCGCAGATATGACAATGACCTTCTACTTGTCTAGATTTATGTGGATGACATTATCTTTGGTGACTTCTCTCATGCTCTTTTTTCCCAGTTTTCTGATGTTATGAGCACAGAGTTTGAGATAAGCATGATGGGCGAGTTGAGCTTCTTCCTCAGCTTCCAGATCAAGCAGACTCTGGAGGGTATCTTCTTGTATCAAGGCAAGTACACTTGAGATCTCCTGAGACGCTTCGACATGAGTGATGGCAAACTGGTGTCGATTCCGATGACGACGTCAACTATACTTGACCCAGACAAGGATGGTGAGCCAGTAGATCAGAAGGAGTACCGCAGCATGATTGGCTCCCTCATGTACCTCACTGCTTCGAGGTCGGACATACATTTCGCCGTGTGTTTGTGTGCTCGATTTCAGGCTTCTCTTCGCGTCTCCACCGTTAGGCGGTGAAACGCATCTTCAAGTACCTTCGAGCTACTCTAGACTATGGTATCTGATACTCTTATGCTTCCTATCTTTCTCTTAGAGCCTACTATAATGCAGACTTTGCTGGCTGTAAGATAGATATGAAGAGCACCTCTGGCATTTGCCACTTTATTGGTACCTCTCTGACCTTGTGGGACTTTGGGTTAGCCATAGATAGTGTTTCTCTCTTTTGTGATAACTCTTTTGCCAATAACATTGCTAAGCACCCAGTGTAATACTCCAGGACAAATAACATAGATATCAGATATCATTTTCTTAGAGACCATATAGAGAAGGGTGACATGGTGCTTCAATTTGTGGAATAACCACTAGTTGGTTGACATTTTCACCAAGCCTTTAGATAGGTCAAGGTTCATGATCTTGCAGAGAGAGTTTGAGGTGGTTTGTCCTTATGGCTTAATCTGAGGAGAGCATCATGTTCTTTCTGTATATATATGTACATCTACCTTATGTTGCATTTTGTTTATAGGTGTATTTGGGTTAGTCTTTCTAGTATAGATTAAAGTGGTTCTCATTCTCAGTTGTCTATACATCTTCCTCTCATCTTGTGATCCTAAGATACTGCTTATTAGTTGTTTCTATTCTCACTAGATTGAGTTCACTCACTTCTTTTAGGTCTAGCGAGGATTGGCCCCCTTAGGTAGACAGCGAACATGTTTACTCCCTAGTGTTTTAGATGACCAGCTGATAGTCCTAGAGTCGTATGGGGTAGATAAGAGCAAGTCTGAGCCATAGCATTTCTTCTATCTTGTCTATGTTGTAAGGATTGCCATTTTTTCCTTTAGTCTAAGTTTCTTCCCTCTTATTGTTTTGGTTCAAGGGAAGTTAATTTGAGATTTTCTGGAGCTTAATGATAACATAACTCAATTTGAACCAAATTGTTTCTAAAATTGACTCACTAAGGGGGAGTTGGAATTTCTTTTTATTGCATCATATTTAAATTCAACAATATGCACAGTAATATAAATACATAGTCTTGATTATTATCATTGTTAGCGGCCGGATGAACAACCCGGCTGCGTAGATTGTACGCGTGCTCAACGGGAGGGCGAGGACCTGCGCCTCGCCTCCCCGGAGCCGTGTTGTCAGACGGGAGATACTAGAGATAATTCTTTCTTGCTTTATTCATTAACGGATGGCCTATATATATAGCCTTACATCCAAACTGACTCATATTCAAACTGCTAGAGAAGGAAATCTTATCTGCTACTAATAAGGAAATAACAAACTCCATATGAATTAGGACTCTCGGCTATCCCTTGCCTTACGGCGCCTGTATACACGGCTGCCCCACATAACATCTCTCCCTCCCTCGAGAAGCAGCTCGTCCTCGAGCTGGAAAGCCGGGTATCGTGTTTTGAAGTCATCCAAATCTTCCCAGGAAGCGGCAGACGCCGGCGCCCCCTCCCATTGCACGAGTACTTGGCGAACCCCCTGCGCCATGCGGACCCTGAGCGCTTTGGAAGGGACCGGTAGAGCAGTGCCATGTTGCACCGGCGGCAAGGGAGGTGGAGAGTCCGGCGGCGTCCCGACGAACGGCTTGAGCAAGCCTACATGAAAAACATTGTATAGCCGCGTACCGGATGGCAACTGAAGGCGATACGCAACCTCATTCACCACCTCCATGATTTGATACGGACCGTAAAAGCGAGGTCGTAGCTTGCCTTTGACGGCCTTGGGCAGGGATGAGGGCACGCGATGTCGGACCCAGAGCCACACCCAATCACCCACCACAAAGGAGAGCGGGCGATGGCGTTTGTCGTACTGCTGTTTGGCCACCTGCTGCGCTAGCTCCAAGCGGGCCCGTACATCCGAGATGAACGCATCCCGTTCGTCCAAAGCCTGAGCCACTGCGGCGACCCGCACGCCATCATGCTCATAAGAGCGAAGAGTAGGCGGATCCCGGCCGTAGACGACGCGAAACGGGGTATCTTGGAGGGCGGAATGGTAGGAGGTGTTGTAGATATACTCGGCCCATGGAAGCCAACGCACCCATTGTCAGGGCCGGTCTCCCGTGAAACAACGAAGATACATAGCGATAACCTTATTAACCGCCTCGGATTGCCCGTCTGACTGGGGGTGAAACGCCGAGCTCATGTGAAGTTTAGTACCTGTGGCCGCAAATAAAGCTTTCCAAAAGGCCGAAGTGAATACTGGGTCTCTGTCTGATACTATAGAGGCTGGAATGCCATGGAGACGGACGATGTTCGCATAGAAAGCCGTGGCCACTGATTCTGCACTATATGGATGGGTGAGAGCGATGAAGTGGGCGTACTTGGAGAACCGATCCACCACGGTGAGGATCACAGATTTCCCATTGACACGCGGAAGCCCTTCAATGAAATCCATGGCGATATCTTCCCAAATGGCCGAAGGTACGGTAAGAGGCATAAGCAACCCGGCCGGATGAAGATGATCCGTCTTGTTGCGTTGACAGACCAAGCAACCTCGCACATATGTCTGCATGGCACGGTGGTCCCCGAGTGTGTGAAAGTCGCGCCGCAATCGGTGAAGTGATTTCTGTATGCCCTCATGTGTCTCATCATGTGCCGTGGCCAGTACCTTGGGTAGCAGCGGAGAGGTTTGTGGAATATGTAAACGGCGACGAAAAACTACCATGTCTTCCATCAAAGCCCATGGCTGCTGAAGGGAACCCGACTGGATCTGCTCCCTGAGCGTGATGAGGGCCGGTTCAGATAGATTTGCGGTGCGAACTTCAGCCATCAGGTCGAAAGTAGGGCCGGACAGGGCGCATGCGGTCACCGCATCTGCCTGTTCGCGGCGCGAGAGCGCATCGGCCGCTGCATTTTGTCGTCCTGGTTTGTAGAGAACCTCGAAATCAAAGCCTAGTAACTTGCTGACCCAGTGATGTTGCGGAATTGTGGTGAGGCGTTGATCTAACAGATACTTGAGGCTATAATGATCCGTCTTGACGACAAATCGGCGACCCCACAAGTATGGCCGCCAGTGCCAAACTGCCTGGACCAACCCGATCAACTCCCTTTCGTAAGCGGCCAGGGCATGATGGCGCGGCGCCATGGGCCGACTGAAGTATGCGATCGGACCCCCGTCCTGGTGAAGCACCGCGCCGAACCCTGTGCCTGATGCGTCGCATTCCACCACGAATGGGCGATCGAAATCGGGTAGCTGAAGGACGGGAGCCGTGGTAAGACCCGTTTTGAGCTGCTGGAACGCCAGATCTGCCACCGGCGACCATAAGAATGCATCCTTCCGTAGCAGGGACGTGAGTGGTGCGGCTACCGTCCCAAAATTTTTGATAAACTTCCTGTAGTATCCGGCGAGCCCAAGGAAACCACGTAATGCCCGGGCTGAACGAGGTCGAGGCCAGTCGACGACGCTATGGACTTTGGAGGCGTCCATGGCGACCCCCGCTGCAGACACCACATGTCCCAAATATGCCACCGACGTGTCACCAAAGGAGCATTTGGAACGCTTGGCGAAGAGATTGTTGGCCCGCAACACGGAAAAGACGGTGCGAAGATGTTGTAGGTGCGATGACCATGATGGACTGTAAATCAAGATGTCGTCGAAGAAAACCAAAACAAACTTTCGAAGGAATGGACCCAGTACCTCGTTCATAAGAGCTTGAAATGTGGCCAGGGCATTAGTCAAGCCGAACGGCATCACCAAGAATTCATAGAGACCCTCATGAGTGCGAAATGCTGTCTTCTCGATATCGGCCGGATGCATACGCACCTGATGATACCCAGAACGGAGATCCAGCTTGGAGAAGAAGTGTGCCCCATGCAATTCATCCAGGAGCTCATCCACGACTGGAATAGGAAATTTATCCTTGGCGGTGCAGTCATTGAGAGCCGATAGTCCACGCAAAATCTCCAGGAATCATCCTTCTTCTTAACGAGCAACACCGGGGAAGAAAACGCCGAAGTGTTGTGCCGAATAATTCCTTGAGCCATCATCTCCCGGCATTGGTGTTCCAGCTCATCTTTTTGACAGGTGGGGTAGCGATACGGCCGTACTGCTACTGGCCCTTTGCCCGGCAATAGGTGGATGCGATGGTCACGGACCCTAGGCGGTGGCAGACCGGATGGTGTAGCGAAAATATCCGCGAACTCATGCAGCAGGGCATCCAATAGGTCACTGCTGTGACATGCCGCGACGCGCGCCGGCACCCTGGCATCAGTCGGTACTCCTTGCCACTTCACCCGATGGTTGCCGTGCCAGAATGACATGGTGAGCTTGGTGAAATCCCAAAGGATCGGCCCTAAAGTGGCAAGCCATTGAGTGCCCAGTACCAAGTCGTAGCCCCCGAGCGGAAGAACGTAGAGATCAGTGAGGAAGGCTTCATCACCAATGACCAGGCGTGTGTTGGGCAAAATACCCGGCGAGTGTACCCGATCTCCATTGGCCACGGTCACCATCAATCCCGCGCGCGGCACCAGCGACAGACCCGAACGATCTGCGCAAGATTGGGACAAAAAATTGTGCGTGGAGCCGGAGTCAATCAGGGCTGTGAGCGTGACGTCGCCGAGCTGGACTCGCAAGTGCATGGTGTCGGAAACACGGATACCCGCCATTGCGAGTAGAGAAATCCGTGGTGCCTCCGGTGCGTCGTGTACATCGTCTTCCAATTCCTCTGCCGTTAACTCCAGGAAGAAGAGCTTTTTGCACGCACGGTTGTGTCCTCGGGAGTATGGTTCGTCGCAGTTGAAGTAGAGGCCCTTACGTCGGCGGTCCTCCATCTCATCTGGGTTGAGGCGACGTACCGTCCGGCCCGCGACCGTGGTGGACTGGGACGTTGGTGCCGATGAAGAAGGAACAATCACTTCGGTTGCGGAGGCGGAAATCCCTGGCGGAGCATGAAAGGCGCGCGGCGGCCGCACCGGCCGTGCCAACTCCCGGCTGATCTGCTCGCGGCGCTCGAAGGACCGAGCCAAATTCATCGCCATCTCCAGGGTGCTAGGGTTCTGAAGTTGCACGTCAATGCTGAGAGGTTCCTGGAGACCCACGGTGAATAATTGCACTTGTTGATCTTCCGTGAGCGGCCCAGCGCGCGCCAACAGATCAATGAAGCGCTCGGCATAAGCGGCGACCGTGGTGGTGCGGCGACAGGCCGCGAGTTCGCCCAAGAGCGCCTGGCGGAGGGGCGGGCCGAAGTGAAGATTAAGTAATTCGGCGAAACGGCGCCACGTCGGAGTTCCTTGATCGCGCTCAATGCGCATATACCATTGTTGTGCCGAATCAAGGAGATGATAGGTAGCCAGCCACACTTTTTCTTCCTCCGGCGTGCGCTGGCCACGGAAAAATTGCTCACACCGATTGATGAACGGAAGTGGATCACCCTTGCCGTCGTATTTAGGAAAGTCCAACTTATGATATCGAGGGGGCCTCTCACCGGTTCGACCGTCCCCGTCGCCGTATCGGCAATCTCGGCCGAAGTTTCCGCCTGCACCCACGGCGCCGCCGTCCTCATTGCGCACGCCAAGCTGAAGGGATGGTTCGTGGCGTGCTTTCTCGAGGCGTTGAATCGCCAGATGATGGGCCTGCTGCTGATTATTCAAATCAGCGATGTCGCCGCGCATGGCCTCCAGACGGTTGACAATGTCGGCGAGTGCTGCCTTCAGATCGTCCGGAGCAGCGGCGCCGGCCATCGCGGAAATAGCAGGAGGAGGATCGTGGCTGTCTGATACCAAGATGTTAGCGGCCGGATGAACAACCCGGCTGCGTAGATTGTACGCGTGCTCAACGGGAGGGCGAGGACCTGCGCCTCGCCTCCCCGGAGCCGTGTTGTCGGACGGGAGATACTAGAGATAATTCTTTCTTGCTTTATTCATTAACGGATGGCCTATATATATAGCCTTACATCCAAACCGACTCATATTCAAACTGCTAGAGAAGGAAATCTTATCTGCTACTAATAAGGAAATAACAAACTCCATATGAATTATGACTCTCGGCTATCCCTTGCCTTGCGGCGCCTGTATACACGGCTGCCCCACATAACAATCATAGTGTGACATAATAAATTATTTACATCTTACCATATTTTGTGCTCAGTCTGCTATATTTATCATGCTCTTTCATGTGTAGCTTAGCTTTTGTCATGATATCTCCTTTAAATGTGTAAAACTTGAAAGAAATCATGTCTTACTTCCTATTATGATTCATACCATGTCAAATCAGCTAAGTTGAATCTTGAACTTAGATTGAGCTTTACCCTGTTCTTTTCAGCTTCTAAAAGCTGCTTTTCGGTTTTTCTACAATAACTAGCTTTTAAACGGGTATCTTTTCAAGATAGAGTCTACTAGTTAATTGTAGTACATACTGTACCGACTTCATTTATATCGGCAAAAACCGCACGTGAGTTTCTGTTACTCTTGATCCGAGAGTTTTTGGCTATGATTTTTCGGTGTTCTAACTCGCTGTGACATATGAGAATACAGCTACAGCCATTTTGGCCATCATCTACCCACGATCAAATTGTATTCACCGTTTAGGGTTTTTGTTCGGTTTTAGTGCAATCTTACAACAAACTGAAAAAGTTCACAACTTTGACTATGATTTTTATGATCATTTGTTGAAATAGGTTCTTGATATCGTAGAGTAGATCTCTGCAAAGTTTCATATCATTGGATCTACGGATCAAAAGTTCCCTTGATTTTCATCTTTGAAACCGTGCTGAAAACACTATTTATTTGCCTGATTTTACTTTAGCAACGGTCAGACCGCCCTTATACTAGCGGTCAGACCATCCAAACGGTCAAACTGCCCTTTGGAGGCCAGTCAAACCGCCGGGAAGGGTTAGGTTCAAAGTTTTGTTGTCTTGAGCTAGTTAATTTGGGTTTTTAGCTGAGAATTCTATGTTCTACACCTCTGTAGATGTTTGAGGATAGAATCTTAAATACTTGGGGGAAATTTAAATGGCACCATTCACCCCCCCTGTTGCCATATTCGGTCTTTCACTTACACGTTTTACAATTTGCAATGGACTAGTTCAAAGACCCAATAGCCGAGAGAAACCTATCTGTGCAAGGCAAGCTAAGTAATGAATTAAACAATTTTGTTGTCATCTCCTAGCAATATATCAAACATTATGGTTTAGATGCATTAACTCAAGCATTACAACTACAAAATACGTATGATTCTTTCTTTAAGAAAAGATACTCCATATGCATATACTTTTAGCACATGCTGCCACTTTGGAACAATTCCATATATTTGCATCTATATTGGATCATATTGGTTCTGTGTCAGTCTCCATGCAACCCATGTTATATTCATCCAAACTGTACCTATGCATCATAGGTCAAGTCCACAATGATTTGTCATGGCTCATTGAAACACATGAAAACTATCAACTTCTTGATCGGCTAATACTCAATGTGTCTTGCACATCACCAAAACCTTAACCATCCAAATTCTATTCCACAAGTATTGACTGTATATGGGTTTTCTGTAATTGGGTCTAAATAATTGGTACTGACAGCAATTGCTCTACCCTACATAATATTTTGCAGGCTAATCTAAGAAAGCAAAAGCCATTATTGACCACTTTCAAACATTGCTACAGCATTTCCGCACATTGAGGTAAAATAGATGAGACAAATAATGGTACCAGTATTATACACAAAATGATCGGTAATCAAAACAGCGAGGAAAGCAGGGAACACAGAAATAACTCTGCTTTGCTAGTCTATTTGCTGATTTCATTAGCACTGGCTGCATCTAATGCAAGGAATAAACGGCATACCATGTCCTGAGCCTCTACATCTGTGTCAAATGGAAGATCGAATGGATTTAATGTTGTCTGATCAGCAGAGGCTCCTTCCTGTACATCAGAGGTATAATGTAGCCAAAAATCACTTCCAAGAACAGCAATGGTATGCAAAAATGCTAAATGGCGCAAAAAGTACAAAAGCTTTACCACTGAAGGAACAACAGATAATGGAAATGGCTCTAGGAAAGCAGCAAATGGTGCATTAGGAACTAACCCATCCATGAAAAATTTCTGGGAATCATCATTATGAGATTCCTGCATGAAAATAATTAGATTATTAGATTATTTAGAGAACGTGTAAAATTGAAGAGGAAAAGGGGGTACCTTTGAGGCAATAGAGCAAGTAAATGGATTGCTGGCTGCAAGGGACAGATTATCCACATTTTTGTGCTCACTAGTTTGCGGCCGAGCACTGGACGGATCATCCATGATCCCACTTACATCATCAAATGAATGCCAGAACTGAACATACACAACAAGGGACAGTATGAAAGTTCTGGAGAAGCAGTTCAAACGCTTGTAGTTTCTTGTTGCCAGAAAGTCATTTCTCTGTTGCTAAAATGTTCTTCTGGCAACCAGTACGAAAGTCAAAATACCAGAAGAGCATTCTAGCAACAGAGAAACAACTTTCTTAATTCTTATTCATAAATATCATAGTTTCTTTACCTGCGAACTATTTCCATCCATTGGTCCTTTAGGTTCTTGTGGGTTAGGACTCATTAATGATAAATCTCCTGGTGCAGCTTGTTGGGTCTTACCACTGGTTGCATCAAAAGCACTCCAAGGCTGAGGAAATGTGGAAAATTTAATGTAAAACTTTAAGCTCAACAAGGTCAACTTGATACTGTAACCTCACAATGGTATAGTACAATCACCCTTTTTTAAAAAGAACAAAGTAATATGCAAAAGTACAGTTGCCATTTTCAAAAGAACGAACTGCATTTAATTGCATGTATATGCTGACATGAACACATAGAAAAAGAAATTTTTTTAGAGCAATGCAAATGTTCTTCACCTGAGAATTACTGGCATTAGGGGTTGTGTCTTTACAAGAAGGAACAACAGATTGGTTGATGACCAAAGCATTATCCTTAGAGGTCTCGAACCATGTTGGCTGATCATTTGGTTCAAACGAAAATAAATCACGACTCAGGGCTCGTTTATCTTTGCCTATGGCAGCAACGCCAGAGAGCCCAGTGACTCCAAGTTGCTTTTCTTCTGGAGGTGTATCAAATGTAGCCCACCCAGTACTGTCTACTGATGGAGCTGCTGGTGGAACTCTATCAGCAGATGGAGTCAGCGGAGGCATATTAGCAAACAAATCTACAGGTGGGTCCAAACCAGTTACAGGTTGTTGCTGTGCAACTGGCTTGTAAAAGTGATCTTCCTTTGCAGCACTAACAACATCAGAAAGGGCTATAAAACTTGAAGCAGTGGAGATCTTGGTTTGCTGAGTTCCGTGAGCATTATCAGGCTCAAATAGCATATCAGCTAAGCTTGACTTGCCTGATTTAAGAGATGTTGAATCTATGTTCCCTGTTGATACAGTTTTCTGCATGAAGAGATTTAAAATTATTAATTAGTTTTATTAGATGCAACAAGAAGGGGAAGTTAATTATTTTCGAGAATGGCATGCGCACAAACCTGGGATTGAGTGATTCCGTTAGAAGTCTGTATATTTGTTTGATCTGGTTGCACAGGAGGGCTGAAACACCCATTACCAAGGAAATTTGGTGATTGGGGTGCAGTTTTAAGCATATCACTTGTGCTTGATCCTGAGCAATCGGAAGTCCTTGATCCACAACTCTCGTTGGCAAATCGGTCCTCAGACATTCTCTCATGCAGGCTATGTGGGCTGTAAGCAAACCCAGACATCTTCCCATCATGCCCACGATCTGAACCAGGTTTCCTAGTTAACATCGTGGATTGTTTGCCATTGCGTCTTTCTTCATATTGGTAATCATAAGGTGGGCTCTGAGAAAATGAATGGTAGGACCTAGCCCTTCTGTGTTCTTCTTCGTGGGCATTTTGGTTCTGCATAGATGGAATATAATTTACTTCAGAAAGATGCATTGTTACAACGTATGTTTGGAATAAAACATAAATAAACTTTGATCACAGATAACACCTGCATAAGTATTCAATGACATCAACGTATACTGCTGCAGACTTGCTAAAGCTTGTGACAGTTAAAATTCCAGACTGATAAAGGACAGTTTTGAGGCAGACTAATAGTTAGATGTTGAAAATTCAACTAACTGTACCTGTTTATCTCTTGGAGGCCTTTCAGAAAATCTTCCACCAGCATATCTTCTCTCCACATAAACAGCTTTTATGAATTCCCTAAGACTGTCAATGTTGCTGCAACAGTATTTTTTAGTAAGAGGATGTATCATGTGATGTCCCATATGTATTAACCAACCAAAGTATATATACATGATAGTGACTAAGTTATTTACCTGCTATCAGGTAGCCTCATTTGCTGGGCATCAAAGTCCTTCAAGAAAGATTCCCTGGCTTGCTGCATCATTCGCTTTAAGAGTTAGGACATGAACCAAAAGGGCATTCCAAGCTCCGACCAACAAACAACCAGCTCGATGGATGACTTTACCTTGTTCCCACCCTTCTGCAGAGCCTCGATCTCTTGTGTGGTGAACTTCGACATGGACACTGATTTAACACGGTGTGTGAACTCACGGCTACAAGTGCATCAAAATGTGTTAGAACAACAGAAGGCAGCATACTATTAGCATATGCAATGCAGCTAGCTAAAGTCAAACTTTCTTCAGTGGGAATATAATTGCAAAACTTTGAGAAGTGGAACTTTTCAACGTGTCGAGTATGTTACGCAAGCCACTAAATTGGCATGCGCAGGGCTCTACAGTCCAACCTCCCAAACATCGAACTGAAAACGCCGAACACTAAATCCAAAGTTCATCGCTGGATTGGAGAGACGAAGTTTTCCGATTCCACAAGCTTGATCGAGAAGCGTCCCAAGTCTCAACTCGAAACAATGACCAATCACACATGGAATGAACCGAAAAAACATCAACAGAAGCGAGAGCGACCACTCACTGGATGCCGCTGCAGGAGATGCAGATGAAGGTCCAGAAGCTCGTGCACACGTACTGCGGCCCCTGGATCAGAGCCACACACACCACACACACAGAGAGTTCAGCAAAACGGCGAACACCACCCCAGATCGAAAGCAGCAGCAGCAGCAAAGTAAGCAAGCAAACTAAGCCGCGGATCGCACGAGACGAGAGCGCGCGGCTAGAGCAGAAGAAACCCTTACGAGGCCGTTGCAGTTGATGCATCTGCGGTTGGGCGGCAGCTTGAGGAGCCCCCTCACGATCCGCTCGTTCCTCTCCTCCTCCTTCCTGGACGCGGCCGCCATCACGGGCGCTTCCGGAGCCCAAAACAACCGGGAGAAGATAGCCTAGAAGGGATCCTGGCCGACGAGAAGCTCGGATTCCTGCGCGGTTTGCGGCCCCAAATCGCGCACGGAACCCGGCAACCTCGAAGCGACTCGACTCGATGGGGGAGTGTGGAGAGTGGACGCCGGAATTGGATCGGCTCCCGAGAAATGGGTGCTGCTTTTGAAGCGGAACGACGCGGCGTTTGTGTTGCTTTGCGTTTGACTGCGTTCTCTCAGGCGTTTCGAATCCGGGGAGCGGTGACGGTGTTCGTGTGGCGTGGTGGTGTGGGGATGGTGCGGTCGGGACTCGGGTGGATCGATGATGCCTGCAAGGTGGCCCACTAGGCGCTAATAATAGTACTCTGGTAGCTGCAACGGCTTTAATTTTTAAAACATGATTAGTGCGATGTTACTTAACGGGGGGAACCTGTTTAACGGCGCACTGCCGTGTATCGTAACTATCGTTTTGCCGTGTATCTTTCATGGTACGGTTGACGATAAAGAAAGTACAGTCTAAATACATAAACAAACCATATGTACAACATCGTTTTTTTTAAGATGAAAACGCGCGTATACGGTGGTGGATTTGGGTATGACTACTAAACAGCATTGTGGTTACTGACCAAACAGTATATAATTTTTGATATATCTTACTTCAAAATAATATTAGTGTTCTGGCTACTGACCAAATAGCATATGAGAGGACTAGCTGGAGAGAGCCAACGTCACGAGAGAGAGTGCTTGTGTATGAAATGAGTGGATCTTTCCTTCTCACACCCTTCTTAGGGGTTTATATACATGAATACGATAGGATGGGAAATCACATCCTATCCCTTTGATAATTACAAAAGGTTGGGGTATATTAATATATTCATCTATATTATTGGGTCTATTACATATTGGGTCAACTGCAAGACCTGGTCAGGGGGTTGGGCCACCCCTACAACAATTAGCAATAACCAATCCACGTAGCAAAGAAATAAAATTAAAATTTTTGACGTTATTCTAGCATAAGATAGATATCATGTTTGAAATTTTTGAAAGATGTATTAAATAAAAAATCAATTAACATACAGACGTCAGGGCGTCTAGAGGTGGCACGATGGTGACGAGTGCATGAAAGGAGGGAGAGGGAGAAGTGGGCATCAGGGTGAGGGGAGGACAAAGGCATCGAGGGAGAGGAGAAGAAGAGGGGAGGACAAAGGCATCGAGGGAGAGGAGAAGAAGGTATCTACTACTTTAATTTCATTATCGTGCTTTAAATTTGTGTTAATTGCATAGGCGCAATTTTTTGATAGGTCTAACTTCAAATCTCAGTCCTTCAATCCGCAAAATGGATGGCCATGATGTTCTGATCAGCCGAACACTTTTCCTTCCAACTGATCGAGTTTAATTTATGAGTTTATTTATGTTATAATTGCGTTGGAGCAATTTTAGGGTAAGGGTCTAACTCCAAATGTGAGCCCTCCAATCCAAAAAGATGAATGGCTAGGATGTTCCAGATAATTTAGGTTCTTAATTGCAAAATTTCAAAGAGATGTTTTTTATAGAGTAAAATGCACCATAGGTAGTACAACTTATAAGATAGGTGTAGGTAGGTCACACAACTATAGATTTGCTTGTTTACATCGATTTTGTTTAAGTGATGCAACAAGGTACAAAATGAAACATGGTGGCACATTTGACGCTAACGTGGTGCTAGCAGTGCTTTTAACGTGGCTCAAGGTTGTGTGTATTAGGCTTAGCGTGGGAAAGAAATTACAAAGAGCCCCTTATTGCTATTCTCTTTGTTATTTAGGTCCAAACCATCCCCTATTCTCACGAAGAAGAGACGGACACTTCAAGCACGTTGGAGAAGGGTCTGACAATCTAGTCGACGTGCACGGATGCGCTGGTACTTTGACTACCAAAAGCAGTGCCACCTACATATGGTGAGTTGTGGGGCTTGGAGGGGAGACATGCAAGCAAGGTGGAGAGGCACAGGGGGGTAGGGGGAGAGGGCGCTGGCGGTGACGGTGGTGGGGGAGAGGGGGCAGTAGTTGCGCGTGGAGAGGGCATAGGGGGCAGTGGTGGTGTGGGCTCAGGCCACGTGGATGGCAGTGGTACAGGGAATCAATCGAGGTGCAGTAGAACACCTTCAAAACTCCACTAGAATTGATCGAGGGATTGGTAACTTGTTTTGTATGGCTCATATATGCAAAGGAAGGGGCTATGTCCAAAAAAGCAGAACATATAATCGGGGTATAAATATATACCGCCGACCTCTTATAACCCTAATTGTGATAAGAAACTCCTCATACAGATGGAGCCATTGCGATATGACTCTCGGCGACGTAGGCATTACTGAACCTCGTAAACAAATATTTATGTCTCTTGTGTGCTCTTGTACTTGCTGTAATCCTTTTTTTGTGCTAGGGCTACCGCTGGTTTTATCAATTGGTATCAAAGCTCTGTTGAGATAGCGACATTGGGTGCTCGGTTCGAAGTGGTGAAGTTTGTCGGAACAGGGAACTTTGGATTATGGTAGACAAGGGTGACATATCTATTGGGCAGCAGGGATGTTCCAAGGGGCTATGTGAAGAAAAGTCGAAGGGCATGGAGGACGATGATTGGGATGACTTGAAGGAGCAGGCAGCTGTGATCATACAGCTATGTCTTTCGGATCAAGTCATGTATCATGTAATGGATATGACTTCGGTAAAGGAAATCTGGGACAAGATGCAGACTTGGTTTATGTCCAAATCACTCACAAACAAGTTGTATATGAAGCAGAAGCTATACAGTTTGAAGATGCAAGATGGTTCTGATCTTGCATATCATGTCAATGCCTTCAATCGAGTGATCATCGACCTAGGGTGTTTAGAAGTGAAGATTGAGGATGAAGACAAGGCGATAATTCTGCTATATTCATTGTCGCCTTCCTATGAACACTTGGTCACCACTTTGACATACAGGAAAGATACTATCAAGGTTGAGGACGTTATTGTAGCTTTGTTGGCGTGTAATTAACAAAGGCAGAATGTAGGGGAAAGTTCTCATGATGATAGTTTGTACACAAAGGGTGACTGTGGAAGGAAGCAAGAAAATGAGAAGTCTGGAAGGCTTAGATCCATATCAAAGTTAAGGAGCAGAAAGAATATCAAGTGTTACAAGTGCTACAAGTGCAAGGAGAGGGGGCATTATAAGATTGTCCAAAGTTGAAAGAACATAATAGTGGGAAGCATGATGAGAAGACAGTGAATGTGGCTTAGAAAGATGACTTGATGGTAGCAATGCAGATGCACTCTCGGTTTCAAATAGTCAGCTGACAGATGCATGGATTCTTGATTCGAGGTATTCATACCATATAGGTAAGGTAATTTTGGTTCTGTTTACCTTGGTGATGATACATGCCATAGTATTGCCATGATATGTGATGTTGAAATTAAGATGTATGATGGTACAATTAGAACAATGTGAGATGTTATGTACATACTAGGGTTGAAAAAGAATCTAATTTCTTTAGATGTCTTATATGATAGTGGTCTAACTTATAAAGCTGATAAGGATAAGAAACATGAAATTTTGTAAGGGTGCATTGACTATGATGAAGGGTAGAAGGACTACTTGAAATATTTACATATTGTTAGGAGCACCGCAGCAAAATGATGTGGCTGAAAGGATGAACATGACTATTTGTGAAAGAGCAAGATGCCTGAGGCTAAATACAGGACTTCCTAAATGTTTCCAGGCAAAGGCTGTGAATATGGCATGCTATCTCATAAACAGATTACCACGAATATCTCTAGGTGGTAAGGTTGCAAAGGATATGTGGACTGGTAATTAGTTGATTATATTAATCTAAGTATTTTTTTGTTGTCCAGTCTATATGCAAATCTAAGTGATGAAAGATTGAAGCTTGATGCAAAGTTAAAGAAGTGCATTTTTCTTAGCAACAAGAAAGGTGTCGAAGGGTACAAGGTTTGGGATTCGACATCAAAGAAGGTGGTGATGAACAAAGATATTGTCTTTGATGAGAAGTCAATGCTACAACAGAATAAAAAGGAGGTGGCACATGATGTTGCAGGTTCAGATATAGTGCAGGTGGAGTTGAAACATTATTGAAAGACTCAGGATGGAAGTTCCAATACAAGAGGTTCCACTTTAGATGATTTACAGAATTTTCAATTAGCAAGCGATAGACATAGAAGCGTTAATGTGAAAGCTACATAGAGATTCGGGTATGACCCAACTAGTTTTTAGGAGGCAATTAGAGCAAGTATAATAAGAGGCTGTTAGTAGGCTATATGCTGAGGTGGAGGAGAGAGAAGAGAGGTGGGCTGTAAGTTTACAGCCAGGTGAAGCACAAGAACCAAGAAACTTTGTGAGAGAAAGGGGTGGGTCATACAGCCTTCAGCTGGCTGTAAACTACTATATGAATGGGCTGATAAGTGGGCTGTAAGTGTCCATACAGTCAGCTGAAGGCTGTATTATTAGCCTTGCTCTTACAAGCTAGGAAAATGATAGATGGAGTCTTTACTGAAGAATCAAACTTGGGAGCTAGCACATCTTCCCATAAGAACGGAAGAAAATGGATGCAAGCGGGTCTACAAGAGAAAGCCAGTAATATCATAAAAGAAGGCAAAAATTCAAGGCTCGTTTAGTTGCAAAAGGGTATTCACAAAAAAGGGATTGATTATGATGAGTTATTCTCCCCAGTTGTGAAGCATACTTCTATTAGGATGGTTCTTGTATTGATAGCCAGTTGAGATTTGCACTTGTAACAAATAGAAGTGAAATTGACATTTTTACAAGGTTATCTTGATGAGCAAATCTATATAGAGCAATCAGAAGGGTTCATTGAACCAGAAAATTAACACATGATTTGTAAGTTAAAGAAGTTGTTGTAGGGGTGGCCCCCACCTAAGCCCAGCAGGCCTGTTAGAGGAATGTAAGGCCCAGAATGGGACATGTATAATGACACGAGTACCCTTGAGGGGAATACTCGGATGTAAGAGTATAATTGTAAAAGCACTCCTCATGTGGACATATATATACAACACAGGCCATGGGGAGAAACCCTAAGCCATTACTCACCTGACTCTCCACTGCCATACTCTCTCTCTCTGTTTGGTCTGTAACCACAACAGTTGGCGCCGTCCGTGGGGAGGACAAGGGTAAGCCTCTAAATCTGAAGGAGGATGGCACCAAAGAAAGCTTCATCATCGGCGGCGAGGAAGAAGAAGGGGAAGCGACGGAATCTCGCGTCAGCACCAAGGCTTCGGCGTTGGCAGCCGCAGGTACGGGTGGCGATGAGGGTGTGACGGTTGTGAACACCGACGTTCACGACGCGACGCCTGACCCCGCCACCACCGCCGCGACGACCAACCTCGCCACCGTCTCTGCGGCCGTCGAAACCGCCCCACGCGTTGCAGGTGACCCCGCAGCAGGCACCGCGGCAATTGCCAGCAGCGCCGCCCGGGTGGTTGGGGATGGCAATGCAGGTGCGTCTACTCTCCCACCCGGCGCGGGAGCGGTTCCTGCGGCGACGCGAACTTCGTCACCGGCTCCAGGGTCCTCCATGACAACGCTGCGGGCAGCCTGGGCGCGCAGGCCATGGTCGCCGCCATGCCGATCGTGCCGTCGGGCGCACCGACGGCCCCAACCACGTCCACGGTGGAGACCGCACTGCTGGCGGCCCTCAGCGCGTTTCAGCGGGAGCTGACAGATCTCCGCGGGGCTGTGCGAGACATGCAAGAGGCTCGGAGCCAACACGCCCCACCGGCGGTTACATCGGAGCCCACTCTGGAGAGGGCGGATAGCCGTGACGCCCTTACGTCCAGTCGCGTCCCACTACGACGCGTGGACCCGGAGTCCCCGCTCTCCGCGGGCCTGCAGAGGCGGCATGGCCTGAGGACTTCAAGTTCCCGAGTATCATCGAGGCATACAAAGGTGACACTGACCCACGAGAATTCGTGCGTGTGTATGAGACCGCTATCGAAGTCGCTGGCGGAGACGACACCACGAAGGCAAAGGGACTCCCCCTCGCGTTACAAGAGGTGGCACTCTCTTGGTTCTTCACCATCGAGCCGCAGTCCATCTATGCGTGGGAGCAGATCCGCGATCGACTCTACAACAACTTCCAGGGAAACAACGTCAAGCGTGTTGATGCGGACCAGCTCTTCGTAGTCAAGCAAAAACCTGAGGAGAGGCTCCGGGATTACTTCAAGCGCTTCGCGAAAGTGTGTTGCCAGGTCAAGGACATCAATGAAACAACCGTCATCAATGCAGCGATACAAGGCCTCCGCCCAGGACCGATGGCCGAATACAACGCGCGCAAACCAATCAAGACGGTCACGAAGCTCTTCAACAAGATGGAAGAGTACGTCAGAGCGAAAGAGGACACGCCGATGACTCCGACACCAATCAGGCGAAAGTCTCGGCAAAGAACAATGGCTCGCCGAAGCAGGGCTCCTCGAAAGGCAAACACAAGCAGGAGCAATCCAAGGACGCCTCCGAGCGCAAGGACGTCCAGCACAAAGACTCGTGAGGTGACAGGCCCAAGCGCGACCAACGCAAGTCTAGGAAACCTCGTTACGTCTTTGACATCGAGGGCGACTCCGAAGATAACGCCCCCGCGGGTCGTGGCGGCAGAGGGCGCCGTGGCTGGGGACGGGGGCGTGGGTGGGGTTGCGACGATAGAACCCGCGAGGAGTACAACGATCAGCACCACGGGCAGTGGTGCGAAGTCCACAGCCGGGGCAACCACGACACGCGTGCCTACGCCACTATCGCAGCGCTCCGGCAGAGCGTCACCAGGGATAAAAACCCGGAGGCACGCACGCCTGCCGTGGCTCACGTCCAACACCCCTAGGACCAAGTACTACAGCCCCAGGAAGGCCCCCTGCGGATTCAGGCCCATGTGCAGCAACCTTGAGAGGGCCTCCTGTAGTTGCAAGCCCCGGAAGGAGCCCAGCGCAGGGTCATAAACGTCATTTCCGGAGGCTCCTCGTTGGGGTTCGCCTCGGTGCGACAGCGGAAGGCCTACGCGAGGAGGCTGCACCACGTCGCGGCATACCCAGCGCAGGCGCCGCCGGAGTGGGCACAACATGAAATCACATTCACGCCCGCTGATGCGGAAGGTGTGGAGTTCCCCCACCAAGATCCCCTGGTCGTCCGAGTCCTCATTGCAGGATGCGAGGTCAGGCGTGTCCTGGTCGATGGAGGAAGCTCCACGAACATCTTGTTCGCCGCGGCATTTGACCAGATGGGGATCCCTCGGAGTCGGTTGGGCTCTTCAGGCATCCTGTTGCAAGGCTTCGGGGGGCAACCCCTACGGGCATTAGGCCAGATATGCCTCCAAGTCTCATTCGCCCAAAACGACAACGTGAGGAGTGAGGACGCCATCTTCGACGTCGTCGACATTTCATACCCCTACAACGCCATATTGGGGCGGCCGCTCCTAAACTCTCTCGGGGCAGTTCTACACCACAGCTTCCTATGTATGAAGCTCCCCGGACCGCGGGCCATCATCATCGTCCATGACGACCAGGATATGGCTCGGCGCATAGAGCTCAGCACCAGGGGTCTGTGCCATGAGGCTCGCCAAGGCACCTAGGTTGGGTGTGCAGATGCGGAGACCCCGGGCGACCCCGGAGAGTGCCCTACACTCCCCGCGCACGAGTTGTCCCAGCAGCAGAGGCTCCCGTCGTGCCCCACCTCATCACCGGGCGGCGACAGCGGTGGCCGCTCCCGTCCCTAAGCGGTCAGTGGTCGATATCCCACCTTTTGTAACCGCTCATCCGCGCAAACGGGAATTTAATAAAGTTCACCGTTTGCACAACTTTTCTTGTTCCCCGCAACAAAGACACGCGTTCGCGCGCGCACTCTCCGTGAAAAACACGGGCATGAGTATAAACAAAGACACGCGCTCGCGCGCGCACTCTTTGTGAAAAACACGGGCATGAGTATAAACAAAGACACGCGTTCGCGCGCGCACTCTCTGTGAAAAACACGGGCATTAGTATAAACAAAGACACGTGTTCGCGTGCGCACTCTCTGTGAAAAACACGGGCATGAGTATAAACAAAGACGCGCGGGGGGACGCCTCCGCGCGCGCACTCCCGGAGTATAAATAAGACGTAGCGTCGAGGTTCGCCTCCGTACGCAATGTCACCGCTCGCAACGCACGGAGGCTTGCCTCCGCGCGCAGTCCACGGACTCTAAACAAGACGTAGCGTCGAGGTCCACCTCCGTACGCAATTTCACCGCCTGCAACACGCGGAGGCTTGCCTCCGCGCGCAGTCCACAGACTCTAAACAAGACGTAGCACCGAGGTCCGCCTCCGCATGCACTCCCGGAGTATAAATAAGGCGTAGCGTCGAGGTCCGCCTCCGCACGCAATTTCACCGCCCGCAACGCGCGGAGGCTTGCCTCCGCGCGCAGTCCACGGACTCTAAACAAGACGTAGCGCCGAGGTCCGCATCCGCACGCACTCCACGGAGTATAAATAAGACGTAGCGTCAAGGTCCGCCTCCGCACGCAATTTCACCACTCGCAACGCGCAGAGGCTTGCCTCCGCGCGCAGTCCACAGACTCTAAACAAGACGTAGCACCGAGATCCGCCTCCGCACGCACTCCACAGAGTATAAATAAGACATAGCGTTGAGGTCCGCCTCCACGCGCAATTTCACCACCTGCAACGCGCGAAGGCTCGCCTCCACGTGCAGTCCACGGACTCTAAACAAGACGTAGCGCCGAGGTTTGCCTCCGCACGCACTCTACGGAGTATAAACAAGACGCGGATGCTCCCGCGCACGCATCGGTGTTATCTCTCTGCGTACTCTGCGGAGTATAAATAAGGCGTGGTTGATTGTCCCACGCACTCTACGGAGTATAAACAAGACGCGAAGGCTCCCGCACACGCGTAGGTATTCTCCACGCGTGCTTCCCGGAGTATCTCGACTTGGGCGCCAGCTCCGCTGCCACCGCTTCGAAGGGAAGGGACGGAGTGCGCGCGCGTCTACCTAGACTTGGGCGCCAGCTCCGCTGCCACCACCTCGAAGGGTAGGGGACGGAGCGCTCGCGCGTCTACCTTGACTTGGGCGCCAGCTCCGCTGCCACCGCTTCGAAGGGAAGGGGACAGAGTGCGCGCACATCTACTTCGACCTAGGCGCCAGCTCCGCTGCCACCACCTCGAAGGGTAGGGGACGGAGCGCTCGCCCGCCTACCTCGACTTGGGCGCCAGCTCCGCTGCCACCGCTTCGAAGGGAAGGGGACGGAGTGTGCGTGCGTCTACCTAGACTTGGGCGCCAGCTCCACTGCCACCGCTTCGAAGGGAAGGGGACGGAGTGCGCGCGGGTCCACCTAGACTTGGGCGCCAGCTCCGCTGCCACCACCTCGAAATGTAGGGGACGTAGCGCTCGCGCGTATACCTCGACTTGGGCGCCAGCTCCGCTGCCACCGCTTCGAAGGGAAGGAGATGGAGTGCGCGCGCGTCTACTTCGACCTAGGCGCCAGCTCCGCTGCCACCACCTCGAAGGGTAGGGGACGGAGCGCTCGCACGTCTACCTCGACTTGGACGCCAGCTCCGCTGCCACCGCTTCAAAGGGAATGGAACGGAGTGCGCGCACGTCTACCTCAACCTAGGCGCCCCACCACCTCGAAGGGTAGGGGACGGAGCGCTCGCGCGTCTACCTCAACTTGGGCGCCAGCTCCGCTGCCACCGCTTCGAAGGGAAGGGGACGGAGTGCGCGCGCGTCTACCTAGACTTGGGCGCCAGCTTCGCTGCCACCACCTCGAAGGGTAGGGGACAGAGCGCTCGCGCGTCTACCTAGACTTAGGCGCCAGCTTCGCTGACACCATCTCGAAGTGTAGGAGACGGAGCGCTCGCGCGTCTACCTCGACTTAGGCGCCAGCTCCGCTGCCACCACTTCGAAGGGAAGGGGACGGAGTGCTCACGTACCTACTCTGCCTTAGGCGCCAGCTTCGCGCCCGCGAATCTGCCTCGAGTAAAGTGTCTACTACGGCGGGCGTGCTGTAGCCTCGCCAATCTACCGGGGGACCGCGTAATCGTAAACGAGGACGAAAGCGTGGACAACATCCCTTTCTTTCGTTTATATCCATCAAAACATGTTTACAAGGTTACGTAATAAGTGTACAAGTATTCTTGGGTGCTTGGAGCCGCTACATGGCAGGCTCCTCCTTAACCCGCGTTCGTGCCATGGCTTCACCTGAAGAAGTCCGGCTGGCCCAGAAGTCCAGCGATTCCTCGGCCCTCCGCCAGCGCCGCAGGCGCCGTCGGGTTACAAGGTTAGAAACTAGCAGCCGGTCGGGTAGCTGCTCGGGACACGGGGGCACGCAAGTCAGAATATTGGCGAGGCAACTTGTACTTTATTAATAAGGCAAAAGGGCTCATGTTACAATGCACACCAATGCGCGGAGGCCACGCCGTCACACCTGTGGATTTACGTCGCCCCCCGAGCTTGCGGGGCCGCCCTCCTCGCGCCGCGGGACCTCATCTAGCCACTGGCCGAGGTCGCCCTCGTTGTATAGGTTGTTCCGAAGCTCAACCATCGCCGCAGCTGCCCCGATGTATTCCCATATCCTCTTGTGGAAAAACCGCACAGGGCGGCGAACGGTGCGGACGGCGCCAGACATCACTCCGGCCCCGGGCGGCATCTCCAACTGCGGATCAGCCAGCTCGTTGACGTGCTGGCAGCCCCGGTGTCGCAGGAGTGCACAGATCAGGCACGAGGTCACGTACGAACAATGGTTGCCGAAGGTCGTCGCGGCGTCGCACGCAATGTCGGCTGCGTCTCCGATCCATCGGAGTGTACGTGATAGCTCCTGCATCTCCAGGACCCCCACGTTCAGGGGATGCCTCTTCCTCCGGGATAAGTGCCGCTGCAAGAGGATGTACCGGTCAAAGTCCTATAAGACACGGGAAAATTACACCAAAAGTATGCCATCCCAGCCTACCCTCGGTGGCAGATGGGGGACTTCGCTGGGACATCTCCCTAACTCCGGGCGGGGTAGCAATGACACCGACCCCTGCGAACGGCGCCGGCCCGTAGGGCCGAGGGACCTCCGGGTCGAGACCCAGCGTCAACCGTTCTTGCGCCACGGCCACTACGATCTGAGGAGCTGGGAGGGCGCGGGACAGGGGAACTTCGGTGTACGAGGCGGAGTCCCACAAACTCCCAACGCCGGTTGCCACGGCGAACCCCCTCGAAGTCCGGTGAAGGGGGGCTTGCAGACGTGGCCATTTCACCTGAGGAGATGAGGGCCCCGCCTCGGTAACCGCTGCAAAAGGGGCCTCTGCGGCAGCAACACTCGCAGAAGGGGCCTCCGCCGCTACAACATTGGCGGGCGGGGACTCCGCCCTCATAACTTCCGCGGGGGGCACCTCCGCCTCGGCTGCCACTGTTGGCGAAGACCGCGCTCCACCTACCCCCGCGGAGGGCAGCCCCGGCACGGTCGTGGCCGCAGACAAGGACTTCGCCCCGGTGCCACCAGCCAACGCCAGCTCCGCCTCAGCGACCGTCGTAGGCGGCGAAACTTCCCTCTCCTGGTAACCCACGGCACGCTCTCCGCCCCTGGCACCTTCGCCCTCAGTACCCGCGCCCTCCTCCAAGTCCGAGTCGGCGTGCTTCGCAGAATCCGACTCCGCGCTCGCCGCACCGATAGGAGCAGCGGTAGCCGCTGTACAGGGCGTGGTCGCAGCAGTCCGGGTCCTCTTACGAGACGACGCTTTCGTCCTTACGGCATCATCGTCTTGGTGTTGCGGGGCCGGAGGGGCACGATCCGGCACGGGAAGACCTAAGGCATCACACACGCGGTTTATCCGCCCCAGTTCCGCCTCCGTAGTCGCAGCTGTGTGTTGCTCGTGCTCCCTGGTGGTGTATGGCCCAAGGAACACGCGTGCTACGCGCTCCGCGTCCTCCAGGCGAGTTCCTACGCGGGGCAAAAAGAACGATTAGACACGACATAGTACGTACGAACGGAGGGGAGGGCACGGTCGAGGCTCACAAAGACCAGTTGGCGCGGGTAGTGAGCAAACGGACGGGTGAACGTTATCGTCCCGAAGTTTCCCGGCGGTGAGACGCCAATCACAGGCGAGCAGCGCCACGCCGTACATTATGTACTCCTCGGCGAAGTCGCGCATATTGAAGCGGGTGGTGACCCCCATAAGTCTTCGCGCCCTTCGCCTATCTTCGTGGTCGAGTGTTAGGCTGGGCGTGGTCTTGAATGCAATCGGCCGGCCCGTGCACTCAAGGCCGCTACCACTCGCCACACGGTAGTAGAACCACCGTCTTGTCCAGTTGGACTCCCATTTCCCTCGCGTCGAGTTCGTAGGGAAGAGCTTCCCGCATGATGCCCGCAGAATGAAGTTGACGCTGCCAAACTTCGACAGCATCCCATCCTTCCGCTCTTTCGGTTGGCACCGTGCTTCGTGAAAATATGCGAACATTGATGCGCTGGGCCAACACGCTTCCGAGCGCAGGGCCCAGCCGTATACGGTAAGGCGAGCCACTGCGTTCGGAGTCAGTTGTGCCAACTCCAGCTTGAAGGTCCGCAGCACGTCGCCAACGATCGCCGCGGCCGGGATGCGAAGTCTGGCTTCGAAGTAGGCAACGAAGACGATCGCCTCCGACTTCTCAGGGCGCGGCTCCGTCTCGTCATCGGCGGGTAGCCGCACCGCTCGGCGGTCCGATAGCCTCCCCTTGTGCAGCAGTGACCGGATCGTGTCTTCCGTTACAAGCGTGCGGCCTAAGTCGCCGGAGTACGGACCCTCCTTCTTCTTCGTCGCCGTCCACCACTTGTCTACCGCCGCCGGATCGCGTTCCTCAAGCGCATATTTTACCTCAAGCGACGAGGACCGCCGGCGGATGGCGTAGCTGCCAGCCACCTGAGCACGCTCGCCGCAAGTCGCCATTGGTGTCCACAGGATACTCGACGACGAAAAGGAGCGCACGGGCAAGAAGAGCAAGTATAGGAGACGGCGTGAACGATCAGAAAGCGTGTGGAGGAGGCGCAGACGTGGTATCACGGGGCGTATTTAAAGACCCCTCACCTCCCACCACCGGTAAGCGCAACCGACAGACGACAACCGCTCATCTCCTTAGGGCTGAAGCCGAAGCGTCGCGATGGCACACGTATGCCACATACGACCGCGGTCGTACAAGGGCCTGTCATAGCACGACGCGCCAGTAGCGCACCGCCGCGTGACGGCCAACGCAGGGAATAAATGCAGGTCGCACGACCCGAGATAGCTTCCGGCGCGTGTCAGCGTGGTTCTTGGGGCCAATCAACCGCAACAGCCCAAACGTGGTCTCTGCCCTAGCAGCGAGGCCCCGACCCCGACTTTGGTCACACCCACGCGAAGGGACACCGTTATGAAAGTACCGGAAGCCACTCCGACTCCGAGAAGTGACACCCCGCCACAAGCTCGAGAATAAGGGCAGACAGCGGAGCACGGCACACCTCCCGAGGGGATGGCGCGTCCCGATACGATGGCGCCATACAGAGACCCCGGCCTACACCCTGACCTATTGAGGCAACCAACCAGTAGGCCTCTTCGGCCTGCGCAACTCCAGATAGGCAAGCCCCCGCTCTAGCGGGGAGACTCTGGCCACTTAACCCAATTTCGCCTGGAGGCAGCTCCACGAGTCAATCAACCCCAGCGGCAACGACATCAAGATCTCCGCTCCAGAGGATATACTTCGACTTCGAGGAGCGGACCCGTGCGCAAGGACTCGCCCGTCGGCATTCCCCGTATATGGTAAAGGCGGAGGCCACGTCACGTCACGTCAAGTTTTGGCTTGTTCTCATAAACAGGCCACCTTCGGTGTACCAACATTCTTGGAAAAGTAATGTTGAGGGGCCCAATCAGAAAACCCGACTAAAGGTGGGCCTACCTATGAGAACAGGGCAAACCTTGTCGCCATATGCAGAAACGCAGCATGAAAGCAGAAAGTGCGACCAGCTGCTGGTAACAGACGCTAACCGAGCTCCCAAGAAAAATAGGCCTCCATCAGTACATCAACATCCCCCAAGCCGTGTAACGCTGCTACGGAATGTGGATGCACTGAAGGGGCCCATTTTAGGGGAGCAGCACCTATCCGAGCGCACAATGCAGGTACAATGCCGCACCAGCATGATATATATACCCCATCAGCGGGGAAGCCCAACCGGCAGAAGTCCAACTGGGGGAAGTCCAAGCAACAGGAGTCCAACCGACGGAAGGAAAATCCAATCGGCGACGGAGCATCGCAGCATCGTACGGCCTCGACGCTTCAAGGCCCGTGCCGCGCCAAGCACGCCCCGCCACGGGGTCGGCCAGAGGAAGGCACGTTACAGCATGATGTGACCACGACGCCTCAAGTCTCGCACCGCGTCAACTAGGCCTCACCAGGCAGGCCAGCGGTCACTTGCCATCAAGAGCACTCGACGCCGGAATCTGCCGTCGTTTGGCGTTTGCGCGACGACTTAGGGGCTCACTCCGCCCACGCATGCCTCGACATCCGACCCCGCCAACACCTCCGGTTCGGCTAGGGCAACCTCGGTTCCACCCCCTACGTCGATGTCGGCTCTCAGTCTCGATGTCGACCTCGACCCTACTACAGAAGGACCGGGTGGACAACGAAGGCTTCGCCAAGCTGCCCGGCACCATACCTTCGAAACAGGGCAAACACTACACCAAGCAGCAAGGCTTCGACGGGCGTTGAAAAAGCTCACAGGCCGCAGGGACGGAGGGGCCAAAGGGCTCGGCAACATGGCTTCGGCCTGTGAAGCCCTTCACCATGAGAGGCTCCTATTGTAGGGGTGGCCCCCACCTAAGCCCAGCAGGCCTGTTAGAGGAATGTAAGGCCCAGAATGGGATATGTATAATGACACGAGTACCCTTGAGGGGAATACTCGGATATAAGGGTATAATTGTAAAAGCACTCCTCATGTGGACATATATATACAACACAGGCCATGGGGAGAAATCCTAAGCCATTACTCACCTGACTCTCCACTACCATACTCTCTCTCTGTTTGATCTGTAACCACAACAGAAGTCATTGCATCGATTGAAGTAGTCACTAAGGCAGTAGTACAAGCGTTTTAACTCTTATATGTTGAAGATTGACTACAGGTGATGTGAGTACAACTGTTGTATTTATGTTTAACGTCTTAATGATGGTTCACTTATTTTTCTACTACTGTGTGTTGATGATATCCTAATTGCTACAAAGAACATGAGTGACATGATTGGCTTCAAGGTTTTGCTAAGTCAAGAATTTGATATGAAAGACTTAGGGATAGCAAAGAAAATATCGGGCTTGGAAATACACAGAGACAAAAGCTCAAGAAAAATGTGGTTATCTCAACGGGAGTATGTTGAGAAGGTTTTAGAACGGTTATGAGCAAGGCCAAACCAGTAAGTACTCCATTAGTACATCACTTTAAACTCACTTTTGAATTATGCCATGTATTAGACAAGTAAATTAAAGAGATGGCAAATATTCCTTATGCTAGTGTAGTCGGCTCCTTAATATATGCGATGGCTTGCACAAGGCTGGATTTGGAACATGCTGTAAGTCAAATAAGCAAATTTATGGCTAACTAGGGAAGTGATATTGGGAGGCAGTCGATTGGATATTCAAGTGGATATTCAGATACTTGAGAGGGACAATAAGTCATGGTATTGTTTTTGGCGGATAACAAGGTAATCCTTTGATTGTTGGATATGTGGATTCAGACTATACCGATGATTTGGATAATAGGAGGTATACCATAAGGAATGTTTTTACTCTAGGAGAGGGGCCTATTTATTGGTAGTCATCCATTCAGTTTATTGTTGCATTGTCCACAACCGAGGCAAAGTACATCGCTGTGGCTGAAGTTGCAAAGGAAGTGTTATGGCTTGCAGGACTAGGAAAGGAACTGGGCATTGAGCAAGGTAGAGGTTGAGTGAATTGTGATAGTCATAGTGCAATTTATTTGGCGACGAATCAAGTGTATCATGCCAGGACGAAGCACATGTATGCAGGGTATCACAGAATTAGAGAGTTGATTAACTCTGAAGAGATTGATTTGATGAAGGTGCACACTAATGATAATACTGTAGATATATTTAACAAGCCCATCATCTCAAACAAGTTTGAGCACTGCCTCAACTTGTTGGGAGTCACAGGCTGCTGAGCAAGCAGGTAAACCCCCCACTTCACAGGTGTGTGAGGAGTATGAAGGCGTTTTTTTATTCTTCAAATTGGTGCGATCATCAAGGTGAAGATGGTGTTCTTCAAGGTGGTTTATTCGCCAAGGTGGAGATTTATTTCATATGGCTCATATATGCAAAGGAAGGAGTTGTGTCCGGACTAGGTATCCGAGATGAACATGTAATCGTGGTATAAATATATACCGCCGATCTCTTGTAACCCTAATCGTGATAAGAAACTCCTCATATGGATAGAGCAAACACGATACAACTCTCGAGGATGTTAATATTGGCGAACCTCATAAATAAATCTTCGTGTCTCTTATGTGTTCTTGTGCTTGCTGTGATTCTTCTCTTGTTCTAGGGCTGCCGCCGGAACATAACTCCGCTAGAAGTTCTTCTCACTACAATTTTTTGAGAAAAGCTAGCTATTTCAATAATCAGTCAAACTCACATTACAATTATTCAGAAGTACTGATACAATGAACTTATGAGCTACACCTAGTTAAGATATATAGTTTTTGACAATACAGTCGGCCTTCACTAAAAACATTGACTACAAGTGATCTTGTTCTATGAGCAATTATCTAAAAAAATTGATCTTATTTTGTTAGCAATTGGTACAAAAGCAATTGGGGCTTTTCCGGAGGCGGCAACCGTATGTATGAACCACATGATCCTGAGCATCACGTCAATGCCGGATGTGCTGCCAGGTCTCTTTTGTACCACGTTGTATCATGTAAACAAAATCGATGATATAAACGAACAAATTTATAATTATATGACATATTTGTATCCACTTTATAAGTTATTGATTCTACGGTGTATTTTACTCTTTTTTTTATAGTAGTATAGATTACTGGTTGGTCTAATAAGCGAAGATACTTCGGAGGCGGACACATAGAGAGAAAATAATTCAATTAATAAATGCAAAGCCACCGATCCAACAAAGTGAAGAACCCACCATCCCACGTGAGGATCTCGCTTTGCCTTAAACTACCGCGGCACGGACGACAACATGCGTCGAGACGAACAACCCGGCCGATGACGGCAAGATCACTGCAAGCTGCGCGTAGTCGGTTGCTCGGTTCAGGTTTGGCTCAAACGATGAGGCCGAAGGAAATGTACGAGTACGTGGTGAAGAAAACAGGGTGTGATCTATCGATCGACTGGTCTAGGCACAACGGCCGGCGGTTTGCAGCATGAGGTTGGCAGAACAGAGGGCGGCGGCGGTTGTTGAACGGCAATGCGAATGCCGGTTGCCTGTTTGGTAGGAGAGGCGACTAGGGACACATGGATGGGCGTTGGTGTTATTGGGTTTGACCTGGCATCACAGCTGGGATAGAGCATTTCGCAACCACCAGTATTGAATGGAAAGGTACGGTTAACGCATCTAAATCCATAGGGTGTGGTCATCGGAGACACCGATGCTGGATCTCAGGTTCTCTCAAGTGAGCTGTTATTGTTAGGTATGAATCAAGCTCCAGATTCGATGTTTGATGGGGCATGGTTGCGTGTCAATTTCGGTCTTTGTTTTGAGACAGCCCACCAAATTTAAGCCCAATCTCATGCGGGATACGGCCTAAACGAGGTAAGTTCACAGCCGTTTGAAGGTCGAATTGGGCTCGTTTGGCCGAACCCAACATTCATGCTCCGTCCCGCGGACTGCCGGCGACTGTGCCACCTGCCGACCACAATCCTGTCCGAAATTAGTTAAAAATTCGTGCGTTACAACGAAATTATCTCTACCCCTCTATAATACATCAAAATTTTTTTTACTAAATCCACCCCCTTAACCACCCCCACAGTCATGCCTAATCTAAGTCCACCCAGATTTGTGTACCAAAGTAATCCAACTTTATACAAATAAATGGTCTGGATCTCTTCTCAAGCCTTCTTCTCTTACTCATTGAAAGATCTAAGGCCAAAATCATCCGGATCATGCACATCATTGAACCCTGAACCCACCCCGCGCCCACCCCACTGTCTCGTATTCTATTCCCCTCCTCGCCTCGTTCGGCCCGTCCTCTCCTCTAATCCATTTCTCGACACCACCGCACGCGCGCACGCCTCCCCCCGCCGCAACACCTAGGGTTAGGGTTCCGGCGATCGCGGGAGAGATCCATGTCCACCGACCCACCCCCGCCGGCGCCGCCGCCCGGCACGGCGGATCCCAAACCCGCGCCGCCGACCGAGCCCCCCCGAGGTAATGCACAAGACGAGGGCCGTCGTCCACCATAGCCGCCTCCTCCGCTCCGCCGCCGCCTTCTCCTCCCCCCACCCCTCCGCTCAGCCGCCACCTCCTCCTCCCCCCACCCCTCCGCTCCGCCGCCGTCTCCTCCTCCCCCCACCCCACGCCGCCGTCTCCTCCTCCTCCCCACCCAGAACCCCACCTCGCGCCCATGCACACACCCCCGACGCTGCCCTCCACCCCACGATACCCGTCTCCACCACCCCTTCTCACCCCCACCGCTCTCTTCCAGATCCGCCCGACGTCTCTGCTCGTCCACCCAGATCTAGCCGTCGACTCGCCGGCGCCATTGCGCAGGAGCCGAATCGCCCAGCGACCTCCCCCACCGCACTGCCATGGTAAGATCCTCTCCTTCTCACCGTAATTTCGTGGTCTGCGTTGTTGTGTTTGTGCGGGGCACGCACGATGGTCATTATGGGTTGTTGTGGATGTCAGTTACTACGAGCACTGGATCTTGTTTGGATACAAGATAGCTAAAATTTCCTTCTTTCCTGTGCGTCTTCGTAGATCAATTTCGTGCTCCTGATCAGCCGCCAGGGCAAGGTGAGGCTCACCAAGTGGTATTCGCCTTACACCCAGAAGGAGAGAGCCAAGGTCAGCATCCTATACTGGCTTGTTATGACCCTTTTGCTGTTTCTGTGCTCGTTGTAATTGTACATCGCTACTTGTGCCTGTTGATCTGTGCGGTAGTTAGACAAGACAATTTAGCAAGGGCAGTGTAGGATGGATGAAGCAGAGTTTGGTAGTAGTGTAGTATTATGTTGTGTTTGCGCAAGTGTACATTTGTTATTGCAAGTGGATGGATGACGGATACTCTTGTAATGATAAATTTGCAGCTATTGTGCTGTGCGTATAATTTGTTCTAGGCTCTGTCTTAAGATAGCATTTGTTTGCTGCTCAGTCTATGAGGCTCACCAAGTGGTATTCGCCTTACACCCAGAAGGAGAGAGCCAAGGTCAGCATCCTATACTGGCTTGTTATGACCCTTTTGCTGTTTCTGTGCTCGTTGTAATTGTACATCGCTACTTGTGCCTGTTGATCTGTGCGGTAGTTAGACAAGACAATTTAGCAAGGGCAGTGTAGGATGGATGAAGCAGAGTTTGGTAGTAGTATAGTATTATGTTGTGTTTGCGCAAGTGTACATTTGTTATTGCAAGTGGATGGATGACGGATACTCTTGTAATGATAAATTTGCAGCTATTGTGTTGTGCGTATAATTTGTTCTAGGCTCTGTCTTAAGATAGCATTTGTTTGCTGCTTAGTCTATGATGGACGATTCTAACTGTCTGATGCTTGAACTTGAAGACGTGTTCTTGGTGTTTTTTTGTGCCATTCAGTGTATCTAATGTTTGCTGAAAGATCTGCCAACTATTATAGTTGGTCATACAGCAGCAAAGCTTTTTACATTTAATCTTCTGAAATTGGCACTGCCAAGTAAATATTTTTTGTTGGTAAGACGCATTGTACTGGTTATCTTATTTTTATGTTTTTTACCCATGTTGAAAAGGTCATTCGTGAGCTCAGTGGGCTCATTCTTACGCGAGGGCCGAAACTCTGCAACTTTGTTGAGTGGAGAGGTTACAAGGTTGTATACAGAAGGTATGTTTAAGGAATGCCATTGAGGTTCTATTGTTTGCTTAATTGCTTATACGGTTTTGCTCCCTTTGCAATATAAGCTTGTTAGCTATTTCTATCATTGTTTACAATTGTGATGGCCAGGTATGCCAGCATGTATTTCTGCATGTGCATTGATGATGATGACAATGGGCTTGAGGTCCTTGAAATTATTCATCATTTCGTTGAAATACTGGATCGCTATATTTTGGCAGTGTGAGTGCTTTGCTGTGGTTTCTCACACGGATTATCATGTTGTTTGTTTATTGTGCTGTTGATTTGAGTGTTGTTTGAACCTCTTTAGGTATGTGAGCTGGATTTGATATTCAATTTTCACAAGGTAATCTCTTTCACTTATGTTGAAATGTTGCCACTTACGATCTAGGATTGGATCTATATGCAATTTTGTGCTAGCATTTTGTGATGTTTATGGGTTGGTCGGGCTGACCCATTTACCCATCTTAGTTCTTTTACTTGAACATTAATACAAGGGCCATGAATACAAAGTGAACAACCAATTAAGTGGGAAGTTAACTACCATTTAATTAGGATGGGTCAATGGGCTGTCCCACTTGCATCCCTATTTACGAGTCATGTAGCTATTTAATTAGAGGTAGCACTGAGAAAATATGAGTGAAAATACACATGATTGTTTTGCTGATATTGATATTTATTATATTGCCGCCGATGACGAGGGTGGTGAAAACGGAGAGGGCAATGGCGAGCGCTGCTCCCCTGCGTCGACCAAGAAGGTGATTTACGCGCGCCTTTGCAGACCGACCCCCTTTGATGCTGGCACAAAGGTAGCTCATTAATCTTTACTAGATCTGATTTGCTATCGCGTCATATATATGATGATTAATTTGTTAAATGGGAATGGCAATTGTTGGGATTTGGGAAGTAGAGGAGATAATTCAACTATTATTTGTTTAGGTTTGGTGGGTTGTATGTAGTTCTATTCTTGGGTCTTGACCTTCTTTTTTCTTGAAATGATTTGATCTAATTTAAATGCATTCGTTTTCTGGTTGTAGGAATTCTGGATTGAGAAGAACAACGGAGGTCTTTGCATGTGTATCTCTTCAAAGGCTATGGTGATCACAGGTATAGATGATCGGAGATATTGGAGTCACCTTGTCACAGAGGAATCAAGGTACTTCCCTCTTGGGGATTTGTTTTGTATATATTTTCTCATTGAGATATGGATTCCAATAATTATCATTGTACAAACTATTTTAGCATCTGGCTTTTAGTTTTGGGTTCAGAGCCTTATGAAGTAGAGTTATTGCATGACATGTTTCTTTCTTAGCCCCCCAAAAATAAATTAAAAATCTTGCATACTCTTCTTATGCCATTGATTTTCTTCAACGTCCCAAGAAATTATTTGATGTACTGGGAGGGGGCTCATCCAAGTCTGTTTTCGCAGATCAGACAGCTCTATACAGGACCTTTCTTGGGAAGGAAGACCCCCAGGATTTCCTGATCTTTTTTTGTTGTACATTTAGTGTGTGCTTAAGATGATTCATTTCATGCAAATTCCAGACTAAAATAAATTTTGATCTTCAATGCTTTTGAGAGAAACAAGTGGGTCATAGGTGAGCCAACTACTATATAAAACAAGTGGGTCCTCCTCCCCCCACCCATCTGTGAGAGCCCCCCTCTTCTCGCTTCCCCGAACCCTCTCCCTCGATTCCGCGCGTTGCGTGGTGGTTGCTTGGCTTGGTAGATTTACTGTTTCTGTACTGACCAAAAATTTTTAATCTAGGATTTATTTATCTTGTGCTAGGTAATTTGTTAATCTATCATGCTTAACCAACATAGTCTCTAAATGCCTAAGTCTGTAAGTGCTAGATGCACTCGTAACACGCCCCCGACGCTGCCTCCACCCCGCGATACCCGTCTCCACCCGAGCGCGCCCTCCGCGCCCAATCCTGCGCCTCTCACCCGGACGCCACCTCTCCTGATTTCTCCTTTCCAAAAACAGATCTTCGAAAAACAGAAACAATCACATCACAATACGCAATCATCGCCACCCGTGGAAGAAAGGACAGTAAGGGCGTGCAGCGGCCAGGCATGCGTCTCCGCCACCGCCCTCCCGCCCGCTCGTCGTCGTCAAACGCAGGATCAGTCATCCATGAGACGGCACTGTTGGGAATCGGTCGTAGGCTTTTGAGCATTGCGTGTTGGGTGGTTCCGATCGGTCACGTATTTATGTGACATTTATTATTTGACAAAAATATTTGGTTATACAATATATGAGACGTGAATCTTAATGAATCTGATTGTTCGTTTTATTTTTTACAAATTTTATCTTGTTTTGTATTTTACCGTAGCGTTAGCACGGGCACACTACTAGTAAAAATAGTGAGACAAAACTTACTGCCTGGCCAACTTCACACATCAAACATTGGAGAGCAAGCGACAGAGATAAAAGGGTGGTCAGAATGCGTGAGGAGATAGAGAAAGTGGAGGGGATGGGCGGTTGTATCCTGAGAGAGAGGGGAGGAGGAGAGAGATGAACGGTCCAGATCAAATCGGATGGCTGAGAAGAGAGAAGGGAGAATGGACCAACCACCAACTCACACTTTTATAATAGTAAAGACATGGAACACTGAAAAGTGAAAAGATGTGCACATTGGTTGGTTTGAATCCACATTTTGCTTTTGGCTTATGTAATTTGCTATATCAACTAGCTTTTAAAAGGTGTCTTTTTAGATAGATCATCAATTTTTGTATATATTTGATAAAGATAGAATAATTCTTAAATTATTACGTCACTATATCTACCGGATATACCCCTTATTGATAAAGGAGAAGATTCATAAAGTAGTCGTAAGTCCTCCTTTAGCTACCCCATGGTCGCAAACACTTCTACGACCATGAAATCGTAAGTCTTTCTACAACTACTTCATGGTCGCAAGCTCTTCTACGACCATAAAGTCATAAGTCATTTTACGACTACTCCATGGTCGTAAGCTCTTCTACGACCATGAAGTCATAAATCCTTCTACAACTACTTTATTGTCGCAAACTCTTCTATGACCATGAAGTCGTAAGTCCATCTATGACTACCCCGTGGTCATGAGCTCTTCTATGAACATCAAGCCATAAGCTCTTTTATAACCACATAGTCGTAAATAGTCATACGATCACCTTGTGATCTAGACTATTCTGTGATTTCTATCTCCCTAATCGACTTGTCAAATGACATCTTATTACATCGTGGGGGCGTCCGATAAGACAATTAGAACGTGTGTTTATCTAATAACCGCACACAATTTCTCTGATAACAACCGCTGCATGATGAGCAGGCCACCACGTCTCTCTAACAATAACTTCCGTTAGACGGTTATCACCCGAAGCGTTAAGGCGTCTTCTAGCGCAACACAACGGCCGTCGCTTCACCACCTATTTAAAGGTTAACGTCAGAGGGGAGAGGAGGAGGAGCTAAGCCAGATTACAGATAGTGTAGACTCTTTTCCGCATTACATTCTTGTAATCATTTCCTTTTATTAGTAATCACATAAGAGGAAGGGTTATTATTCTCCTAAGAGAAGACCTGAACCTATATAAAAATTCTCATGTCCCTATTCCGCAAGACCATCGCATAGTCTTATGAGAAAATCCCCCGAATCTAAATAAATCATACGTAAGATCGTTATTAAAACACTGACAGTTGGCGTCATCCGTGGGGATTCTTCTTCCAAGACTGGTAACTTCTTCTTCGGCAAGTATCTCTTCTTTCTCCTAATGTCCTCATGGCGAACGAATGGAACAAGGAGAACTGGTTCGACTTGGTTGACTACGCGGATATTGACATGGAGGCTTCCTACGACTACGAGCAGACCATGCTTACTTCCGACGGTGAGTTGGTCCCTGGAGATCCATCCAATGATCCCGAAGACCACGCCGCGGGAAAGGCTGATGAGGGATTCGAATCCCCCATAGGGGTATGCCCAACGGTGGACTCACTTCCCCCAAGTGGCAAAGATCAACCTGACCATGAGGAGAACACAACGCGGCAATGGGCCCGCCCCCGAGCGTTCGAGTCCCGCGGCAACACTCTGAGCAGTTTCAGTGAGCCTGGAATCTACCAATCAAGGAACCCGTCGCCAACTGGTGGTGGTAACTCTCTGGTCGAATCTGCAAAGAGAATGGGTAGGCACTCTTCGTGTTTGCCCGTATTTTCACAGGGAATAGATCCGATTGGGGACAGTTATAACCCAGAATTCCCCTACCTGGCGGCGTTTACTCCAGGATGCGAGGCAATATCGCTCGACAATTCTTCAGACATGGGGACCTCCCCAGAAGTGAAGATTCTAGACAGGGGGGTCTTTGCCCTACCCACAAATCCTCATCACCCTCTAAGAGGAAGGCTTAGGGATGCTCCCCACCGATCATACTCTCCCGCCTCTCATGAGGATGGTGAGGAGACCTCCAGTGATGAGTCTGATCACTACTTTGATGAGCGTAGGAGAAATTCTAGAAATAATCACTCTCCTGTGAGGCAGGCCCACTAGCATCAGGGATTGAGGATCTCGAGACAGCTCGAAGGAGGTGACTGGCTACCCAGAGGTCTTTGCCTAGGCGTATCCATTACTAGTCCAAAGAGGCTCGAGAGCTTCAATGGATCAATGATTTGCTCGAGAAACTGACTCAAGAGCTTACTCGGGCACCGGGCCACGATCACATTGCTGAAGAAATTGCGCAAAGACTCCACGATCTGATGTTCAGACTCAAGCACCCTCGCCAATGTGACACCGAGGATCAGCAAGGTATGACCACATCTAGTTGTTCATGAAACTCACCTAGTTGGGTTCGACATGATGATAGGGCACGTCGGATCCCCGATCGAGACACAAGTCGGAGGAGAGTACCTCAAACGACTCTGAAATGGCAAGTTGATGCTCAGTCCCTACTTCGAGCAAGGAATCTGCACCAGTAAATGGAGTACAAGGAGTACTACCCTCGTACAACCAGACTTACTATTGGTCAGGCCCGTCAACTTCCAGGCATCGTCGAGTACGATCGCTTAGTGATGTCAACTACCCTTCTCGCAATGGAGACGACAAGAAATCGTCCCTGTATGCCATGCATTCATGCCCGAACTCCAAATAGTGCGGTGGCCACCGCGGTTCCAATAGTGAATATGGAGAAATTTGATGGGTCCTAGAATCCTGTTGAGTTCCTCCAGATTTATATGATTGCGGTTCAGGTAGTAGGAGGCATTGGCTCGACGCATGTGTTTGGCATGCCAAAAGCAAAAGTCTATGTGATATTTATCTTTCTCACAAAATGTGCAATGGTACAAAGGTCTACTATGAGACAGTCCAAAAGGACAAGGCACCATCCTTGCTCAAAGGAGAAGTCCCTTGGAACAAACATGAAGACCCTGTGTTAGCGGTAAGACCACATAAGCCATGAGATGGACAATGTGTGTTCCTAAAATCTTGACAATAGACTTGACACTCGTGCTTGATATGGCAAAAGCAAAATTTAACAATGTGTCCATCATTCATTCAAATAGTGCAATAGTACTTCTCTTTGATAGATGTTGTACCATATGAGAAAGAAGCACCATTGTTTGGACAACACTGAAAGAACCACAAGAAGCATCACTACTCAAGCAAGAGCTATCTAAAGTAATAGCACAAGTGCCAATATCAAGTGACTCAAAAGAAGCATGAGAGGAATCTAAATCCGATTGCAAAGAAGCAAGATCAACCTTTAAAACATCAATCTCATATTGTAAAGCGACATAAGAGCCATAAGACTTTATGCTCATATCATCATGTACTCTTTTCAAAGAATCAAACTCATTCTTCAAGACAATTTAAATATGCAAGAGATTGAATATGTATTGTGCATGGCATGTAAAGCATCAACATCATTTAATAATCTAGCACAATTCTTGCAAAAAAAGTAAATTATCATCAAACAATTTCTTAGTTGCTAAGCACACATTAGGAGGACCAGCCAGATTTAAGCCCATCAATTTCATCCTTAATATTATCTAATTGCTCAAGATAATTAGAAAAACTCAAATTTAATTTTCCATTTTCAGTTCTAGTAAGTTCAAATTGTTCCACACATGTGGATTTAACTAATTTTAACTTCTCAAATTCAGCAGTCATAATATCACAAGAATCATGTTTAGATTTCATATTTCTAACCATAGACTTAAGATTGCCTATCTTCAATCTACCACAATTAAGTTTATGATGTAAGGCAATACAAGAATCACATGACATAGAAGAATTTGATCTAAGCAATTCATTTTTAGATTTCAAGCATGCAAGAGAAATTCTTAATTTATCATAAATTCTTAAATTATCATTTTAAACATGCAAGGAATCACATGATTCACAAGGCAAAGGAGATTTCAACTTAGCAATTTCATCAAGCAATTCACTCTTATTCATCTCTAGACTATTCACAAGATTGTCAAGAGTATCAATTCTTGAACTTAGAGTGACAACATCCTCAATGAGTTTTCCTTTGCTCACCTTGCTTAGCTTGAGTCAAAGTCATCCTTGGTAAGGATCTGGTTGACGAGCTTGCGGTAGTTAAGCTTCTTGTGCTTCGTGTTACGTGTTTGAGGATGTCTTCGAGAGTCCTACACCTCCTTGGATTCCAAAGACATCTTACCCTTAAAACTAGGATAACTCAAGGAAGAGTGGCCAATGACACCACAAACGTCACCAGCCTTACTAAGGTCATAAGCCAAAAGGTTACAAAAAGATGAATTAAAAGACTCACAAGACAACAGTTAAAATCAATCAAAGGGCAAACCTTGCTCCAACCACCATGCTCTTGATCAGTTAAAATCAATCAAAGGGCAAACCTTGCTCCAACACCACTTGTAGGACCAAGAATGGTAACTACATGGGAGTGAATAGTAGCCAAATCAATTTCAAGGCTTTTCAAGATCATTTCTCTGAGCACAAGCAAAACTTTTTACTCCAGTAACTATGAAAACTATGAAGATCATAGAGAAATAATCACAAGAAAAGATCTAATCAAAACCAAGCAAAACACACTTTGACAAGCCCCAAGCGGTCTGACCAGATGAATATTAGGGGTTATACCAGATGAACAATACCAATCAAGCTGGTAAATAGTAGTGATCGGACCGAGTGAACAGTAAATTCATGATAGGAACAGGGTAGTTTCAACACTATTTCAAACCTAAAAATCGATGAAACTTTTAATCCACAACTCTAAATGACTTGAAACTTGAACTAATGCTATATCATAACCTTAAGAACCTATCCCAATTAAAGATCAAGATATAATATAAGAAAATTAGGATTTATTGGCTCTTGAACCTCTGCTACATCAAAACAGGGCTAAAACCACAAATTGAGCTAACTCTCAAATCAAAGTTCCAATTCAACTGAAATTTGATATGAACCTTATTGGGATGTTATAAACCTACTCCAATCAATAATCAAGGAAATTGTTGTCAAAGTTCCAACTTTTTTCGTTTGAAGGAAAGTTGCACCAAAATCGACAAAAAAAGGGAAGTGTCAATCTGCTCTTACTCATGAGTTTTCAATGATCTGGATGACCTTGGATGGGATCTCGCATATCATACCAAGATAGATTATAGCACGAAGTCAAGCTAAAACACCCACAAGACAAAAACCCCAAAATCACTCTCTCTTGAGCTAAAACCAGGCAAATATAAGAACTTGCAAATAACAACTGCCTAAATGGATGAGATATGGTATCCAAGAGATATATTCATCATTTACATGTTCTTGGCACACAACAAGATCAAGAGGAGAAGAGAAAGCACCAAAAACCAAGCCAAATCAAGATTTCATCACTTGAGTGCAAGAGAGAAATACTTGGATAAATGTTGATCTCTATTGATACTTAGAGATGAATATTTATAGCCACTCCCTAACCATACACATAGTCTAAGAATGACAAAAGGCTCAGCCACAAGATCCTCCCATATCTCCCACAAGGTTCTCTCCATGAAACCCTAACTCTCCTCTCAAAAGCTTGGATTAAACTCCCCAAAAGCTTAACCTAGCCACCTCTCTCCCACCATATATATATGGAAGCTCACAAGGGAAACCCTAACCAGCATCTCTAGTTGAATTTTATCCACTTACATTGGCTACCCTAACCAGCATCTCTAGTTGAATTTTATCCACTTACATTGGCTAACTCATTAACCTAACACTATATCGTGTTTTACACTTGCATATGCACGCTTCTCAAAGCGCTCACTCCTATTAACCCATTAGTGAACCAACACTTGATCCACTTCATATTTTCAATACATACAAGACCTAAACCACTTAGGTGAATGTCGCAGTTTCGCACACCACTACTATTCTAATATTGGTCAATTTACCAAAAATACCCCTCTACCGTTCTACACGAAGCTTCCTGCTTTCTTTTCCATGAAGCATCGCCCATGCTTCACCACCTTCCATGTGGGCCCGATGACTTGCCCTAAGCCTCTCACGCATCTAGATCCCACCGAACCATCCTTGCTTGCAAACGACCCAAGTCACCCGACCGCTCTAGACCTCAGCTCCTCTCTAAGCTTACATGACAACATCTGGCATCCTTGACCACTCTGGATCTTAGCTCCTCCTTGAGCTTAGTCCTGATCCAACTTGTCACTACCCGTCATGTCCACCACCGGTAGCTCTTGCTCTGATTCCTCATTGTCCTGGCTTGTAACTACCCCGCAAGCTTCGGTCATCTTTGGCGGCTCCTTGATCATCTGGACCTCAACTCCTCTTGAGTATAGTCCCTATCTCTTGACCGCTTTAGACCAAAGCTCTCCTAGCTTAGCCCCAATCCTGTCCGCCTCACCATGACATAGCTCTGAAATCCTACAACCAACACAAACAAGCAAACTGTCACGTAATACCGCACAATATATAAAGTAATCAATTAACACAATTAATTCATATAATACACCATGCAAAATGTATGCAACAAAACCATTGACCCTAAACCTAGGACCAAACAGTAAACCCCTATGCATACAAGCAATGATCTATGTTAAACCAAACTCATCGTGAGACTAAAACCCCAAAATACAACTCTTAGCCAAAACTGCATAACACCCTACTGGTTTGACCAGATCCCCATACTAGCCAAAACACTGACAACGGCTAGTTAGACAGGTATGGGCCACCGATTAGACTGCTGAGGGCATCCGGTCTGACCGCCACTTCTTTGGTCGGTCAGATCGGCCTGACTACTAATCGCTCCAAAAATCTGACAATTGCAAACTTTGATTTCCAACCTTCTCAAATATGAAACTCAAACTCTACAAACTCTCTGAACCAAAAGTGAATTACACATCACAACAAGGTGACATCCACATGATCTCACAATCTCCCCCCGTCATGAATATATTGACAAACACCAAAAAGGTAAGAAAATGGAGTTTGTTTTGAAAAGAAAGGCAAGAAGTTGCAAAAGCCACACATGTTTCATTTGAAAGAGAATGAAGAAATCATAACCATGTTGGCAAAATGTGAAATGGAGTAAACATCAAGAAAGACCAAGTTTTCCATTAATCACACCTAAAACCTCACGAAATCTCAATCTTGCTCATGATCCAAAGAAAAAAGCAATTGCACACTAGGACCATTCTCATAGCAAGAGAAGAAAACAAAAATGCAAAAGAGAGCAAATGGAATGCAATGAAGCTCCCACTCACTCAAAAATCTTATTTTGGCATTTTTAGATTCTAATTAGCAATTTTTGCAACTAATACCACTTATATCACTAAAAATGTATATTCTCCCCTTTATGCAATTTTCCAACCTGAAATGCCCTTTTCTCAATCATTCTCCACCTTTTGGCAATAGAGACATCAAGGGCTAAACCTCCCCCTCAAGATGAAATATAATTATGCAAGTCATAAGTACATAGAGTACTCAGCAAATCATTTATAACAAGGCTTATCATATGATAGTTGAGTGATTATTTTGCAGAAAACAATAATTTAGAGTAAATACAATAAATAGATTGAAATACACTTTTGAAATTGATTATTAAATAATTAATCTAAACAAATTGAGTAAACCACAAGTGAACTAAAAATTGTCCTTCTAACTAAATCCAACCAAGGTTTTGAAATTCTACCCCTCATGTGAAATCACCGAGCATTGTCCATAACAGGGGGCATAGCTATTCGAATAGTTTTACACTTTGCAGAGGTTGCACAACTTTGTCCACATGACATGACCATCTCATGTTGCCATGCGATTAGCACATTTCCTTGGGTGTGTGGTGGAGAGATCACGACAAGTCCTTATAATGCTCAATCTCAAACTAATCTTGCCCACTAAGGTTTTGGTACCGAATAGGCTAACCACCTAGTTGAAAAAACCCCTCTTGCACCATGTAGAAAATTACTCAAAGAAGAACTAACCATCCACATCATTTCAATGATGAAATCATGGTAGAAATATCATAAATTAATTAGTCAGATTCATCCCATACTAGATTTGTGGTTGAACAATAAGGCTTAGATCAATGGCATACAAAGTTAGGTCCTTGAACATTACCCAAGTAAGGTATCTACATCCCAAAGTGCTAACCACATTTTTCCCTTTACTGCATAATCACTTGCCTAAGAAAAACCATTTGGTTTAGCCAATACCAATGGCATTACCATATCATGGTACATAAATTTTATAACTATAGCTAACAACCACAATTCAATACTTATTAGGTCAAAATTAATTAATTGATCAATGTGATGATGAGCCCAACGTAGTAATAATGTCACATCCCAAAAATTTGGCTTTTTTGAAAAATTTAAATTCAAATAAATTATTTTAAGGTAATTGGATTTTACTTGGCTTTTATTTGCCTTTTTGGATTTTCTGGAATTTAAAAACTATTTTTAGAGCTTAAAAAGTAATTCAAAATATGAAAATTAAATATCAACAGTAGTTGGAAATAATTTTATTTAGTCCAAAATATGTCCAGGAGCTTCTGTGAATTTTTCTGGAATTTTTGGAGGTATTTTCATATTTTTCTGAGGCCTAAATAATTTTCTAGCCTTTTCTGAAATTAGAAATCAAATTCTGAAAAATAAAAATCTCCCCTCTCCCTCCAGCCGACGCGTGGACGGCCCAGGACCGCCCACGTCGCCGCTCGGCCTGATCCAGGCCGCACCTCCCTCTCCCTCGCTGCCAGCGGGCCCGGCCCAGCCAGCCCCGCCTTCCCCTTTTCCCCGCCCGACGCGTGGACGGCTCGGATGAGCCGAGTCCCCGTGCTGGTCATCCAGCCGCCCGCTCCCACCTTTCTCTCGCCTCGCTGACCCGCGGACCCCGCCTGTCAGCCGCACGCGTCCCGCTCTCGTTGCCACCCCGGCCCCGCCTGTCGGATCCGTCTCCCCCGCGGAATCGCCCCCTTCCTTTCTCTTCCCCCCTCTTTCCTTTTTCGCCGGCCGACCGAGACCGCGCCGGATCCCGCCTTGCCTTACCCGGCCCTCCTCGGTTTTGGAAGTCCCGGACGCCGCCGCGACCAAATCCCCCAATCCCCGCGCCTCCCTTCCTTCTGGCCCCCCCCCCCTCTTTCCTTTCCTCCCCCAAACCTTCCTTCTCCGGCCGCCAGCAACGGCGAGCTATTGCCGCGCCCCTGCTCCCCCTCAGCCCCTATAAATGCCCCCATCGGCTTCGCCTTCTCCCGCACCGCATCCCAGCGCACTCCACCGCAGCTCCCGAGCCCTCTAGAGCCCGATCACCGTGCCACTCCTCCCCTCGAGCTCCGCCCAACTCCGGCGAGCTTTCCTCGCCGCCTCGGTCATCCCCGGAGCCCGTCGTCGCCTCCCCGAGCTTCCTCACGCCCGGACGGTCCTCCCCGACCCCTCGGCCGCCCCTCCCCGTCACCGGAGCGCCGTCGCATCGGAACTCCCGAGCCGTCGTCGCTGCCACCTCGTCGCCGACCGTCTCCGTTCGTCCCCAAGCTTCGCCGACCCTTCCAACCGAACCCCCTCCGCGCCAGGATTACATTCTACGCGTCACCCGGGCACCTCCGGCCTCCCCTCGCCGCCGGCGCCGTCGCCTCCGATCATCTCTGCCCGGGACGCCCGAAGGTACCCCTCAAGAGGGTTACCTACCCTTATTGGGTAGGCAACGCCTCCCCGCTCCCCTGGCTAGCAGCGCTCACTCGTAACTCCCTCGGCGCGCGTTCGAGCCTCCGGCTCCGCGCGCGGAGGTTGAGTTTTTCGTTTAATTTCCGGGCTGACAAGTGGGTCCCACCCGTCAGCGGCCGCCGGCCTGCGCTGGCCACTGCCGCCTGGGTCCCACCCCTCTGTGCTGGACTCTGACAAGTGGGCCCGAAGACCAGTGGGTCCCACGTGTCAGAGGTTGACTCATTGGGCTCACTGTCCAGTGGGTCCCACATGTCAGTGACCGCCAGTGGTTACTGTTCAGTGGGCCCCACCTGTCAGTCTCTCAGAATTAAAATAAAAGATTAAAATTTAATTCTCCAGTGGGTCCCACCTGTCAGAAATTTCCGAATTTCTCGATTTATTCAAATCTGAGATTTTCAAATGAGCATAACTTTCTCATTTTAACTCCAATTCCAGCCATTCAAATTTCTAAATTCATCTAAAATCATAATCTACCCAATTATGGCCTCTGTTGAATTTTTGGATTTTATTTGAATTTTCTTTTGTATTTATTTGTTTTGTTGCTTCGTCTTTCCTCGCGTAGATTCCAACATTGTCGACGATCCCTCTTCACAGCAGCAAGAAGACCCAGAAACCCTGCAAGAAGGTAAGTCTCCTTTGATCATCTTGAACCTATGATTTTGAAATGTTTTAATTATTTTAAATGTTATGCATTGCTATTTACATAAAATGATAATTCAAATCTTAAGGTAGTAGTTAATCCAACCTTGTTATGCCCTCCATTGGAATTGATTGTCATGTACCCTTGTCACCATAGAATTTCCTTTGTCTCATTAATGAGAGTATTATAATTACTTGTTGATGTTAGTATGGTAGGATAATGCTTAGTCATGCTATCTAATAACTTTGGAAAATCTTGAAAATGGGAAATTATGATTTATTATTAAATCCTTGTGTTTGAAAGTGAAGTGGCAATTGGAGTTGTCACTGTGATTTTAAAATAAAATAAAAATGTGAAAGTTGGTTTAGATTAGGGTGGATGGCTGTTTGGGTTGGTGCAGTAAGCACGAGAACTTGTTAAGTGTATGTTCCACCCTAGTCAATTAAGGACCGACGCTTGTGTTTGTCCAAACTGAGCATTAACCGTACAACCACAAGTCTATATGGGTACGACCTAGCTAACTAACCTATAAAGGTGTAGTTTAGATATCACCAGTGGTGTATTGAGTGCCAGGGCGTACTGGTTACTCATAGTGAGGGACAGGGTTACTGTACTCATATGGCGCAAGAGGGGGCTTCAGATTGGGCGGATTTAACCCTTCTGCGGTGAAACCTCAGCGGGTGGTCTCTAGCTATACTGGAGTAGGTGAAAGGCTTTGTGATATTTTATCTGGGTCTCATGCCAAAGGAAGCATGTTGACTATTAAGATAATTTATCTCTTGTGGGTAAAGTTGTACAACCTCTGCAGAGTGTAAAACTATTCGAATAGCCGTGCCCACGGTCAAGGGCGGGCAAGGAATGCATTCACATGGTAGATTTCTGGTTTTGATTTAAAATCAAAAGTTTTGTATTCCGAGGGTGGAGGGAACTCTCGGAAGGGAATCCTGGCGGATGGAGCCAGAGAGGGTGGATGGAACCCGAAGTTTAAAATTTGACCAATGGTAATTGGTTAGCTAGTGTTGGTAGTTGGAACCTTCACTAGAAAGTTAATTCTGTTAAAACATTTACTTCATTAAAGTGATGCCTTCGAAAATAATTAGTAGTAATGGAGATTTTAAATATTGCTTTGTGCAAAAGAACCATATGGCCTTCCTTTGTTAAGCCTTGCATCTATGCATTTTTCCCAAGACTTGCGGAGTACTTTATGTACTCACATGCTACACTTAAAAATAAAATCTCAGAGGAAGTTGAAGCTCAAGAAGGTGACTACGACTACTGCTTCGCTTGTGGCTGTGATGGATTCTTCCCGGAGGACTAGGTCGCGCTTCCCCAGTCAATTGCCTGTGGCGAATTGATGGGTCGTCCTCGAGTTTTATTTGCTTCCGCTCTATTTCTTGTGTGCGAGGTCTTAAACCTCCTTTGTAATAATGAGACCCGGTGGTCAGTACTCTTATTTATTGTAATAAATCGTTGATGGTGATGTTTTCCATTCTGTTTGACTGTGTGCACTAGCTTTGATCTGGGACTAGTGCTGTAATACACAGAGGGTCCGGGTTTGATAATCCGGAGGCCCGACAAATAAGTATGGCTAAGTATACTAAATGTGCAAACCAAGTGAATACTAATATTACATCACTATAGAATTAACCATTTTATGGTGACAATGGAAGCATGGCATTCAAATTATCAAGGAAGAAATTAATTGAAATTGGTTAATAACTACCAAGTACAAAAGTTTGTAATAAATTAGCAATGCATGATAATTTAAAACAAAATAATAATATTTATATTTAAAACAATAGGTTCAATATGATCAAAGGTTACAACTTACCTTGGCATTGCTCAGTTAACACTTCTTGTTCTTTAGGTCCTGCTTCTACTCATTCGAAGACGTTACCTAAGGAGAGACAAAATGAATGAACTATGAATAAATCCAAAGAAAATCCAAAACAACAAACTAGAACCAAAATATAGAGCTCAATTTTAGATGAATTTAGGAAAAATAATTAGGTCAATCGGAGTTAGGACATAGGAGAATGAACTCTCGAAAGATTTAGCACAAAAATAAATTCCTGAAAATTGAGAGAGAAAGGAGAATATTCTCTTAAATATTCCCTCAAAATTAATTTTAATAAAAGGCTATAAGCTGACAAGTGGGTCCTACAAATTTTTGGATTTTCCAAAATAAAATAATTCTGCAAAATAGGCATTTGCTGACAAGTGAGCCCTCAGTACATGGACCTAGTCCATGGAGTGATATAGGTCTACTGTGGACTCGGTCTATGGAACAGTGCACCAGTGTGTCTTGGGCGGATGTGGCAAAGTGAGGCGGTGGACACATTTGCAAAAAGCGATGATGTGGCGATGACGTGGCCAACACGTGGGAGGTGACGAGGCACGGCTTTGTGGTGTACTAAGTTGGCAGCTTAGGGCTTATGTGATGCGAGCGTGGGTGACACGTTGGACTAAGATGCTAATCTAGTGAGCTACATGGATGCTAACACGCTGGATCTAACCGGCGAGGTCATTGCCGACAATCTAGGGCTTCTCCAGCTAGGCCAATGTTTAGATCTAGGCTAGCGGAGCACGGCGAACACTGTGGAGATAATGGCGTGGACACCAATGAATAGACATGGTCGATGGCGAGGAAAAGGTGGTGGTGCAGCTACGAATCTATGAAATTTGGACCTATTTGGACCCCTGGACAGTACAAATTCCGTTTTTGGCCCCCTGTACAAAAAAATTCCACTTTTGGACCCCTTCCCACCGCGGGATTCCCCCGTCGCGCCACGTGGGCCGGTCGTGCGGAACGTGGCCGCACGACCGAGCTGGCGGCGCGCCCGGGCGCGCGTCTCCCCGCCGACCGCGCGTCTTACGGCCCGAGCGCGCGTGTGCCGCCGCGAGCGCGCGTTTGCCCGGCTGACCGCGTGTCCCGCCCCCGCCCGAGCGCGCGTCTTGACGCCCGACCGCGCGTCCTGTGCAGCCGACCGACAAAATTTGTGTTGACTGTGTATATATATTTATACATATATAAAGTTATTATTTAAAAAATTTATTTGTATATATAAAATAAGTGGAAAAATATGAATTTGAAGTGGAGTCCACTGTACTGCTTGTGTAATTTTTTGTGCAAATTTGAAAATTTAAAATATTGTTTCGTAGAGTACGAAAGAAATTTGTGTGAAGTAACGATTAGCGTATTTGTGATTTTCATATATTGCTGACCGTGAAAAATGTGTTGAACTGACAATAACAAATTTTGATCATGGTATGTTGTTTTATTGGAAGTAATTTAAAGAAAAATTTTTTGAGCACAAATGTGATATGAACAATTGAAGGAAATGAAGGAAAGTAATATTGAACACGTATGATTATAAGTTTTGTTAATTTTGTAGTTGTGAATCAGAAAAAATTTGCAAAAATTGTAAAACAAGTTTATGTTGATTATATGTTGTAGATGCATAAAAAATTTGGGTAAAATTTTTTTAGGAACGATTGTGCGTAGAACGATCGATATATAAAGTGGTAAGTGATGTTTGTATGTTTTGTTAATTTTGTAGTTATAAACGAACTGCGTAAAAATCAGATAAAGTTGCAATAGAAGTTTATGTTCAATGTAAGTTGTAGATGCATAAAAATATTTGGTAAATTTTTTTAGGAACGATTGACCGTAGAACGGTCGATACATAAAGTGGTAAGTGAATTTTAGGGTTTGGTCTGTTTTTAGGGTTTGCAATCTCCGTGATTGTTTTCAGTTTTGGCAATTTTGTAGTTATAAACTGGATAAAAATCAGATAACGTTGTAATAAAAGATTATGTTCATTGTAAGTTGTAGATGCATAAAAAATTTTGGTAAATTTTTTTTAGGAAAGATTGACCGTAGAACGGTCCATACATAAAGTGGTAAGTGATATTTTGAAGGTGAGGACCGCTATGTTAATATTGTTAAATGAGGTGCTACGTGAATCATGGAATGCGAAAATACGAGATATTAAACTTCATAATACAGTTGGGAGTAACATGCCGCGTAGATTTTTATTACATGCATAACATATAGCATGATTGCGACTAACCCACCCAACTGCTCGTACGACCTACTGTGTGGACCGGGGCCACTTTCCCTTCCTTGCCCGCTCGGCGTTGAACTCCTCCGCGGCCTCTTTTGCCTTAGCCGCAATTTCCCTCTTTCTCTCGCGCTCCATCTCGCGAGCCTCCCGCTCCCTACGCGTGCACGCTTCAAGATGAGCTTGCGTCTCGCGCTGTATACGCAGGGTGTGCTCGTGCTTGCGGCGCTCCTCCTCCAGCAACTCCTTCTCCTTTGTGACATTCCACTCCTCGAAGTCGAGGGTCCATTGGTCCTCAGGGTGGATCTCAAGATCGATCCATTTGCGGTAGGCACAAAGGGGCTCCGGAGACTGTAAATTAAAGAGAGATATTGTTAGTGCGTGTTGTGAAGGAGAAAAGGTAGGGGAAAATGGTGCATGTGGTCGTTACCGGCTGCCGATAGGTTGCGGTGTCAAAACGGCGGTTGGGGTAGTCACTGGAGTAGTTTGCGCAACCTTAGTACCGCATACCTAGACTGATGCGGTGCTTAGACTTGAAGAACTTGCACACGTCCCCGCACCAACAAAGGGGAGGTGTCTCCCCCTCAGGTGGTAGTTGTGGCGAACGCTCGGTGGGGACGTCCGGGATGGGGTTGTTGCTACACGGGCGCTCTGGGGGGGACCTTTCATCGTAGCACGATGGGCTTGTTCTACCCGGGCCTGTATCGCCCTTATTTTCTCATCGCGGGCGGCATCGCGGGCTGCAGCTGACCGTGCTATGTCACGGGTCTCCTCCCAATCCTTCACCATCTTGTCCCATTGCTTCTTCTTGCCTTTGTCCATCCCGGTTGGGTGAGGGAAGCACGATGGAGTATGGGGTTTGGATGTGCAATGTTCGCTGGGAAATGGAAAGCATACCAATTTATAGGGGCCGTTTTGTCTCTACTCGTACGTGTAAAGATGGTCCGCGTGGTCGTAGCAGTGAGTAAAGATGGGAGTGCTGCGATATCACTGAAAAAAGGCCCCCGTTTTGTCATGTCACTGCCCAAAGCTGGCATCTTTTGTCATCCCACTGAGCAAAGCTGACCTCTTGTTGTCATGTCACTGAGCACAGCTGCCCTCTTTAGTACTGTCCCTGCCCAAAGCTGGCATCTTTTGTCATCCCACTGAGCAAAGCTGACCTCTTTTGTCATATCACTGAGCAAAGCTGCCCCGTTTTATCATGTCACTGCGCAAAGCTGGCATGTGTTGTCATCTCACTGAGCAAAGCTGCCCCGTTTTGTCATGTCTCTGAGCACAGCTGCCATGTTTTGTCATCTCACTGAGCAAAGCTGGCCTCTTTTTGTCATTTGACTGAGGACAACTGCTCTCTTTAGTAATGTCACTGCCCAAAGCTGGCATCTTTTGGCATCCCACTGAGGACAACTGCTCTCTTTAGTAATCACGAATTGGCTATACTCATGCCTTTTGGCATTGTTTAGGTGTTTAGCTCTCGCCAATGGCCTCTTATCTCTAAATACAGAGCATCAGTGCACACTCAGTCACCCAAGCTAGAAATGATGTCCTCCTTATTCAAGCCACGGGGAACCGAAGATGATGGCCTCATTCGGTAAGAGGTGTTATTTGATCCAATATTAAAATTTATTTCATTGTCAATATTATGTACATCTGTCCCGGTTTGCATTTTATGCTTTCTTATGTAATGCCTTTTGAATGTGATGTGTATCATTGCACTTGGGACTTTCAGGGAATGACTTATTGACTTTGACACTAGCTCAGGGACTGAAAATGGATAATTGATGAGATAGGCTCGTCCCCTGAAGACCTGCAGGAATTTGTGCATTCACTCTCTTACGTGTACGTAGAAAATTGTACCACACGTCATTCTGCCAAGTTAAAGTATTAGCCTAATATGTATATGTCGTAATGGCCTAGCCAGAGTCATCAAGCAGCTCGGTAGGCGGTAGCTCAACAGCAGCCCGTTTTGTCTAGTCACTGAGCAAAAGCTGACCTGTTTTGTCTAGTCACTGAGCAAAAGCTGACCTCTTTTGTCGTGTCACTGAGCAAAGCTGGCCCTTTTTGTGAGGTCACCTCAAAAGCTGGCATGTTTTGTCTCCTCACTGAGCATGGTGTGGGGTCAAGATTTGTGTTGTCTGTGGTCTTTGTGCGTGAGGCTACCCCCCACACAGCCTATAAAACGGAGCCATCCCTCACTACTCCCTGGCCATGTTATCAGTCACCTCCTGAGTAAGTTGTTCACAATCTGTGTAGTTTTATTTTGTGCTCACTCCCCAAGACTAGGCAATGAGTCAGCTCAGCACGTCTTCATGGGCACCCACGGTGATGTGCCCAAATTGCAACTTGGTGGTTAGACGTAGGACATCACAGACGGCCAAGAATCCCGGGCGACACTACTACAAGTGCCCCAATCACTCGGTGAGTCATATTGTTTCGGGTTCATTCAAATCGTGGTGGTATGTTTAAAAATCTTCTTGTCATGGAATCGCAGGAAGCTCATGGTGGTTGCCGATTCTGGGTGTGGGAGGATGAAATGGGAAATAGGAATGACAGTGTTCGCCGCGAGAGAGTTGTCGTGGGGGGTTGCGACCCCGTCGGGATGCAGCATCGTTTCGACAGACTAGAGTGGAAGATAAATTTAATGTTGTGTGCTATTTTGTTTCTTGTGTTTATTGTTATCCTCAAGTTGTAGTGCTGGAGGTTATCCTCGTGTATGTTCGCAATGTTTTATGCTATCTTGTCGTCAAGCTCTTTTGGTAATGTTTTATGTACGGTTGTGTTGTATTTTAGTTCTTGTGTTCGTTGGTGTGTTGGTGGTTGTACTACTTGCTACATGTCATGTACGTGAAATGTATGAGTTGTTCGTGTTGTCTTTGCCTGATGCCTTCTCCTCGTATATGTTGGTAATTTTTTATGGAATTTTTTGTACGGATAATCCCTTTTTTATTTGATATATACATTGCTAAGTGATATTTTTATGTTACTAAGAATTAGTGTACCAAGAGTATGTTAATATTGTTAAATGACTTGCTATCTGAATCATTGAATGCGAACACACGAGATAATAACCTTATGTGAATAGAAATAAACTTCATAACATGCTGCGTACAATTTTATTACATGCATAACATATAGCATGATATGCGACTAACCCACCCAACTGCTCGTAACATTTTGTCTACTGGGTGTAGCGTGGTTGTTTCCCCTTTTTATCGCGCCTTGAAGATGGCTCCGCTGCATCCTTTTTCCTGTCATTCTTGGACTTGAGAGCTGCCTCCCGAGCTTGAAGCTCTTCCTCCTGACGCTTGATGGCTGCTTCACGCAGACTTAGCTGCTCCCGCCTCCTTTGCAGCTCATCCTCCTTGCCCTTCAGACGGATTTGGTCCACCCTCACGCGACGCTCTTGCTCACGCCGCAGCTGTCGTTCCACCTCGCGAGCCTGAGTCATCTTGACAAAGTATTGTCCTTTGTTTTCCACCTCCACTGCCTGGTTATGTGGCCATGTCGGCGACACCCGATCCACCCATTCGATGAACCTGCAAGCCTATGTGTGGCATGGTAGATGTCATGGATCAAGTTGAAAAGCGACAACGAGAAACAAATGATATAGTTGTCGTCGTTACCATGAAATCGTCATCCAGGTTTGGACACTTGAAGAACCTACGGCCGTATTTGGCTCGCTCTTCTTGATCCGTCCAGACTCCCAACATCGTCCTAAAGCCGCAGCGGCACTTGGGGCGCTCATGCCACTCCGGCACTCCAAATGGGTCGGACCTCCAGGAAGACATTGTTGTGTAGTAGTATTGTGAAGGCTTGAGGAGGAGATGTGGTATGGAAGACATAGGAGGCCTTTATGTAGGCAGGTTATCTGGTGCAGTGGGCATAGTCCATGGAAATGTCCCTATGTAGGCTTTTCAGAGCCTGTATCCTGTATTTATGAAACAACAAGGAAAGGTGACATGAAAACTCACTGGAAAGGATACATGCCTATGACGTGAACACTCACTGTAAAGGCTACAGCCTACGCCCCTATTTTGTTGGTTTCTGTAGCGATAGGCTTTTCAGAGTAGCAATAAATGTTCCTATGTAGGCTTTTCAGAGTAGCAATAAATGTTCCTTGAAGGCTTTTCAGATCGTAGTCTTTATGTAGGCAGTTTAGCTGGCATGTGTTGTCATCTAACTGAGCAAAGCTGCCCCGATTTCTCATATCACTGCGTAAAGCTGGCTTGTGTTGTCATCTCACCGAGTAAAGCTGAGCGCTTTTGTCTTATCTCTGGGCAAAGCAGCCATCTTTTGTCCCGCCATTCGATATAAATAGCACGGTAGAGGTCCCATGAAGTTGTAGCCAGAAAACCCTGTAAATCGAACAAAGAACATACCATGGCGGAAGATGAGGGGCCAGTCGGATATGGGTCACCGAAGGAAGACCTTCCCTTGGAAAGGAGGGAGATGTTCGAACCACAGTACCGCTTGCTACCAAGCCGGCGTGCGCAACCAGCGTGGCCGAAATGCAGACACAATGAGTACGTGGTCGTGCAGGTCCTGGAAGGGCCGAACGATGGCGGGCGCCGTTTCTTCCGATGCCCACGCTCCGGGGTACAAATTACTAATAGTACATTTTGTATTGCTTATGGACCCTCCATGTTTACTGTCATTTTTCGCAGATGGCGAAATGCGACTTCTCCCGCTGGATCGACCCTCCTCATGAACGGTATATTGACCGTTATGTGGGTACTTTATGGGACCGAATAATGGACTTGGAGTACCGAATGGAGACTCTCAATGAGGAGAACAATGAGCTCCGCCAACAGATGCAACGCGAGAGGGGAAACGAGGAGGTTGTCAACATAGGAAGCTCTTATGATCCCACATGTTGCTGCGCGAACCCGAGCTGCATATGTGCGTGCCACTACCACGATGGCCAGCCCCGTCCGAGGAGGCCCCCTCAGCAGTTCTCCATGTGGGTGCCACGAGGCTCGTTTGGCATGTAGGCCACGAGGGTACGGAATGTGTTGATGCTGTGCCAGTTGGACTGTTGTGTTGATGTTTTGGGTGTAGAACTTTCCATAAATTCTGTCTGTATGTGCAATGTATGTGTTGTTTCGTGTTGTAAGTGCATGACGCCTTCATTTTCTGTGACCTTCATATTCTGTGCCCTCTTTCCATAACGATGTAATGTGCAACGTTGTTAAGCATGTGATGAATTGATTGTTTGTTATGTACGTGGAGTTGTTATCACAAGGCAAAAAAATTGTCGTCAAGCTATGTCTTCTCCCGCTACCCCGTGTTGTCATCTCTCAGTTGGTTGTATGCCGTACTAAATCAAAGAACTTAGAGCAACCCTTTTATACTGGAAACCATCTTTGAACATCAAACCATCAAGCAATTGAAAAACATCACAAATATTACAAAAGCACAATTTAAAAAATTCATTCATCATCTCGTCGTCGCCGCCTCGTACGGCGCATATGATCCTCTGAGAAGGTGAACCTACTAGGGGAGCGGGGTGCATCGCGAAGATCGTACTGCGAGGGGTGTGGCCGAGGCGGCGGTGGGTACAACTCTGTGGACAGTTGCGACGGCTGGTCATAAAGCATAGAGCTCACCCAATCGGAGGAGGTGCCAACGTCCTGCTTAGATGGTACAACTGAATTAGACAATGGAAAGTACGAAAATTGTTCATAATGAAATACACACGTTTAGTGCATACCGGGGTATGTGGCTGGTGAAATGAGGATGTCGACGGGAAGTCCCCCATGTACTCGTGCGATGTCATGCCTTGATAGGTCGGCACAACCCACCTATCCCGGTCATATAAGTTGGTCTGCACCTGTCCCGTGAGATACGAGGGCATCTGCCCCTCTGGTTGGTCCGGCGAGTCAGGGGCGCTGTCTGGAGTGGGCCCCCGTCGTCCTGGAGAGCGCGGTCGCTCGTCCGTCGCCCTCCGTGATGACGATGCCCGTTGCGACGTGCTATCCCGTCGCAATTGCTGCAAGACGAACATGTGGTTAGACATAAATGGTAAATGAGTGCATGAACAAATAGTTGCGAATTGTCGAACCGCCGGGCCGAAGCGCGTGGAGGCCGAGCGACCGTAGCTTGGCCGACTCTCGGACAGCCCCTCTGGTTCGTGCGGCGATGACGACCTCCGTGATGACGTCGCCCTCCGTAGCTGCGTGCTATCCTGTTGCAATTGCTGCAAGTCGAATATGTGCGTAGACATAAATGGTAAATGAGTGCATGAACAAATAGTTGCGAATTGTCGAACCGCCGGGCCGAAGCGCGTGGAGGCCGAGCGACCGTAGCTTTGCCGACTCTCGGACGGCCCCTCTGGTTCGTGCGGCGATGTCGACCTCCGTGATGACGTCGCCCTCCGTAGCAGCGTGCTATCCTGTCGCAATTGCTGCAAGACGAAGATGTGGTTAGACATAAATGTTAATGAGTGCACAAACAAATAGTTGCCAATTGTCGAACCGCTGGGCCGAAGCGCGTGGAGGCCGAGGATGGCCGTGCTGATCCTGGTGCTGACGGAGGCGCGGAGGGAGGTGGTGGTCCCTGCCCACGTCCGCCACCGCGTGTAGCAACAACGTCATCTCGGCGACCACAACTCAAGCCCCGTATCGTACCCCTTGCCATTTCGCTGATGCTGCGCATATAGCTTACCCACCGAGATTCGGTATTGGACTTCCTATGTCGTATAGCCTCATTAGCCTCGATGTCGATACGATGTATCCGGTCCACCTTCAGTGAAACAAACAGTCAGTTCAAATGTAATCCTGCATTGCGTAATGACACAGTACTCTCGTACCGCCTCGTCGACCCGTGCCGCTAGATGACAGTCTGGACCTTCCTGTATAGCCGCCCTGTGAACAGCATGAGGTGGAGGCTGTGGGGGCTCCCCTGTAGTAAGCCTACAGCGGGTGCGTGCAGCGTACCAGTCAAGGTATGCCCTGTACGGCGCGGGGTCGTCAGGGTCGTACGGCCGTGTCTCATCCACAACCATCGTATGCGCATGGTCAGACCACATGTCTGTCCACGTCCGCTGTGTGGCTCTCCAGTCTTCGGTCGCTCGCCCTCTCCTCGATTGCCTACAAGTCCATTGAGACATTACACAATCAGTACGGTACTGACATTGACACTAATGCAGTAATTAAATTTGGGGTGTACTGACATACCGGTGGAACTCCTCCGCAAGAGGGCGTCCTGCCATGGGAGGGACATGCTGGTACAGCCCGAACTGTCTCATGACTCGGTGTGGGCTGTACGGCTCGACGCAGTGCGCGAACACCAAGTGGCAGGTCGTCATCCAGTACCTCTGATCTCGCTCGCACTGGTATGACAACCCGTGGGGGCCGTGTTCGCAATTAACTATGGAGACCATGGCCACCAGTCTACGTCGGCAAACACCAGAAGCTCGAACCTCTGGTGGAAATCCGAGTACGCACGTCTCGGTCTCTCCCTGGCCCACCTCAACTGACCATGCGTCCAACGTGTACCCATTGTGGGCGCATCAATGGGGTCGTCACCACCATACAACTGCGGGATGAGGTCATAAGGGTGCACACGACGACCAAAGTCAGGCCTGCCAACGGGTAAGTGTTCCCATGACCACAACTGAAGGAGAAGGTAGCAGGCGGCTAGGATCGGCTCGCTGGCCGCGGTACGCTGCGAGGCGTCACACAAGCCTCGGTATGTGGAGCTAAGGACTGCTGATCCCCAGCTATACTGTAGCTGCTGACCAGGCCAGCCATCCGCCAAGGACTCCGCTAGCGGTATGTAGCTAGGCTGCACGGAGTCTCCAGTCGTGCTAGGGAACAAGACGTACCCGAACAGATATAGCAGGTATGCAACGAAGTGCGTCCGCACCGCGACCTCATCTGCGTCTGCAGGACAGGTCATGAAGCGACGAAGCCATCCATGTGGCACCCCAGCTGCGTTGTCTCGGATCGCATGACCGAACCGGTGACCCAGACGGACCTTCCAATCTGCTGCCTTCGGGGGTGGCACCAAAGCAGCACCACGGAGGGGTAGACCTGTAATCATCGTGACGTCCTGCAGCGTAACCGTCATCTCCCCCCACCGGAAGTGGAAGGTGTGAGTCTCCGGCCTCCATCGATCAACGAGAGCTGACAACAGTGGCGCATCGTACTGGAACCCATGCGGTAGATCCAACATGCGGGCAATGGGCAGCAGACCGGTGTCCCGTAGTAGTGGGATGTACCGAGGGTCGAGACGCCAGTTCTCTCGGGGGCCCCTAAGGACGAAGCAAGGAGGCCCCTGTGTGGGTGCCGACAACCACACATGGCATCGGTGGTGCTCGTCCCAACGGGGCTCTAGCAGCTCGAACGTCATGTCCTGCCAAAGAAGGATAACAAGTTAGTGTACATTACAACAAAATGTGCAACAAATAACAACATAACTCACAACAAATGTTATGACAGGGAAACGTACGGAATGTACAAAAATATACGTAAAATGTGCACACGAATATGACCCACACGACAAGGAAACATATGGAATGTGCGAAAATATACATAACATGGTAATGTGCAATACATAGCTACACCATCGAGCCAACAATTAAGCGTACACCTCCTGAATAATACATTACATATGGATTGTGGTTGGTACTACGGAGCGTTGCTTGATGCCGGCCTGTTTGGGCACTGACTGAGGGAGTGGCCAAAGGTCTTGCATAGCCTACACTTCGGGCGCCGAACACGATCCCCTCGCTGGCTCTCATCCATGTCGTTGCGGATGCGACGGCTTTGTCGTCTTCCACGCCCGACATGCTTCAATGCATCGTTGGGCACCCACTTTATCTCCCCCGGCCATAATTCCCTGTAGTGCATGTCTACCCCGTAGGAATGGAACTCTACACTCCAGGTTGCATACAAGTGCTGCATGTCGTAGTACTTGGAGATGTACTGTGTCGACGCCTGGTTCCATACAGCGCATGCCGCGTACACATGGGAGCATGGCTTGTGCAGAAGCTGGGGCTTGTTGCAGCTGCAAGATGCTTCATCACCAATCGTGCATACCTGCTTGCGCTCCCCTCTAATTTGACCCATGACATACTTCTGCCTTAGGCGGACCTCAAACTTCCTCCTTAAGCCATCAATGGGCTGAGCAATGTGGGTTCGAGCCTTCTCCATCTTCCTGTCCATGAAGGCCTGCATGACCTCAGAGTATTGCTTGTTTTCCTCAACGTGCTTCTGCGCCATCCTGGCTCTATTCACAAAGTACCCGACGGTACGGTTCCAGGTCTCGGCCACAATTGCCGTGATCGGCAGGGATCTGACGTCCTTCAATACACCATTGTAAACCTCGGACATGTTGGTTGTCATGATCCCATACCTCGCCCCACCGGTGTCGTGCAACAAAGACCACATTTCCAAGTCAGGTGCATTGGACTGAACCCATTGTGAGAATACCCCGACTCTTGTGGAGCCCCCCTCCACGGCCCCTGCTGCTGCATGCACATGCTTCGTAGCCTCCTGATCGAGCTGCCTCCGCAAGGCGTCGAACTTCCGCTTCTGGGTCTGCATGCATAGCTTCTTGAACATCTTCATGAGGTCCTTGCTACGGAACCTTCTGTGCAAGTTCGCTGCAATATGCCTCATGCACCAGCGGTTCTTCACATCAGTCCACGGGACGGGGGCCTGCGTCCCATCCTGCAACGTTCGCAACGCAGACATCAAGCCTGCATTGCGGTCGGAGATAAGGCACACTTCGGGCCTGTCTTGCACTACGGCATTCTTCAAATTGCAAAGAAACCAAAGCCAGCTATCTGTATTCTCGCTCTCCACAATTGCAAATGCCACTGGGAGTAACTGGTCATTTGCATCGGCTGCAACTGCGGTAAGGATAGTGCCCTTGTACTTGCCGGATAGGAACGTCCCATCTACGGTTAGCAATGGACGGCACCACCTGAACCCTTGTATCGCCTGATGGAAGGCCCAGAACACTCTGTCAAGAATGAAACAGTTCGGGCCCTCCGTAGGATGGACCCTCTCCTGCCTGTTTATGTAAGTGCCTGGGTTTGATTGTGCAATTTGATCCAGCATTCTTGGGACCAGGTCGTACGCCTCCTCGTACGTCCCATACATACCGTGCAGCACCTTTCGCTTCGCCCGCCACACCTTCTTGTAGCTCACTTCGTAGCCCGCCTCGTTCGCTACTGCTGCCATCAGAACCTTCGGGGTAATTGACACATCCGCCTGGACGAGGTGCGTGACCACCTCCGCAACATAACGTGATGTCATGTTGCGGTGTCTATGTACTGGCCCCGCAAGCTCGCAACTGTGATCTTGCAGCACCGTTATCCGGAACTCCGTGCCAACGCCCTTGTACCGTTGTGCACGGACTTTGCCACCACACGACCCGTCCACACACTTCACAACGTACGTGTCCGGCTTTGACTTGTGGACCCGATACGTCCGGCTTATGTTGACGGCATGTCTAGCAATAGCCTGCTGGACAGCACTCTTATTACGGAAGCACTGCCCCAGAAAGAGTGCGCCCTCGCTGAACCCCCATTCTCCCTCCTCCGCCTGTGGCAGAACTAGGGCTGCCGCTGCGATGTCGTCCAGTCTGGACGACACGTACGCACCGTCCGTGGTCACAACACGACCTACCACCCCTCCAGGTGCACCTTCGCCGTCCTCGTCCTCTCCAGAGCTGCCTGTCTCAACCTCCTCATCCTCCTCGCTGTCCTCTTCTTCCACCCGGTCCCCAAGATACTCATGACAGTCAATACGGGCGGCCCACCACCTGTCGTGCACACCTTCGTTGGGCTGGAAATTCTGCGCACGCCTCCTGTCGTCTTCATCACCCACTTCCTCGCCCACATGTTCTCCCGCAGAAGGGTCTTCATGACCGCCGGCCACTTCATCTCCACCAGCGGCATCTGAACCAACCATGCCTGATGATTCTGCCCTCTCCACGAACTCGACATACACCATTGGCCTCCCATATATCGCAGCATCAAGGTTGCGCACGACCTCCATGTAGTTCGCCCATGAGGCGTCATTGGTCACCTTCAGAAGTTGTCATATGCTCCCCCTTCCGTCATCCACCATTGAGGCATAGACTGCCTCGATCCGTAACTTCTTCCTTGCGGTCTCTCGATCGAACGCTGAACGGACACACCTCCGTAGCTCAGACAAGCTCATGGCGCTCAGACCGGGTGCCCGGATCACGGTCCGCTCGCAATTTGACAGGTCCGCCCCATACGGCCCATCACGTACGAGACCACTCCCATAAAACACCATCAATTGTTCAATGCCAGCCATTGCGTACCTAACATAAGTGCATAATCAACCATTTTAGTACACAGCATGTAACAATCGTATCATGTAATTAGCAGTTTCGATTATTATATGTTTTGTATTTCTAAATCTACGATTTATTTGTAACTATTTTACTTTCTAATTGTATCATACATCAAATTAAATATACATATCATTTTTATTTCCATCAAATGACCTTCATACTACGGTCATTCACTAAGCATACTAATTATACAAATTGTCTCTAATCTAACACCTACAAATGCTCCAACATAAATATTTACTTTTTCAACACATGGGCACATTATTTAAACTATAATCTTTTCTAACTCTGGACATAAACAGTCTATGTAGCAAACGACATTTGGACGCAGCAAATATTTCTGAAAAAGTAAATGTCTATGTAAATTTCTAGTGGTATATAGATAGAAAACGACATAAACACTACAAATAACTACGGTCAACATTTTTCGAGACGCAGCAAACGACATAAACAGCGTATATAGATTTGAAGTCTGTAAACCATTCGAAATATTCACTTCAAAAGGTATCCGTTTATTTTGATTTTGGGAAAAGTTCAAAGCTAAAAGATGCTGGGCTAGAGTAGAGTAGACGTGGTGGCGGGTGCCATGCCATTTCTGATGCTCACGAGAAATTATAGTTGCATGGGCACAAAACTTACCTCTTGTTGATGCTCACGAGACGATCTACAACTTTTCTACTTGCCAAGTCCACTGATTCCAAACGAAAACAATTCAACTCTTCCGGCTTTCGCTCCTCTCTTTTCTTCAGCAAAAACTAACTACATTACAATACGTAACTTCAACATAAAATTCAACATTATCTACACTACAATAAAGCATGCATCATATGTTGATTTTTACCTACACATACACACTGTATAACACATTGACTTATAATACATATATTCACATAAAGATTACCTACAAATACATAACGTACCAAATATTGACATCGCGTATCACACATTCACATAAAATAACATTACCAAACGATGGTTTGTGCTAATCGACTAATTATGGACTAATCACATACATGAAATACGACATTATTTACACTACAATAAATCATGCACCATACACATACACACCGTATGAATGATTGGCTTATAACAACGTTACCGATACACGGTTTGGCTAATTACGGGCTAATGACATTCGCAGAAAATTACTTGCATGGGGGCAAAAATTACCTCTTCTTGAAGCTCTCGAGATGATCTACAACTTTTGTATTTGCAAAATCCGTTGATTCGAAACAAAACCAACTCGAAATCCTGAGTTTGCACTCTCTTTTTTCCTCCCTTCACTCGCTCTGTCTTCACTTCAACTGCACCGCGAACTGCAAATGAGTTGCTTCGCTTGCTATGTGAGCATATGCGCTGCTGTTCAACCTCTTTAAGCCTGCTGCATGTATTCACGGAGAGGGGCCATGCAAACCTCTTGCAGACGCGTGTGCAAACCGGCGTGAAAAAATACGCCTCGGGTGCTTTCGGCGGATGGATTTGACACCACTTCCCGTGCGGTCGGGCGCTCCAGCATGCAACGCGAATCTCGCTGGACTCAAGTCGCGCGGTCCGCGGGCATGACGCGCGCTTGGCGGGCAAGACGCGCGGTCGGGGGCGGCACACGCGCGGTGGGGACCGGGGACGCGCGCTGGCCTGCGCGGACGCGCGGTCGGGACCGGGGACGCGCGCTGGGCTGAGCGGTCGCGCGCTGGGGCGAGGCGCTCGCGCGGTCGGCGTGGAGTCACGCGCCCGGGCGCGCCGCCAGCTCGGTCGCGCGGCCAGCTTCCGCACGACCCGCCCACGTGTCGCCTTCCCGTTATTTCGCGCTCAACAGGGGTCCAGAAGTGAAATAAATTTCCATAGGGGGCCAAAACCGGAATTTGTAGTGTCCAGGGGTCCAAATAGGTCCAAATTTCCGAATCTATGACGAACTGGGCGTCCAGCGATTCCTTGGCTTTGGTGGCGGCATCCAGATGAAGATCTTGGCACGGTGAAGCTATTGGTGTGGTCAGCTAGATCAGGGACTCACCGAAGGTAGGGTAATCTCTCACTAGAGTTGAAGCCAATGATGGCAAACAACTTGAATTCCGGCGTGGGATTGATGAAATCGAGGCATCGGCAAGGGCGCAAGATGTGCAACGGCTCAGGTGAAGATTTCCGCTGCCCTGGGTGTTCTTAAATAGTTGGAAAGGGAAGAGACACCGAGGAGACAACAGCGCAGTCATGACTGATCCAAAGAAGCAAGTCCGAGGCAAAGACGATGCGTCTGACAGGTGCATCCCACCTGGCAGTGGCTGCAAGTGGGCAGAGGCGCAGGCAAGTGAAGCATGGCACGGGAGGACAGCGGGCTGGGCCATGCAGGTGAGATGGGCCAAGGTGTGTGCAACACAGACCGGGCCGGAAGGAAGGATTTGGCCCACAAGTTTATTTTATTCACATTAAATCCTTTTAATTTATCAAATTCAAATTAATCTTTAATTAATTAACAAAATCCAAATGGCTTTTTTATTTTAAAAACTTCAAAACGGAACTAAAATCATGATGTTACATCCCTAAGCTTAGTTCCGACCCAACTAGCCGCTGCCCGTTATGTCCAACACCGGTAGCTTCCACTTCGGTTCCTCATCATCCTAGCTTGTAACACCCGGCAAGTGTTGGCCATGTTTGGCAGCTCCTTGATGATCTAAACTTTGGCTCTTCTTGAGCGTAGTCCTGATCCTTTGATCGCTTTGGACCTAAACTCTCTTAGCTTAGTTGTGGTCCTATCTGGCTCACCATAATATAGCTCTAGAGTCCTATAACCAATACAAACAAGCAAATCGTCACGTAGCACCGCACAATACATAAAGTTATCAATTGACATGCAAAATGCATACAACCAAAACACTGATCCTAAAACCTAGGATCAAATAATAAACTCATGTGCACACAAGCAATGACCTAGGTCAAACCAAACTCATCGTGAAACTCAAAACCCCAACATACAACTCTTAGCCAAAATTGTACAACCCTCTGCCGGTTTGATCAGATCCGCATACCAGTCAGACCGTTGACAAGGGCCGATCAGACCGGTATGGGCCAACGGTCTGACCACTGAGGGCATCTAGTCTGACTATCACCTCTTTTGCCGGTCAAACCGGCTTGATTGTCGATCACTCCAAAAATCCAGCAATTTGCAAACTTTGCTTTTCAACCTTCTCAACTATCGAACTCAAACTCGCAGAATCTCTAAACCAAAAGTCAATTACTCATCACTACTACGGGTGATCTCCATATGGTCTCACACAACTGTTGGAGTGGAGCGGCAGATCCATTCATTAGCTGTGGGGACAATCAATCTTATATAGCCATTCTATTTCACCGATGCCCAAAAAATGTGGGAAAAAACTTCATAGTTTCTATAGAAGCTGCAAAGATATTCAACCCCATATTGGCATGTTGTTTGGTTCAAACACTATGCGCTGACTATTCTGAGTGTATCGATTATCGTCTAATCCAAAATAAAACAATCAGGATAAAACTAGCGATGTTGTCGGCACAAAGAAAACTAAAGAATACATATAAACAACCCAAATTTTATATGTTGGTGGTGAATCGAATTAGGCTTTCAGGGAATCAGTGCACTTGCAATGACAAAACTACGAAGCTCGCGCTCTCCCATTGATCCTTTGCCAAAAGCCTCGCAGCGAGGCAACTAATACTTCCATCCGTCCATACCAATTACCGAATACGCTGCTTGTAAAAATTCAGTAATTTTCACGCATAAATTCTCCGCCTAATAATTTTGGAAGGGGAAAGGAGGGCGGAGACCGAAACGACAGAGCGAGGGTGTGGATAGGTCTGTCCTCGTCTGCTTTCATTCGGTCATTCTTGTCATTGCAACTTGGTACGAGTATGTGTCAATTGGTCATCCGATGCAATCACCACCATTGGGTGCACAAAAGTGACGGTGAACCAAAGCCCGAACTATTCTAGAATCCCTTTTATTAATCTATTCTTATTCTATACTCTTTAAATGAATTTCCCTCAGAAGTAGGGGATTATCCGGAAATTAACCTAAAAAAATCCTAAGAAAGCATAACGGAAAAGTAGAAAAGACTCTTTGCTTTGGATTTAGTTATACTCTTCGAGTATATTGATAATTCCAAAAAAACTGCTCATCCTATTATTATAGTGTAATGACGAGCGGTTGTATATAGCCCTATCATTTAGTGGTTCAGGACATTTCTCTTTCAAGGAGAGCGGGAATTTGACTTCCCCGATGATAGGGAGTATTACGAAAGGAGGTTAGTCATCTTAGACATTAACTCCATATCTAAATTACTACTTAATTTGACTGCTATTTTTTCGTTGTAATATGTTGTTAATTACAAACTACAAACAAAAACATCGTTAGTGAAAGTATGTTTCGCACAATGAATCTAGTAATACCAAATTTATATGACCGATGGAGATTTTTTTATATACATTTTATCGTCAAGACTAAGAATATTTGAGTCACACGTTTAGTGATGGAGGGAGTTGAGTAGATTATTGTTACCGGTTACATCGCAGTAGCAGCTCAAGTGATTTGGGCTGCTGCTGGACGAATGGAGCAGGGCTGGTCCTAGCATTTTAGGGGTCGAGAGGGAAACTAGAAATAGAGACCTTAGTATAAATATCTAAATATAAATTTACACACACACATATATATATATATTCCTTAGTATAAATATCTAAATATAAATCTACATACACACACACATATATATATATATATCTAATTTTACCAACAAACACTTAATTAAAGAAAAATTCACATCAAAGAGTTCATAGATATTACCTTAAAATTTTCTTCTAACATTTCTAGATGCGAAGTCATTGATGATGGTATTGATATCAATCTCATCCAATAATTTCTTCTCAATACATAAAGTTGCCAAACCGTTTAACCTCTCTTGAGACATTGTTGACCTTAAATAATTCTTCAACAATTTCAACTTTGAAAAGCTTCTTTCAGCTGATGCCACGGTCACAGGCATAGTAAATAAAATCCGATAAGCAATAGAAATATTAGGATAACAATCCGCTTCTCTGACAAACTCAAAGATCTCCATAGCAGACATTGGTTTATCTGATAAAGTCAATTGCATAACACTTAACTCAGAAATTAGATCATTTAACTCAACATCAGAGGAACCATCTAGAGAGAAAGTTTCTGCAAATTTTGTACAACATTCTTTTAATTCAGTTCGATCCAATGACTTCAATGTTGTTGAACTCATTAAAAATCCAAATATACTTTCGAATGTTTGGAGTTCTTGAAATCTACTTTTCAATGAATTGATTGCCATATCAACCATAACAAAAAAAATAATTAACTTCAAATTCCTTCTCAGCTTGCAAAACTGCTTCATCACAATCAATTTCATCAAACTGTTTCTTCCTAAGAACACACCGCTTAACTAGAAATGATGGCTCTACATTCATTTGAGCTGCAATATCTTTGGCAATGATCATACTCAAAGCAAACCCTTCATTTCTATAAGTATTAAAGTATTTAACTATGTCTTCTATTTGTTGCATGTATATACTCTACATAGTATATGAGGGGGCCCTGGATTTTGGGGGCCCGGGGCGACCGCCCCTCTCCCCCCCTAGGGCCGGCCCTGGAATGGAGTAACTATCAATACAGTTTGTGCTAGCTATCATCATCGCGCACAGAGATGCATGGAAGCGTCCAGAATCGAGATTAATTGTGCTGCCGATGTTTTTTTACTTCGCTTTATCGCTGTAAATCTGTCATTAGAAGAGACAGCCACCCACAAAATTGACCGAGATTGTGATAATCTTTTTAACATGACAGATGCCGATCACCTTCGCTGTCTTGCTCCTCAATTTCTCCAACGACCGATCCATTTTGATCCGGTCATCCTGCTGTCAGCGTTTCGGTGCACTACGTCATGCAGTGCTATCACCTGTCTTCTTTCCAGTCCAACTTTGAGCATTATGCTATGTTTTAGATCTTCTGAGACACCCATAGTGAGCTACGTAAGATAGCTCTAAATGAACCCACACAAGAATGGGTATTCTATTGCAACCTTAGCGACCGTGGTGATTATTTGGACTTATTTTTAGTGGCTTATGGCTAAAAAGCACTGTAGCTGATTGAAAAAAATATTGTAGTTGACATAGGCTTATTTAGCATAGTTACATTTAAAAAATTAAAAAATATAAAAAATATGTTAGCCCATTACATATAATACAAACAAATACAGAAAAAAAACCAGCAAAAAAGCTCAATAAAAAGCCAAAAGTTCAGAAAAAGACGAAATTTATGAATAGTAAAAAATAAGCCGAAAACTAAAAGCTGAAGCCCAACGGATCACCCCCTAGTTCTAACTGAGGAAACCCACACGTAGAGGATTATCTGACAATGAGTAGAAAGCTACATAGTAACGGTACTGTGATTGTAGGTGATTATGAGTGGTCCGTTCCGAGATGGACGGACCAGATCAGTGATACAGCGCTCATGAACAGTGGAACTGCTACAGTGATTAGCAGCCCGTTGTCGCTGTGCGCTGCTGTTGCCCTTTGCTCTTTAGAGCATCCAAATCGCACAGGCGGACGAGTATTCCCTGATGCAACATTGGAAATCTAACCGTTTATTTGTGATCAGACGACCCATAAAACTTGTAGTTTTACGCCCTTGCTAGGTTTCATGTGCTGGAGAGCGAGTCCCCTTCAATTTGGTTTTTTCGGATGACTTTTTGTTGAAATAATATTATAGCAGCTGTTAGCTTTTTCTGAGAAATTCAATTAAAGAAAAATGAGGAAAAATGGAAACAACATTATAGGAAACGGACCTAAGCAGCTGGTCTTAGTTTTACCTGGCTCCTCCCTCACTCTTTGTACAAGTAGCTAGTCCTCTTGCGCTTCTCGGTCAAATGTCACCCTGGTTGACAGGAATACGGAGAGTCTGAACATGGGTTCCTACGCACCAACAATATGTACCATCCAATGGTTTTTAGGGATCTCTGCCGAAAATTCTTTTCTTTCTTTTTTTCCTTTTTAATCAGCTGCACAATACATGTGAGAGAAAACATGTCAAGTGTACAGTACATATAAGACCCATGTTCACTTCTTATCCCTGTCGTCTCCTCAGTAGTCCTAGGAGTTGGGCACGGCTATTTCGGGCCAGCACGAGGCCTGGCTAGCATGGCCTGGTCCATAGCACGATACAAAAATAAATAGTATGGGCCAAGCCAGCATGGCACGGATGCCCAAGCTAGGCTGGGCTTAGGAATCGGGCATGTCGGGCAGTATGACACGGCATACTACATTGGGTCGTGATTGGATCGGCACAGCCCAAAAAACCCTGTGGCACGCAAGCATGATGGCGGCGCACAACAGTGTCAGTGACTTGGCATTGGCGGCCGTGGCAGGGGAAGGGAGCAGGGACACAGAGGCACCTCGCCATGGTCATTGTTGCCATACCACCACCTTTGTCGCTGTCGGAAAGGGGAGGGAAACCGTGTCACCCCCATCATCATGGTTGTCACTAGCTAAGATCTAGGCCTAGGCCGCCATCAAGGGATGAGGAGAGAGGAGGGGAGAAGGGGAGGGAGATAGAGGCACCTCGCTGTGGTCATCGTCGCCGTCGAGGAGAGGGGAGATAGAGGCACCTCACTGCCGCCGCTCTGTGTCTCCCCCGATGTTGCTATTGATGAGAGGGGAGGGAAACCACTCCAACCCTGTCGTCATGGTCGTTGCCAGCTCAGATCTGGGCCTAGGCCGCCTTCAGTGGGGGATGAGGGAGACGCAGATCTGAGCTGGCCTAGGCATCACCGCGTCGGGGAGAACCAAAGAGGGAGAGAAGAGAACTGGAGTGGAAGAGGGAGAGGGAGAGAACTGGGTGGATGTCTGGCCAATGGACTATTACTGCAAGTGGAACGGCTCTGTGTCGGCTCTACCCATGGCAATGGACGGCAAGTGCTGCAAGCAACGGGCAAAAGAGCTTGAGAGCTCATGAGGCAACGGTCATGAAGGAGGCAGAGAGCAAGCAAGGAGACAAGGAGCAATGATCCTCTTCGTCCATGCCTATAAAATCCACCCCTCATTTCATATCTGCACAACTCAACACCAGCAACTCACCAAGCTCTCTATTCTCTACCCTCTCCATTCTCTCCTTCTCTTGATATGTTTAGCAAGAAGAAGAGGACAACACGGGGACCGAGGCAAAAGTAAGCACACCCTCACACTCCCCCTAGTACTCCTCTCATACAGGACAATGCTCACTTCAATGCTCGCCAACTCTCCCTAGGCATGGGAGACTACGGCATGGATTACCATTATATGGACAGTATAGATGGCTATGAGGACACTGTCTTCAAGAACTTCTTGCCCCCTATAATCACACGGCGGGATCAAAGGATCATCATCAACCCCCTTGCCCACTAGCAAAAGGGCGAAGTGCTGGAAACACATAACCAAGAGGATTGATATTGTAGATGGTTAAAGGCAGGTGATTACAATGTGTAATTATTGCAAAAATGAGTTGAGTATAGGTTCAAGTGGAGGGACAAGGCATCTGAACCGACACTACAAAGCATGCCTGCGAAACATGGGGCAGGCCTAAGGAGGTGTGTAGACACAGCTAAACATGTCAGCTGATGACACTGTAAGTATGTGGATGTACAACCCCCAAGTAACTCGTGATGAAATAACAAGCTTTATAGTTTTAGAAGATCTACCTATTAGGATGGCGAGAGCCATAATTTTAAAAGAATGATTCAATGCGACTTCTGCCTTTAGTACCAACATATGAGTAGAAGAACCACTAAATCTGATATTATAGTGATCTACAATAGGGAGCTAGCTACACTGAAAGAAAAGGTTCTAAAAGTTAGCTTTTGTTTTGCTTTAACTTCCAATATTGGACTTCCTCTCACTAGAGAATTTGCTACCTTAGTATTGTTGCCCTTACTTAGATGACGAGTACAATCTAAACAAGAGAGTCATAGGGTTTCAGTAATTGATGAGGCACAACATCAGGGAGGTCATTGCCGACCGCATACTTCAAGTCATTCATGATTTTAAGATACATAATAGGATTTTTTTTCTACTACTCTTGATAATGCTTCTACGAATACGATGACCATGGAGGTCCTCACCCCCTGACTACAATTGTATATACAGGGATATATTCTCCACAAAGGTACGTATGTCACATCATCAACCTCGTTGTCCAAGATAGTATGGATGTAATTGGTGGATATTTGAACAACATCTGTACCGCTGTTTGTTTCCTCTCAAGTAATGCACAAGTGGTTGCTAGGTTTACGGAGTATTGCAGGGCCAATGATATTATCCCAAGAAAATTTAGTCTTGACATAAAGGTGGGGTGGAACTCAACATACATCATGCTAAAGAAGTTAGAAGGGTATAAAAATATTATAATTATCTTTGTCAATTCTAATGCCCAACATAATGATTTCATACTTATTGATTTGTATTGGACCGTTGTTACTCGTTTTGACATTTTTATACTCTTTCTACAAAGCAACAAGGTGCAATCTCAATCACTACCTCGTCCACAACTTTGCTACCACAGATCCTACCCTCTCATCTGGGAAGGTCAAGCTCCTCAAATGGTGGATAGACAACCATCACATATTTCCTGTGCTGTGATTTTGCATGGGATGTTCTACTTGTTCTGGTGTCAACTGGCTCTTTCGAGGTGACATTCAGCATGGTCAAGAGAATAATAGAAGAAAGGAGATTATTCCTCGTGCCCAATATAGTGGATGTCCTAACCTACCTCAAGGACTAGCAGAACACAGATGAGCAGCTACAACACTAATTGGAGGATCCTAATATCGTGCAGGCATTAGCCGATCTCAACATCAAGGAGTAGTCAATATGTATGCATGTATGTAGTTATTGTACTCTTTTCTTCACCGAGGAAACCCCCACACTAGGGTGTAAGGTTTTTAACGAGGCAGTAAGAATGTACCTGTAAAATATTAATGAAATTTCACTTTTTCTCCAAATATTTACATGTCCATAATTTCACCATTTTCCTTCTAAATTTCACCATTTTCCTTCTTTATCCCCTCCTTTTTTTCTTTTTCCCTCCTCTCTTTTTCTTGTTCCCACTTCTCTCTCTTGCAATCTTTTTTCTTTTCTCTTTTTCCCTACCTCTCTTCTTTTCGTCTTGTGCGCCCGCCACCAGGACCTTCCATAGCCTCCGTGCTCCGTCCCACTGCCACTCTCCTTCCCGACCTTTGCCTTCTCCCTCGTCCCCTCCCCAGTCCCCTCCCACCATCGCTCCTCGATTCTGCCACCGACAAGGTTGTCCCCGTCCCCGCCTTCCTCACTTAGGTTGGCACCCTTGGTGTGGCTCTTAGTGCTCACCTCCGTGTCCCCCATAGTGACGTGCTGTGCTTGGCCACACCGGCGGCTGTCGGTGCCAGCATGACATGACTCGTCAATCTTGCCGTGTCATGCCACTTGACTCGAGGCTCGTCATGCCCGTGTCGTGCTGGCCAGCCCGAGGCCCATCCTGCCCATGCCATGCTGGCACAACCCAACTCCTAGGACCACTCCTCAGTCTCTCGTTCTCTCTCCCTGATCCGGTGGGCGGAGCACCCAACGTGGTGGTAGGCAAGAAGACGAGACGACAACGATACCACGGTTGTCAATGAGTGGCGGTAGGCGAGAAGATCCCTAAATAATTTTCAAGGATCTAGCCAGCATCAACACCACCATCATAGGATCTGGCTACCCTTGACCCCACCACCGCTTGATTTGGCCGGCTTCGTGGTGCGTCTTGGATCCTGCCAATGTCGTGGTTCATTCTCAGCTCTGGCATGCTCTCTCGTCTTCATCGGGCTAGTACACCTACTGTAGGATCAAGGATACCGACTAGAGGGGGGTGAATAGGTGGTTTTTAAATTTTTCTTGCTCACTTGATTAATTCTTCACAATTTAAATAACAATGATGTAAAGCAATTAATCCTATGCAATTCTAGTTAACAATTTAATCAACTTAGCTCTTAACACTTAAAAGATCACAATGAAGCAAATAAACAAGAGCTAAAGAGATAAGAGACACAACCGATATTTTTACCGTGGTGATCGGAAACTTGCCGGTCATAAGAGTTCTTTGGCTTGCATCTTGTCGCTCATATGTGAACTAACCCTTCACATGCTCAAAATACACGTTAGTCCCATATTCACATAATTTCATTAATTACCAAAATCATTTTTAGGGGCCTAGATGCTTTCACCTACTCTGGCCGGATCCCACCGTCCTCGTTGTTGTCACTGCCAGATGTTGTCATCCCCAACTTCATTGCCTTTGGATTTGGCCATCTCAACCCCTCCATGTTGCTTGGTATTCTTCCTTCCCATCATCTTCCACCACGCCGGCGTCGGTGTTGTCAAGGAGCACACCACCACCATGGATGTCGTCCTTCGATCTGGCAAGGAGTAAAGATGTACACCTCCACTATTATGGCCCATGGTCCTCACTGCCACCGCCATGTACTCCTTCATTGCCACCACTACCACATACTCCGCCGCCGCCATGTACTCCTCCACTGCCATGATACTCGTGTCGCCGCCATGTACTCCTCCAAGCCAGGCTTGCCCCATGGTGGTTGTCATCATCACTAGTTAAGGTGCGCAGTACACAACTGCCCCTGTACACCTCCTCCTCTACACTTCCTGTACAGTTCATGTATATGCATCCTGTACACCTCCCTCTCTACACTTCCTGTACAACACATGTTTATGCATCCTATGCACCTCCTCTCTCTACACCTCCTATATAGTACCTGGGTACAATACATTGTACAGATACAAATACCCATTGTGATGTTAGTTCTTGTATAAATATGTGTATAATACATTGTATTTTGTATAATACATGATGAGTAGTAAGCTTTTAGTGTACAATACATGTGTCTCTCTCCAAAGTGCACAATATATCACGTTCACAATTCAAATGAACATGAGAGAGATTTAGGAGTGATGGGACAATTAAATTTGCCTTCTTTACTTGTAACCAGTGCCCACTAGGTGCTTAGATTGGCGATGGCTTATGGCTTTTTCACTATAACTAACTTACTTTTCACTATAGATGAGGTGGCTTATTTAGCGTAATTAAATTTAAAAAAAATAAAAAATAGGTTAACCCATCACAGATAATGAAAAGGAATACGGGAAAAAAGAACCGGCAAAAAAGCCTAACAAACTAAAAACCAGAAAAAGACAAAATTAAGGAATAGTAAATTACAAGTAGAAGCCAGAAGCCATCGCCAAAACGAGCGGTTAATCCAACAAAAAAATCAGAAAAATAAATTTCTTGCACTACTCTCGATGCGCATTGTGCGGCTGTGGTTGTGGGGAGCACCTGGACGTGAGTATAGAACAAACTATTAACACATCTAGCATTATAACCACTTTTTTAACTTAGCCCCCAAACACCCGTTTTTGCAAACCTAGCCTTTTCCCTGAGCTCAGCAACCGTGTTAGGCGACACGTGTCACCTGCTGCACTACAGCAGCTCGACAAGTCCTACCAAGCTCACGTGAGTGTAGAACGACCTATTGACACATCTGGCACTATAACCACTTTTTTGAATTAGGTACCCGAATATCCGTTTTTGCAAACCTAAAACACGTGTCACCTGCCGCGCTAATTAACACTAATTAATTTATCTGCTGATTTACTACTGCTCAGGATCGTCTTGCCAATCCATGGTTGCTCGGCAAGTCCTGCCGAGCTACTAGAACTCGGCAACACCTGCCGAGTAACCATAGATTAGCAGGACGATGTCGAGTAACAGCAAATCAGCAAATAAATTAATTAGCGTTAATTAATCATAATTAGCACTAATTAAGTATAATTAACGCTGATTACATACTGTTGCGCCTAGGGGTGGAAAACGGTAACGGATAATCCGTTTTATCCGATATTCGTATCCGAGAGAAATCCGAATATGGTAAGCAAAATCCGTATTCGAAAATATCCGTATTCGTATTCGAGAATATTTGTATCCGTATTTGAGAGTATTCGTATTCGCATTCGTATTCGAGAATATTCGTATCCGTATCCGTATTCGAGACTATTCGATTCGTATTCGATCCGTTTTTAGAACCCATGAAAAATCCGTACAAATTTTGTGATTCAAAACTTGAATTTAGGCGGTTTAAAACTGGTAACCGGTCAAAAACCGATGAAAAATCGGCAAAACCGTTAGGAATCCGTTTTATCCGATATTCGTATCCGAGAAAATCCGTATTCGAAAATATCCGTATTCGTATTCGAGAATATTCGTATCCGTATTTGAAAATATTCGAATTCGTATTTATTTTAAAAATATGGATTCGTATTCGTATTTCGACCGTATCTGATCCGTTTCCACCCTAGTTGCGCCGGTCGGCCTCCATGAGAGCTTCGTGTAGAACGGCATTTCCGTCGTTGACAGCCGCAACACAGTACCATGTTTCTTGCCTCGACCCCTTACATCCGTTGCAGCTCTCACAATTGGAATATTCGGCCGCCACTAGCCGAAGAAGAAAAACAAGAACCCTTGAATACCTTCTAATAATTCATTGGGCCTACCTTTCGGCTCCGCTCGAAACGTACTCTTTTTTTTTTCTTGTCTCGAACAGTCTCGTCGAATCTTTCCTTTGCTAGAAATTCGTGCAGAATTCGTACGTGCAAACGGAACGGACTGTTACGTGGGCCCGGCAAGGTACCTGGTCTCTTTGTCACTCGCTGTGTGTACCCCGCAGGCTCCGCACCGTCCACCACAAACAAAAATTCGACTGAGCAAAGGCGAAGCAAGCCAGGAACCTTGGCCATGCTAAAAAGGCAGCCCCCACTCTTCATCTCCTCATACGCGCGCGCGCGCACGCTCTCCCTCTCTTCTTGGATTCTTCCCAAGTGAGCATCGCCTGTCTGCCCGCCGCCTCCTCTGCTTCTTCTTCCTGCCTCTCCCCTCCCCCTCCTACTAGGAGGAGCTCAACGAAAAGTGGAGTGAGTGGTCAAGTGTTTGTGTGCGTTTCTTGCAAGGTGTTTGCGTGGCGATCGCGCGAGGGGCTGGTGAGTGAATGGGAGCTCAGACAATGTCGTCCCACGGCAGCGGGGCCCCCGGCGAAGAGGCCGTCTCGCGGCAGGCCCCGGCGTGCGGGCTCACGCTGAGCGAAGTGGAGGGCCAGCTGCACGGCGTCAACCTCGACGATCTCCTCCTCCGCACGGCCGGCTCGGCGGCGGCGGGCAAGAAGACGGTGGACGAGGTGTGGCGGGACATCCAGGGCACCAGCGGCGGCTGCCTGCTGCCGGCGGCGGCCCAGATGACGCTGGAGGACTTCCTGCCCAGGGCCGGCGCCGCGGCCGCGGACACGGGGAGCGGCCGCGTCGGCGCGCGCTGGGCGCAGCAGTACCATCACCCGCCGGAGCCGGCTCCCCCGCCCCCGGAGCACCACCACCAAGTCGGGCGCCCCGTGCCGCGTCCCATCGGCGTGGGCGCCGGGCCGGTGCTGGACGCGTTGTACCACGACGGCCACGGGGGCGCGGCGGCCGGGCGGAAGCGGGGCGCCGAGGGCGGCGCGGCGGAGAAGACGGTGGAGCGGCGGAAGAAGCGGATGATCAAGAACCGGGAATCCGCGGCGAGGTCGCGCGCGAGGAAGCAGGTGGGTTCTTGAGATCATCTTGTGTTCTTCAGTCTCAATCGTCTCTCGTGCATTTTTGCCTGCGCACATCACGTTGCTTACCATATGCGGCGTTTGCACTTGATTTGGTTAATGCAGGCGTACACGAACGAGCTGGAGAACAAGATCTCGCGACTGGAGGAGGAGAACGAGCGGCTCAGGAGGCACAAGGTAGTAATCATACCAAACTATGAGCTAAATACGCACTTAGAAACCTACAAGTGCTGCCACTTTCAGTAAGCGAAAGTTGGCTTACAAACCCACATGCTCATGAGCTCTTGGCTGATATCCATAAGCAGCACTTGGCTGATATATGCTCATGAGTTTGTCCAAAAGGACTAATCCGAGGTTGCTACGCTTAGTCTCTTTGGGTTTTTATGCTGTCTAAACTCATTTCTATCAACCAGTATTAACCCAAAGCTCTAGGCCTTTTCATGCCTATTTGCCCTTAAAAAACCATTTAAATTCCCAAATATAGGACAAAGCTAACGCATAACTACTGTACATGTTAGGGTACTGCCAATCAACTAATGGTTAAAGATTTTGCGGACACTAATAAACGACAAAAAAAACTTATTTTCGGCTTTCCTTGCTAGTGAGATATCGTGGGCCAAAAAAGAAACAAATCGGTTGTGCGGGTGACTGGTGAGTGAGATATTGCGCCGGGTCAATCATTGGGAGTTTAATTGTTCATTTCTGAACATTTTTAACTTATCTTTTTTCGCTGTCTCTGCCTGATTGGCTTTGCTCTGGAGTGGTTATGAGAGGATGTCTGGGGATGGATAGAACACTAAGTTGTGTCCAATCAGATGAGGTTCCGGCCTTTTCTTTGCATCCTCTTGTACAAAAATTCTCATTCTTTCCCTACGTTGAAACTCATATTTGAATTCAAGTATATTTTTTAAAAGTATATGTTTCATTTAAATTGTTATATATTGGTGTATAAACTAAAACTGAAATTTTCGAAAAATATACCTTAAGTTTAGATTGAATTCGCGTATTTAAAATCATGGTGCTCTCACACCATGGTGCCCTCCACTTCGGCGTATAGGTGACCTAAGATGCTGCATTTGCTTGATCATACTGTGAATGGCCATCCATTTATCTCTCCTGTGATCGCATACTTTCCCAATGCAATAGTCAATGCCTAGTGCCCGCTTATTGGACAGACGTCACTGGTTCAGTAGACTTAAAGATGGGGTTCTTTAGTCTCGGCATACTCTTAGGATGGATTAAATTAGGGCTTTGGAAAAGTTTATCACTGCATTGTCTGTCAGTTCAGGTTCCTCCATTAGCATGCAGTCAGCATCATACTAACTAAGATGATAGCTCCTAGCTTAATGTCAATAAATAACACTATTTGCCCATCTGCTTCAGCTTGATGTGCAAAATTTACTACAACCCATGTACTGGTAAAATCTGCACATCTATCTCGAACTGCACCTCTTTCAATTTTTTGTTGTGTTTTTTGTACTTTTCTTGTTGCTCCTTTCTATGACAATGTCATGAAATCTGAAGACAGTATGTATAACTCTGCAAGTGACAACTTCTCCGAAAGGTGAGATTTATGTCCTACTTTGCATTTTGGGAGTATGAAACCCTGACCTCATTGTCTAGAAAAAAGTACAAGATGATCTAACTTCCAGGAACAGATAATAAACTTCCGTGGTATAGTTAAATCCAATAAAATGTGTGTTTTAGAAATGAAATGGTAACCTTTTCGTAGTTGCTGCTTTCTGGTCTTGTGTGTTTCAGGAGTGTCGAGCTTCACAGATATTTGAGCCCTTTTCTTTTCTTTTTGCAAGGCAATTGTACGAATGCTTTATCCATATGCAGCGCAATCTGAATTGCGTGCACGCATCAGTTGGAAACTTGGAATGTGCAAATGCTCAAATTACGAGCTGAAGAACTGTATTCTTTTTTACTTCTCAGGGAATGATGAACTAGTAGACATTTGCCCTTTGAGATCTGCTTCACCAATGGAGATTTCTTTTCATAGTTCGATGTCCAATATGTTATGATATGTCCATTTTAACATTTACAGTTTGCCGAACTGTTGCGGTAACTAGTTTATTTTGTGTTTGTTACAGGCATTTGAACCAGTAGTGCAGTATGTGCCGCAACAGGAGCCAAAGAATCAGCTCCGGCGGATTAACTCGGCCAACTTCTGATCATGTTAATAGTAGTAGTAAACTGCCCTGGCATTAAGGTGGTTCAAGTTGTAACTGCCGTGTTAAAAATACTTAGCTAGTAAGAGCTCTTCCTCTCCGCAGTCTACAACTTGCAGTATGCGTATTGTTGCACAAGCATTGTACTCCTATCTTGTGGTTTGTTTCTGCAATCCAGCCTTCGTCCAACTGGTGCATTGCTTTCTGCAGCCTCTGATTGCAAGAGTGTCTCAGATTAGCTGTAATGTTTTATCATTTCACAAATGGAAAAGAAAAATGCTCGCCTAGCAGTAGTATTCCAACTCTATCATCCTTCAAAAGTAGATAAAACAAATTTCAGGATATTTTCATTTCAGTGTTGACGCAAAAGATCTGAGAAATTTTATTCAAAACTGAAAAATGTTCTATACATCAATCTAGTCTTATTATCAAAAACTAGGCTAACACAATCTCTCATTAATAACACTTCAACTGCTGTCAGCATCTTCTTCAGGGAGTATCAATCTAAGGTCCTCATTGTCTCTGTAGACTTGTACCAAAGCTGCAGCCTTGTAAGCGAAGAAACCCATCATCCCTGGAACAAGCTGCGTAAAGAGAAACAGACATTCAGGATGCTTTGTGTTCACAGGGGAACATTTTCTGACAAGGAATATCCCTAAAAGATTCAGGTAATATCCCCTTGCTATATAATTGGCACAGTTGAGAGGGGAAACAATACGTGTGTATCCATTAGGGGGAACATATGCAGTTATGCACCACTAACTAAATGAGATCTATAAGAATGAAGAATTGTGCTTTTACCTCAAAATTTAAAATGCTATCTTGGAAGTGATCTGAAAAGGCCGACAATCCAAAAATCACAGCGGGAATCACAAGCCTTGGGGATGAAAGAGCAACTGCAGTACCACCCAATGTCTTCTCTATTGTATTCTTCAAATCCTCACTTCGTATGCCAATTCTAGCATTTACACATATTTAGGAATAATTAATGAAACAATCAGAACGTGAGGGATATAAGACTTGAGTACAGATTACAGACAATAACATTTCCAAACCTACTTCTTCACTTTCTTCTTCAGAAAAATTTCTGGGACATCTTCCTTTGACATGTTATCTGTGTGGCGATATAGAAGTTGAAGATACAAGCAACTGTTCAACATAATGTGACTAGTTAGATTTATAATACATCTTAGATAGTTTAAAGTTGAAACACAAGTTAAAACTTTATCGGGTTCCTTGAGGGATCAGCTGCAGCAGCATTGTATTAAAACAAAGAGTAAAGTACCCGGTGGGTCATTGAACTTGTGCAAGTAGTATATATGGGTTATGGTACTTTGAAAATGCATATTTAGGTCACTAAAGTGCATTAAGTGGTCATCAGCCGCCCAACATAGTCCAGGCTGGCAACTCACGCTAGCCTGGACTTTACTGAATACTGACCTAAATATGCATTTTCAAAGTACCATAGCCCAGATGGACCACCCACACAAGTTCAATGACCAACCATGTACTTTAAACAAACTACCACAAACTTTCAACTTTTTAAACTGTACAGGAAGCTTATGAAGCTTACCTGAAAGCAACTCCGAAAGCATAGCTGATAGCAGCCTGTTCAATTAGAGCATTTAAGATCAGTCATACTCACATCACCAAGACTATTTGATGATCAATTATCAGTATTTAGGAACAGTTAAACCATCTATCCTTCATTGACTTATGGAATCATATAAAAGTAATGATCATAGGCTCTTTAAGAAAATATACGTAAGCATTTTGTCCAAACAAAGCTAATAAGCTTGGCTATGTGGCTTGATAGGCATTAAATGCCAAGATCATTCACAACTTTTTTTTTAAAAAAAAAAGGTTGCTTTGATTCTAGACAGGAAGCCCACATATCAGAGTGTATGTTTGATGTAGCCCATAACATTGGGTCAAGTCCGTGATTCAAAAGATTACATAAGTCTGAGATAAGGACCGGAAAATAGAAATATGATGAACTGTGTGATGCGCAGTTGGCACAAATTATGTCAACACAAAATCAACCTAAAACATTTTTAAGTTATCTACCAGTAGATTGGAGATATCAGTTGCTTCTGAAAATTGTCAATTAAATAGGAGATTGCTTAATTAATCTACTTAATTATTTTATGGTTGGCACAAAAGCATGTGGCTAATTTGATGTCAATCATAAAGTTGCAAAATCTATATACCTCCAGAGAAAAGACCAGGAGACAGTATAAACTGCAAGCAGCTCCAATCCCTGTGGTCAGGAGCAACAGTTCATCCTTAAGCTATGAAAAATGATGAGCATCAGTACGTGGATGTGAGAAATTTTCTTTGAAGGTAGAGGTGAGAATTTTTTGAAGAAATACATCCGAAGACGAAGCCTCGAAAATCTTTAGAGAAAACGTACTGCTTCGTATCTCAGAAGGTTAAGTTCCTTCCGTTTGTCGCTCTCATTCTGCCTATCCTGTCACCATTTGCAACAACACTCCCATCTCTCTATCAGTTTCTTCTACAATAACATGGTCACAAGGCAAAATAACGGACAGTAATCCGAAATCACCACCATGACAGACCTTAGCAGAAAACCTCGTGCTCACAGGAAGGCTGCTTTCACCAGACACCCAATCTGCAGTTGCCGCAAGTCTCAAGACTCCCTCGCTCATAGCATCATCCCTCACCTGCATTCCAATTTTGTATCAATTATGCTTTTCAAAACTAAATTAAACAGCGTGGACAGCATGTCAGCATGATTGGCACAGCTTACATTTTCAGGCTGCGCAACATCCGCAGCATTTTCTTGATCCATGGTAGCCTGTAACGCGTCAAGGCTTGTGCCATTTCTCCTCCAAACCATGTCAGAGATTTTCGAGACGAAATCGCCGTGCATCCGCCTCTCCGATAGGAACATGCGCAGGACCTCCTCCCCTAGACTGCCACCAGCTATCAGCAGCAGCACCAAGTCACGGGTATCAGTACGGACCAACAAGTTCACAGGTTTTAGATATGACTATAGGAGTAGTGGTCAAGGCAGGCAAGGTACCTTGGAGAGAGGAGTAACGGAGAGCAGAGGCACGGGGGGACCTGCTTGGGCGGGCAGCGCTGAGGGGAGGGAGCGAGTTGTAGCCGCGCGCGGCGAGGTCGCAGCAACGAAGGCCGGCGAGCCCGGCCATGGCAGTGTCAACCCGGAGAGGGAGGGAAAGAGCCGCGAGCCGTGAGCAATGAGCGACGGCAGTGGGGGAGATAGCCCCCTCTTCCGTCGCCACAATCCTAATGTTTTGGATCCTCGTGAGCCGTCGGAACCTGCAGAAATATCTCCGTTTTGGGTTGGGCCTCACTTCACTCCACCTGGCCCAAGTGGGCAAACGCTCCTCCTTACTATTTTTTCATATACATACATACATATATACTAGTTACGTACACGTACGTTACAACAGAATTTATTAAATATATAGAGAATTGTGTTATAGAAGAGAATTGCTCTGATCGGTTAAAAAGCAGAGAATGGTGAGAAGTTGAAGGAATAGAGCGGTTGGAGGAGAATGGACGTACGACCACCAACTCATTCTTTTATAATAGTAATGATATATATATATTCACACGTGTATATACACACTATTTAAATGCATGTACATTACTACGGATGAAACGGAATCATATTATCCTAACATATGAAGATGTTGTCACTGGGCTAGACCTGCGCCAAGGCCTCCGCCACAATGCTTGGCTCGTGTTCACCTCCGTCATCATGTTCGGCCTACACCGCTCTCTCAGCTTCACCACAGGCCACATCGTGCCTCCGTAACCACACTCGGCCTACACCTTGCAGCTCGCTGCCAAATTGCGTCCGCTGTAACTGGGGAGGTGGCCTAGTTGACGACAACAAAGAGGATGGGCTCAGTCTGCTGCAACTTCACTCGTTTCGTGGTGGCCACTGGGCAAATTGGGAGTACGATCGATCTCCATTGGTGTAAACATGCTACTGAGATTGTGCAACGCATTTCACCAGATTCAGCTTAATCATCCCAAACGTGCAATTATTCCTCGCGTCTCAAAATTCTCACCTACACATTCAAGTAATGAAAGACTTACGAATTTCTTTTAACCAAGGCCAATGCACATTCTGATCTTGCAGGACTCCACGAACATCAAGGAATTTCCCAAAGAAATGAGAGGATGGAACAAAACACACAAGAAACCAAGTACCGATCAAGGTGTGATCAAATAAGCAAATGAGAATTAAGGGAAAACATATGACATGATCAGAATCTGTGTATATATATGGTGCCCTTCTGTAGAAACAAGAAAGAAGAAAGACCTTGCACGGACATGCTCATATATGCCCAGCAGCGTCACGCAGGAGCTCGAGTGGCATGGCCATCTTGCGGAGCACAATGCTCGCGGCGCCTCCAGCGGCGGAGGAGCCGATAGGGTAAGGTAAGGCTTGAGCCATACCTTGATTTTTTGCAGCCGTGCTACTACCCCACGCCGCCCCCGCCCAGCTCCGCGTCCGACCATCTCCTCCATGCCATCGCGGCCCACCTCCTCCTCGACTCCGCGCCCCCGCAGCCGCGGCACCAGCCCCAGCCGCAGCTGCAGCTGCAGCCGCCTGCCACCGCGCACCACGCGAATCCCTACCCCTACGCCTACCACTACCAGCAACCCAAACCCCATGCCTATCCCCAGCCGCAGCCACAGCCGCGGCCGAATCCGTCCGACCATGGCCACCTCCTGCTCCACTCACTCCTGCGCCGCGTGGCCGCGCTCAAGTCCACCCTCCCACACTGCTTCCCCTCCCCTCCGATACCGCCGCACCAGCCTCGTCCGCACCGCGCTGCCGCACACCAAGAGCCCCCGCCCTCGCCGCCACCGCGGCGCGCGCACGCGGGGCCGTCATCGGCGAGGGAACTCACGGCGCGGACGATCCAGGCGCACTTCCGCCGATTCCTGGCCCGGCGCTCCCGCACGCTGCGCCAGCTCAAGGAGCTCGCCATCCTCCGGTCCAAGGACGCCGCGCTTCGGGGGTCCCTCTCTGGCTTCGGCCGCCGCGGTTGCGGTGACCCCGCCGCCATCTCCGAGGCCACCATTGGCCTCCTCCTCCACTCGATGCGATCCAGGTGATGCAAACCGTACCATGATCTTTGTTCGACTCGATCCAGGTTGGAGGGTATTGCTTTCGATCCGCCCCACCTCATTTTTTTCCCGTCCTCCGCCACTGGGCGCCTCGACCTCCATATGTGCCTCCGGCTCACCTCCACTGCATGGTATATGCCCACGCAGGGAATTTTTTTCGGCCGGTATGGACCGATTATCATTTGTTTCCGGTTTTACCGGCTGGCTCCGGTTGGTGGGCAAACAGGGCCCAAAATTTTTGACCCATTTCAAATGAGCCCCCGACCTGGACTGGCCCAGTCTCTCAATTGGGTGGCTTGACCTAGGTTACAGCTCAAAGAGGCAATCGCATCGCACACTTCTCCCTCTATTCTCTTCTCTGTGGTGGCTGGCATCTGGCGGCCGCGTTGCTTCTGCACGGCGATCCCCTCCACTCCGCCAGCTCACCTCCGCTCCCCATTTGATTGGCTCCCTCTTGTGTGGTCTGCCTTGATCTGCCTGCTTCTCCCTTATGCTTAGCGCATGGAGGGTGGCGGCGCAAGAGGCGTGGCTGGAGACTAGGGATGGCAATTGTGCCCGTTTACCCGTATACCTGTGGGTAAATACCCTAATGGAGCCGGGTATGGGATATTTTTTACCCACGGGTATGGAAATGGGGGGTACACTCTACCCATCGGGTAAATGAGCACGGGTATGGGTAAGCTCCACTCGTACCCGCCCCGCCCGTTTACCCGCGATACAAGTGGCGCAGTCATAGCAATATCTCTAATTATTATTAATTGTTATAAACTTTTCATATCTCTAATTGCTATTGATTGTTATAAACTTTTTTGATAGCTATTATATTTCCTAGCAACAACTGTTGCTTATATGTACCTGTCATTAGTTCAACTCTCAGATGGTGACTCTCAGTTCGCGGGTAAATGGGTATACCCAAGTATGGGCGAGGTTTTTCACCCGTCGTCCTTCACGGGTATACCCACGGGCATAAATCGGGGTCGCAGGTACAGATATGGGTGAGCACTACCCGTACCTGTCGTGCCCGATTGCCATCCCTACTGGCGGCGGCTTGGGGGGTTGAGGGCCCAAGACGGTAGCCTGGGCGGCAGGGGGAGGGACGAAGACAGCAGCTTGGGTGATGGGGGGGAGGAGCCAAGACAGCGGCGGAGCCAATATCAGTCCAAGACGTCTAGCTACTTCAAGACCGTCGACATCAGCAGGCACTGGTGGAGGTATGAAGTATTGGATTCGTGAAGCTGCTTGATTGATGTTGTGTATGTACAATGTAGAAATGTAGCATCGGCAGCCACTGCTTGGTAGTAGCAATTGTTGATTTTCATCCTCCTGACGCATTAGACATGTTCAGCAATTTAAATAAATATTTTGGCTTGTAGAACAAAACCTCAGAAGAAAAGCAACAAATCACAAACCAGATTTGTGCTTTGTCACAAACCAGCACCAAAGCAACAAAAACTAGCAATTGGTAGTTCTCATAATATGATGCCATTTTGCCTAGTTTTGCTACAAGGATTATGAACTTATGATGCCTATATGTGCTTGTCTGTTATATTCCGTATGTGTGAAACATATGGACTTGTAAAGTACTGTATGCTTGTACGGACCTTATGATAGACTAGTTAAATACTTCATCCTTGTTATGTATTGCATGCTTGTGTGTAACACTGTAACTTCTGATGGCCTTTTGATCAAGTTTTCGTGGTTCTGGATGTTCTGCGTGTTATGTATTTGTCATCTAGCCTTGTGATCTATTTTATGGATGTAACTCAAGTACATGTACTTCTTATTCATAACAACATAACACCTATAATCGTTACAACTCATGGGCTACATAGCTGGAGGTAACTCAAGCACACTTACTTCTATTTCATAACAACATAGCATGATTGTTAGTTTGTTACAACTCATCTGCTACTTAGCTGGAGCAAGATATAACAGCAGCAACACTACCAAGGATTATAATGTAAATCAATTTATATAGCATGTTCTCAATTCTTTTCATCCTTTGATCTAACCATCTCAGTCTATTGTCCTCCTGTTGCATGGTCTGCTTAGATGGGCCTCTTGCTTGAGTTGTAGCAGTTTGGTTTGCACCTGACTGAATTGTAGTAGCCTGCAATCCATATTTTTGCAAAGCAATGGCCTACCGTATTAGTCTTGAACATTGTCCTTTTTTCATTGTTTGAACATAAACCAGTGTTGATATTATTTATGTTTTTGCATTTTTGTATATTTTTAATTTTTCGTATTCAGATTATTAGCCCTGCGCTCATTATCAGTGTTTGTTGTTATCGAATTTCGAGAGATATCAAGTATATTTGGACCCATGAGGAGCAAGTAGGAGTTGGCTTCAAGTGTAGATATTGCTTAGCCACATTTGGAGGGGGGTGTAACCCACCTGAGGCAACATCTCGCGGGCATAATCGGGAATGTGAAATCATGCACTCATGTGCCGTTGGAGGTTCGCGAGGCGACGAAGAAGACTGACTATACAGGAAGGCAAAAGAGGAGATCAGCTAAGGAGCTCAACTTCGAATGGAGAGTGATATTTTGGAACAGATAAATACAACAATTAATGTGCCCAGTGATGAAGATATTCAAGAACAAATAACTGTGAATGCATCATTGAGAGACCTTCGCTTTCAAGAGAGTGTAGATCGGAGGGGTGGGATATTTGAGCATGGGGGTAGGAGTGGTAGTAGAGCTAGTGCCAAACGTAGTGGTGGGAGTGGTAGTTGAGCTGGACCTGATAGTAGTAGCAGCAGCAAGATTCACGGATTGTTCTACAATTCTAGATCTCATGGCAAAACATTTGATGTTGACATTGCACGCAGCAAGGCTCCCGCTCAAGGTTGGTTGGACAAAATGCTCAACACGAAAGCTAAAAAGGGTCTTAAAGAAGTTTGGGCTAAGTAGTTTCATGCGAACAATATCCTTGACAGGAAAGCCAGCTGCCCTTGCTTTCAAAGGACAATGAAGGTCACTCAGCAGCTTCTCTACCATGCTGAAGAGAGAGATGAAGATGAGAGAGAAGGGAAAAGGCTACAAACTAATCAGATAGAGACGGAGAGATGTGACATGTCCTATGCTCTGATTTTTTTTAATAAATAGGGCCCCTGAATGCAGCCCGAATGAAAATGATAAGCGTACAGAGAAACTGTCGCACATCGCGCACTCGACAACATCCGCACATCCTTCACCCATCAAACGACTCCCAAAGTGGGTGCACTCCTAAGACTATTACGTGCATCCCTTCACCCATCGAACGGCTCCCGAAGTGGGTGCACTCTTAAGACTATTACGCACCTAGGCGCGCAATACATTTTGTGCTCTCTCCATGTTTTTTCATGTCTTTATTGCTTATTAGGTCAATCACGTATCACTCCACTAATGAAAACCTACCGCCACACCCAGTACGTCCGCCAGTTTGAGATGCATTGTACTCGACACTGAAGCGGTCAGGAAAGCGTCCGTATAGCATTGGGTCTAAAAGCAACAGGTGGCCCAAAAGGATCCCAAAAAATGGGGATCGGCTTACCAGCTCCATCTCAGCGTGCATTCACGGTATGCCTACGTGATTCGAGAGACCACACATCAGCAGGGTACATTTGGCTATACTATGGACAGACAGGTGCATCAAGCATACAGAAGTCTAGATCATAAATTTATGGTTCCACCATACAAGCAAGGTAATGCAGGTAACCACAACGACTCGACAAGGAAAATGGCAGTGGTTACTACTGAGAACACAGCACGCATCAATTTGGAAAGGACTAGTCAATCCAAGTACAAGTTTCTTTGTCCATAAATCACAGGCACAGCAGGATAGTTCCAGCAATCCCACAAATAGAGCACCAGTTCAGAGCACTAACAATTATGGCAATTACAGGAATTATTCAATAGAGATGCGATGGACATCCTAGCCATGAAGACTGATCAACAAAGGAGAGCTTAGCCTGGGGGCCAGTTCATCTGCCTGCCTCCAAGGAGATGTACATGGATGTGGTAAACAGATTGACCTGCAAATAGAGAGATCAAGTGGATGATGAGAATGTTGTAAAAAACAAGTGTTATAAGGTTAATGAATTACACGTACATCCACTAGGGCCATCATTGATGACAACACGGTATCCATCTTCAAGTCCTTCCTGCTTTGCAACAACTTTTGTAACATAGAGAAGGTAGCCAAGAATCTCTACATGCCTCTCTTCTGCCTGGGAAGATGGTGAAGATGATTTTTTTTTTCTTTTGCGAATAATAAATTTCAGGAAACTTTTTGACATGTTATTATATGACGTGACAACAGTTGACTTCAAATTAATGGGAATCATATGCTGTGACAATCGATGATACCTTAGAAAGTCCAGTTAATCCATCCTTGACTTTGGGAATGATTAGGATGTGTGTCGGAGCTTGAGGATTTATGTCTCTGAAAGCCAGAACCTGGAAATGAACTCACAGCTCATATCATTTTATAAGCAGAGCTCACAAGTTCTATGAAGAAATAAGAAAAAAATGTATTTAGTCCACAACATAAGATTGACACCCTTCGTGAATTTAGGCATTCACGAAGCTTTAAAAGGTAGAATTCGACCAAGCAACCAGTTTACTTGGAACTTTGCAACTGTCATACCCTAGACATAGTTTCTATGTTAGTGTAAGGCCCTCTAAATAATGGTAGTGTCAAATTCATAACATGCATGACCATATGATGATTGACATTGTGATTCTTCCTACATGAGGACTGAAGCACCTATGAGCAGGGTTTGGAAAACCAGCCGGTTACCGCTGGGTAAACTGGAACCGGCCTGATAATGGCTTTTGGTGCCCTGGTATCGGTTCATCTGGTTCACCCCCTAAACCCCTCTTTTAAAATAAGCTTCCATACCAAATGGCTTATAATTGCATCTAGCTTACACCCGAAACTTCAAATATGGAAAATCAAAATTTTTCAAAGTTTCAAAAAATAAAGGAAACGGCTGGTTTTGACCTGTTTTTGCTGAAAAACCGGAATGGGGCACCATCTTTTTCTCTTCTTTTTTTTTGGGCACAAAATGGTTTTCTTACCCTGCCTATGAGTAGCATAACATGCATGGTCACTGTGTATAAAGTATAAAGATCTTTAATTGCTCTAATTTGAAGAAACCAAATATAGAAGAATGAAAAGACCCTCAAAACTAGAGAAAATGTAGGTCTAATTATTAGTGTTTCTCCTTAAATAACAAGTTTATCTGAAATCCATATTAGTGTTTCTCCTTAAATAACATGTTTCCTTATCTGAATTCTGAAATCCACAAAGTTTAACTATATTTCAAAGCCAAATCGTTGGGGTCTGCAGTTCAAGAATGGCTTTAACAACACTAGTAAGTATTAACAGCATTATAGCTGGGAGCGTTGAACTGCTCAATTGTCTAGAGGCCTAGTTCATTAACAACATAAAACTATCCTAGTTTCTATAGCAAGTGTATGTATGCATCACATCCCCAGTTTTTTAAGAAATTGCTTGATACACATGCATAGATACTAAAAACTTCCCTTTTTCCCTATTGAACTCAAATGTGTGTGCATCTATTGTATTTTAACACTCATTGAGGAACTTTTGCACATATAGAGAAAACCAGTTTCATGAAAATATTTTTTCAGATTATTTGAATGTAGAGAAAACATTACGACACAATACCTTATCATCCTCATACACCACAGTGGAAGGTATCTCCTTGTTGATGATCTTGTCAAATCTGCAGATGCAATAAATTTCAGAAACCAATTCACTTGCTCAAAGGCTTTGCCGTGCATAACGTAAATGCTCGGCTTTTTTCACATCATCGTTTAGTTGGTTAAGGACTATAATTCATAATGAACTAACTAAAGATCTCCCAGCGCCAAAGAACCATGGGGCAAAGATGGGCACAAAACCAGTTCACCAATCCTGCAATTCCCATTTACAAGGACTAATTCTGCAATTTCCACGCACTTGCTCGAGATACAAGTGATAAATCGCAACCTAACATGTGAAACTACCCAAATGTATATTCTCCCAACGCATACGGAGCCTACCCAAACTAATGATGCGCACCCCAATAGATCGAGCAGCCAGAACCGGAAGAGCTTCGATATTCACAGATTAATGCGGGTTTTGCTAAAAAAAAGGGAGATAATAGGGCAGGGGGCTCACATGGTGGGGTTGTCGTTGGGCACGGCGGCAAGCGCCGCCTCCTTCTCCGACGCCATGGTGAGGGACCGAGCACCAAGTGGTCGCCGCCGGGAGGTAGGTTCCGTAGATAAAGACCAGTGAGGGGCCGAAACCCTCGTTTCAGCACTAATTTACTCTTTTACCCTAAGTTTTGGGTCGGGCCGCATTGCAGCTTCTCGGCGTGTCCTGGGCTTTCCGGTCACATTTCATAGCTGGGCAGCCAGCCGTTATCCGCCAAGTGAATGCAGAAAGCGTGCATAACCTAAACAAGGGACCGCAGTTAGACTCGTGCTACTTCACGAATTCACTATTTTTTTTTTTGGAGAAACAAAAGGAGGGGGGAAAGAACGAACACGGAAATTCAAATTCTTATTCACTTCTGGTGAAAAAACTCACATCATGAGCATAATATGCTGTATGTTCAGTGTTCACCTGATGGAAAGAAGCACAACCAAGTTAACTGATGTTTTGCGGCTCCACTCCAAACGACTTCTGTTTCTGTATTCTGACTTCTGAAGTGCGTCGGCTTCTTAATTTTATCTTTTTTTCTTTTTGAGGCTTTTTTTATCTTTTCTTTTTCTCCTTATTCCTTTGTATTATCCATAATAATATAACTTTTTTAAATTTAATTACTTAAGGAAAACTAACAATCGCTATAATGCTTTTTCAACCATAAGCCAGAAGCTACATTTAGGTGCTCATTTGGATTTAAAAGCTCTAACTTATGCTTATTTTATACTGTAGCGGCTAAAAATGCACTGTACTTGTGGTAGCTTTTTCAGCGCAATTAAATTTAAAAATAAAAAAATATATCATTACGGGCATCGAAAAGGAATAAGAGAAAAAACAAAAAAGACTAAAAAAAGCTATATCACCAGAAAAGACGAAAATAAGAAGTTAGAAACCATAAACTAAAAGCTAAAACTCTAATGAGCCCGATTGCTACCTACCCTTAGGGTGGGTTCTTTTGGGTTTATCGCTTATCGCTTATGGTTTAAATATTTGAATTTTGGCTGTTCGCGATAGGTAGTACGTACATAAATAGTCGCATGTGATTTTGGCCGATATAGTTAAGCTCAGTATATTTTTTACTATAATCTTTCTGTTGACCCTGTTTTAAAAAACGCACCATTTAAAAATTAATTACTATAAATAATATAAATATAAGCCGGCTAAAAGCAAAAAAACTCAGCCTTAGTCAAAGGCTACCTGCTGCTACCTACCCTTGTAGAAACACCTAGTTGTTTGGACTTTGGAGCCTGCATAATCTTGGAATGTCCAATTGATTATGCTTTCGGATGGATTCAAAGGTCCAAGGAGCTGAAGCCGCCATGAAGTTGGCCAACAAGCCATGCCAACGTTGGTTGACCTGTGCGTTCTTGCCTGATGGAACGGCAAAAGAAAGATCCAGAGGAAGTTTAGATAGATGTTTCATGTTACTGCCCTCGGGTTAATTATTATCTGGTAATCGAGCTTGGTAGAAGTTTCTCATGGTGCTACCTGGAACTGGATGGTTAATTGCAAGTGAAAGCAAGATTGGCTTGGTCCAAAGAAACGGCAGGGTTGAATAGAAATGGCATTTTCTGATGTTTGATGGGTCAACAAAACCACAGCCGACGTGCCATATGCCCCTTGCTCGTTCCTCCCCCAGCTTATTAATAGGGAGATTTCCTGCAGCTTCGATCTCCCACACCTTTGCAGATTTCAGCAGATAGCTGGAGCCTCCCCTTCTTCCTTCAACATTCGCTGTGCATCGCGGCAGGCTCCAGTCTTGAGGTAAGACCAGACCTCTCGCTCGATCGTACTCATTAAGTTGCTCTTCAATTGTTTCTCTAGGTATAAGGAAATGAGTAATTTTTCTTCAGTTACTAGATCGTTAGCAATCAGGATGTATGCCTACATGCGCCTGCCTACACTAAAGTGTGTACATATGCCTTGTGAATTTCGTCAGAGGGAGAGACCACCGGAGAGGCAGGCGGCGATGAACGGCGACAGCCCGGTGATGACGGACAGCGAGCGGCGGGCGTACCGGTACGGGCAGGCGGCGCCGAGGCTGCAGGGCCTGGGCGGCATGAGGACGTCGTGGTCCAACGACTCGCTCTCCAGCTACGCCGGCGCGGGGGCCAGGGCCGGCGCCCACTCGTGCGTGTGCGCGCCCACCACGCACCCGGGCTCCTTCCGCTGCAAGCACCACCGCCACGCCTCCAACCTCGGCACGGCCGCCGGCGCGTCGTCGCACGCGCACGCTCCGTCCACGGCTGAGGCCAACGCCGTCGACGGCGACGCGAAGCACCACGAGGGCCGGGAAATTTCTTCCACGGATCAGTAGAAGTCGTCGTGAAGGCGACCACGCTCCTTCGCAGGGTGCGCCGTGCTGTTTGGTCGCACGCTTGCGTTGTGTACTGGTACTTTGAACTTCCAAGGGAGGACACGTGTGGGAAAAAAAACTTTTCCTCTGTACCATTTCGAGACTGTTGCACACCGGTGTTTGCTTTTCGTCAGGCTGTGAAATAAAAATGTTTGGACATAACTAGCTCCTGTGTTGGAGAACATGAATTAGCCCTCTTCCATGCGAGATACCAAAAACTGGCTCTGACGCGGCGCCGTAGCCACAGAGAAAATTTATCATTTGCCACTTTGAAGAGTTGGTTTCACAAAATTGCCACTTTCAAAATTGGCTTCGCAAAAATACCATGCAGTACATTTACCTCTTGATTACCATGTCATTTGAGCTATTTAACTCATTTAATATTTGTTTCTCTCATTTCAGGGGCTGGAAAAGACCTTTTTACCCTTGCTAAGTTTTTTCTGATTTCGTTATTCTTTGTCCCTGTTTATTTTATTTCCAAAGTGTGTACAAAACAGATTAATCTGATTATACGAACGAAGCTATAGAAAAATAGAATAGATGTGTGCTACAGCTGCTGACAACTTTAACATAAAGATGAAATCAAACTTAACATTCTCCAGCTCGTTCATTCGCTCCATGAAAAAGAATGCCAAATTTCTTACAGGACCACTGTCAACATCTACGTCGCCGTACTCATAACACACGTATCGCATCAAACAATCTAGAATGGTCGCTGTCAAACGAATGGTCAACAACGAACAATGACAACAGTGAGATAATACAAATCAACTGTGCGTTGTTAACTTAGCAAAGGTAGAAAGGTCTTTTCCAGCCCCTGAAATGAGAGAAACAAATATTAAATGAGTTAAATGGCTCAAATGGCATGGTAATCAAGAGGTAAATGTACTGCATGGCATTTTTGCGAAGCCAATTTTGAAAGTGGCAATTTTGCGAAGCCCACTCTTCAAAGTGGCAAATGATCAATTTTCTCGTAGCGAGATAGCCAGGTTACAAATTTCGGATGGATGAAATTTCGTGAAATGGACGAATTTCATCTCTTTCAAAGGGTACCGAAATAGGTTTTATTTGGCTAAAATTTGGCCGAATTTATAGTAGCTCTATTTGACATTTATTCAAAATTTGGTTAAATTTCATCAAAAAAATTCATTTTTTAATCCAAAAATTCGAACAAAATGAACGACTCGTTCGTTCCTTTCGCCGGTGACCGGAATTTTTTTTGCATCCCAAAGTTTTAACACTGGCCGTAGCACGCGAGCTTGGTGACGCGGCCGCCCACCGCGCCAGGCCGCCCGGCGCCCCCGCCTACCGCGCGTAGTAATGACGCAGTGAAAAACGTTTTGTTCACATCCAAATGGCCAATAATGGCATGCGGTTAACTAATCAAGAACCTGAACGTCCATATCGCTCCAATCCGACCAGGAGCTAGTAGCTCCCAACAAGACGTCATGCATAAAAGAACTAGAGAGAAGACAAAGGGACCAGAGGAAATTTAGTTAGTAGTAGGTGCCTTCCCAGTCTTTGGACTTGTACACTTGTGTTCTCTGCAGGGTGTGTGTGTTATATACGCACGAAGTGGCAAAACTAGCAGTGTGTGTGAACACAAGATAGTGCTGCTTAAGCTGGTCGCCGAGATCAAGGATTCGGCGCAGCGCATGCGGCTGTGGTTGGGCACGTTCGACACGGCCGAGGAGGCGGCGCGTGCCTACGACGAGGCGGCCCGCGTGCTGCGCGGGGGGAACACCCGCAACAACTTCGCGGACGGTCGCGGCCGGCGCGGCCCGGCGGCCTCCCTGGCGAGGGCCAGACTGAGCAAGAACCTGCAGCACGCCATGGCGAGGGCGGCCACGGGCAGGGCCCCGGCGTGCACGGGGGTGGGCTACCAGTTCGCGCTCGCCGCGGTGTTCCGGCACTGGCAGCAGCCTGCGCTCTCGCCGCAGCAGCACTGCGGCAGCGCCGGGGCCGAGACCTTGCAGGTGAAGAACGCGGTGCAGCCCAGCTTCGTCGTGCCGAGGCGGACGCAGGCGCCGTAGGTGCTTTTGACTCAACTTGATTAGCGGCAGCTGTAGCTTTGCTACTACGCGCAGCAGGCGGGGGCGCCAGGCGGCCTGGCGCTGGGGGCGGGCGTGCCACCATGCTCGCGCACTACGGCGCCACGTCAGAGGGCTAGTTTTGGTATTTCGGGCAGAAGGAAACCAATTCTAGGTTTTCTTCGGCACAAGGGCTAGCTATGTTTAAGCTTCTAAAATAAACTGCTGTGTAAACAAAAAAGTTTGCTATGCAATATTTCGTGCAGTGCCCGAGGGGTGTTTGGATGATGGCCATTAAGAATTTTTGAATTTAGTTAAAAATTTAAGGATTTAAATCCGAAGTCGCCCTGCACAAACACTCAAAACAGGGCCTGAGTAAATCAACAGTACCGTTTCCTTAAAATGGTACCATGTAAAGTGGAAAGCGAGACAGAATTGGGGAAACGCCACACGTAGGGTGATCACATCCATTGACTATATGTATAGCGCGAGTGACATGCACGGCAAGGGAGATTAATGCCGATCACAATCCGATTACAATAAGAGGAGATATGATTTGGTTACTACACAGATAGAATCAATTCTCAACAAATTAAAGTATATTTCTAACATCCCCTTCAATCAAAACGATAGCCGATCGAACACAAAGACTGAATCGAAATTCCTTAAAGAGGTGGGTCGGCAAGCCCTTGTCAAGACGTCGGCATACTGATGGCTGGACGGCACATGGAGAACACAGACTTCAGCCTCGATGAAGATGGAACGGCTCAGTTTATTATCAAGGAAAAGATCCTCGATATCGGACCAAGCCGGATGCACGGACTGATCAGGTTCCATGAATATGATGATGTCCAAGGTCTCCTCCAAGATGGAAGCCACGAACTGACTAGGAAGTCTTGTCGAGCACATGTACTGTCCTCGGGCTGCGGATCGACACCGATGATGTGGTTGAGAAGCTCGTCCTTTCAGAGAAGCACATTGACGAAGGTCTTCCGCTTGGAATAGTTTGGGAGGCCTTGAGGTCAAGAACCACCGTCACGTGTCTGGACACTTGCGACATTGATCGCTTAGGAGAGGGGCGAGGCGACCGCGGGGATGACGGCAAGGGAGTGCACGCCGGCGGCGGACATTACACCAGCAGGTGCAGAAGCATGAGGGGTGGACGTCGAGGTGTAGTTGGACGAGGAGGAAGAGCTGCTCATGGTGACAGATGGGGAGAAACAGGCCAGGGTATGTAGTCTATCTGATAGCATGTAAAGTGGAAAGTGAGAAAGAGAATTGGAAGAAAATCCAGTGCTGAGGCCTTTCTATCCATCGTTGATCTGGCACAAGGCCCACCGGATCAACGGTGGATGAGGAGGGGCCTCAACAGAGACCCTCCCTGTAGAAAAGTGCTTCGTGAGAATTGGGGGAAACGCGAGCGATCACATCCATTGAATATATATATAACGCATGACATGCACGGCAAGGGAGATTACATGCGGATTACAATCAGAGGAGATATGATTCGATTACTACATAGTGTGTTCATTTAGGTTTAAATTTATAGTTTTTGGCTTTTTTTTTCACTGTTTGAGACTTTTTTACACTATAACTGCTGCTGGTTTTTCAACGTAATTAAATTTAAAAAATAGAAGAAAAAAACGGATTATCCCATCATAGACAATACAAAAGAATATGATAAAAAGGCAAAAAAAACCCCAAAAAACCAAAAAGAAAAAAAAAGACAAAATTAAGAAGTTAAAAGCCAAAAGTTGAAACCAAACAAGCGTATAGAATCAAATCTCAACAAATGGAAGCAACATCAATGGTTTGTTAAAAGGAACCTACATCGGAAGAGAAACTGCACGGTGATTCATTGTGGTTCTTTTCTCTCTGTCTCATGTCCTTCTGAGCGACACATGAGATTATTTGAAGTACTGTGACGTAGATGCACCATAGTTATTATTGTAGCACTACTGGTTCAAGGCACGTGTGTTGGAAAAATTCAACCCAAAAAACCGCTTTCAACTAGGGTTGCTCACCGTGAATGAAGCATGACGGATGAAGGCAGAAGCGACGTTCCTCAACGGCTCACCACTGGCGAAGCAGCAGTCAGCACACGCGCGGGGCAGGATGGATTATGGGTTTGAGCGCTTTGCTTGGGAGAAATTCTATTGTATCACGATTAGACAGTGTGAGTTGTATAACGATCCAATAGGAAACTGACATATGGCGCATAGCACTGTCCCCAGCCAATAGCCCCGCGTCCGTCCCAAAGGCCCCAGCTCCGGCCCCCAAGGCGTCCCTCCCCAGCTCCGACCGCACCCTCTCCGTCAGCGCTGACGCCAGGCTCAATCTCCCAGTCTCTGGACGAGCCCCTGGGATCCATGGCCTTGGGCTTGGGCGGAGCCACGGCTGGCGCCAAGGTGGCAGGGTTAGGGGCGCGCACCGCCCAAGTCCTCCAAGACAACGCTGGGGCCGGCTAGTACTCCCACCGCGACCCCTGCCCGGCCGGTTGACGCGTCCTCCCCCGCCGCTGCTCCGTCCACCACCAAACAGATATTACTCGGCGTGTATCCTAACTCATTTTTTTTATTGAATTTGGAGTCGAATATGAATATGAATTTGGAGTTTTTTTGGATATGGATACGCAATGGATAAAATAGTCAGATATTACTACGGACAAAAAAAACATTTGCTTCCAATCGGCGTTTCAGCATCACAGGTTTATTTGAAGAGATGGCAAAAGCTTGGGGCTTGAGGCATAGCATGGACTACAAAATTCTTAAGGATAATCTATTCTTGATTGAGTTCCAGTCTGAAAGAGACTCTTCTTTTGTGCTGAGGGGAGGCCCTTGGATCCATAAGGGGGATGCTCTAGTTGTTGCCAATTATGATGGGAAAGCAAGACTGTCTTTGTTGATCTAAACTCTATTCCTATCTGAGTTCAGATCTTTGATCTACCTATAGCTTTGATGACTGATCGAATTGGAAGGTTTTGGGTGGTTGCTAGGGAAGGTGAAGGAGGTGGATGTGGATAGCAATGGAAGAACTGCAAGGTGTTTTTTCAGGGTTCGAGTGGATCTTTCGCTTGATAGACCTTTGAAGAGTACTCTCGCAATCAAGTTCAAGGGCCAGCAGAGATTTCAAGATTTGCAGTGAAGTATGAACGAGCACCCCACTTCTGTTTTTCCTATGGGTTTATTGGTCATGCGGCTTGGGAATGCGATAAAGAATAAAAGGGGACTCCAAGTATATGTTTTGGTACTGATTTAAGAGCATCGCCATACAAAAAGTTTGAACATTGACACTGGTCTGTTAATGCCACGGCAGCTCGGTCGGTGGCGAGCAATTTGAATCTTGGAAGGGATAGGCCGGCTGATGCAAGAGCAGGGCCATCTTCGCAGCAGGACCATGGTAGGAGGGAGTCCAATCTCCCCCAGGATTCATTTGACAGGAGCTATGAGGAGGAGAACTTGGTGGAGGGTGAAGTGCTAGCTAAACAGGTTTCGAAGCTCTGGGTTTCCCAGGACTCTCAAATGGAAGATGCTAACAGGGAGGGCCTTCAAGCTGGGGCCAAGAAGGCCTCATTTACAGGCAAGCTGGGGCGAGTAAAGGCTACGGCACAACAGTGGGAATGGCGGCAAAATCCTGTAGAGATGACACAGGAGATAGAGATAGCTGTATAAGGCACGGTCTATTCCACGCCCAACACTGAGTGTCCCTTACGGGTTGGCCTCGACCTCGAACTGCAAGCAGAGTCATGTTTGTGGTGCTTAGAAGGTGTGGGTTGTGCAGAGTGTGAAGCAAGACTATTTCCTATCCGACAAAATCCAGAGTTCCCCTATTGGCACGATTCTGGTCTCTGACCGTAATGGAAACCATGCTGGTGTTGTTGACAGAAGGCCAATTGTGCAGGGTATGAAGAAGGTGAGCGGCAGCAAGCGGAGGATGAATAATCCCTGGGCTTCCATATGAAGCAAAAACCAGTGTGGAGTCAAATATTTATGACAATGTAATCGGTCTGTGAGTATCTTTTCGAATACCATTCTTGGGAAAAGGTTAATGGAAGAGAGAAATGATGAACAGGCTGCAAGAGCGGTTTGGAATTGGTACTCAAGGGTTGCGATGTGACTGCTAATGCTATACACCTGGTGGGTGCGCAAGATGAGCCCAACTAGGAGCAATGAATTGTTTAGCCTGGAATTACTGGGGGGTGGGAAACTCCTGGACAGTTCGTGAGCTTGTCAGCCTCATGCAGACATTTAACCCCAAACTTGTTTCTCTTGGAAACAAGACATGGCAAGTCTAGAGTGAAACACCTTCAATGGAGACTTGGTTTAAAGGGTTGTCTGGCTATGGATAGTACGGGGTCTGGTGGTGGTATTGTGGTATTTTGGGATGAGAGTATCGAGGGCTCTCTCTTGTTTTTATCAAGTCAGCATATTGACATTTTGATCAAAGAAGACCTGGGGCCTCGCCTTGGCGTATCACATTTGTTTATGGAGAACCCAAAGCGCAGAACCGTCACCTCATGTGGGGGTTGATGAAATGGATTAAGAAATGATCAAGCACACCTTGGGTTGTTGTTGGGGACTTCAATGAAGCCATGTGGCAATTTGAGCACTTCTCTGAGACCCCTCGGTCTGAAAAACAAATGGAGGCCTTCTGAACTACTCTTGTAGAATGTGAATTGAAGGATATTGGCTTTGTGGGGCTTCCGTTGACGTATGATAATAACCAGCAGGGACATCGAAGTGTCAAGGTTTGTCTGGATCATGTAGTAGTATCGGATTCATGGTTGGACTTTTTTCCTATAGCAGCTCTTGATCACCTGGTTTCTCCTGTGTCTGATCATTGTCCCTTACTGTTGCGGTTAGCACAAGTGACTGAGAACAGAAGAGGCCCCAAATGCTTAAGATATGAGATCATATGGGGGAGAGAAGAGACATTGGTAAACCAAATCAGTGACGCCTGGCACAGGAGAGGGTGAAGCGTGATTTGGGCGATATCTCCCTAGCTCTTGAAGGGGTGATGTCCTCATTAAGGAGATGGAGCAAGGGCAAATTTGGTTACATTCAAAAGGAGTTGCAAATCTTAAGGCATAAACTAGCTAAGTTGAGAGCATATTCCCATTCTAATAGGAGATCAGAGATAAAGGCAACTGCTGCTCACATGAATGATATGTTATTCAGGGAAAAGATGATGTGGCTCCAACGCTCCCAAATTTCATGGCTCAAGGAGGGTGACCGTAACACTAAGTTTTTCCATCAGACGGCAGCTTGGTGTGCATGGAAGAACAAAATTCAAAAACTGAAAATGCCAAATGGTCAATGGTGTGACAAAAAGGATGACATGGAAAGAATGGCAAAAGATTTCTTTTAGACCTTGTACACTTGGGACGCTTCTTTAAAACCGGAGGTATTGACCACTCTCTTTGATTCGATTGTTACTGATAGTATGAATGAGGAGCTATGTAAACCCTTTACGGATGAGGAGATAGGCGATGCACTATTTCGGATTGTGCCGCTTAAAGTGCCAGGCCTGATGGTTTTCCTGCGTGTTTTTTCAAAGAAACCGGGGTATCCTGAAGGAATATGTCATTAGGACGGTCCAGAGTTTTTTTGAGGATAGGAGAATGCCAGATGGTGTTAATGACACTTCCATTGTTCTAATACCGAAGAAAAACCATTTAGAAGGTTTGGTTAATTTTCGGCTGATCAACCTATAAAATGTTATTTACAAGGTGGTGGCAAAGTGTATTGTTAATCATCTTAGACCGTTATTGCATTATATTATCTCTCCAAATCAAAGTGCTTTCGTTCCTGGAAGAATGATTACAAATAATGCTCTAATTGCTTTTGAGTGCATTCATGCTATTAATCATGGAGGAAATTTGAGCAGTAATCACTATGTGTATAAATTAGATCTTTCTAAGGCATATGACCGCGTTGATTGGGACTATCAAATTAGATCTTTCCAAGGCATATGACCGCGTTGATTGGGACTATCAAATTAGATCTTTCCAAGGCATATGACCGTGTTGATTGGGACTATCTCAAAGAGGTAATGCTTAGGCAAGAGAATGTAGCAATTTTAAATCGTCTACAAAGAAGTGGGAATGGATTATGTGTTTCCTCACTTCATCTTTACCAGGAGCTTCACGCCAGAGTGGACAACTTGCAGACGCAAGGCTTATCATTACTTGATGATACTAGTCAGCTTTGTGCCAATTTGTTGGACTTGATCAAATCTAACAGGAGAGAGAATATCGGCAGTGTTGATGCATTAGCAGCCATTGAATACACTTTGAAGTACCAGAGTATAAAAGAAGGAACTGAGAATTTGACACAAAGTCTGCAAACAATAAAAACTTTGTTGACTGAAAACGATAACGAAGAAGAAAAAACTGGAGAGAGCACAGGGGGAAGTCATTTGAGCTGTGACAAGTTAGAACGAAACTACCTTTGAATTTTGATGTTCTGAAGTAAACTGTAAGGGACGTTCAGTTGGTTTATGACTTTGCTTTAGAGAACAATGTGAAAAACACTTAAAACATTTTCTTAAAACTTATACTTTTTTTAGAAATAAAACTTATACAGTTAAATATATTGTAGCATGGAATTTGTTTATAGAGAACAGGAAAAGCATTGTGTCAAAGTATATACTAGCATTGAGCTAAGGTACTGATTACTGAAACGAAGACGTAGCATGGGCAGCTGAAGCTAGTATCAGAAGCTGAAACCAAACCATGTCTTTTTTTTTTCTTGAATGCAGGATGACTTTGGAATTAAGTTGAAAGAAGAAGTTATGCTCAATAGAGTATTAAAGGATCTTGTCAAAAAAATAGAGTATTAAAGGAAAAGCTATTGTCAAGGGAACTAGACATTGAACAATTGCAGTCAGATCTAGCATCTTCTGTTCGGATCCAAGATGTCATGCAAAATGAGATCCAGAGAATTCAGGATGAACTATGTTGCCTCAGCCACAAGTCCAAGCACTTGGAACTTCAGGTAACTTTACATCCTTTCCCCCAAAACACCATTATCTCAATATGTCTCCCTTGTAAAAAGAGTTTCAAACTGCCTCCCCTTGCTATTCGGCTAGATCATGTGTCACCCTCTAAAGGTAAATGGTCAAATATTGCTAGCTTTCTGATATTCTGTGTACCAAATACGCATTAAGCATCTGATATCAAATCTTGTGTCGCCAACGCTATCCTTGGTTACAACTGTTGCACCTTGCAGGTTCTGAAGAAAGACGAGAGCATTAACCAGATCCAGCAGGATTTTCAGGAATCTGCAAAGGAGTTGACTGCTCTTCGGTGCACACTCAAAACAGTAGGTGATAAAAGGGACGTCTTGTGGGAGGAAACGCAGCAGTTGAGAAAAACTGTCAGTGCCTTGCAAAATGATGTTGCTTCGTTAAAGCAGACGATTGAATCGCTTACTGAAGATATACTGATTAAGGAGGGCGAGATACTGCTTAGGTAGGGATTACAAGCCATTCGACATCATCTGCAGCCATCGGTCAATGAAGCAGTTAGACATGGAGTAAATTTGCATATAAGAAAGGAATCGTAGAACTTATCTTTTCAAATACCTTTTTCCTTTATTTTACACAGTTCACAGCTTTATCCCTCTTTAGACAAAGTTCATGTGTGTGTGAATACTCAACAGGCCGTTGACACGTTTCTACCCTCATTGTTTACACCAGGCAATCTGTTTCTGCTACTCACATCTGATTGTGGGGTATTAGCGTATTATGTAAATGTAATTTTTTTGTTGAAAAACAGGGCTCAAATCCTTTTCAGGTGCAGTTTTCTAGAAATGCACCCGCCTATGAGAGTATCAACTCTCAGAAGTTAAAACAGGTATTGATTCTTTACACCCTAGCTAATTCATGCTCTTCCATCTTTCTAGTGTACGCTTTGCTTGCCTTAATGGAAAAGTGATTTCCCTGTTATGATGAAATGGTTTTCGAGAGGTAGGCTCTGTAATAGCAGACAATAAGATCACGGCATAAATTTTACTTGAGTATCTTTTTTCATTCGAACATAACGGAATGAGATCGTACAAAAATGAGAGTTAAGCTCACGATACAATTTTATTCACCCCCATGACTACCCAGAGGATGCATCGCGTTCATTTTTCACAACCAATAAAATGCCATTTCGTACAAAGAAAAATAAATAATAACCAAACGTTGCTACTTGCTCTCAAGGTTACAAATGATAAGATTTGCTGCAATTGCGTAAGGCTGAATTTAAAGATTTGCTCTCAAGCTCGTCAACCGTGGAAGATCTTTACGAATCGCAAACTTGTAGGATGGAGATCTGCAAGAACAACTACCCCATAAACAAATGTTGTGGTGGTTCCAATCATAGCACAATACATAAAGATAATTGTTCAAAGACAGCAATACTTAACTCTAGATCATATGACAAAAACTTCCATTCCTTACATCTTAATTCCTGAGATCTTCCTTATCATGCTCGTAGGGCAACTAACAAACCAGTCACTGCTGAGCTACTCGGACTGGTCTGTGAGGCTTTGGAGCTGAAATGTGTGGGAGAAAAATCTCATCATAATGCAGAAGCTTAAAAATGACACGAAGAAATTTTGTTTTATGCACTTATATGTTACAATTGAATAACATCGATGGTCCTCAATTCTCGTAGAAAATGAAATCATACTGATTGCATCAATAGTGCTAAGAGATCCCAAATTCCCAACTATGTAAAGTCAACATAAGCAATATAGTTTGAACAACATTTTGACATAAAGCCTGTACGAGAATTCTATACGAATTTAAAGCAAGAATTATGGAATAACATAAGCATATAGAAGGCCAAAGGCACAAACCATTTGGGTTTCCTTGCTCATAGAAACTCCTAAAAAGAGCTACTGCCTCTTCCGCCAGGATCCCCCCAGTACATTTGAAACCTCTTGGTCCGGGTGACTGGCTCCTAGCGAAAGAAATGCACAAGACCATGATAGGTGTACAATTCATGAGTACCCTAAATAAACAGGATTCAGGCTTAAGAACGTATGAGAACTCAATAGCCATGTATCACATGCATGATGCATGGAAACAGAGAGCTAAGCAAGTCCAACTTTGCTGAAATCATAACATTGCATGTAGCATATTGAAATATACTGGCAAGAATGGGCAAGCATTTGAAGTATAAAACAAAAATTCCTTCTCATAAGAAAATAGCTTTGAACGTGCTGCTGCTTTTTCCCTCACCCCGACAAATCATCCGACGAAGAACTCTTGTGCAGTGACATGATCGATCCACATCCTCCAAATTTATCATTGGCACAACCAAAGTACACTTCCCTTATTCCTACTCAAAGAACAAAGAAAGATCACGTTAAGAGCAGAAATTCTTATACTGTAACACAGTTTAACAGGAAAACATTTCAGACCAATTATCGACAACGCCGTTGCACACATTATACAGGGCTCGCACGTGACATAAAGGTCGCATCCCGCAAACTTCTCCGCGACCTGGGGCTGTTCAAGCCCCAAGCTCTGCCACTCCCGAAGCAGGGCATCGATTGCTTCCATCTCAGCATGTCTGGTAGCCTTACAATTGGATCCACAAGGTAAATAGAATGTTTTAGCGAAAAGAACGCAAAGAGATATCAATCTGGACATCTCCAGCAAAGATGATAGCGGCATACATTCCGGGTGGCATTCGTCCTGTTGCTACCAGAGGATATAACCTTCCCATCCTCCACAATCACACACCTACCATGCCATGGAAGGAAAGAACGAGGATAGAACCATACAATTAGCACGGTACAAACTATTAAGAATCAACTTTCACCGTGTGAACTGTATCCAAGTGAAACAGGAGCATACCCTACAGGGACCTCAAGGTTGCCCAGCGCCAACTTGGCCTGCAGAAACGAGCCGAAATTTAGCACCAGAAGTGTCTACTTGCAAAGCAAGCAGGATCTGGATTTCAGCCATACCTGCTCGAGCGCGAGCTCCATAAACGCCGCCGCCGCCGCCATTGCTCGGACTGGATGGGGGGAGCCCAAATGACCAGGCGCCAGTGATGGACCTAGGATTTTCAAGATAGATGTCCGAAGTTACAAAATTTTTGTTTAATAGAACACATAAAGTTCCACGATAGCATAAATTAAAGTACAAATTATTCGTAGTAGAGATAATATCTCGAATAATATTGAGAAATTACAAAATAATTAAGAAAATTACAATCTAACTCGACGATGTTTCATGACTTGGAAGCGAAATATGATATCATCAAGGTTCTAAAACTCGGTAACTGGTACTCACTCGGTCTCCTCACCTTATAGTGATAATACGGTGATCGGCCTTGTACTCAGCCTTGTAACCGATTTTTCTATATTAATAACATATTTATATATGTAATTGTATGTTCACGTAAAATCAAAGCCACATTTGATGCTATTGTTTTGATGTATATACTATTTGTGTCCATATCTTGTGGTGCTTGGTTGATTTCATAGTTAGGGTATTAAATGGTCACACTAAATTCATGCATCTTTCTCAGTATACTTCTACTTGACAGAAAAACAGAGAGAAGAGAACTCAACTCAGCAGCAGGGGAAGAACTTAACTGCAGACTGTGCTTGAGGTGGAAGGTCGCTGCCAGCGGGAGGGGCTGCAGTAGGGGAGGATGCCACCTGAGGGAGGAGCCGCAGCAGGGGATGACAAGATAAACCTGTAAGATGATGTTTTGAGACACACCAAGATTTACTTAGGACTACACTGCAATTGTATATATTGTTCCCGTATTCATACTTGATAGTAGGTCAGGCCAGCGTGTAATACCTCTAGTCTTTAAATAGAGATAACTAATGTGTACAAGCACAAAGAACATTTGAGGCGCATTGCCTGAAGTTACTATTGTTACAAGTAGAAGTAGCACATATCCTAATATATCAGCAATATAGCATTCATCATGGAAATTTCGTTGCAAATTTACCATCAAAACTTAGAGCGCCTACCGCCTTGCAACCTTTGAACTAAAATCAGCACATACCTGCACCACAAATTTACCGAAGCCGGAGGTGAGGCGGCCGCCGGAGCTGAACGCCAGGCGAGCAGGCGGCTGCTCTGGAGGAGCCGCGGAGGCACGGAGGGGCGGTCGCGGGTCGCCGGTCGCGCAGAGCCGGAGGTGAGGGCGTGAGGCGGCCGCCGGTCCGCCGGAGGCACAGACACAGAGCCACGGCGCGGGGTCGCTCGCGCAGAGCCGGAGGTGAGGCGGCCGCCGGAGCTGAACAACGCCGGAGCTCGCCCGATGCCCACCGTCTCGGTATTGGCCTCTCGGTCTCGGGTCTCCTCTCCTGGACAGCTAGGCTGCCGCCGCCGGCTGTTGGTGATTGGTGAGGAGGGAGTAGTATGTGGAGATGAGTGGTGTTAGGCTGTTAGGGTTAGGGATTTGAGGATTTGGCTTTGGGGGGTCACGCTGGGCCTGGGTGGGCCAAACGCGCGCTGTCGCTGCAGAGCCCGCCGACCTACACCCTCGGCAAGCGGCGCACCGACCACAACCTGCTCGTGCCGGAGGCCGCCCTCCGGGGCATCGGCGCCGGGCTCCACAGCACGGAGCGGGGCGGCGACTTCACCTTTCACGGCCCGCGCTAGGCCGTGCTCTACCCCATCCTCTCGCTCCGGGCCATCGGGCTCGGCGCGCGGAGGTACGTCGAGGGGCTCGAGTCAGCCATGATCGAGGTGGCGGCGCTGTACGGCGTCAAGGCGCGGCCGGAGGGCGCCGGCGAGACCGGCATGTGGGTCGGGGACAGGAAGATTGGGGCCATCGGGGTCAGGATCTCGTCCGGGTCTACGTCGAGTTTTTTGCTATTATGGTAGGTATCTACGTTATGGGCTTCTCTAAAATAGTACTCTTGTACTTAAGACTTCTCTCAAATAGTATTCTCAGGGATTTTAACTCAAATAATTTGATTTTCGAATTTGTACTCCCCCAATTGACTGAACTGCCCCTGCTCATTTTGTATGCCGACGTACGTGGAATCATTACCTGGCCTCTTTGTCAAATCCAAACCGTGCTGCAAAGTAGAATGCATGCCGACGTACGTGGTCCAGTTGCCCCTGTCGACGTGTGACCGTCCCTGGCTGGCGTGCGATCGTCCGTGGCCTAGGGTGCGCGCACTCCCGTGCGATCCTTGCCGCGCTCTCGCCTGGCGTTGACGGCGCTGCGCCGAGTATTCCGATCGGCCAGTCGGCGTAGTTCAGTCAATTGGGGGAGTATAAATTCGAAAATCAAATTATTTGAGTTAAAATCCCTGAGAATACTATTTGAGAGAAGCCTTAAGTACAAGAGTACTATTTTAGAGAAGCCCACGACATAGATACCGTTTCGTCGAAGCCCAACTTAGAGGGTACCATAATAGCAAAAAACTCTACGTCCCATGGCTTGGCGTTCCGTATCGATCCTGACTAAGGGTACTTCAAGCACATTGTGCCCTGCGGCATCGCTGACAAGGAGGTCACGTCGCTGCGTCGGGAGGCGGCGGCGGAGCTCCGTCCCGACGAGGTGATCCATGACTGGCTAGTGCAGAGCTTGGCGAGAACGTTCTATTTTATGATTCAGTGTGTGCAGACATGATTTGCCCAGCTGCAGCTACACAATCCTGATGTGTGTTTTACTATGTATGCTGGGTATTGTTCAGAACATCTTGTCATCAAATTCTGGAAATAACATTTGGAAAAGTTCATCTGATTGTGGTTCGTGGCGAAGAGAGGTTATTTCCATGTCATAAGCCACGCAGCCAACACCGAAATCAGCCTATTGGTGTCTGCTTGGTATGCTTTTTACAGCATCCTGCTTCATGGAATTGGCAATTATTTGTGGAGATATAACAGAGTAAACAGATGCTGGGGAGGTTGAATGGACTTACCAATTGTGGATGCTGGAATTTCTTCTATTTTTTGAGCATGCAAACTTTGTGTCTCATTTGATGCATTGCCCTTATTTTGGTCTCTCTTCGTGATCATGTCCATTTATACAAGCTTTGGCTGCTCTAGAATACTCGAAAGCAAAAAGATATTTAAGAATGTTATTCATGTGTATATTTGCACCATTAACCTCCCCAACTACTTATTATAATGCATTTTTTGTCCTTCAACTAAGTCGTCCTGTCTTCTGAAATTTGCCGTAATGATGATCTCTCTCTGAGATGGTAAAGCTAGTATTTTGTTACATCATGCTACTAATGAATGGAGCATAAGTGATCTTACGAATTATCATGAATCTAATTGCTTATTGCAGTGGACTCTGCAATTGCTGGCCAAGTTACACAATCTGGTTTGGAAGAAGTTAGATACACATCTGGTTTGGAAGAAGTTAGATTGTGTCGCCCATCTTTCAGGTTCATATACTTCTGGGGCCCTCATATGCTCTTTGTTTCATACCATAAAGATCTTTGAAAGCTTATTTATGACCATGCTGCATATATCTCTACAACGATTTGAGAGCTGTCCAATGCTGCCTCCTTTTTCATCTTGTGCGTTCCTATCGTAATCTTGTTTTCATTGTGTATGTTGCATAACGGGATATGTAATGCACCCATTGCTTTTGAAGGTACTATACGCTACATTATGTCAACACAAGTAATGGGAGAGTTTGCACAAATGAATTCTAGAATTTGAATTAGCAGCGGTATTCAATTAAACTAAGAAAATCATGGTCACATCTCACATGGAATACCTGGTACTCGAGCATGTAGAGGGAAAAAAATTTGTATCATATTAGTTCTTTGAAGTAAAATAAAATGTCTTCCATTAATCCATTTACAAAAAATGGAAGAATCTGATAGAACCAAATCTGCCTGCATCTACCATCTCTTCAGAAACTGCACCGGATGAAAATGTATCCTGACACTGGGTGCTGCAAGACTGGAGCTCAGTACAGACCGGTTTTTGTTCGACGACACCGGCGCCCCAAGAATAGGCTTCTGAACGCTGTGGAAGAGGCTGGTTCTTGTTCTCCGAAGGTGTGCTGCGTCTCGCTGCGCTTGAAGAAGGTGAGCTGGCATTGGTTATCGGTTCTTGAGCCCCAGATGAATCAAAGCAGATGGAGACTGCCTTCCCAGATGCGTTCTGCAACTGGAACTCCGTGGGGTTTAGCGGAAGAAAAGCACTGTTACATGTATGCTCATTGTAGTAGGTGACTGAATACAATGGGGGATCACTGTAATCTTTCTGCTGAATCTGTTTCGTGGCCGGGCAATTGATGTTGTCTTTATAAGTGCATCTGTAATAGTACCTGCAGCAAGACAGGAAAGCACCAATTTGTGAGTGAATTGAACATGAAAAGATGCATTTTTTCCATATATTTGTCACACTACGCCTCTAGTCTCATGTGGTAGATTTGGATGAGAAGAATGAGAAGAGCAGCAAAGAATCATCACAGAAAGGTGTCCAAAAGATGTAGATTTCTGATTATTTGCTTGTCAAGACTCAAGAAGTGATACCAATTGTTTTCCAGAGCATCATACAGATGCAGATCACTAAATGAGGAGACCAAAGAGGCGCTCGTCCGAACCTGGGGAAGTTGCAGTTGTTTATCTTCTTCTCGCCGTACTTCCTCCATTGGTGGCCGTCGTTGTGCGGCGCAAATGTATCCACCTTCCTCATGCGTTTCTCTTTCCTGTAAGTTTTTTAACTCCAATTTGAACTTGCTTGATGCACCAACATCATCACACCCTCGTAAAGATCACAAATGAAACACCAGTATTAGTTAGTTACCTTGTTCCATGGCATAGAAGGTGTGATTGATGTGGACTCGGCACGGGAGACATTGTTCCCAGAGGACGAAATGCAGAGGGGGAGGGGGAGGAAAGAAGAAGAGCCTTAATTCCGAAGCGTACTAGACTAGAGCACCCTTTTTAGCTCAAATCAAGAGCTCTATGGTTGAGGGCTGAGGCCTCATGCCAAATAAAAACTCTTTAAGCTGAGACCAAAACGAAGCAAAGATCATCTTCTCCTCCACCGTATCGCTGTCACGTGCTCTCTCGCACCGACGGGACGAGTTGAGAAATTTCTTTGCAGCTTCTCCAAAGGCCAGGAACACAGAGGCGCTATAAGTGGCCTAAAATGATGTGTCCTGCATATTATAAGGGCTAAGCACAGTCATCGATCTCGCAACTTGGACCTATAAATATTTCAGTTGATTGGAACTTGGGCTATAATATTCAACCGGACAAGTTCAAATATTGGGCCTGTTTGGGCCTTTTTTTTACCTCAAAAACTGATGGATTTTAACTTTTGCTATAGTACCTAACTTTTAAATAGAGTACTTTCTCAAAATGAGGTCTACAAGTTAAACGATCTACACGTTAAAAATCCAACATTTGTACCAGCAAAAATCGCAAGTGAGTATCTGTCTCTCCGTAATCTGTACCGTAAACAGCCAAAATTTAAAAATTTCAGCCAAAAGCCATAAGCCGCAGCCGAAAAGAACATGCCCTTTGGCTGCGGCTGCGATTTATGGCTTTTGGCTGGAATTTTTGAATTTTAGCTGTTTACGGTATATATTACAGAGAGATACTCACTTATGATTTTAGCTGGTACAGATGTTGGGTTTTTGATATATACATCGTTTAACTTGTAGACCCCCATTTTGAAAAAAATACTTTGTTTGAAAGTTAGATATTGTAGTAAAAATCAAAAGTCATAAGCTTCGGAGCAAAAGAACAGACCTAATAGAAGTTGGGTACTGCTTGGTGATAAAACTAATCAGACTTTACCTGATTCTTTTGCCTCGCAAAGCCAGAGGCAGGAATCGTCTCGTTGCTTGGGTAGGGAGATTAGCTGATACCTAACGCATATCGATGGTTTTTTTAAAGACCTGCACATGCTGCAGGGCAAGTTGAGGCAGGAAGGAATCTCGCCCTTTTCGCCTAATTTAGGACCTGAAATGATCTCATGTAAGATACACCACCTACAATTGAGTCTTAGTTAAAAAGTTTGCGGCAATTGGATGGATGCCCGGTCACTAGCGCTTCACTATCATGCAAAGCACGTTCATTATGCAGTTGGAAGCCGCCCAAATGGCCGTGCATCACGATGATGCATCAAGTGGCACTGCTAATCTGAAGCAGTAAGAGTGCTAGAGCAGCAGCAGTTGGCATTCGAATTATGTGAAAAATGCTGATGGCAATGCGCCATCTTTCCAGTGAAAATGACAACCATGAAACGCTTCACATTCAGCCTGGATGGATAGGTAGATCATAAATCCAAGGTCAATGAATTCAGAAAGAAGGAAACACGTATCGGATCACATAGTTTATGAAGGGCAGTTAGTCCCCATCTCATCCTCCTTGGAATTTACTATCTACAAAACACTATGAAGACCGAGACAAACCGGTGCATTTTCCAATTGGTTCCTTCTAGAAGTAGGACAGGTAACACCTTCTAATTGGCTGATCGACAGAGAGGGAGAAGGGGGGATGCATATGCCTTCCAGATCTTGGCTTATTCATTGACTTGCATATCGTATATATTAGAAAATGCCCCGCTGATTTAGTTATCGACTAAAATATGTTGTCACAATCCTGACAAAACGAGAAAAATAAGCATAAAAGTGTGGTCACAATGAACTACACGATTATCACTTGGGAGCCAAGAGATAAGAAAAGTGTATAATTGTGGCTCCGGGACTGCATCGGCACACAAAATGCACAACACCCAGCTGCTGTCGGCAAATCCATGTTCACACTTGCAAATCTCACCAAAATACATAGTCAAAATGGTTGCAGAACATATTTTTGCATGAACAAAACTGAAAATGATTGGTACTCTAGAGATTAAGAAGAAAAAAAGAAGCGGTTCTAGTAGGGCAAAAAAATGCACTGGCATGAAAGGCACTTAAACCTAACATTGGAATTCCTAAGAAAAAAACTTACCCTTTGCTATCTCCCATCCGAAAAAGAATGGCGTTTCCGGTATACATGCCGGTAAAGCTTGTGAAAAAAAATATATTACACTATGAGCCGCCAACACTAGGGCCAGATGCCAAACAATAGAATAGAACGTGGAATATATGACTAGGCAATAGCGCCAAACCACGTATCGTGGGAAATGGTTGTGTGATACGACACATTTGTTAGCTGGTCATTACTTATGTGGAAGCACTTGTTATTATTCGTTAATTAGTCTTTGTTAAAACTGACCTCGCATGGTGCAGTCAGAATAAAACGACATTTTCCGCTAGTAAAGCCGCCTTTGGTGGCGGAAGCCGGCACGCCTGGTCACACAAGTATTTGGTCGATGTTCTTTCCAGTTTTTAATATAGTGTCATACTTTGAAACGAAGTATTTTTCAGACAGAATTTACAAGTTGATTATATTACACATTAAAAGCACATCACCTATACTAGCCAAAATCACAACCAAAATTCAAAAATTTCAGCCAAAAGCTACAGCCAAAAAGAACAGAGCCATATAACTTTTAGCTTATAGCTGATATTTCTCTCAAACAAACAAATGGGACAGCTTCTCTATCGTCTTTTCAAAGCGATTATCAAGATAGTTTTTTTTCAAAACGGTTTATCAGCGTTCGGTTTGTTCACATAAACGCTCACGCGAGAGCCAAAAGTCATTAGTCGTAGCCAAAAAAACACACCATTTGGCTTAGATTACGCATCCATTAACTAGGACAAAATTTACAGTGCTTCTAGTTGGCGCTCAGTTCTCCTATTTCGTAAGAAAAGACATGTTGGTCTGAACATGGGTCTGTTTATATTGGTTGTAGCTTATAAATTTTGACTATGGATAATAGTTTTTGTTGAAAATAAATAGTAGTCGTTGGAAGAAGTAGTTTTTAGAAGAAAGGGCGAGTGGTGGAGAAAGTGAGAGTGAGATACGTGCATGAGACTGGGACGAGAGGAGTAGTATACGTGATGTATCGTGATATCTTGCTTTATCTTTATAGTGAAATGGAAGTGAAAAAGGTGGAGAAGTCGTATTAGAAAACTACCGAAAAAAAAGGAGAAAAAAAAGAAAAGAAAGAAAAAGATAGAAGGACCGCTATATGATTTCCTGTTGGCGCCCATGGTTGCTGCGCAGCCGGAAAGTAAGCTTTTGCGGTTGGGAGGATTGGTTGGGCATGATAGCGTACGTGGCCAGCGCCCAGTGCTAGGCTGCTAGCAGATGTTCGTCGTCGTCATATTCATTAATTAAAATCCAGTCAGACCTTTTATCCTAGAAATGTGTGAAATTTTCAAAAGAAAAGAAAGTTGTCTTGTCTGTGAACATTTCATTCTTTTGACTCGCCGATTGTCTTCGTGAAACGCAGAGTACGTGTTCTGGGATGATAGTTTGAACAGGCTAAGGAGGAGAGGAGCGAAGGTCTCGCTGCACGGGCGGAACCATATATTTGACACCAATCTGAGCTAATTTACACGGTCCAATTAGGGTGGCTATCGAGCCTAAGCCTAAGTTTAATCGAGCTTCGTTCAAAATTAATCTACTTTGATTTTGATTTAGTGTTGTTTTATTCATAGTTTAGAAGCAAATTCATTATAGAGTGACGAGACGAGTGTAGCCATAATCGTGTTTCATTCGAGCCGAGCCCACTAAACGGGCTTGTTTGACAGCCCTAGGTCCAATCAACTAGCGGCTCTTCTCTTGGAGACACTACAAAATTACCTGGCCCAAAGCCCACATTCCAGAACAAGGAGCTAGTCTAGTAGTTTACTAGTACAACCTGCTCAAGGTGCTTAGCTATTTTGAACCGGAGCTGAAGTAGCTAAACGGCCGAGTGACAAGGGCCCAAACGGCACGCGAACGCAGCAAAACCAAAGCCCACTCGCAACGGCCGCATGCAAATCCCAAACGCGGCCGCGGCAAAGATTCTCAGCAGCAGCGACCAGCGAGGCGCCGCGGGCACACCCGCCGATCTCTGCACGGACCGGGCGGCCGGCCTGCTGCCGTGGACCGTCAAACGTTCGCAAACGCACCACCAAAGCGGCAGCGGCAGCGGCCGGCCGTGGAAGCAACGCGCGCGCGCGGGGCCGGGCCGAGCCGACGCCCACGGGTGGAATGCGGGCGTGAGGCGTGCGGCAGATCGTCCAAGCGGTGAGCCGTTCGCGTAGCGGAGCCCAAATCCCACGCCGCGCCAGGGCCGCGTCCCGCGCGAATGGTGCATCGTGCAACGGGCCGGGCCACGGGAACGGGCACGCCTCATGCGGCCCGCCGGCAGATGCTCACCGAAACGTTTCGGGCCAGTGGGCAGCGGAGGGCACCGCTCGATGCGCGCGCGACAGTGCAGCCCATGAGCCCAACTGCTAATGTGGCCTTGCATGCGTTTGTTTCCGTGTTGGATGATACGACATGGCTACACAAATCGTCGTGGTTGAAAGTGACGGCAGCTACTTGGTGCGCTCTGCCCCCTTTGTACTCTAAAAAGAATAAAAAAAACATGGTGCACTTCCTCTACCAGTGCATCAGTGCATGATTAAGGATGCATAGTCTTGTGAAGGAGCTGGCAATTTCTCATCACTGCTAGATACACGCATACCGTTGGAAGGAAAGCATCGCCTTGCTTTTATGCTTTCCAGTACACAAAGTAGTCTAACAAAAGAACACAGAGCCCGAGCTCGAAGAGAATATATGAATTCATTTTCTCTCTGTTTTCTTTTCCAGGTAATGAAGGTGCTAAATGAACAAGTCTCGAGCAAATTCATGCTTGTATGACCTTGTTCGCATGACAGTGTGTTCCTTCCTTGAGCACGAATGGGAATCCTACGACGGCGGAAAAAAACCATACATATAAATATATATGCATATATGAGTGTATATATGAGCATATTTAGTGCTAAAGGGTTTTCAGTACTAAAGCTCACCAAAGCCATCTGATCCGGCTCATATGGCTCAGATTAAGGAGGATGAGAGGCTCCCAACTCACTTAATCCATCTTTCATAAAACCACAGGATGTATGATTTTTTCGCGAACAAGCCCCTCAGCCATTCCCCTCTTGCTTGAAAACTAGGTAGCCTGAAGTCGGAAGCGTGAAATAAACAGTAGTACCCAAAAGCAAAACAATCCATGATCAAACTATGTTGCAATCATACTAATAAAAGTATGTGATACGAAATAGAAACAACAACTACAATTCGCATGTTAACATATGTAGATAACGGAAGGACAATGAAAAATACCTCACTAATGAAGCTTAATCCACAATTGTAGATGAGATGTAAAACAAATAACCTGTCAATTGTGAAAGATAGATAAATCAGTAGTGTCACAATTCGATAATAGAATATAAAAGATGCAATACAAAAGAAGACACAAAATATACCAGTAAATAACTAAGTACGTCTAGGAGAACGAGGCATTTTCATTCTTCGAATTTTCATGTCTTGAAATCCATCATCTAGTATTGTGCTACATGATGAGCCACTATATTTAGATACGCTTTTCCCAAACTAAATGTGTAAATGGGTATTTGTTCTTGAGATATTGTCATATTGCAGACTTGGGATGAATTATACTAGAACCATTATTGTCAACCATGAAAAGAGCTAGGCATCTAACCTTCACCTGGCTGAAGCCCATATCACATATCCATTTAGTCTATTTTTCTTATTTGATTACTTATGCTGATACCCTAGGAAATGCTTACGAAGATGACCAAACAATTTGACAATGGTTGCTATTTATCTGCTTTAAGAAAAGAAAATGTCAAGAGCATCAGATCTTAACCTCCTATTTTACAGGTAGCCGACTGGATGAAGATACTTCATGAGTCTGATTTATGTGAGTGTGGGATGCGCATTGACTTGATTACCAGAGTTTTTGGCACTAATCCAGCTGAAGACTTTTTTAGAAGCTTCCACCTGGAGCAAAATCACTGGAAGCATATACAGCACTCCTTCATTCCTATGCTCGATCAAAGATGACAAAGCTGAGAGGCTGTTTGAGAGAATGAAGGATGCTAACCTGTCTATGGATGTCCTGGTTTACAATGAAATGATGACCTTATACATTTCTGTCGGCGAGCTTGATAAAGTTCCGATAGTTGCTGAAGAGCTGAAAAGGCAAAGTGTTTCTCCAGACCTTTATAAAATAGAAACTATAGAAGTGCTCAAAGCCTCAAATCACCTCCTCGGCTTACTCCTGATCTCCTCAAATCACCTCCTCTATCAAAGGCTCAAAGCCTCAAACTCAACTCCCGACTCCTCACTCCTCCCGTGTCTCCCGACTGGCCGACTGCTCCTCGCCTGTCGCCTCCTCGGCTCAAATCCGCATCCGCCGACGCCCAACGGCCAACTCGCTCCTCGGCCACCGCCTCCCGCCTCCCGGGCTCCCCGCCTCCCGGGCTCCCCTAGCCGCCTGGGCGCCGCCACGCCGTGCCGTCCTCCGAGCTCCGACTCCTCCGCCTGGGTGCCGCCGCGCCGTCCTCCGACAACTCTGCCTGGGCGCCGCCGCCGCGCCGTCCTCCGCCTCTGCAGCCCGGGATCTAGGGTTAGTGCCGGCTCTTTTTCTTGGACTCTTCAACTTGGTGTTGGCCCGTGCGTCCTCTGGTATATCTCTTGCTTTGTTGGGCCGTGTGTTTATTGGGTATTTGGGTGTTGCTTGGACTTGGGCCTTGTCCCCTGCACCCGCAACCATGAGCTCCGCCAGGCCGTCAAAGAAGCGGAAGCAGCTCGTGGTCGCCCCGCCAGAGTCGGAGGAGGCAGTGGAGCAGGCGTAGCTGCAGGAGGAAGAGGGGGGCATGTGCTTCCGCCGGGGGGGGGGGGTCCGCCGGCGAGGGGAGCTCGGGTGGCCGCCCGGCCTCGCTCGAAGGGCAGGTCCGCCCTGCACTTAATCCATCTTTCATAAAACCACTGGATGTATGATTTTTTCGCGAACAAGCCCCTCAGCCATTCCCCTCTTGCTTAAATTGTTCCCCAATCCTCCACTCTTGTCTCCCTCTCCCTCTTGCCTGCCTCCCCGGCGCCACCCTCCCCCGGCCTCTCGTGGCACCCTTTAAACCAAACTTAAGCGGCCTCTAATGGCGGTAGGCTCTAGGCACCGTGCACACCAAGCGCCCCCGCGTGTTCTTTACTCACTTTTGGTTTGTTTTTTTACTCACTTTGCTACATGCTGCCGAGCCTAGTGGGACAAAGGCCCTTCATTTGTTTCTCTCGTGCCATACACAACGAGGGAGCAAACCACCGAAAGCGAGGTGCTGTCGTGTCTGCTCCCCGCACGCATTTCTTTTCTGTAATTATCGGGGTGTCTTTAGCGTGCCCTGTGCTCCTGCCCTCGCTATAAATTGCGAGCAATCTCGCAATCGCTCTCACAATTTTTCTTGTAGTCTTTTCTTGTAGCCGCTCTTGCGATTATTCTCGCAGTCGCTCTTGTAGTGCAGCAATTCTTCGCAGGCGATTAACAGTCAAATTAGCAGGTAATTCCTGTATAATACATATGTAATTATTTATTTCATCGTAGTTTTTAATATGTAGTATTGCGCTACCATTATATATGTATATGTGTGTATATGTGTATTTATGTAATTATTTACTTCATCGTAATTTTTAATATGTAGTATTGTACTGCCATTATATATGTATATGTATATTTATATAATTATTTGTTTGATCATAATTGTTAATTTGTAGTATTATACTGCTATTATATATGTATATGTATATGTATATGTATATGTATATGTATATGTATGTGTATGTGTATATATAATTATTTATTTGATCATAATTTTTAATATGTAGTATTGTACTGCCATTATATATGTATATTTATATTTATGTAATTATTTATTTCATCATAATTTTTAATTTGTAGCATTGTACTGCCATTATATATGTATATGTATATATATACATGTTTTTATGGATGTTGTAATACTTCATGGTCTTAGAACTTTGTATTATATATCATTTTATATCTGGTTAGTGATAACACATGGTTAGCTTTAATTCAGGCATTTTCAAGGACTGAAAACCATTATTTTGCGAATAAGGGATTTTTACCCTCAGACTCACACTTATTGGACAACATTGTCAAGATTCGATACAGTAAAGATTTTATTGTATAGGTACATTTGTACTCGGGCTTTGTTGTTTTGACATTATGCATTTTTATATGTAGGTATGACTATATGAGTGCATGATCTATAGCAAATAATTTTTTATACATCAAGTTGGAAATGGTGTGTAGATCCTTTCATCTGTTAACCTTTTATAATTGGAACCAAAGTTATGATATGAAATGTAAAGGTAGGGTGCCAATATGCCATGATCTAGCAGGTGTAGAATCTTTCCTTTCGTTCTGAAGTACATAGGAAAAGAAAACAAATCCAAGGTAGAAATTTTGTATCGATAAAGTACCGTACTCATGGAGGCAAGAGCTGAGGAAATTATGTGTTTTATTATAGTATTATGCATTAATTAGCTGGATGTCTTAATCCCTAAGATATCGTACACATACGATATATGACAGATTTTGTCTTCAAATTACGTATGACAGAGTACACAAACTTTAGCTATTTGATCTTAGACCAAATAGAGTTTGTAAGCATCTCCATCTCACCTGCGTCTTTCAAGACATGCTAAGGACGACGTACTCACAAATAAATGCACCTTCATCTATAACATTAGACCTTCTACACCGGTGCCAACTCGCATATCCTTCTAGTGTCTCCTCCTCGCGCCACCGCCTCCGACACAACTCAAAATATACTTATTTTTTTTTGAAACGGACAAACTACTTAAATTTCAGGAATAAGAAGAGGGCATTTGGAGGCTGCAGCGACGCATGTGTGCTTGACAGAGATATTTGAAGGTGAAAGTGACCGAATAGGAGAAGAATTGGATTTTAGGCTCCGCTCGGTTGGGCTGAAAAGCTATACCTTATAGCTGAAAGTGCACTGTAGCGTCTGAAATTTCACTGTAGCTGAATGTGGCTTATTTGGCGTAATTAAATTTAAAAAAAGAAAAAAAACATGCTAGTTCATTACGGACAACACAAATGAATACAAAAAAAGAACCAAGAAAAAGCCAAAAGTTAAAAAAAAAAGACGAAATTTATGATAAGTCAGAAGTCAGAAGCTGAAGTTGAAATGAGCGGGGCTATGCAGTGCCTGTATATCTAGAGGGAAGCTTCGTCTGATTCCGGACAAACAATGAACGCACAGCAGTGGAACATGTACAACAGCAGTTCGGCTCTCGATCTTGCCGGCTGCGGAACAGCAATTTTGTAATTTCCACTTGCAACGGTGCTAACAACAGAGGAAAACACCGTGCATCACAAGGTGGTACACGGTAAGTCCATGCAAGCACGTAGTTTTGTTTGACATGATGTGTGCCCTCGTATAATTAATGGAGATCTTCCGTGCGTGTACCAGTATTTTGTTATATAAACTATTACATTATACAGTTAGAAAATCACAGATGGATTACATATCACGAAACTGATGTACATGTGCGCATTCAGGCTTGACTCTCTCTTTCCTGCTTTGCAGTAGTTTGAGAGACGTAACAACTTGCACATGCTAGCCTTTGCATGCCAGGGCGTTATCCTAGCGTGAATCTTTTGGAGAAGTTTGGCGTCGAATAATTGCACGTAGCGATGGAAGAACGAACAGGCCGGGTCAATTTCGCTCTCAGTAGCTATGGAATTATCATCGCTAGAAAAGTGAAGAAGTTTGCTGTTACTGGCCGGCCTTAACTAGCTGGATTAGGGTTGCGACCCGGCCGTCCGTTCAAGCTTGCGCCAACTTTTCCATCTGCCGTTGCCTTCTCGTCGCCATGCATGCAAACATGAAACAGCCATGTCTGCGTGCATCCGGCGCCAACAGTGATCGCACGAACGGACGGGATAAAGGGGGGGAAAAGACAGGCACGGACAGCGACGACGACACCACATCACACCGGCCTTTTCGAAAGGAGCTTTTGGAAGGAAAGGCCGCATATAATACACCACCAGCCGCATCGATGCAAAAGAATCTACTCCTACGTTACCCTAGCTATCTTTTGTGCTGTAATCTCTATCAGATCAAGGGGATCATGGAAATCCTGTGCCAATAGCATCGCTCGTTCCTCGATCTAGCTAAGCTGGCTAAGCACGCCTAGAGACACTTCAAATCTTTAGTACGATCATTTGTGTTGGTTTTGGTTCGGTCGCACGTCACTTCATGTGGCTTCAGTTTCTTTCTTCCAGCTCCAAAAAGCCAGAATCTAGAATAAACTTATCGACTTCTTAATTTTGATTTTTAACTTTTTTTATTTTTTATGTTTCCTCTTATTTCTTTATATTGTCCGAAAAAATATAACAATATTTTCTATTTTTCTTTAATTGAATGATTTAGAAAAAACTAATCGTTGCTACAATACAATTTCAGCCAAAAACCAACAACCGAAAGCCAGAAACCAGAAACCGCTGCTGGTTGGAGCAGACCGAGAGTACCGATAATCCGATCCTCTCGTTGGCGCACGTGCGCCGTCGCCACTGTAACAAAATGGTCTGATAGAGATATTTTTATTTAGATGCTTGCTAAAGCCGTGATGTTTCTTCTCTCTGTCCTTTGCTCGGTTGGCTGTAATTGGCTTGTGGCTGTGCGGTGTTTTCTCGATGCTTTGCTGTCCTCTCTGTGGCTCAGTGGCTGGTTTATCCAGAGAGGTTGAGCTGTCCCTTACTGTAGCCCGACTGTCGCAGCCGAATGATATTTTTGGGTTTTTGGTATTTGGCCGGTTGCTATGGTACTTTTGGAAATATCTCAGGTTTGTTTATGCTGAGTGATGACCCTATAGTTGTGAGAGGTGCCGACTGGCACCTGGACAGTCAGGTATCTCTGTGAACGGACTACCCTGCCCGAAATTAACCTCTGGGGTCCTGACAGCAATTTTCTTCGCTTTCCTTCCCTTTTCTTTCCCACGGGTATTACACCCTCCTCAGCAGATGGGACAACATTGTGATCTTCATCACTCATACCCATATCCTCCCAATCTGCATCCTCGCTCGACAACTGTGATAAAATGTTCATAAAATCATTCATAAAACAGTGAATACATGTGAGTTATGACTTATGAACATATGAATACATGGTAGCAAAATCATTCACAAAAATAGTTAATACTAAAATGAGCTATTCAGGTTAGATTAGCTGAGCTATTCAAGTTACAGAAACAGTTCTGTAATGTACTGCCAATCAAGTTAGATTAGCTGAGCTGTTCAGTTCTAGATATATCATTGCATGATGCAGCTGCCAGTTGATTTAAGTAACATTATGCTATTGAAGGATCAGTGGCTCTTATGTGATGCATGCACATTGCAATCAGAAACCTAAGAGAATCCATCATAGGAGGACTGTTCCACAATTATTCAGAAAACCTAAGAGAATCCATATTATTACTGCCAGTTGATACATTATTTCAGAGCATTACAAGTTTACAACACAATCACACAACATAGACACAATACAAGACAATTGATAACTGGGGCAACACAACAACAGCCTAAACCCTACCTCTCAAAGAAAATTCCCTTATGAGGATTACATAGGAAGAAAGTCATAAACAACTACAATAGGTGACACTACAAAATCATTCATAAAAATAAGAGACATTACACTATAAAACATCAACCAAAATTAGAAAACATCCCACCGAGTCTACCGGTTTGCCGAGTTTAGGAGGCGGATGGGAGCTGACGAGGTGTCGACCTATTGCATGCTCGCTTGCTAGTGCAGAGCCGGAGGACCTGATATCGGTTGACTTCTTTCCTTGTGTACGAGACTCCATGCTCCGTTGGCGATCCATGGCATGGAAGTCGGACAGAGAGTGGGGGGAGCACAACGCGTAGGGAGCATGGGGATGGGGCTAGGGCCCAAGGGGAGGACGGGGGAGCACGTGGCCAGGGGTGGTGGGAGGTGCGGTGGGAGAGGCGAGTGGGAGGCGCGATGGGAGGGGCGAGCGGCGCGGCGGGTGATGCAGTGGACAGGGCGGGCGGCGTGGTGCCATGGTGGAAGGGGATTAGCCTATTGAGGATAGGGAATCAAATCGGGATAACTACATTAGGGTTACCCTTACGCACGAGATGACTGGGCTGGGCCTGAGGGCGTCGAACGGGCAACTGGGCTGGCTGGGCTACATGTTTGCACACACAAGCTAAAGTAGGCTCACGAGCGACTCCAACTCGGCTTGATTTTCTTGCGAGCTTAAAGAAAAACTCAACTCGACTCAAAATTTACGAGCCTAAGCCAAACTATTAAGCCGGTTCATGAGCCTCGAGCTATTTCTAGCCCTACCCACGAGTGCCCCACGCACAACGACACTCATGCCCACGCCCATACACGCATACGTATCCGTGTGCTGTAGAATGGACTTTCTCTAGGGACTGACCCCATATGCTCTCAATGGGGACACGGTCGGATGGCCGACACGTCGCCGCACCAATCTCTGCGCGCGATCTCTCGTCTCGCTTGGCGCTTCAGCTCCTGATGCCGTTGTTCTTCCCGCCCGGTGTTCTTCCTTCCTGCCAACGAGACGGTCTGCATGAAGGTGGTCTGCGTGGTGCCGTCGGCATTCTGCCCCCCGGTGGCGTCGCCCTTTCCCCTCCCTTCGGCCACCGACCGTGGCATCGACGTTCCGCCCACCGGTGGTGCCGCCCCTTCCCCCTGCCTTCGGCCACCGATCGTGCCAGCGACGTTCCACCCCCCGGTGGCGCCGCCCCTTCCCCCTCCCTTCGGCTTCATCAATTCAAAATGTGCAAGTACCCGCATCGCCGCTGATGAGCCAGCTCCATCCGCCGGCCGGCGACCTCGGCACGAGAGGGCTCCCCCCACCGTCGATGTCGCCGGGCGCCAGTAGGGCTCCCCCCATCGCGGAGGAATCAGAAGGAGATCCTGGCATTTTGAAGGTATACAATCCAATACTCCGAATTTCGAATGCTCGGGTGTAGAGTGCGTGTGTGTGATCAACGAATTGTTAATCAAATACTCCTAATTTGGAAACTGAGTGGCTGTTATGGCTTCATTGTAGGTTGATGACCAAAATTCGTCCTCTCAAAATGTGCCAAAAGTTGACATGATGTTTGAATCCGAAGATGATGCATATAACTTCTACAATTCATATGCTAGAACAGTTGGATTTAGCATACGGAGGAGCCACTCAAGGTTGCGAGTAGATGGCACATTGGGTTCCAAAGTTTTTGTCTGTAGCAATGAAGGAGAAAGGAGTAGTCATACTAGATATGAAACCAAAAAGGAATGGGCCAACACACGAATAAGTTGTAAGGCTCGTCTCCAATTTAACATTTCACATGATGGAATTTGGACAGTGCAGAAGGTGGCACTTGAACATAACCATTATCTAGCAAGTCCAAGTAAATGTCATATGCTGAGATCGCAACGTCATCTATCAAAAGCTGACAAGTGCATGGTGGATAATATGAGAGCAGCAGGAATCAAACCGGTTGAAGTATTCAAATTCTATGAACAACTATCTGGTGGAGTTGAAAATGTACCTTTCTTGCAAAAGGATTGCAACAATTATGTTACCCATGTGCGTAAAAAGTACATGGAAATAAATGATGCACAAACATTATTAGAGTACTTGAAGAACAAACAAGCAGATGATCCTTCATTCTTTTATGCCGTACAATTAGATGAAGAAAATGGTCGCATTGTTAATTTCTTTTGGACAGACAGTCAAGCCATTGTGGATTATTGTTGCTTTGGGGATGTCGTGTCATTTGGCACCACATTCCAAACAAATAAGTTTGATATGCCATTTGCTCCACTTCTTGGAACAAATCATCATAGGCAGACCATTGTCTTTGCAGGTGCTCTGTTATATGATGAATATGCAGAATCATTTGTTTGGCTTTTTAAAACATTCCTTACCGCAATGTCTGATAAGCATCCTACAACAATTTTTACAGATCAGTGTGCTGCAATAGCAAAAGCAATCAGCATGGTTTTCCCAGGCACAAGTCATCGCCTCTGTTTATGGCATATATATCAAAATACCGCTAAGCATCTTAGTCATGTGATCAGTAACCATCCGAAATTCTCAGCTGACTTTAAAAGATGTGTGTATGAAGGTAGGTCTGTTAGTCACTTCAACGACAATTGGCGTAACTTGTTGTATGCTTACAATCTTGGAGGAAACCGGTGGTTACAAAATTTGTATGCATTGTGTGAGAAATGGGCTACTATTCATCGGCGTGATTCTTTTTGTGTTGATGCAACATCAACTCAAAAGAGTGAAGGCATGAATAATGTGTTTAAGAAAGCTTTTCGTAGAAAGCTATCGCTTTCGGAGCTCATAGAACAGTATGACAGGTGCCTTAATAGTCTCTATCGAAACGAATTGTATGAAGATTACAAGTCACGCCATACTAACCCAATTCTATGTGTTTCTGGCTTGCCTACATTGAGGACAACAGCTAAATCATACACAAGAAATATGTATTCTGAATTTGAGAAGGAGTTTACAAAAATATTCACTATGGCATGCATATTAATTCTCGTTGAGGGGACTTCCCGTACTTACAAGGTGACATCTTCTGAATACATTGAAGATGAAGCAACTGTAGTCTTCCATTTCGAGGATATGAATACAACATGTTCTTGTAGGATGTATGAATGCGAAGGTATTCACCTATTACACTAGTCGTCCTATCGTAATTACTTCTAGTTACATGTTATCTCACATTTTATATTTGATGTAGGAATACTATGCAAGCATGCTCTACGGGTCCTTAACTTCAACAATATTTTTGTGTTACCGCCTCAATACATATTGAATAGATGGACAAAGTATGCAAAGAGAGGACCCTTTTGTTGTAATACCCAGAGTGAGGAACAAAGTTTGGCTTGTGTATCTGCTCATCTTTCTCGAAAGGCCATGGCAATTGCATTGAAGTGCAAGGCTTCAAGAAAATGCATGACATATTTCAACAATGGTTTGGATAACCTGGCTTCTGAAATAGAAAATATGTTGTCCGATGTAAGCATCAAAGATAATTCTGTTCAGTGCACTGAAGATGTCAGAGAAGTAATTGTGCCATTCAAAGTTCCTGAACACAAAAAATGTCCAAAGTCAAAGAGGGCAAGAGGCGTTCTTGAAAAACGAAAGAAAAAGGCATCGAAAACTGCAAAAAAAGGTAAATTTAATTGGTCATGATGTTATCTTTCTCACAATACTCGATAGTAATATTTTAGCTTTCTTATGTAGGAGAGTAATCTCTTCCGGATGTATCTTTCTCACAATTATCAAACCCAAATACGATGCTTGATGATACATTGCCTTCCAGAGAGTCATCTCTTCCTACCATCCATGGAGAATTTACCAATCTCCTATTTGAAGCTTATCATGAAAATACATCCGTCAGAAGATTAGATTTTGAAGATGGGGGAGTTAACAAATAGTCACATGCATCTGTTGAAAACACTAAATTTGGTGCTTCTATACACTACTTTTGACTTTTGTAGCAGGAAAACTATTACTGTAATAGTACTAACTGTGGCTTTTGTTTTGATTGTCTAAATGAAAATGACATTCCAGCAATTGATATGGCTTCTCAAGCAATACAATTTTTGTTTATCAGGGCATTTGATATGTCTTCTCATTTTGAATTGACCCAGCCACCCAATTTTTACATGTTGGTACATTTCTGTTGACCCAGCCATCAGGACAATTTTTGTCTATCAAGGCATTTTGTCTATCAGGGCATTTGATATGTCTTCTCATTTTCAATTGATATGGCTTCTCAAGTAATGCATTTTCCTGTCACATTATAGGTCATAGGGCCAATTGTTGAGAACCCAAGTGACAATACAAAAGTTCACTTAACCTGATTGTTACAAAAGTTCACAGGGGCAATTGTTGAGAACCTAATGTCACGTATGAAAACATTAGCAGCACTCCAGCACATCTGAAGGTATGATTTTTTTTGGCAAATTGGCTATAGACCTCCACTGGCACTTGACCTGATTGGCTATAGATCTCCACTGGCAAAATTCTGTCAATTTCAATTTGTATTTTGTCTTCCATACTGTGATAGCATCACTCTTTCTTGGCTCAACAGAAGATCAGTCTGTTCAGAATAGAATTTGAGCTCAACCAGACAAATTTCATGACACAAAATCTGGTTCTGCAGGTGCTCCTTTCTTTCCTTGGTGCAAACCAAATATGCATTCAATTTCATGACACAAAATCTGTTTCAAACACAACCTGACAACAAACACAATATGACAACAAACCTTCAATTTGCATTACACAATCTCAGGGCAACCAGGATTCAACAATATGACATTAAACATTCATTCAATTTCCATCTTTACAACATTTACAGAACATTCATACAAGTTCCATTCACCACAAATTCAATTCACTACATGCATACAAATTCCAGTCACTGTCTACCTTCCTTCTCGTCAGCTTCTTCAATTTGGGTCGAGCACAGGGCGACGGCCAACCAAAGGAGGGAAGTGGGGAAGGACGAAGCCAACCAGTACCGGTGCCGATTCTCGGGCCGGGGACGACACAAATTCTCGAGGAGGCGATGCGGAGGTGCCAGCGGCGGCGGACGGATTCCATGCACGTGGACCGGCAAGGGCTCGGGGAGGCCACACGGTGGTGCTAGCTCGGGGAGGCGATGCGGAGGCGTCGGCGGCGGCCTCGCGCTCGGATTTGGGAGGGGAGGGCGGGCGGTGGGCTCGCGCTCGGATCTGGGAGGGGAGGGCAGGCGGCAGGCTCGCGCTCGGATCTAGGAGGGGAGGGCGGGCGACGGCCTCGTGCTCGGATCTGGCAGGGGAGGGCGGGCGAGGTCGAATTGGCACTCGGATCTGGGACGGGAGGGCGGACAAGATCGGATTGGGAGGTTCCAGAGGAGGAGAAGGGAAAAGAGGAAGCACCAAGCGAGACGGGAGATCGTGCGGAGAAAAGAGAAAGAGAACTATCATGCGTAAAGATTGGTGCGGTGACGTATCCGTCATTCGATCGTGTCCCCATTGAGAGCATATGGGGTCAGTCCGTTGTGAAGTCCGTTCCGTGTGCTGAAGAGCGTTTGTGCGTTGCGGGAGAGGCACCGCACCTGCTCATCATCTCAGCTTCTCTGCTCTCCTCCTCTCCTCCCCTCGCCACTTCCCCACACGACTTCCAGTGTCGAGCCCCTCCGCCGGAGCCCCGCGCCAAGGCAGCGCAGCCTTCGCGCCGAGATCCCGCGCCTCGCACAGCTGCCCAGCCAGGTGATTCTCTTCTGGACTTTTCCCGGATTCCTTTGGGTGGTTGTTCTGCGTTTTTTTAGGGAAATTGTGGTGTGCCCTGCGCGGGGGGTCGGTGAATTTGGTGTTACTTGTGTTCTTGATGGTCGCTGCGAGGCAAAAATGGGATCTTTTCCGTTACTGCGGGGGGTTCTGTTCTGTTTGTGTGGTTAGGACGCGCCGATGAGCAGTTCTGCTTCTTCTTCTTCTGAGTTAAGTGCGTAGTATTAATGGAGAATGGGATGGATGGCTCGTTCTACGTGGTAAGGATTTTGTGAGTTGGGTGGTGGCAATGGAGTAATTGGGTTAGTTGTACTTACTTGCTGGCTGGATTGGTAAAGCTCCAACTTTCCTGCTTACATGCGTGTTCTTTATCGCCTTTGATTCAATTTGAGCTTGTTTAGTTTAAGAAGGTCGGTTTCTGCCGAAGGTCGGTTGGAGAATTGGTCGTGCCCGATCCTTCTAATAAAAACTGGACGTGCCTGGAATTAACTTATTTGAGATCGATCTCTTGCTGTTTAAGAATCCCCAAAAGACCCAATCTGCTGCCTTAATGGCTTTATTATTTGGTGGGTTACTGGATAAATTAGGCTTTTGTTCGTTATGGTACTTGGATTTCCGTGTGCTTATGTCGAGACGATTCGTTGTGTTTGCTGTGTGTGTGCGTATGCTGATTTAGTTGGTCTATAATCTATTAAAGATTTAGATAAAAAAAAATTCTGGAAATGCTACCTGCTTAGTCGTTTAATTGGAGCTGGTCATCTCTAGTTTCCTGCTTTTAGTAAATGCTTATCTAGGAAAGCAGTCTTCTCAGACATTCAGGATGAAATGAGGTTAATTGCTGGTTTTGTTCCCAGCACGAGAGTTTCAGTTTCCTTATTTCTTTGTGAATTTAGTGCCCATTGAGTAAAGTTAGAATTTTGGGACTGATTTGAACAAGCTAGTTTTAGATGGGAATGATTTGTCTAATGTTTACCACAGATTTTGCCACAATACTTGTTTGTGACGCATACTAATATAATTCACACTGTGTTGAATTTTGATGTGTTCAGTTTAAGTAGTACACATCGAGTTCTTTTTGACAACATGTAGCATATGTAATGATGACCGTAATTTGTAGTACCTGCTGAATAGGCTGAGTATGCACAGTTTCTGATGAAACATCAGATTTTCTTTCTTTCTTGCCAGCCCAGTCAACTCTAGGATATAATCTAATAGCAAATTATTCAATGTTTTGAAGTGCAGGCACAAAGTTACACTGCCTGCCTGGGTATTATTTCCTATCGAAACAGCTCCCCTCAATACTAGCTTTGATCTGCAGTGCATGGCCGTGACTTTGCGTGTTCTTGTAAATTTTGTTCAGCATTGAGGGTGATACGCATTAAAATGGGGTCTACACGATCCAAGAATGAAGATGACAAGGCCCTTGCCTTGTGCCAGGAAAGAAAACGATATGTTAGAGAAGCACTTGATGGAAGATGTGCACTTGCAGCTGCTCACTTCGCTTATATTCAATCACTGAGACACACAGGATTTGCTCTGAGGAAATTTGTAGAGCCTGAAGTGCCAACAGATTCTTCGCTGTACACATCAACTTCTGCAACTCCGGAGCCTCCTACCATTAGGCAGAAATCGATGAACCTATCTCCATCCATTTCACATCAGGCTAGTGACTCTTTCTCTCCAGTTCCTTCCCCTTTATCTTCAGGGCGTTTCCATGTCAATCATATGAAAGCTGTGGGGAAGCCGGTTATGACTGTTGAGGAGAAGGTGTCTGTTCCTGTAACAGCAACACTGCAAACCTCATCCCCTGTTCCTAGACAAGCTGTACTTGATCTGGATGATAGTTCCACATTTGAAGCTCCTCCAGGGACACCACCATGGGACTACTTTGGCCTTTTTCACCCTGTTGAGAGCCAGTTTTCCTTTCACGATGAGAAGGAACCTTGTCATGACTTTGAAAATGCTGATGATATTAAACGTCTTCGGGAGAAGGAGGGAATTCCAGAACTCGAAGAGGAAGTGGAGAAGTCTCCTGCTCATCCTGATGATATTAGGCACTTCCAGGAGGAGGAAACTGAAACTCCCATTCTCAAAGATGGAGAGAAATCGACCCTGAATGGAAGAGAGGATGATTTCGCAGTGTCAGAAGATGATTTCGAGAATCCATCATCTGAACCTTTAGTGCGGATATTCAAGAACCGCAATGATACGCCTGTTGAAAATACTGTAACAAATCAGTCACCTGCACATCTTGGTTTAGAAAAGGTAGCTACGGAAAATATTGATTCTCAAACTGACAGGCCAAAAAATGACAAGAGGATACTAGACATTAGCATGTATGAATCTGATGAAACCCCTGTGACAAGCCCTGTGAAAGAAGTGGCATCTTCCATTACCTCTCTTCCTATGAACGGGAAATCAAAGGGACCTTTTTGTGATGTAAGAAATGGGGTGAAGGACTTGTATTCATGCATGAAAGAGGTTGAAATATTATTTATCAAGGCATCTGATTCTGGAAAAGAAGTCCCAAGGATGCTTGAAGCAGATAAAGTCAATTTCCGCCCTTTACTACCTGAAGAAAAAGGTTAGATCTCAATAAATTTAGATTACTGTTGTGTAATATTTTGATTGGAGTTTTGCTTCAAGAAAATGATAGAAAGGTTTCGGGATGTGCAAACACCATGATGCGAAATTTCTGTTTCTTTCTAGGTTATCTGCTAATATTAATTGTACCTGCAACCATTGTTATTTGTCATTCCATCTTTTCTAGTTACTTATGTTTTCGATCAAGTATCAACTTAAATAATTGTGGCTGCAACCATTGTTATTTGCCATTCCATCTTTTCTAGTTACTTATGTTTTCGATCAAGTATCAACTTAAATAATTGTGGGGCAGCACATGGATCGAAGGCATCAGGCTTTTTTGCAACATTCTTTGCTTGCTGTGGGGAGGAAGTCCCTGTTCCTCAGCGTAAGTTTTCTTTAATAAAAATCTAACTACAGACTTCTTTCCATTTTCCAGCACACAATACACATTCCTGTTAATAGATTTTGCATTATATGCTGTTATTTACGTGCTATTTGTTCTGTGATCTTTGGTTCAAAACCACTTGTTTTTCTACTTACGGAAAAAATGGTATGTTAGCAATATAAGCCATCATTTACTTTTCACGGTCTCCTCTATACAATTTTGAACATTGGTTATCATAATATGTTTGTACTTGGTAAAACTATAAAAGTATCATATATAATATCTTATAGCCAGTTTGACTATAATATAGTAGTGTCATTTCCATGTGGTCAATATTTGTACTTTTTATACATATCACTGGCTGAAGAAAAAGTCCGAATACCAGTTCGGAGGGAGTACGTTTATGCAACCAAATCTTTATTATTTTACCATTTACCTTGTGCTGTAAATGATAGAGCTACTATTTTCTCCCTCCACAACAGATAAGTGCCTTTTTTTTTAATGCAGCTCCTCCTCAGGCTGAAGTGAAGTACCTTACCTGGCATAGATCAGTGTCTTCACAGTCTTCATCATCTAGAAATCCTCTTGGGGCAACATCCAAAGATGATGTCGATGGTCTCAGTGGAAATATCTTCAGTGGTGTATACATGAATTCGGGCAGTCATGCCTCCACATTAGATAGATTGTATGCATGGGAGAGAAAGCTTTATGATGAAGTTAAGGTAAAAGCTTTTATGACTGATCCTTTTTATGAAATAGAAATACTCTTTTTTTAGTTATCTATTCTAGCCAATGTTTTAAATATTATGTAGCGGAAGCATAGCAATGAGGTGTTTTTATAGCGGATAGAGGATAGCAGCGCTACAGCGGGAATATGTGCTCACCTATATCTGCCAAAATACGAAGTTAATCAATCAATTTTGAAGTAAAATAACTTATCTTGTATTAGGATTATTCAGTGCTTACCTCAAGTCTTGGAGTAATGATTCGAAATGGAAGATGGCTAGAATATGCAACAAATGGATTATATGAAAACCTGAAATGTGTTTATATTGAAGGGCTGCTACACATGATACGCAATAGCGGCCATAGCAGCCTGTAGCAGGCCACTGTGTGCCTCTACAACATAGCAACTGTGCAGAGTGCTATAATGTGAGACCTGGCCCAAGAGAGAGATGAATTGAACCTATGTAGGGGCATGAACATGAGAGTTGGGAGTTTAGTCCCACCTTGCTAGTTTAGCAGGATTTGCACCAACATATAAGGCCTAGTGCCAAATGCATTTCAATCCTCGGGTTAACTCTTTTATGTAAAGCGAGGACGAAAGTGTAAGTGGAGTTGATGCAAGTCCATAGTTTGTCTGGCATGCGGGTAGACTTGAGCCTATTTGGAGCTGGAGCGTTACAAATGGTATCAGAGCCGACCCTTGTGGCTACACGTGTGTGCGGGTCAGGGCGCGGGCATATGGCGTATGGTATGTGTGGGCCTAGATGAGTGGACACACGGCATAATATATGTGCTGGACTGGATGCATAGACGTGTGCCAAGAGGGAGAGCCTGGTCATTTGCCCCAATATGAGTATGTTGTCGACGAGGACGTCAAGTTCTTTTGAGGGTGGGTGTATGTGAGACCCAGCCCAACAGAGGGATGAATTGAGCCCATGTAGGGGCATGAGCATGAAAGAGTTGGGAGTTTAGTCCCACCTTGCTAGTTGAGCAAGAGTTATGCCAACATATACGGCCTAGGTGCCAAATGCATTTCAACCCCTTGGTAAACCTTTTTATGTGAAGCAAGGACGAAAGCGTATGTGGGGTTGATGTAAGTATGTTGTTTGTCCGTCGTGCGGGTAGACATGAGCCTATTTGGAGCTGGGGCGTTACATATAACTACCGCTGCACAGTGGCCACTCCCCCTTATCTGCTATAGCGGGCTATTTAAAACAATGGTTCTACCTAATTCAATAACTAGTTACAATAATATACCATACGTTCTTGGACCGTATAAATTTTCCACTAGCTATACCCACTTATATGTTGATTTGGCAGTTTATTTTCATTCCTATTTCCTTTGCTTGAATCCTTTGTACTAATATTCCTGACTAAATGACACCTCTCTATGTCTGTTTGTTTTTAAGTCTGTGAATTGGTTGAGGGGGAAAAATAGTTAATACCATATGACTTATGAAGTATTTCATCAAATGCTAACCTTTATGTTGCGTTCAGGGTAGTGGTGCAATTTGCAGGCAGTATGATGAGAAATGTAGGCACCTGAGACACCAGGAATCGAGAGGAGAAAACCAGATTAGTATTGATAGAACCCGTGCTGTTGTGAAGGATTTGCACTCGAGAATTTTAGTAGCCATTCAGAGACTTGACATGATCTCTAAGAACATAGAGGATCTAAGGGACAAAGAGCTTGAACCACAGCTGGAGGAATTAATTGGAAGGTATGGTTGTCCATTCAGTTTCTACTAAACTGCTTATATGTATTCAATGGCACTTTATAGAGTAAGTTTAGTTTATTAGTTGCATTTAATAGATAAATCCATCTTTGCAGTGTAACTCGCATGTGGGAAAAGATGCTTGAGTGTCACCGGCATCAACACGAGATTATTAAGCTACTATCCAACAGTGGCAACGTGAAGGTCTTAATTCGGTCAGAATCACAGTTCCAGGCAACTCTACTCCTCCAGGTTGAGCTAAACACTTTATGTTCAAACTTCCAAAAATGGATAGCATCCCACAGATCGTACTTGCATAGCCTAAATTCATGGCTACTCAAGTGTGTGAAATCACTGAGGAGGAGGAAGAGTTCCAGGAAGAAGGAAGCCGATATTCCAATAACGGATTATGTCGTTGCGCCCATATTTAAAACATGTGAAAAATGGATGAAGTTATTGGATGATTTACCGACCAAGGACTTGGAAGATGCTATTAAAGGTCTCATTGCAGATATAAATCATTCCGTGCCTCGCCAAGAGAAGAGGCGTGGTAGTTCAAGGTTCACGTTCTCATTACCCCATAATGGAGGGTTAAATAGTGAAACGGGGGGAATCCATAGAAATGATCCTCCTATGGATTTCCAATCAAGTTTGGAGATATTCCTAGGGAAGCTTGAAGTCTTTTCAGATGTTTCGCTGAAGATGTATGTAGATCTCAAGGGGGAAATTGACAAGGCAAAAGAGAAATACGACGAATTGAAAGCAAAAGAGAAACACAACGAATTGAAGTAACTTCAGCGGAGGCAAAGCAGTGACACTAATTTCTGGAATGAAACATAATAACTCAGTCATTTAGAGATGGAGAAGTAAATCGTCCATATGTATATGCTTGTCGAAATAATAGGCATAAATTACTGTTACCATTTTTTTTGTAAGTTTCAAGATAAGTCCAGGTGGGAGAGGATAATAAATATGTAGATTTCTGGCTAATGCCATGCCGCCTTAATCTGGGGATGTAAATGTGAGGTGTAGGTAATTAAATCGGAAGATGGTGGATATAAGATGTATATTTTTCCTGGGTTATATCAGTATACGAGGTTTCCCTGTTTTTTTCCTCATCTATGTAGAACTTTCGATCTTTCATACGGTAAGATCTATACATACAATTTCATTTTTGTTATTTTAGGGTGGAATAATGATAATCTCTGATTTGAACTGTGTTTCTGAACTTGATCGGTGCGGTGATGCGCTGGAAATGTATTATCATTACTTATAATCGCTGTGAGTACTTATTCTTGAACGCTGTATCCTTGTGAATACTGTACTGAACCTCATTATACCACGAACAGATGATTGAACACGAGGTACCGGCCTGTGTATTTACTCTGTTTGTATAAAGAGTTATCTGTATATATATCATACTTTTATATATATATATATATATATATATATATATATATATATATATATATATATATATATTGTCCTATTGGTCTCATAATTAATATAAGCACTATTTATAATATGATATTAGAGCGTACCAAAGGTTTCTCTTCAAGTCGCTGTTGGTTCATCCTCCAGCTGCCGCCTGGCTTTGCCATCTCCACCGCGTTTACCACTCTCTTGCCGTTGCCTCCTAGTCGTCGCCATCTTCTGCAACCCATCGGTCGATTGTTGTTGTTGTTGTCCTTTTCCCCAGATCCATATGGATCTGGGGTTGGCGAGTTTGCTGCCATCGGGGATGCCGTCATCCGCCTCTGGCTGTTGTGTGGCCGTTGTCTTCGATCGCCGTTGTTCGCACTGATTTGCATCGACCTCCCGCCTAAGGCCGCCGCCTTGGTCGCATCTTATGAGACGGTGAGCTGCTGCTGTTGCTATCATTGCCTGGGTCGTGCCGAACGCCCCTGCTGCAAGCCTAGACGTCGTCGCTCGTCACCGCAGGCCGCTACAGTCGCCGTCACCGGTGACCGTCGCCCTCGTGAGTCTCTTCCCCGACTCGAGAAATCGACGATTTCTATACAAACCAATAGAAAAAAGAGAAAAGAGAAAAGAAGAAGAAATGCCATCCTCTTTGGGCACGATTTCTGTTCCTTACTACTCGGTTATCTTCGATGGTCTTAATTATCTGGATTAGTTTCAGCATATGCATGGTCATCTGATACTTTCAAGGATATCATGGAGGCTTTCTAGACTCAGCATGCTACTTACAAGATATGGCCCGATGAGAATGTTCGTGCCTCTACTATTTTGGTTGCTAGCTTGGAGGTGTATCTCACTAGTGATGTAGTTGGCTTGGCTTCTGCACAAGCGATGTAGGCGCATTTGCGCAACCGCTATGAGCCATCAGGTGATGTCTATGACTTCTTGACATGTCTCCGGGCTGAGTATAAGCAGACTCTTGCTTAGTTGCTGGCTTGCCACCCTTGTGTGACTCCATTGGAGGCTCTTGTAGTTGTTCGTACTAAGAAGATTTGTCTTCGTGGTGCGGGTCTGCTGTCATCATCATTGTTTCCTTCTATTTTGGCAGCTTCTCTAGCTTCTACACCTACTACGCCTCTAGTTAGTCGTTCACCAGTGGCGTCTCCCCTAGTGATTGCTACTATTGGAAGGGGACTCCATTGTACCTACTGCAACAAAAAATGGCCATGTGGAGCAGTTTTGCTACAGAAAGAAGGATTCACATCGAGGTGGCCGTCCTTCGAAGGGCGCTGGAGTTTCCTCCTCTCACAGGAGCTCTGGTGCTTCTGACACTCAGGAGATTCTCACACTGCTGTGTCGCATAGCTGCTTCTGCACCATCCAGTTTTGTTGGTTCTATTGCATAGTCTTCCAGTAAGATACAACCTTCTACTTCTCCTTTCTCATGTATATCACATTGAATTCTTGACTCTGGTGCTTCCTTTCATATGACATCTGATTCCACCAGTCTCACTTCTATTAGTCTTTTAGCTGCTCCTATCACTATTCAAATAGCAAATGGTACATCACTTTCTATCGTAGGATGAGGCACTCTTTCAAATTCATCTTTTCATGTTTCTACTATTTCTCATATTCTACAACTAACTATGCAACTACTGATTATTGTTGTCATGTTATTCTGGATTATGATTTTTATTGCGTTCAGGATCATTGCACAGGACTTTGGTTGGTACTGGCCCCCACCGCTATGACTCACAACGGCTTTGGGAGCTTGACTAGTTTCATCTTCCTTTCACTGCCCTTGTTAGTCTTTTCACCTCCACCATAGCCTCCGTACTTGCCGTGTCCTCCACCGCATCTTTTGCTTAGTAGTATCATCATTTAGTATATCTTTGTGGGTTGCATATGTCTTCATTAGTTTGTTGTGGTCTTTTAGGGTCTATATCTGGTGATGCTTCTCTAAATTATCATGTTTGTAAGCTTGACAAATAGTTTCAACTCCCTATCCTTCCAGTGAGTCAGTGTTTCAACGTCATGTTGATCTTATTGATTCTGATATATGAGGTCCAGCTCCTTTTGTTTCGAAAAGAGGTCATGTATATTATATAGTTTTTATTGATTATTTTCCTCGGCACACATCGATATACATTGTGTTATCTCGTAGTGAGGTTCTATCCATCTACAAGACTTTTGCCATCATAGTTCATGGCTCTGTTCTTTTCAGCTTCTAAAAGCTGCTTTTCGGCTTTTCTACAGTAACTAGCTTTTAAACGGAGTATTTTTTTTTCAAGATAGGGTCTACTAGTTAATTGTAGTACATACTTTACTGACTTCATTTATATCGGCAAAAATTGCACGTGAGTTTTTGTTACTCTGTAATCTCTCATACAAACAGCCCAAAAGTCACATGCCGCAGCAAAAAAAAAACAGACCCTATACTCAGTTTGACTCTCATATTCATATTTTTCATGCTGATTTTTCTGGAGAGTACTTGTTGGGAGTCCTTTGTGGTTTTTTTTGTCGAGTAGGGCACTCTCTTGGTTTTCTTGCCCTGGTGCTCATGCCCAGAATGGTGTGGCTGAATGAAAGCATTGTCATCTTCTTGAGACAGCCTGCAAGAAAGCATTGTCATCTCCTTGAGACAGCCTGTGCTCTCATGCTTGCTTCTGTTGTTCCACCACACTTAGGGGTGGAAACGAGCCAAGCCGAGCCGGCTCGAGCCAGGCTCGGTCGAGCTCGCACAGAGCTGTGGCTCGGCTCAGCTCGTTATGGTATCGAGCCAAAGAAGAGGCTTGGCTCAGCTCGATATGTGGCTCGAGCCGGCTCGCGAGGGCTCGCGAGCCGAGTTGCCCAATACAGGCTCTAGCACTGGGTCCGCTCCACATCCATGAACAAATGATTGACCGAATTTGCATAAACTGTAATGCCAAAGGAACATTTAACGACACTCCAAAAATATTGACACACATTCATAACAAATAGTCAACTGATTCATCAGCTCCACAAAGCATACATTTTCTTGGAGCAGTTCCCCCCTCCGGTGACGCCGGCTGGTCCAGGAGGCCACCGCGCGGCAGATGCTGAGACTGAGAGCTTCATTCTTCCCACCATCACTCGACCAACTCGACAACCATCTAGAACGCAACACAGGAGTCCACAAAATGGAAGAGAAAACGAGAAAAGGACCCTTCTTTCTACACCAAAAGCACAAGCAGGAAGGGGCGAAAATGCGCAAAGGCATCACCTCGGTGGGTCCGCCCCTGGATCTGCTAGAATGCTGGTGGGGAGATCTGTTGGCGGCGGGCTGGGAGATCTGCCGACAGGGACCGAGAGGAGCACACAGCGGCGGTGGGGGGCACGGCCTGGATCTACCGGAATGCTACTCGCCAGAGCCGCGTCGCCAAAGATCGTCGCCAATCGGTGGGTCAGTGGGTGGGTGGGGAGATCTGTTGGCGGCGGGGTGGGAGATCTGCCGACGGGGACCGAGAGGAGCACACGGCGGCGGGGGAGCACACGACGGCAGTGGGGGGCCCGGGGCCAGGGGGAGCAGCACACGGTGAGGAAGGGGAGGGAGCACAGGGCCTGGGGAGCACACGGCGGCGTGATTGGCGGCACGGTGGATGGGGTAGGAGCAGTGGGACGGGAGAGTAGAGCCAGAGCATGGAGATTGGAGAGAATAGGATGAGAATGGGACGGGGGAGGAGTAGATCGGGTTCACGATCGGGGGAGGGAGTTAGTGGGCTACTGGGCTGGGCGCCGCCTGGGCTGAGTCGACTGATTATGGACTGCAGACACGAGCTAATGTAGGCTCGCGAGCCAGCTCGCAAGCGGCTCGAGCTTGGCTCGAGTTTTTACGAGCTGTGAAGGGGGCTCGCTCGGCTCGAAAATTTACGAGCTCGAGCTGACTCGCGAGCCTCAAGCTATTTTTCCACCCCTAACCACACTTCTAAGTTAAGGTTGTTTCTACTATCACTTTTCTGATCAATATTCAGCCATTTTCTGCTCTTTAGGGTGGGATCCCAATTGAGTGTCTCTGTGGCAAGACTCCTGATTATTCTAGTTTTCTTCTCTTTGGTGGTGGTGTGTACGCTATGTTTTTCTTGCACCCCATGAGCACACCAAGTTGACCGCTCAGTCTGTAGAGTGCATTTTTGTAGGCTATAACATTGAACATAAAGGATATCGTTGTTAGGATCCGTGTTGACCGATGGATATAGATTTCTCATGATGTTACTTTTGATGAGTCTCGTCCTTCTCCTTTCTCCACTTCAGTATCTCTTGTCGAACCATTTTCTTTCCTGGATTTTCCTTCCAACCCCATAGTCACCACTCCTTCACTACATCCATTGGTCTCTTCGGTGCCTCCTTCATAGTTGGCGCCTTTTTCGCCACCGATACCCTCCCCAGAGGTCCTTTTGACCTTATTTATTCTTATTTTCTCTACTATACTTGTCGTTCGCGACTTGAGGATTCTTCAGATGTGCCCTCTCCTTCTGATGGGTCATCCTTTTCGGCCTCTCCTCGATATGCTCCTCATGATCATCAGTCTATTTGGTCCTCTGAGCATTTTGGCTTTGCTACTACTGCTCTTACTGAATTGACTTCTTATCGTGATGCTGTTGTTCATTAGGAATGGTAACATGCGATGATAGAGAATATCGCTGCTCTTGAGCATATTGGCATGTGGGATCTTGTCCCTCTTCCTGCGCATGTTACTCCTATCACGTGCAAGTAGGTCTATAAGGTTAAGACTTGCTTTGATGGTTCTCTTGAGAGCTACAAGGCATCTTGTGGCACGTAGTTTTTAGTAGAAACGTGGTCGTGATTATGATGAGACTTTTGTGGCTCAGATGACCACTTTTTGCACTCTTCTAACTATGGCATCTGTTTGGGCATGGTCCATCTCTCAGCTTGATGTTAAGAACGTCTCTCACTGGTGAGCTGCGTGAGGAGGTTTATATGTAGTCACCACAGGGGCATTATGTTCTTGAGGGTATGGTTTGTTGCCTTCGCCGATCTCTCTATGGCCTCAAGCAAGTTCCTTGTGCCTGGTTTGATCATTTCTCTTCTGTTGTCACTGCAGTTGGTTTCTCTGCCAGTGCTCATGGTTCTGCTCTTTTTATTCACACTTCGCCTCGTGGTCAGACGCTTTTCCTTTTGTATGTTGGTGATATGATTATTACTGGAGATGATTATCAGTACATCATTTTATCAAGAAGCGTCTTAGTGAGTAGTTTCTCATATCTAATCTAGGTCCTCTTTGCTAGTTTTTTAGGATTGAGGTTATTTCTGCTTCTGATGGCTTCTATTTATCCCAAGAAAAGTATATCCAGGATTTTCTTAATCATACTTCTCTTACTAATAAGCGCACAGTTAAGACTCCCATGGAGCTTAATGTTAATCTTCGTCCCACTGATGGTGAGACTCTTATGTTGTGTTTGGTTTAGGGACAAGGTGGGATGGGATGGTCCTGTCCCTGGTTTTGGGATGGGATGATCCCATTTTTTGTTTGGTTGGGGGGACAGAGTCATCCCTGTTTTTTGTTTGGTTGGAAGGATAAAATGGGATGGAATGGTCCCATCCTTTGTTTGGATGAAAGGATGAAAGTGGGACATGTGTGGCATTTGAGTTTTTTTAAAAAAAATTAAAGGCTATTGTTGATATGTTTCTACACATAAGCCTTTGAGTTTTTTTTAAAAAATTAAACAAAACGATACTTAAAAAACAAAGAGGTGGGATGACTCCGTCCCATGAAAAAAAGAGGATTGCCTGGTCCCGGATCTACAAGGAATATTCCTAGTGGGATGTCCTTGACTCTGCTTGTCTCCCATTCAAACACCTACAAAAACGGGTCCATCCCATCCCGTCCCACCTAGTCCTTGCAACCAAACACATGGTTACTAATACTACTCACTATCATCATCTTGTTAGGAGTCTTGTTTATCTTGGTATCACTCGTCCTGATATTTTGTACCCTGTGCATATCTTGAGTCAGTTTATTTCTGCTCATTCTCAGCTTCACTACAGCCATCTTCTTCGTGTTCTACGATATCCTCGTGGAACCATCTCTTGTCATTTGTTTTCCCCCTCGCTCTAGCTTTTTACAGCTCCGGGCATATTTTGATGCCACCTAGACTAGTGATCACTCTGATCGCTGGTCTCTCTACCTATTGTGTTTTTCTTGATGGTTCTTTCATTGCTTGGAAGACTAAAAAGCAGGCAACAATTTCTCGTTCGAGTGCTGAGGCTGAGTTACGAGCTATGGCTTTATTGACTGCGAAGGCTACTTGTCTACGGTGGTTACTTGAGGATTTTGATGTTTTTGTTTTTGCACCAACACCTCTTTTGTCTGGCAGTACATGTGTTATTAGCATTACTAAAAATCCGGCGAAGCATGAGTTTATAAAGCATATTGGTGTTGACACTTTTTATAAGCGGACACATGTGCATGACCAAATTGTTGCTCTTCGATATGTGACTTTAGAGTTTCAGTTGGCGGACTTCTTTACAAAGATACAGACCATAGCCCAACACAACTTCTCTCTCTAAACTTTGTGTTGTTGATCCACTATAAGTTTGAAGGAGATGTTAGATGTATTATTATCTGTGTATTTACCGTATTGTATAAGAGATTACCTGCATATATACCATATATGTACTATATATATTGGTCCATTGAGCTCATGATTAATACAAACGCTATTCATAACAATTTTGATATATTGGTTTTTTGTTTATATCAGTTGTTGTTAAGACCTACTTCGTATTCCTTCTGGATTGCTGTAGTTGCATGAATAATGATGTTGGTAAATCATGGGGTGCTTAGATCTGAGAGAGACTGCCAGAAATGGTGTCGGGACCCGGAGCAACAACTCTAGAACCCTCTGTGTTATTCGCACTATCCCAGGAAAAGCTAGTGCACACAGACTGAACAGTGATACATATCATGCATGATAACCAAACTTTATTATAAAGCGATAGTACGGGCCTTAAGGCCAAATTTACAATAAGGTGGCTTCATGGCCAAACATGAAATAATCAGCGGAAGGTAAATAAGAGGAGCAGCCCATCCTGCCTTCCCACAAGGCGAATTGACTGTAAGACGTGGCCTATTCGTCGCAATCCTCAACATAGTTGACGTCGTCGTACTCTGGCAACATTGTTTATAGCAAGGTGAGCACATAAAGTACTCCACAAGTTACACCAGGAGATATAACAGATTTGATGCATGCATAAGGGGTTACAAAGGAAGGCATAATGTGGTTCATTTGCATAAACAGCATTATTGAATTAAATACAATAACGTAAGTGCAAAAGCTGAATTTGATACAATATATAAAATCCAGATTTAACAAAATAATAACGTTAGTGCAGGCAACAACCTAACACTAACCTATCCACGGGTATCCCACCCGGACCATCTTTCCAAAAGTTTCACAAATTTCCATAAACCAAATTTTATTAAAACTGAAGTCTAATCCGTGAAAAACCATACTAAGCATGTCCTTGACCGTGGACACGGCTATCCAGGATAGTTTGTTACTCTGCAGAGGTGTACAACTTTACCCACAAGACATGTCCCCCGTTTTGCCACCGGATTAACACACTTCCTTAGGTGTGCGGCCGAGGAGATCATGACAAAGCTGTTCCAATGTTCCATTACCAAATTAGCTACGCCGCCACTAAGGTTTCACCACAACATGAATCCACATGTTGGAGCCCCCTCTTGTGCCATGTGAGACTTCTCATGGCCTACGCCACGCTCACATTCAGCCTATAGCGAAACTAAAATGGAACTTCACAAATTACTTAGCCAGGTCTGTCCCATACCAGACTTGTGGTAGTACGGTGTGACTTTGTAATAGTATTTCACAGGCCGGTCCTTAACTGACTTAGGCACCAACCACATACCCCTTGTGCCTGGCAATCAACATTGTGTCACCAAACAACAATGCACACCAGCAGGCACCCACCACTCTAACCATTAGCCTAAGTCTAAACCAAGTTTTCGTATTTTGTTTGAAAATATTTCACAATCATTCTTGACCCACCAAAGTCAAGAACACACTCGAAAACTTTATCATTTTATGTGAAACAATTCTTTCCACCCGAATTATTCTAAGCATGGCTAAGCAATTCCATAAAATGTTCTAGTCAATACTAATGTACCAACTAGATTTTCATCTATGGTGACAAGGTATGTTCGTTCAATTTCAAGATTGGCCATACACAAAGGAATTGGGTATAACTAGAGTTTAAACCGAATTTAAACTAGATTGAATAAAAGTACGCATGCATATTAATTTAAAAACAACATAATAATTTAAATTACTGGGATCAACATGGTCAAAGGTGTAACTTGCCTTGCTCAAAGTCTTGCTGCGATTCGTCGAAGAAATACTCTCCGGATTCGTCGTAATCTATACGCAAAGAGCCAAAAGAAAATTAAAAAAAATTCAAATAAAATCCAAAAATTAAAAAAGAGTCCAGAAATGGGTAGTTTAGGATTTTAGAAAAATTTAGAAATTTGAACGAGTTAAATCGGAGTTAAAATAAAGAAGTTATGGCCTTCGGAAGTTCTCACGACCACGGCAAACGTGATCGGGCGGAGCTACGACCACGGCAAATGCGATCGGGCGGAGCTACGACCACGTAGTCGACTTACGACCACATGGAAGGTTTACGACTACGCAGGGAAATTACGACTACGGCCACAGACCAGTCTACGACTACGACTACACTGAGAACCTACGACTTCGACTACCAGAGAAAACTTACGACTTCGAGTACACAGAGAACCTACGACTTCGACTACCAGAGAAAACTTACGACTTCGAGTACACAGAGAACCTACGACTTCGACTACCAGAGAAAACTTACGACTTCGAGTACACAGAGAACCTACGACTTCGACTACCAGAGAAAACTTACGACTACACGGATCTACGACCACACGGAAGGGTGTTACCTTCGGAAACTGGTTGGCCGCGGGGTGGTCGGAGGGAATCAGGCAGAGTGGCCGGAGACGACGGATGGTCGTAGAGGTTCGGTTACGAGTGGAGACGGTCGGACGATGAGAAGAAGCGGCAGCGCTCGAGTCTTCGGCAACAACGGGGCTCCGGTGGCGGCGTCGCTCGGCGGAGAGGGGAATGGTGGTCGCCGGCGCTTGGGGATCACGAAGGCGTCGTCGGCGAGGCGCGGAAGAGACCAGGGCGGCGCCAATTCCTCGCCGGAGCTCGCACGGCGGCGGACGAGGAAGCACGGGTCGGGGCCGATTCGGTTCAGGGCGGAGGGGGAAAGAGGTGGCGGCGCACGGGAAGGCGAAGGAGGGGATAACGGGCTCGGGAAGGAGCTTTATAGGGCAGGGACGGAGGTAACGGGCTCGCCGGAGTTAAGGACTTTAGAAACAGTCGCATAACGGCGAGAGGCTTTAAGCCGACAGATAACGGACGGAGGTGGGGCGGTTACTAGCGCGCGAGCTTAAGGGCCAATAATGGCTTCGGTTGCCGGCCGAGGGAAGAAGTAACCGAAGCTTTTAAAGCTCGGATGGGGTGTTAATGGAGGCCGGCCGGTTGGGGAAGAAGGGAAGAAGGAAACTTCTAAATTTCTTTTTAATTTCCAGAAGTAAATTCTCAAGAGTTAAACAAAACTTAGGGAGGCTTAAGAAAAGAAAAAAAAATAAACTTTTTTTTTTGCTTTAATAAAATATTTTAAATACATTTTCTTGCCTTAGATTTTGAAATAAAATCCAGATAAATCCAATTAAACTCCAGAAAAACAAATAAATTGCAAATAAAAATTTTGGGATGTTACAAATGGGTTGCTCAATGTGTTGCGAACTTTCGTTGAAAGCTGTATTTGTCGTGCTGTACTGCTATGCTAACCTACATAGTAAAACAACTGCGGAAAGCAGCTGTGTAAAAATAGTTTATCAATAGTTAATTTTTTATGTTATAAAATAGAGGTGTATTTGTAATGCAAACATTTAGTGAGGAAGGATTAGTTATTTGTATCAACTATTCATACGGAATTACGAGTGGATTCTTTTGGTCTGATGACTTATGGTTTATGGTTTAAATATTTGAATTCCGGCTGTTCGTGAGAGGCAGTACGCAGAGAGAAATAGTCGCATGCGATTTTGGCCGGTACAGCTAAACTAAGTACACTTTTTACTATAATTTTTCTATTGACCCCACCTTGAAAAAATATACTGTTTTAAAAGCTAGTTACTGTAGGACAGTACAAGCATAAGCCCCTAAAAGAACCTAGCATACAATTGCAAATTAAGCCCAGTTGAAACATTTCAAGTTATATAGAGAGAACTACTAATAGACGATTTTGCTCTAAGCAAGAGAAAAGTTTCAGAAAAGCAACAGCTTCAGACCAGTTTGTGGTTTGTTGTGTTGAAATGTGGAATATTTGCAATAACTAGAATCTTTACTAATTCTAATGACATCCTACAGTTCCTACTATAGTTATAGATCAAAAATAATGATTTCAACAGTTTGTGTCATGCATAAAAACTAGAAGTTTGTTTTACTAAAACCAGAAATAAAATCAGATTTGCTAAAAAGATTTTTACTGAATTCAGTAAGTTGTTTTTGTCATTATGGTTCAAAAATCAAAATAGCTAAAAAACACTTTAATGTGGTTAATGTTTATAAACAAAGTAAAATAAAGTGTGGATTATAAGCCTCTATAATGGTAAACAAAGCCTCACTTCATGAGTAGGCATTGCAAACAAGCTTGGCATTTATAACCGATGGTAGGGAGTTGGACCCTTCTTTTTAACTTAATGGTTTTTCTTAAATAAATAAATGAGACGACTTCTTTGTTATCTTTTTGAAACAGCTTATCGGCATTCGATTCATTCATACAACCGCTCATGCTAAGATCAAAAGACATGGGTCGCAGCTAAAAAGAACTCACCCATGATGATGTGGGCGGGAGGTTCGCAGTAGTTGTGGGCCCTGCTCAATTCGGCCGTGGCTTTTGATTGAAGTGACACGGTAGCATTTATTAGTTTTTTTCTAAGATATTCAATTAAATAAATTAAAGAAAAATAGGAAATATATACCATTATATCTACACGGATAATGCAAAAGGAAAAGGAAAAATTGTAAAGAATAAAAAATAAGAAAAGGGGGGAAAATGTCGCGTTGAAAAACCAACGCGTTCTAAATAACTTTTGATTTTTAAAAGACAGAAGTTATTGTTATTTGGAACGGACCTAAGTAGTAGCTCCGTGTGTGAGTTAAGGTTTGGTTAGCAAGAAGGACAGTAACTGAGTCAGCTTTAGGGGGGCAGCGTTGTCAATTAGGAAAGAAGGATCCGAGGGACGACATGGCAATGATGTTGTTCACCTAGATTGGTGAAAATGTTTGGAAGGAGCAAGGGCAACCGCGGCGTTGAGGATAATGCTGATGGCTACGATAGCAAGCAGTCGTCAGGGCACATGTGACAGTGTTACATTGAAGCTAGAGTATGCTAATCTGGGTCTAGATTTGAAGCCTTGGTCTATGGTGGGCAAATCACCACTAGGCTATATATAGAGATGACCATTGGCTATTTGTACATACATGTGAAAGAGTGTCGGAGCCCAGATTTTACAATCCGGATTCCTCTATGATTCCACCGCACTATTCCCTGGATCAGTAGATAGTGCTCACAGATTACAGTTCTGAATATCAAAGTACATATCATGCGGAAGCGTAAATATAATAGTAGACTTACTCATGGGCCGATTAGGCCGAAATCAATAAATTACAACAGCGAAAGAACGAGCACACAGGTGGGACCTTCAGGACATGCCCACAGGCAGCCAACTGGAGGTTCGCGACCTAGTTCTTGACATCTTCATTTTCTTCGCCATCATGATGCAAAAGTATTGCTGAAGCGTAGTGATTTGATTCTTGATTCTGGATTGGGGGGAAGCGAATATGAGCACAAACCACCGTGCTCGCGAGCCAACACACAGGATGCAATTAAATAGTATGCATGACTTATCAAAGGAGAGGCTCGGGTTATTTTATTTGCCAAAAATCGCTTTTGGTATCATTATTATTAAATCATAGTGTTACTAATTCTACCTAAACTCCACACGGTGATTGCCATAATTGACTTAATCCACCAAAGACACACTTTCCTTACTGATTGCTGTCTAAGACTTCAAATAGCGAGTGACATCAATTAACTAATCCACCGATCATACACTTTCTATATTGATTGCTGTCTAAAACTCCAAACAGCGGATAACATCAATTATACAATCCACCAATCAATTGCTACCTAAATCCCCAAACAGCGAGTATCATAATTTATATAATCCACCGATCAATTACTGCCTAAAACTCCAAACAGCTAGTGACATCATTTATCTAATATCATTTAATTAATCCACCGAACACACACTTTCTATATTGAGCGCTGTCTAAAACTCCAAACAGCGAATATCATCGATTATACATTCCACCAAATATCTTTGGTATTCCAAATTCCTAAAATCCGATCCTTTTGTTATTGATCCACAACCATAGTTTACTCTTCCAATAATCTACCTTATTTTCCCATTATCTATCCCTAACTAACTCATCAGTATACCTCCACCAAAATATCATTGATCAAGTTTACGATTTACTTGTATTCATCCACCAAGAATATCATTGATCAGGTTTATGATTCACTAGTATTCATCCACCAAGAATATCATTGATCAAGTTTATACTCCAATAACTGTTATCATACCTCCAAGTGCCTAAAAATCCAATTCATCCATCCATTATTTGACTAGAGCCTATTAATTCCATAATCGCCAACAACTCCCAATAATTAATCCAACAACTACCTTTGCACTACCTAATTCTCCAAAAAATCATTTAAATCACCTATCTAGTCTATATATTTATTTAGGCTCCACCAATTTATTTCTCCCAGAATCCACACTATTGTTTCCTAATTATGATCGACATGAATCCACCAATATCTTTATGTGTTTACTACAAACATCCATCTCCTTTACTCTCGACTTTATTTATTTCCCCATATATTTGATTTTGTGAGAAGAGAAAACATTTTACTTTCGAAATATGATACATAAAAATTCCCTGAGACCTAGCAGTTTTGAACAAAAACATAATGTGTAAGGAAATGCATTAATAATAGCGATCCAGATTCCATCCACCGTTACATGGCATCTGCACCACATAGCCTCTTTCAGCGTTATAGCCGCTTAATTTACCACTGGGACGACACCCAGGACAATTCAAACCGGGGCTTTCCACTGCCCTTCCACTTTTCCATTCCCACCCACAAAGTTGTTTTTGAAATAGAACTATATCTGGTAAAGTTTCCATGTCCGCCCTTGACCGTGGGCACGGCTATTCGAATAGTTTTGACTCTGCAGAGTTTGTACACTTTACCCACAAGAGACAGTTTACTCGTTGCCCCACACGATTCCTTAGTCGTGCAGTTGAGCCAACCATCACAGTAACCGTTCAAAGTATTTCGCCCCTTCCATCATCTCACTCTATGGGCCGTTCCTACTTGCGGTGGGTCCCATACGTTGTGCGGGATGTTCTCCTTCTGAACGCCTAGCAGCTGGCTACCCACACTGCTAGCACGCCACAGCAGAGCCTCACCCTCTACGGATGTCCCATTCAAGCCCGCCACACAGACAGCCGCTTGCACTACCTCACCTCCTCCACCGATGATGATGACTTTCAGGGTCCGATAAATCTACTAGGCCAAGTTGTACTTTACAGACTTGTGGTTGTACTTGTTTTACACAGGATGTCACGACAAGATTCAGTCCTTAGGGTTATCTGAGCGGTTCTACCACAAACCACACTCTCGTGCACACCTGCACCATACCCCCCCCATCCGCCCAGACAAATAAGCAATTTGTGATTTTTGGGGAAAATAACCATATCCAACATACACCAGTCATTACTACCATGACTGCCCAACCAATTTTTCTCAGGATTAAAAGTGATGCTTGGGCGCTCTCGCGCCCATGAGTATCCAGGTAATACTAAGCATGGCATATAATTACGGACTTATTTTCGAAAGGTTACTATTATAAGTTTTGCTAGGGCGACAAGGTTCACAATTCAAATATTCCAAAGGGAGGTGTAATATTAATCAAGGTAAACAATGGGCATATAACTAGAATATTAAATTAAGCATGTATTTGCATATAAAATAACAGCATGCAATTTGATAATTTAAACAAAAATAGTTTGCAGAAAATGTAGGATCAACATGATCAAAGTATTGACTCGCCTTGCGCGGTTTACCGCGGTCTTGAGTTCTCACAATGCTCCCTCTTGAGCTTCTAGTCTTTATCTTAACTTTACTCTTGATATCGCTCGATCCATTGATTCTTCGGGACTCCAGTTTCTAACTACGCAATAAATGACGGAATCCAAATAAAAGTAAGTAACTCAAAAGATCCAAATAAATCTGAATAAATTCAATTTAGTTTTATTATGAGTTAATGGGTGATTTAAGGTAAGGTCAGTGGTAGGATACGATGACTCAATCTTTTTATTGATAATCTCTTTTATTATTTTCGTATTTATCAAAGAAGCTCCATGATTTAGGTTAAACCTATGAGTTGGTGCACGAGTCTAGCTAGGTATTAGTTTGTCGAGCGTTAATATTCAGGGCATATATTATATACACGATGTATACAAATTTTAGCTTACCGAATTAATATTAGAGTCTGATTTTATAGCATTTTATGTGTCAACATTTTATGTATCCTCAGTTATTCTGGGCTTAGTTTAGTTTCAATTAGGATCTATTTGTATGGGTCGTTGCTTACTTTATTCAATCATGCTCGATATTATTATTTACTAAATCTAACGTTGAGATTTAATTCATGGCATCTTATCATTTCACCTATACTTCAATTATTATTAGGCTTAGCTTTAGTGTTAAATGGCCTATCTTGCTAATGGTTTATTTCTATACCCTTAATTGATGGGTCATTATTTCATGTGACATTCACCCCTAATCACACTATTACTAAATCCTCTCTTTTGACAGGAAGCTAAAATAACTACTCATGTTACACCTGTATCCCAGTGTTACCTTCTAACATATGATAAATATCCATGCTCAAGAGTCCCTAAATACCCTTAGTTGTAACAAGGTTAAAATACAAGATGTTTGCTATTACATGTGCCATTTAAATTTACATTTATTCATTCATTCTATTTATTTGCTAAAGATTTAAAAAGGGTTATTTATTATATATGCTCATATGTGCACACATGGATATATATATATACACACACAACATTTCATGGCCCAAGCTAGCTGTTCATGCTAAAGAAATTAGTATACACCCCCATACCCTTTCTCACTGCCTTACTGACTCCACTGAACCCACTGGCTACAGTAACCGACCAAAAAATAATCGCCCGAAAATCCACCCGGCGCGGCGGAGCGGCAACTCGAACGCGCGCATTTTCTTAGCGCAGCGCTGATAGCCAAGGTTTCCTTCGGGTGTTGCTTACCAGTAAGGGGCGATTTATTCTCTTAACCCGAGCGGCAACAGGGGGCCCGAGCAGAGGAAGGCCGGGGCGGAGGAGGCGGCGGTGCGGTCACCGGTGGGTCGCCGGAGGGTTGAGGATGACGGGCAAAATGGAATGTCCAGACGCCGGGGAACCCGATGGTGGAGTTGGCAGCGGGCGGGGGTCACCGGAGTAGGGTCGGCGGCGTGCGGTGGCGGCGGTCCGGGGAGGAGGTCGACGTTGGCGAGCTGCAGGGTCGGGGAGGCTCGGCCGAGGGTTAATTTGGCCTCACGGTGCCCGGGAGACTGTGTGGGCATAGTTAATTTGGCTATGGTGCAGTGGGGCGGCGGTGGGCTAGGTGACCGGCCGTGGGGAAGAGAGGGTCGCCGGTGGGGAAGGAGGGCTCGGGGGCTCAATTACTTAAGGTGGAAGGTTGAGGGAGCTCGGGCGAGACTAATGGGTGGCTCAGCCAAGGTTTTATAGTAGGGAAAAAGGGCGCGCGGTGAGGAGTGGTTGATCGGGGTACGGCGGCGAGGCGAGCTTCGGCATGGCTACAGGGGGCAACGGGACAGCCGGCCAGACGTGATGCAAGCGGCATGGGAGTGACGCGAGCGCGGTCAGGCCGTGGTCCGGGCGCCCTGTGGCCGACGCGCGCTGTTGACCGGCGCGGCTTCTTTGGCTGCGGTCATGGGCGGTGATGGGCAATGAAGGAGGAGGGGATGGGAGCTGGTGGCGGTAGAGGCTGACGCGGGCGGGGCGTGGGACGGGACAGCGGTGGGGGCCACGAGGCTACGGCGGGGTAGCGCCGGCGCCCACTGGTCCGAAGGGTGGCGCCGGTGTTGGGCGGTCCAAAGAGGAAAACGCCGGGTCGGGGCGCCGCGCAGAGGAGGAGGAAGGGAAGCGGGCCTGGGCCAAATGGGCTGGGGTGCGGGGGCGGCCGGCTGGCTGGCTGGACCGATTTGGTCAGCTGGCCAGCCCGTTTTTCTTTTAATTTTTAATTTTAATTTTTTTCCTTTTATTAATTCATTTCTATATATTTGTTTTGTTGCTTTTATTTCCACTTCTTCCCTTAATTAAATTTTTACCCCCTTGCTGACGCATTCATACACCTATACATTTTGATAGAGTTCCCAATTATGCTTTCATATCTACAATTGCATATTTATACATATACGCCTACCTACATGTGATTACATATTTCTTCCCCTTGGTTTCATGTATGTCTCCATTACTACCAACCTTGGAATAAAATTAGTTGAATATATATATATATATACATATTTCATTTGTACCCATTTTATTATTTTATCTGTTATTGGTTTACTTGTTCATGTACTGCCAATATTCTCATGTGCATTATATTCTAAGATAAATTTCTATGTTTAAACTCAATTCTCTCCCTGCCTCTTATGGATCATCTTTTCAGATTCTTATTTTAAATTTTTTAAATTTTCTATTGTTTAAACATGTTGGTTTTCTTCTTGTTCCTTTTTAACCTTTGGAATTATTATTATTATTTTAACTATTTTACGTTTGAAAATTACTTCCAGTTATTAGTTGCTTAGAACAAAACTCAGAAAAACCCAAATAAGATTTTGAACCAAAATTCAAACTCCAGTAAAATGCATATAAAAGCTTTAAATTTCTCAAATTTATAAACATCCAAATTTTAGGATGTTACAAAGAGAAAGTAATAAAGAAAGATCAGGAGTTTTCCTCTATCTCTGTGTTTCAATCTACTATTTGCATCCTCTGTGTTTGATCATCCCTTTTGCATAGGAAAGGAATCGATCGGACTGGACTCGCCAGCGACGATTCCTCAACACGTTATCAGCACGAATTGCTTCGTGGATCGCAAGGTAATCATTCGTAGATTAAAATTGCATATATCTAGATCGCTTTAAATTCCACAGATTTCGCTTTGTAGCTTAATTTCTACGGTGCAAATCCGCTCTAATCTGCCACGAGCAGACTCGAAGTCGCCGGCCAAGCCGATCAGTAAACTCGTAGAAAGAGCAGATGTTGATTGTACTTGGATCGAAAAAAGAAAAAAAAAGAAAAAGCTCACACGGCCGAACAAGCCGCCGGCCCCGTACGGCTGCCGCGTATGAACACGCTGCTGGCCCGAAGCCGCCACCGGCCACCGACCTCCCACGCGCCGCTAGCCAAAGCTGTAGCCGGACTGCTGTCTCGACTCCCACGTCGCGCTGCCAGCCCCGCATGGCCATCCGTGCTAGACCACCGTGCTTGGCCGTCCCCGTGCCCGATGCTGCTGCGCCCACACCCGAAGTCGCGCCGGAGATGCACGCCGCCATCCGCCCTATGCGCACCATCATCGCCCAATCTCGGCTCCGCCCGAAGTCGACGCACCCGAGACCACCAACTAGCTTGAGGCCGCTGATACCCACCTGAAGCCTTTGTACCACGACGCGCTAGCCGCCCGAGGCCGCCACTGCCGAGTCGCTGTTGGCGCCTAAAGCCGACCATCGAGGTCACTCGTCGGAGCCGCTGTCACTCACCGCACGCCCTCACGCGGGCAGCCACCCACGCCCGAAGCCAAGGCCGGCCCCGCCGCTGCGCTCGGCCCCCACTTGCCGCGCGCCCTCGCATGGGCCGTCAGTCGCTCGCGCCCGCCGCTGCCTTCATGCTTTGCTGCCACCGCCATTGTGGGGGGTACGGGCTAGGGTTAAAAATGCTAGCCCCGTGAGCGGTGATGGGCCGGACGACCGATTGGGTTGCCAGGCTAAAACCGGGCCAAAATTGGCCGAAAAGGATATGAAAAGTGGGGAAAATTTTGACCAGTAAAAATTTTGCAAAAAAGTCCCTCGAAGAATCAGAAAATTATGCAAAAATTTTCTCTGAATTGAAAATCTGCATATAAGTCCTCAGAAATTACAGAATTCACTAAAAATTAATATTCCAGCATAAAAGGACCTCAGGAATTATAATTTTGAATTATTTTTAGCATTTGAAGCACGTTTAGCACTATCATTATTATTTTCTATATTTTTCGTATTTATTTACTGTTTTAATTAATCATAATTATCTAAATTGCCTTTTATCACTGAAATTAACAGTAAAATTTATAGAAAATTCTGGAACATTACGAGAATCTTTTGTTCCATTATCCAATTTATTTACCTGTAGTAAATCTATGCATGTTTACCGGTAGTAAACTTATATATTCCTTTCATGCAAATGTAGATGACAGGCATTACGAACCGGGAGTTCGAGGAGCTGGCCCAGCATGACCAAAATTACTTGATGTGGGCTTTCGATGTCGAGATAGTACTTGGAGCCAAGAAGCTCCGCGCTGCCATTGGGATTGATGCACCGCAGGATGCAAAACCCACCCCTGAGGAAAATGATCAGGCATTTCACTTCCTCAGGCATCACCTCTGTCTCACTCTCAAGAATGAGTACGTGGTAGAGAAGAGCGTGATAGCTTTGTGGACTACACTCAAGAAGCGGTTCGAGAAGGTATAGTACACCATTCTTCCTTAGACAGGGCAGGAATGGATCCAACTCAGATTTGCTGACTTCAAAACGGTCGGGGTGTACAATTCTGCTCTGCACAGAATTTATATCAATCTTCAACTTTGTGGCAAGCAGATTATAGATGAGTAGAAAATTGAGAAGACCCTATCCACCTTCCACCCCAATGTAGTGCAGTCTGCACGCAACTATCGTTAAGGCGGCTATAAGGAGTATACTGAATTGATTGATATTATGTAGGTTGCAGAGGCTTAGAATGAAGTTCTCCGTAAGAATTTTGTCACACAGTCACCTGGGAGCTCCGCTAGCCGTGAAGCCAACACCGGAAGCTACAAGGTGCGAAAGCCCATAATGATGAAAATGGGAAGAAAGGGTAAGGCTGTAGCCCAGAAAGGCAAGTCAGATGCTCCACGTGAGAATAAGGCAAGCAAGCCAAAGCGGGACGGTAAGCCCTATGGTCAGCAAGACCAAACCTGCTACAAGTGTGACAAGTGGGAGCACTGGTCGTGGATATGTAAAGAGCTGCAACACATCATCGATGCCTTCCAAGCTAGGACGAAGAATGATGGCAAAAGGCAGCATGAAACCCACTTTACTTTTGTTGAGGGGGAGAGTTCTGAGCAGATACCTGCACTGATGGAGGTTGACTCCATTCCTGTAGTAGCACCTCCTCTTGACATTGTGGCTGTCGCCGCTATGATTTCTCTAGAAGAGCATATCACCCCCGAGAATATAGCAGCCGAAGTCTCTAACTTCTTAGCAGATTCAGTCTAACGCACAGAATGCATTTAGACTGTAATTGTCATTCATTTTACGTGTGGAAGGAATAAGTTAGGATTTGCATGGATGATACTCAAACAATTTATTTTCTCATAATGGTAGGATGATATTGAATAATTCATTCATTTATTTAGTTTATAATGGCATGATATGTTCTGCTATTGAAATATTTTATTTATGTGTTGATACTTTATATTAATAAAATACTTTATATTAAAACACGTGTGACGCCCTATGGAGGATGTGTACTTAGCCGACAACGGCACAACGAATACCATCTTGAGAGAAACAAAATTCTTTCAGTCGATTAGTAAGAATGCTGGCACCTTACAACAATCGCCGGTAGCGATGCTTGTATAATAGGTTCAGGAAGATTTACAATTATACTCACAATGGGCACAACTTTGGTCATCCAAGAAGTCTTATTGTACCCAGAATTGACTAGAATTCTCTTAAGTTTTAAGGATATTCGCGCCAACGATTTCCATGTTGAGATTGAAGAAGAGTATGGTAAGGAATACCTGCTCATTACGAAGCATGAAACAAATAGAAAAAGGGTATTAGAAAAACTTCCTTCATTATAAACTGGGTACTACACTAATTTCAAGGCACCTGCAGCATATACTGCCTTGAAAACAATATTTAGAAGCTCTAAACTCTTCTGTCTCTGATATGATAGATTAGGCCTCCCAGGTCTTAGGATGATGAGAAATATAATTAACAATTCACAGGGACATAATATTAATGTAAACAATTTCCCGAATCACAAAATTTCGTGTGCCCCGCATGTGCTACTGAGAAATTAATTACTAGACATTCTACTCTGAAAGTGAAGGATAAAATCCTTGCATTCCTGAAGTGCATCCAAGGAGACATTTATGGTCCCATACAGCCACTATTAGAGCCGCTTAAATATTTCATGGTGCTCATCGATGCTTCCTTGAAATGGTCGCACGTATATTTATTATCTACGAGAATCCATGCTTTCGCAAAGCTGATCTTGTAAATAATTCGCATGAAAAATATTTTCCTTGATCATCACACAAAGCCCATCAGAATGGACAACGCCGGAGAATTTACTTCAAAGGCGTTTGATGATTATTGCATGGCAATAGGAATTACAGTTGAGCATTCTGTGTCACATGTCCACACCCAGAATAGACTAGCAAAAGCATTAATCAAGAGAATTAAATTTATTGCCCGACCGCTTTTGCAGAATTGTAATTTACCAGCCACATGTTGGGGACACGCAGTCCTATATACAACAACTTTAATCAACTTTAGACCATCGGCTTACAACATCCATTCACCTATGCAATTAGCGCAAGGGTCAGCACCGAAAATTTCTCATCTCCGGATGTTTGGATACAAGGTTTATGTACCTATACCCTCCACAACGTACTGCAATGGGTCCTCTCTGAAATGCTGGGACATACATTGGTTATGAGATAACATCCACAATTAGGTATTTAGAACCCATGACAGGAGATTTGCATACTGCCCGTTTTGCTGGTTGCATATTTGATGAGGATAGTTTTCCAACATTAGGGGAGGAAATCACCCCCCTGATGAAAAATGTCAAAAAATTACGTGGCAAGCTACAGGAATCCATGCACATAAACCGCGCGCTAGTGAAACAAATAGAGAAGTCTAGAAGATCATTTATTTGCAAGCATTAGCAAACCAACTGCCTGACCACTTTAGTGATTTAAAAAGCGTGACCAAGTCGCATGTGCCTGCACGCAATGCACTGGAGAGGGTTGAAATATCAAAAAAGGTTGAAGGTATCTCTAATCCCGTCCAGAGGCCTTAGAATAAAAGGACGAGAACTCCGGCCCCTCGAACCCCAAGTAACCGGGGACGCCCGGTGAAAAAGGATAAGAAGGATTTGACACGACCAATCACTGAAGTCCTTAGAACCACAAGGGGAGCCAGTTAAAACCTAGCACCAGTATGACACCTTCAGAAAAGGGCATACTAGATCTGAACATTCCCATAGAGGGAGAAATCAGCGTGGATGTGTGCTCACACATCGAAGCTGAAAAACTAAAGGGACTTGCCGCTGCAACTGGAAGGAGCGGTGAGCAAGTAGAAGCACAAGAAGAATCAACTCATGATGAAATAGCTATAAACTATGTACGCACGGGAGAATCCATGCATAGGACAATAGCCAATGTTGATATCTACTTTGCAAAAAAATTTCCACAATCATCGATCTTGATCCAAAGCCCTCATCGCTCGCTGAATGTAAGAAAAGATTAAATTGGGAAGATTGAAAAAAGACAATAGAAACTGAATTATTATCTTTGAACAAAAGAGAGGTATTTGGGCCTGTAAGTCGCACACCTCCCCATGTGCACCTTGTAGGGTATAAGTGGGTATTTGTTCGAAAGAGAAATGAAAGAAATGAAGTTGTAAGATATAAAGTAAGGCTTATTGCACAAGCTTTCACTCAACGTCTAGTAGTTGATTATGAAAAAACCTATTCTCTAGTCATAAGTGGAATCACCTTTAGATACTTAATCTCAATGGCAGTAAACCTGAACTTCGAAATGAAATTGATGTATGTGGTAATTGCATATCTTTATGGAAACTTGGATTCAGAAGTTTATATGAAGGTACCTAAAGGTATCCCTGTCTCGAACCAAGACAACAAATAAAAATCTATATAATGTGAAACTCAGAAAATCACTGTACGGACTTAAGCAATCAGGCAGGATGTGGTATAATCACTTAAACGACTTTCTATGCAAGAAAGGCTACACGAACAATGAAGATTGTCCCTGTGTATTTATACGACGATCCCATAAGAGATTTTGTATAATCTCAGTATATGTAGATGATCTGAATATCATCAGGACCATGGAAGATATAAAGGAAACAAGTTCTTACCTAAAGTATAATTTTGAAATGAAAGATTTGGGTCAAACCAAATATTGCTTAGGCTTGTAGCTTGATCATGTTCCTGAAGGAATATTAGTACATCAGTCAGCCTACACCCAGAAGGTGTTAGAAAGATTCGGCTTTGAGAAGGCATACCCATCGAAAGTACCAATGATCGGGAAATCTTTACAGCAATATAAGGATCTGTACCGACCTAGGGAAGAGGGAGAGGAAGTCCTGAGACCGGAATTCCCATACTTAAGTGCAGTAGGAGCACTTATGTATTTAGCAAACTGCACTAGACTGGACATTGCATTTGCCGTAAACCTATTAGTAAGGCATAGTGCAGAACCTACCAAAAGGCAATGGTAGGGAATAAAGAACATCTTCCGATCGAACCTCCAAGAAAGTAAGGACCTTGGATTGTTCTACAGAAAGAACCAAGACTTGATATAACTGGCTATACAGATGCAGAGTAACTGTCGGACCCGCATACCGCAAGGTCACAAACAGGCTATGTATTCCTGTGTGGTGGAACTACAATTTCATGGAAATCGTTTAAGCAAAGTCTTGTAGCGACTTCAACGAACCACTCGGAAATCATAGCACTGCACGAAACCGCACAAGAATTTGCTTGGTTACGACGAATGATTCACCATATCTAGCAGTCATGTGGGATGAATATCATGCAAGCTCCCACAATTATCTATGAAGATAATGCAGCTTATGTTGCATAAGTGCAGACGAGTTACGTGAAGAGTCATCTTACAAAGCATATCAACTCCAATTCTTCTATGCTCATAAATTGTAAAAGATGAACGAAATTAAGGTACTGCATACTAAGTCATGTGAGAATCTTGCAGATTTATTCACTAAATCACTACCAGCGTCTAGTTTTGAAAGATGCGTACAAGAAATTGGAATGATAGAGAAGTGCAGAATTCAGGGGAAGATTTTTCTCAAGCTCATTATTAAAATTTGATCACGAAGATTGAGTACCCAAAGAATAAATCTTAAAAATTAAATGAAATTGGGTAGATTAAATCAGAATTCAGGGGGAGATTTTTTTAAACCCAATTCACTCTGTTACCAATTGAGTTTTGTTAAATTGTGCGGGTCCCAGTTTTATCGTCCCCTAATTAGGGGAATGCCCCACCGAGGCCCCAGCGGCGGCCGTACACGGATCGAAAGTCCAAACAAAATCGCGAAATTACCCATCGTGCTCCTCGACAAATTTCAGAAACACCCTCCCCATTTCTCGCGGCGGCCGCGGCGACACCGCAGATCTCACTCCTCGTCCTAGGGCTCCGGCGATATCGCCGGCGGTGTGAGCTGGAGCGATGGAGCTGTGGAGCAAGCTGCGGAACCTGGACGCCTACCCGAAGGTGAACGAGGACTTCTACAGCCGCACCCTCTCCGGCGGCCTCATCACACTCGTCTCCTCCCTCGCCATCCTTCTCCTCTTCTTCTCCGAGATCCGTACGTACCACCCTCTCTCTCTCTCTCTCTCTCTCTCTCTCGACATCCCCGTCTCAGATCCCTTTTAATTTCGTTTCTCTATCTGCGGCACAGTTCGGTCTCGCCATGTCATCTCGGTGGCTTTGCGTGCGGTTCGATAATTATATGTGTTCCGATGCGAAATTGTGAATATGTTCTGGCGGATTGGAGCGTGCTCTTGGTGACCATCTGATCGGTGCGAATTAAACACATTGGGTGAAAAAAATCGCAATTCCATTAGCATGCTGCATGCATTTGAATTCCTGTATCTATTAGAGAGGTCGCGTGAGGAAGTTGCTGAAGGTTGGAGGTACTTGATGGGAAGGTGGCGTAGGGCAATACCTATATTAGTTGCGGCAGCATGTTTGATCTAGTGACGCGGGTTGGTTCAGTTTAGATGCTATATGCGAGTTGATGTGAGTGCTGGGTTTGTGTCTGGCGCATGTGGATGTGGTTAATTTAGTGTGAAGTTAGCACTAGCCATTAGTTAATTTTGCTATGCTGCTAATAGCCTAATACAGTGGAGTTATTTCCTTGGCGGTAAGACTAGTAGAGTGGAGTTTCATTAGATTTTCGAAACCTCCCTGAGTCCCCATTACCAACTAGGGTTCAATTAGATTTGGGAACTTTTCTGTCATTTTGTTCTTGTTCATGCTGATGCTAACTTGCTGGCACCTTATCTTCTTACGAGTTTCAGGGCTTCTATAAAGTCGATCACAATATGGTTTATCGCCTTTGCATGGGACTATTGCTGATAACCTAACCGGGATATACTTTGGTGCAACTCTTTTTAAAAAAGGTTTATGAATCTTAAAGCAAAGTATTTCATATTAGACGTGGGTAAATATGCATAACCTAAATAAATATATCAAATCGAAGATTTTCCCCTTTCTAATATTGACGTCTATATCTATATCAAATCTTCAATTTGATTTATTTTTTATAGGTTCGTAGAGATTTACCATCACCTAATATTAGCTACTTTGATTTAAGATTCACAAACTTTTTCTAAAAGAGGTGCACTGAAGCAAACCCATAACCTTTATTTTAGCATACTAAGATTGAAAATAGGATACTAAAGTTGAAAAGAGGGATGGTCTAACTTGTTACATGTTTCAACTACATTTTCCCATAATGTAGCTATCTGATCACTTTTCTGATTCTATTTGTTCCTTGTGTTTTCGTCACTAGTTAGTTTGTGTGCTATGCATTAACTTACTGTTGTGCTAACATTTCTGCAGGGCTGTATCTATATTCTGCTACAGAGAGTAAGCTCACTGTTGATACCTCAAGAGGGGAAAGGCTACATATCAATGTTAGTGCGAATGCTCATTTTGTCGTTCCAAACTTTCAATTGTCTGGCATTTCTAAGGTGCTCTGCACGTCTATTGTCTTGGTGTTAATTTTTACCCATCCATGCTTGTTGCGCTATTTTGGAAAGCATGTAACCAAAATCTAGTTATGCTAAATTTCATGCTCTTTGTCACATTGACCCCATTTCACTTGAGTCTATTACTTTTAATTCTGCAAAATTTTGGAGTTATTTGCTTGATAGACCTCATACGCTCAGACTGCCTTTTTTTTATTTTGGACCTCTACAACTTGTCAAATAATGAATAAAGTATGTATGGGTGCTGGATCATTGAAATCTGAAATAACAATTGGTAGCCAGCTAGCTGAGAATATTTGCCAAGTTGTGGAGGCCTAGACCATATATTTCATTTCTACTGTTGTGTGTATGAGGCTCCTTCTATTCTTTTGCATTGTTAACATACATGACTGCTTTTGCAGTTTGATGTTACATTTCCAGCTCTTCCTTGTTCTCTTGTTGCTGTTGATACGATGGATGTCAGTGGAGAGCAACATTATGATATAGTATGTACAGACAGTTTTCATCAGTTTCCTTCTTCTCTGTTTTGTTTTATATCTTGTAAAGTGTTTCCCAAATTCTACTGCATATATCTGTTGTCTGAGATGTTGAATATCTTACTTTGCAGAGACATGACATAATAAAGAAAAGAATCGATCATCTTGGTAATGTAATTGAATCAAGAAAGGATGGAGTTGGTGCTCCTAAGGTATGTTTTCCCACTTTCAACTTCAACTAGTGTGTACGTGGAACTGTTCTGATTTTACCTTAACATTTGTCATAATTGGAACTGCTTATACTTTTTAGCGCAGCAAATTCAAGATCTATTGTGATTGATTAATTCATAATATAATCAGAACTTGAACATCATGCTCTGAGACTTTTTTGTCTTTATTCTGGAAGATAGCTGATGCTAGTGTTAATAAATTTACTCTCATAGTTTCTCATGGTCATTTTTTAGAGCTTCCTAGCAGTTGGTTATGAGTTGTGACTGTTCAGGTTGTGCTTTTCCAGAACCACCTAGGTTGTTTATATTAAGTATTAACTCTTTATGTTGCATGTTGGAAACCATTATAAAGAAACCAATGACAATATTAGCAAATTCAGGCATGGTGATGACATAAAGGGAGTGGTATCTGTAAGAATGAGGCCTTGTATTACCAAAGGGCCTAACAGGCCAATATATATCCATGTACAATATACAAAGAGACTCCTAGACTATACATATTATCTAACACCCCCTCAAACTTATGGTGGATCAATGACACTGAATTGGAGAGGTAGAATTGATGCTGAGCTCTAGTCTGTACCTTGGTGAAGCAATATTTTAACTAAAACTCCGAGGGCACATATTGAAGATCAATAACTTCGTCTTGAACCTGCGATTGCATGTATAAAGCATTCACTCCAATGTGCTTGGTGAGCTCATGCTTCACGGGATCTCGAGCAATGCTGATTGCGCCAGTACTATCTGATACGAGAGGAGTCGGTGCAGTAGTGGAAACACTGAAATCCTCAAGTAGCCACCGAAGCCAGGTGAACTTAGCTGTCAACGATGCCATGGCTCTCAACTTAGCCTCAACGCTCGAACGGGAAACGACAGTCTGATTTTTGGTCTTCCAAGCAATAAAGGATGAACCAAGGAAAATACAATAGGCAAAAAGAGATCGACGATCAAAAAGATCACTAGCCCAGGTCATATCAGAGTACGCCTAAAACTGTAAATAATTGGAGCGAGGAAAGAAAAGGCGACGAGTGATGGTCCTGCAAAGATATTGCAGAACACAAAGGTGACTGTAGTGGAGCTGAGTAGGAGCAGAGACGAACTGACTCAGGATGTGAACTAGGTGAGAGATGTCAGGGCGAGTGATACCGAGGTAGATAAGGTTCCCAATAAGATGGCGGTAGCGAGTAGGATCCTCAAGAGGCTCGCCATCGGTAGGCCGAAGGTGAGCACCAAGCTCCATAGGAGTATCCACCACACGCTGATCAGTGAGACAAGCGCGAGTAAGGATATCCTGAATGTAACGCTCCTAGGAGAGATAATAGCCCTCAGGCGTAGAAGTGATCTCAATCCCAAGAAAATAATGAAGATGATCCAAATCAGACATCAAGAACTGCTCACGGAGACGCTCCTTCACAAAAGCAATGTACTGATCATCACCAATGATGATCATATCATCGAATATAGGAGCGTCCGACCCCGAGGAGAGATGTGAACAAAAAGAGCAGGGTTGTGATCACTGGCAGACAAGCCGGCTGCGCTGACGACAGAGGAGAACTGGGCAAACCAAGCATGAGGGGCTTGTTTTAACCCATAGAGAGAGCGACGAAGGCGACAGACCATACCATCAGGGATAGAATACCTAGGGGCAGCTGCATGTAGACCTCACGTAGCTTGCCATTGAGAAAGGCATTCTTAACATTCAACTGAGAGATGGGTTACTGTCGAACAGAGGCCACAATGAGAGTGCGAACGGTGGTCATGTGAGCGACAGGAGCAAAGTACTCATCGTAATCACGGCCATGCTCCTGCTGAAAACCATGCGCCACAAGACGAGTCTGGTAGCGCTCAAGGGAACCATCCGAGTGGGTCTTGATCTTGTATACCCACTTGCACGTGATGGGAGTGACACGTGCGGGTAAGGGTACAAGATCTCAAGTGCCAATACGCTCAAAAGTGGCAATCTCCTCAGACATGGCGAGTGGTCACTCAGGGTGAGCAGCAGCCTCGCGATAAGTCAAAGGCTCAGAAGAGGCAGCGGCTGCAAAGCCATAGTGCTCAGGCTGTCTAACAGTGTGGCGATCATGAAGATTGTATATGGGAGGAGAGGATGGAGCAGGACCCGACAAGGACGGAGAATAACTGGGAACAGGGCCCAGCAAGGAGGGAGAGTCAACTAGAGAGGGAGGAGGCTGAGGGTGACGAGATTAGTGTAGAGGAAAAGGTAAAACCTCAACAAGAGAGTGGGAAGGAGCCTCCGATGGAGGTGGAAGAGAAGCAGCTGGAGGAAAGGGAGACGAAGGAGGTGGATGAGGTGAAGCAGTAGTGGAAGTAGGTGGAGAGCAAGGAAAAGTCAGAAAGGAGATCGATTCAACAAGAGAATCAGACCTGACTGTAGGAGAATGAGGGTAGTAAGGTCGGGACTCGTTAAAAGTGATATCTCGGGAAATCCTCATCCGGCGAGCAACAGGGTCGTAGCAGCGATAACCCTTATGCTCAAGACTATAGCTAAGGAAAACACACTCAACTGACTGAGCAGTCAGCTTAGTGCACTCACGAGGTGGAAAAAGGACGAAGCAGACCGTCGAAACTGCGAAGATGACTATACTCTGGAGATTGACCAAAAAGACACTCGACAGGAATAGAACCCTGAAGGGCGGTGGAAGGCTGCATGTTGACAAGGAAAGCAGCAATGGAGACAGCCTCAGCCCAAAAGTGAGGGGGAACAGAAGAAGCAAGCATGAGAGCTCGAGCGGTCTCAAGTGATGATGCTTACGCTCAGAGACTGTTCTGAGCATGAGCACCAGGACAAGGGTACTGGGGAAGAGTGCCCTGTTCAGCGAGAAAATGGCGGAATGCAGTAAAGAGATACTAACAGAGTCAGCATGAAACACATGAATAGCCAAATCGAACTGAGTGCGAGCCATAGTGGCGAAACTTTGATAAATAGAAAGAATCTGACTGCGAGAGGACATAAAATAGAGTTAAGTATGACGAGAATAATCATCAATAAAAATCATATAATAACGATAACCCCTTTCGAAACGAAGGAAGTCGGACCCCAAACATCAGAGTGTACAAGATCAAAAGGACGACTAGAAATAGTCACTAGAAGGATAGGAAGCTGTAGCTGCTTGCCAAGTTTGCAACCCATACAATGTAAAGAGGTATCCCCAGAAACAGACCCAAGAACACCACGACCGACGAGTGACGAAAGACGTGATCCACAAAGATGACCGAGACGATGATGCCACTGGGCGAAGGAGATAGTGGATGACGCAGTAAGACGAGGGAGTGGTAGCGTCTGACTGGCTGGTGGAGACAGCAGAAGGCAGATGAAGCCAGTCTAGCTCCCAAAGACGACATAAGTTGCATAGTAAGCTGAGAAACATGAGAGATTGCAGGAACACAAAAGGAGGAGGTAGAAAGTGTGCCTCGACCTACAATAGACAGAGAGGTACCATCTGCAGTCTGAACAGTGGAAGAAAAAACTGTGGGCTGCATGGAAGTGAGGTGTGTGGAATCTGGCGTCATGTGAAAAGAAGCATCAGAGTCTTAAGACCCATAGAGACAAGATACCTGATGAGGGAGGAGGCTGAGGCGTGAAAGACCGCTAAGAAGCAAGAGCCAGACGAGCTGAACCCGAGGAGTTTGAGGACGAGCCAACACCGAGGCGTTGGAGAAGCAAGAGTAGCTGCCGTGCGGCATCACCGGAGGAGCCCTGGCGAGAGGCACCAGCTCCTGGGGAGGAGGAACCGCCAGAGCCCTTCGAGGAACGTCCACCCCAGCGACCCTGGTCCCTCCTCCGCTTGTAGCAATCTTGATACCTGTGACCATCACGCTTGCAGTAGGTGCAGTGGAGACCCGTAGTAGGAGCTGGGGAAGGGATCTCGGCCAGTGCTGAAGAAACAAGCGTTGAGGCAGACAAAACAGCCTGCATCTGAGTTGCGCCACGGAGATGAGTCTCCTTAGCACGCACAGCCGTGAGAGCCTCCACTAAGCTTGGGCGCAAGTGACGAGTTAGGTGCTGAGCCCGCACAGTCTCGAACATAGGTCGAAGACGCATCAAGAAGTCGTAGAGATGGTGAGTCTCCTGGTGAGCACGGAGCCGCACACAGCAGGGACAAGTCCGGCAAACATCCGGCCCTAGAGAGTCAAGCTGACGCCACACCTCGGACATCTGCTGGTAGAAGTCATCGATGGTGGCATCAAGCTGCTGAAGGGAATGCGCCCGGTGCATGACAGAGATACATGGCATTACTCGTCGGCTGTTAGTGAGCTCGGAGGCACTCCCACATAAGTTTTGTCGTCGGTAGCTCCGCTACATCCATAGAGATAGCCACTGTCATGCTACCTACCAGGATGGCAGTAACAGGAGCCTCAGCATGCTACCACTCGTAGGCGTGCAGGGTAGACTGATAGAGCTCTAGGGCCTACTCCAATGCAGCATTGGCCTCGTCCTGAGCCGCCTTATCTGCATCAGCAGGGAGAGCGGGCTAGATGGGCGGTGTAGGATGAGGCGGGCAGGGGTGCTTGCCAGTGAGATGACCGCATAGACGCTGGCTGTTAAGGAGAATCTTCAGGTGAACCACCCACTCCCTGAAGTTTGTACCGTCAAAATGAACAACGGGGAGCAGGATGGCGAAGGAGCCGCTACATCCGGAGCAGATTGGATCCTTTTTTCGGCGGCCAGCGGTGGTGGCAACTGGTGGCGGCGGCCAAGGCTGGCTAGGGCGACTACGTCCTGGGCTAGAGCCGGTTGGGGCGTTGAAGACGACTTGGGGCAGGAGCAAGCAATGTTGGCCGACAGGCGGTCGCTAGTGTGGACATGCGCCGGTGTCGAGGAGGGGCGGTGCGGGCATGCGCGAGTGCCGGTGTGGGCACACGCGGGCGGCGCCGGGAGCAAGCGCATGCAGGCGGCGACAGTCGGATCCGGTGCCATCCGAAGGGAGGAGTTGGTGGCGGCGGGTTGGAGGCTGGCTTGGGGACATGGGCGAGCGGGAGAAGGCGTAGGCGAGCGAGAGAAGTGAGGAGAGAGGGAGAGGGCGGTCTGGCGCCGGCGGTGTCCGGCCAAACCCTAACCCTAATCTTACTTTGATACCATGTAAGAATGAGGCCTTGTATTACCAAAGGGCCCAACAGGCCAATATACAACCATGTACAATATGCAATGAGATCCCTAGACTATATACATATCTAATAGTATCTTTGTTCCTTATTAAATATTAAATGACAAATGCGAAATATGTGGACCACACATTTATGTTACAGGGTAATGTTCTTTCTTGGACTAACTTTTTTGTCATCTTCTAGATTGAAAGACCGTTGCAGAAACATGGTGGAAGGCTTGACCACAATGAGGTTTATTGTGGGTCTTGCTATGGTTCTGAAGAGGTATGCTTCTCCAATATCATTACATCGAGTTCACTTAATTTTATAAATGCAATGATTTTACCTGTTTACGCCTATCTTATTCTGCCCCACCCTTGCTTTAGTCCATAACGGCAATAATTTTCTCCTTTACAATTTTATTGAAAATATCCGAGAAACACTAATATTGCACTTGCAATTTCACCAGTCAGATGATCAATGTTGTAACTCCTGTGAAGAAGTTCGTGATGCCTATCGGAAGAAAGGGTGGGCACTCACCAATGTCGAATTAATTGATCAGGTATTGAGCACTTATCAGTTTTAATGAGATAACCTGATCTTGTTCATGCACATGGTTCTTAGCAAAAACCATCTGTGTGGTGCCCCATTGTGACATGTCATGTGTCCCTTGGGTCCTTGGTCTGGTTGATCTGCTAAGTAGAGAGTCAGTTGTTAAAGCAATAACTTTAAATTATAAATATTCAGTAAACCATGTGTGGTAGAGCATGAGCCAACTTACGTGTATGGTATACCTGCGATGTAAGTTGTGTTTCTGTATCCCCTAACAGATTCATTGTGAAGATACTACCTAGTACCGCCTGCTGACATGGTCATTGTATATTTGTGTATGAACTGAAATATCTTTAGGAGTTATGACTTCGATTGCATCTAGTCATATGCTAGTATGCAATCCCATTAGCTATCAACAATATATCCATAAAAAAATAGAAATTTACAATACAGCTGCTTTCATGTTATTGTTTGGAAAACTAGAAGAATTTCTTGCACAATTGCGCGGCTAAATATTGCAACATATTGTATTTGTTATATAACTATATTGCCTTTCAAAAATATATTGTAACGATCATACAATTGTAATAGTTATAATATGTATGTATGATTAATCTGCACTGTTATAATCTGGCCTCACCAAAATAAGTGTAGATCTTCTCTTTTTTCTTGATTAGTGAGAGTTTCTTAGGTATATATGGTTAATCTGCACTATTATGGTTAATATATGGTGTAGATCTTCTCCTTTTCTTTTGATTAATGAGAGAATTTGTTATCTATATATGATTAATCTGCACTGTTATAACTTATAATCTAGTCCCACTGAAATAAGTGGTGTAGATAGCCTCTTTTTCTCTCGATTAATGAGAGAATTTGTAGGAATTTTGCATTTTCTGATTTAAGGATTATTATGGGATTTTCTAGACCTCTCAATCAAATAAGGTACCTTGAATATCACTAGTTGTTTGTAGATATATAGATGTCCATATTGATTCTGATCGCACTGCTTGTCAACTTGCATTTGGTGTTCACACTGATTGTTAACTTGCATTTGGTGTTCATTTTGTCTGTTCCAAAATACATTGTTGGTCATTTCTTTGAAAGGTACATGGGTATGTGACACCTGAATTTATTTGTCTGTCCCTTTTTTTAAAAAATGAACGTAGGAGCAAGATTGTCAGAATTACAATCCTAAATCGGGCCGGAGGTTCTTCGGTAGGATTACAAATCGTAGGATCGATGTAGAATCTAAGATTCTACTTGATTCTACCAAAGAAACATTTAACTCTAGCATGTATTTCAACACTACTACATTTTGAAAATTATGCTTTTTGAACTTTTGTTTACAAAAATGTAGTGCAAAGGAGAGATCATGTGTTAGTTATGCAAATTATAGTGGAAATGAAGAGATAAAAAGTAAAATATTACAATTAAAAGGACATATACAAATAATTATTTATAATAAAACACTTGAATCGGGTAAGATCGTATGAAAATTTTGATCACAATCCTACAAAAGTTTTGGTAGAATCGTAATAATATTAAAATTCTACCAAATTAAGATTCTACCTAGGGTCGGATCGATCTAGTCAATCTAGGGTCGTAAAATTGTAGAATCGTATGGCAAAATCGAGATTCTGACAATCTTGCTTAAGAGTTTGTGCTACCTGCAACTAATCTGTGCAGACTACTGCAGACGCCTTTTGGTCTTTGGGTTATGTTTCATTGCTTTTTTCCCTTATGATCCAGTGCAAAAGAGAGGGTTTCGTGCAAAGGTTAAAAGATGAACAAGGGGAAGGTTGCAACATTCATGGATTTGTAGATGTCAACAAAGTAGCTGGGAATTTTCACTTTGCCCCTGGAAAAAGCTTGGACCAATCATTCCACTTCCTTCAAGATCTGTTAAATTTCCAACAAGAAAATTACAATGCAAGTAGAATTATTTTCTTTTATCTATAGTATTGAACCAATTGTATTATTGAGCACAAACATCAACCTGTAATGATCAATTTCCCCCTTTCCCTTAAACAGATAAGTCACAAGATAAACAAACTGTCATTTGGGAAAGAGTTCCCTGGTGTTGTCAATCCTCTTGATGGGTATGATTTGCAACTTAGTTAACAATTTTTTAATTCAGCAAACAGATCATAAAATTGTCTCTCTCTTTGGTCCACAATTTTTCCATGTCCTTGATCATCCTGAGTAATTCAGAGTAGAGTGGACACAGGAGCAGTCAAATGGGTTAACAGGGATGTACCAGTATTTTGTGAAGGTAAAGATTTTAGTTACCACTGATCATATTCTTTAATATGGTTATTCATTATTAAACTGTCAGGTATATGAAGAGATGCCATCCTGCCTGCTTTAATTTACTAATAATCTCTTTTGTGCAGGTTGTTCCTACAATCTATACCGATATTAGGGGGCGGAAGATTCATTCAAATCAGGTAAACAGCACGGTTTTAATGTTTACTTTATTATTAAGCCAAAGTTTGTGGTTAATTCTTCATTTTCATTTGCAGTTCTCTGTGACAGAGCACTTTAGAGAAGCTATTGGCTATCCCAGGCCCCCACCTGGTGTATATTTCTTCTATGAATTTTCACCAATTAAGGTAAGGAAGGGATCCTGCTGATTTTATGTAGTTGTTCTTGAAGAGTTAATTAGTAGCAATATTTCTTCACAGTTCATCTATTGATAGTCTGGAACTCTGTATATACATAATGAGTGTGCTATCTAGGCTATTTTAGATATATGCTCTAAAAGCAGAAGCATACACTGCATTTATTTCTTGGAATTGACACTTCAGTTTCCTCCTTATTATGTTGAACCCTTTTGGGTTGAGATAACATGTAACAATCACCATCTGTACAGGTATTGGTCGTCCTCTATATGTTGAAATCACTTAGTTTGCCTGATTATTCTTTGACAGGTTGATTTTACTGAAGAAAATACATCGCTTCTTCACTTCCTGACAAACATATGTGCTATTGTTGGAGGTCTGTCATGAACTTGTAACTATTGTTGGTACATCAGCAGAAGCCTGGTTTCGCATATATGCTTCTGTGCTACATCTATATCACTGGTATTTCCACAGGAGTATAACCCATTGTTCATCTACATTCTCACAGGCATATTCACTGTTGCTGGCATCATAGATTCCTTCGTCTACCATGGTCATCGAGCGATAAAGAAGAAGATGGAGATCGGAAAGCTTGGATAATACCAATTTTAGCATAGAGCCAGTAGGACTATAGTCAAAACGGGTTAACATATACTTGCCCTGAAAAGGTGTGAGAAGAGAACTCAGAAGGAATTTTTGGTTAGTAATGTAATACATCTTAAACTCACTTAAGACTTTTGCTAATTATTTGAGCCTAGAGCACAGACATTTCGTGTGTAGACGAGTCTCCAGTAATACGCTCAAAACCTTGTCAAAAATTCTAGTTTTGCTCCATGCCCCATTCTGCTTTTCCAGGTAACTCTGGGCATTTACTACTATAACGATTTTGGACTCGTTGCTTTTCAGCTTAAGGTTTATGACTTCTAACTTCACTCAAATAAATAAACGGAGCGATTTCTATATCATCATTTTGAAGTGGTTTATCACGATAGCCTTTTAGAGATAATTTATCGGTTTGTTTGAATGAATACTTACATTAAAACTAAAAACCATAAATCGCAGTCATAAGTTAAAGCTCAAAAGAATGCCAAATTGACCACTTTGTTTTAACGGTAATCTGGAGTTCAAACTTTCGGTGTGACTAAGCTGAAAAAGAATTACTGCCTTAAAAAAAATGGATTTTCAGTGCACGCAGCAGTGGCGTGCCAGTTAGAGCGCCCTTGGAGGCGGCTGCGCACGCACGCACGCGGCCTGCCCCTGGCCACGTTGTCCCACCGGCGGCCACCCCGGTCCGGTGCACTGGGAAAAGCGAGACAGCGAAAGATAAGCGCCCAGCCGAGGCGGGGCGGGGTGCTTCGTGCCAGCCGCGTCGTCGTCGTCGTCTCGTCGAGCCGTCGCCATCCGCGCGCAAGATTCCCGAGCGCGACAAGGGCGCCCGCGCCCGTCCCATACGCCATAAGCGCGGAAAACGAAGTGTCATGGAGCGGCGCTCGTGTGGCGCCCGCGGGGCCTTGTTCGTGTGCCGCACGGCCCGCAGAAAGAAGGCCCCTGCCCTATTATACGCTGCAGGAGAAAGATCATGTATAGATATTTTATAATAGAGATATACGTTTTTGTTTCTGTATGATTTAATTTTAAAGGTATCTTTTAAAATACCATAATGATTACCGTTACGTGCACTGTTGTTACGGCTTAAGAGACAACACATTAAAATGTCTTTACATTCAGCAAGACATTTTGTAAAGGCACCTATTCCATTTCTATACTCTTAACAACATGAAAAAAATAAAATATGCTGGAATCAGTATTCAAACTCAAGACCTTGTTAAAAAAAAAAACAAGTAGCCACACTAACCCAACCTCACAACTTAGCTTGCTTATACTCATCTTGTAATTGTTATGAGTAGTACACTACATGTCTCAAAGATCTAAAAAAATGTCTCTTGAAGATTAGGTCCATTTAATAAGTGTCTCAAAAAATATCTCTACGTTATTTTTGTTTTGTCAATTTACAAAATGCCTCAGAATTGCCTCGATAGTCCACATCCGACGTTTTTTTATCCAAAATATCTCGAACAGTGCCTACACATTTAAGACACATTATAAAAGCGCAGGAAAAAGTGTCTTTACGATATAATATAACATTCCGTAGACATAAATAAAAAAAATATCCACAGAAAATTAAGCGTCTCTACGTGAGAGAGGTGCTTTTCGTCGTAGTGCTCATACCGTCGTCGCCGCCTTTCCCTTGGGTTTCAGAGCGCGAGATGGGCGACGAAACGGTGGGGCGGGACGACGGTGGGATGGATGTGGATGGTGGAGGTGGACGGGGACAGATCGGCAGCATCGTGGGGAGAGCGAGCGAGGAGAATGTACTGCGTTGATGTTCATGGCCAGGAAAGCGCCGGACAGGAGGAATATATCGAGACAGTTGGTTCGTCAGTGATGCGATGCGAGCGAATGGCCTGTCGGAGAACCTCAACTGCTCCGGTAAGGCAGCAAGCTCTGTAGGCGAACTGCCCCGGTCGGATCATTTAATGGGGCATTCCTAGTGGCAAAAGGATGCTTCTGGACAGGAGGAATTGCTCGTGCGCAGTGGTAGTAGCAGGACTGCAGGAGTGTGCTCCTACTTCGTAAGGCTGTGGCAGCTCCCGACTGATCGCTTGAGTGTTCATCGCGTGGGATGGAAGAAGAGTTCAGCGGAGAAAAAGGGCTATAGTTTTGAGGAAAAAGCGAGAGGAGAGAGAGCGTCAAGAGCATGCAGTATTATATTACCATTTAGTTCCACTACGAGATGACGATGAGCTCTTAAAACGTGAGCGCGCAAGCTCGTGGTATATATGAGATGTTACGTCACACGAAAGAGTAGTAGTATTGTTATTATTACGATCTGTTCGATTCATACGATGATATGCTCGCTAATGGCCTATTCTTTTTAGGTTTTCTGCGGTTTTAAGCTTCTATCAGCTATCAGAGAGTGTCTATATAACATTCGACTATTTTTAGATTTTGAGCTGTTAGATGGAAATCCAACGCCCTAGATCATTTTTTTTAGAGTGACTTGTATGAGTGGATCCGTTGGATGGAGATCTAACGTCCCAGATCAATCTGACTGTTTTTGTCCTAAAAATAGTCGCATGTTATATAGACATTCACTACTATTTATTACACTAGTAAATCATAGTAAAAAGCCATAATGTGCAGACCAAAAAACATATCCAAATCCTTGCAAAATCAGCACTCGACTGCCCCATGGGGGCATTAAATGAATATGGTTTGTTCCGCGATCCGTTTTAAGAACCATTTCGTACCAGATATGGGTCATGAGTGTGAAATATTCCCGTTTGAGAATCCAGAGATGGAGTGCCTCTCTTCTGAGTGTGGCTGTTTGCTCCAGAACGCTGAAGTTAACCTAAAGAAAAGAGGATCTTTTCTTGATGATAGAGCATCTGGTGTTTTTTTTTTTTTGAAGCTGAGCATCTGGTGTTAAAATAGCACCAATGGTACCAGAGTTTTTCATTAGGAATAGGTGATCGATGTTGCTTTAGGAGCTTTCAGGCCCAGGAATTGCTATTGTGGGCCATGTTCTTGTCCCCGAGAGCGGACAAGATGATTCATTCGATATTCTCTGTCGGTGCTAGTGTTCCAAAGACCAATCCCTTAGTAATTGAAAACTTGCGATCAGGACAGGTCCAGAGACAACTACTATGTAGAGTTTATCCTTTGTGTCTTTTTTTACCTGGATTTATAATTTGATGTTGCTAGATATCATACCAGCCATATTAGCGGAAAGATTCGCGGCCGGCGAGAGCGGCCACGTCGCCCCCAGCGCTCCCTCGGCCGGCGCGTGGCCGCCGAATTCCCGTACGGTCGGGGGAGCCGTTTTGCGAAAAAACCCCTGCGTTTTCCAGAAATTACGTAAAGGCCCTCAGTTCTCACGAAAAGGTCCCTGCCAGTTTTTTGGCCCCTCCACTTTGCAGGATAGCGCCCCGCGGTTTTCTAAATTACGTACGGGTCCTCGTTTACTTACGTACAGGTCCTCGCTTTTTTACGAAAAAGACATTTGACTTTTCCGAAAATACACATGTGTCCTCGGTTTTTTTACAAAAAAGACCTTTGCATTTTCCGAAAATACACATGCACCCTCGGTTTCCCTCACGAATTATCGTCTCTTTTACTTCGGTACACACGGTGGCTGGCGCGGCGTGTCGCCGCGCCTATGAGGCTAGTTTCTTTTAGGAGGAACAATGTTGGTGGACGTGAAATGTATCGAGCATTTTCTAGTCATTTGTTATTCTTTTCCAAGTTGAAGATGTTACCTTTCTGGATAATGGAAAATAATTTGGGTGTATCTAGGTATCATCCGGATGTTTTCTTCCTAATAATCATCCAGATTTAAGATCGCTGGATTTCTGTTGGATTAGAGATCCAACGGCCTCTTTTTTTGGAGGGGAAGATTTTTTTTTTGGAGGAGGTGGGGGGAGAATTCATGGCCGTTGGATCTCTAATCCAATGGTCACAAATCTGGATGATAGTTAGGAAGAAAATATCCTGATGATGTTTATCAATATCCAAATAATTTCTAAAAAAAGATCAAGATGATGATAATGAGAGCGAAAAAGAAGGAATCACAATAGATCACAGGGAAATGCTGAGGAAATCAGTCAAGATTTTTACCCCCATAACTTCTGAACTTTTGACAAAAAAGGGTAGGAATGTACTTTTTTTTTTGTGTGATCACAAGCAATCACCATGTTGCATGCCAAAGTCATAGCAAGCACAACTGGTTTTCCCCCCTCTATTCATCCTATTTGTTTCTTTTCTTTTGCATTGTTCATGTGAACAAGCAAAGTGTATGCACCCTCAAAACGCAAGTAAAAAAGACTCTTGAAACGAAAGAAAACAAGACCAAATCTTGATTAATTGCTAAGGCAGGTTCAACCCAAGGAAGGAATTCCTGAGCACTAAACAATGGAGTAACCACAGCAGCACAACGGGACGTAATGCCAACGGTAAGAACAATTGACACTACGCTGGACGCAATAATTTTTTTCTTTCTGAAGATACGGGTGCATTTTTCTAGTACATTGATTAGACTAAGCGCAATACTTTATTAGCTATACGGGCTAATAGCTTAATAGCCATATGGACTAATATTCCCTCAATCCTTCATACCAATGCAGTGAAGGCATAGTTTAGAAGGGAAAATTAACGTTGACTCTTGAGTTGTTGAGACCTGAACTGAACATGTCTGGATAATGCTCACATGATGATCGAAGACGACCGTTAGAGTGTTCAATTACCTTGGATCCAGAATTCCAGAAACGATTCGGCCTGCAACGCCTCGTTGATTTAATCGATTCATGTATATATTCTTCGTCGACGAGAGATCCCACGGTTTGTGGCCGTTGCGACGGTAAAACTACACATGCTTGGCGTTTCGTGCCTGAACAAGCTAAAGAAAACTGAAGAAAAAAAAATTACAAGGGAGTACTGAATCCTACAATGCTGAGCAGATAATTCAGATCATGAATTTCTCTCATCTTAAGGGGTTCTGAATCTTCTGAATCTGATCACCTAATATGCGATTATTAATTTATGTTAACAGTTTTATTTTATTTTTTACCCATCCTTGATGGTGTACCATCTGATTCTGATTCTGATTTCTGAGCCGATTCATAGCTGCAGTGTTGTCATTACCCATGAAATGGACTCCATCAAAGATCACATCAACGGCCATAAGACAGAGACATCAACAAAGCGATTGGCCGTTAACCCAACCACCGTTCAAAAGCCATAGAATGATTTCATTTTGTTTGCCCCACACTTGTACACAACTAATCCTTATTAGCAAGGACATAGCACAGCCATTACATCGCAAAAAATAGTAATTAAACCGATATAAACAGAGTGTACTCTCGCTTACCTTTTCTTCCGTCATAGTTTATCTCTTCCTCGCACTCCTCCACCAGCTCCTACAGAAAAAACAGGATTAATCAAATCCAGGTTCACAGCTGCCCCATTACATCAAGAAATGGAAATTGCGATTGAAGAAGCCATTTGTTATAAAATTTTAGTTCATGCTCCACCTAACCCGAAATTGCACAAAGTATCCCACAATCACTAGCAGTAGTTGGTAACCGTGGGCAAGGAGAACGCGAGCTAATAAGCTAAAGAATCAAACAGCTGGAATCATGTGTTCTTTTTGTTAATCCCCTATCTAATTGCAACACACATGTCATCTAGCTCAGAATGATACATGCAAACTCAGCAAAGCAAGCATTCTTAATTTTTTGTTGGGTACGATAAATGGGTGAAAAGTCAAGGACTGTACTACTAGTAGCCGTTTGGAGGGCTACAAATTGACAGGAATTAGTGAGAATTTCACATGTTCGCAACTCTGGGCAGACAGTCCAGATAAGGGCATCTCAACTGCCTTCCAACATTTTGGCAATGCCCTCTCCTTAAGGGTATGTAAAATGCAAGATGATTATAATGAATGCTTAAAGAGAGAGAATATAGCCACATCATCAAGCATCCATGCAAAAGTTATTTTCTTCAATGCAAGCATTTCTTCCGTAGGTGCTTAGATGCTATATTATCTACTAATAGACATAGTTATACACATAAGCACCTACTAAGCACCGATATTTATTTAAGCATCAATGCTTCAAAATAAGCACCTTATCTATTCTATGTGGCAAGAAAAATCAGTTTTTCATTGCTAAGCATCTCTCTAAGCGCCTGCATTGTACATGCTCTAAGAGTCAATGATGGAGTGGATTATACAGTATGCACTCCGGAATAAATTTAGTCTAGCGTGCAGATGCACAAAAATGTGTAGTATAGATTAAGAAAGTCGATCCGAATTGCTGCATAATTGCGCTTACTGTATTGCAGTATAGATTAAGAAAGCTTATCCCTAGTACTAAGTAATTGCAAGTTGGCATTATACGGTAATGTCCCAAGGGGGAGCGTGCAAGAAGGAAGCATGCCACAAAAGACTACATCTGGTGATATATATCAACAACATGATTATCATTCTTAACAGTTGGATAGAATAAACAGTGCACATTGTTGAAGTTACGCCTTTCTTCCGGTCAAATTGAATATAGAGATGCAAATGTAGCAAAGAGAACAAAAAGCAAATGTGGATAGAATAATGGGTACTGCTTAGTTCACCCATTCATAGCCTCATAGGTGAAGCAAGAAGCAAGGCACAACAGAGCATCCCAAAACAAGCATGGAATTTGCACATTCAACGAGGAGGATTGGCGCCACAGAAAAATATACATGTCCTAAAGCACAAAAAAAAGCCATTTTTCTACTATGATTTTCTGTGAATTGAAACTGTGACTTTTGTGAGGCTTAAGATGACTACACTAGTAAATTGTTCTCACCTTGGATTAATCAGTACCTTGATTCCTTATTATCCACTTTACTATCTGTGCAATTCCTTTATTTTCTATTAAAGGCGTTTTTTTTCCTTTTAGTGAAGCATCAAAATATTTCCGGTTGCTATGTAGATGCCATTTCACATCGGTATTGTACAGAACTCTGAGAGAAAGTACTGGAGTGAAAATGCGATTGCTTTCATTCCATTCATTGATTCATCAATTCATCAGATCACCATAATGAAATGAAGCTGGCCATTCCATTCCATTATTGTTGCAAGGATACTAAGGCAGTAACGAAAAATTGAGGAGACATGATAATTGTTACATGGAGGAACACCTCGATCAGTATGCCATTGAGCTGAGCTGAGCTCAAACAAGCAGAGCAATCTACTGGCCATAGCCCATCGCCATTGGGGAGGTTGGTGAGCTCATTCTCACACACGCACGTGGTGGAGACAGCCTAGAAGCCGTTCATCTCTAGCAGGTAGGCGCGGCGCTTGCTGAGCGCCCACACGGCCTCCCTGAACGGACCGTCGAACGCCCCGGCGACGAACTCGTCGAGCTCCTTTCTGCCGCCGCCGATGCCGCCGGCCTCGCCGACCGGCTTGATCACCACGAGCGTGGCGCCCTGGATCCTCGTCCCGTCGGAGAGCTCCAGCGTCGGCGCGTACCGGAGCTTCATATTGCAGGCGGGCACCTGCGTGCGGTTGGCGGCGGCGGCGGCGGCCAGCGGCTTGTCCCTGAACTCCCTGAGCTGCTCCCGCCCCATGCACAGCGTGCCCTGCCCGTGCGCGTCCGTGAGCGCCACGCGCTCCAGGGTCGGGTGCTCCTTGACGATCTCGCGGAGCAGGTAGTGCCTGGTGGCCGCGGCGATGAGCGAGCTGATGGTCCACACCACGCGCAGCTTGAGCCCGCCGTCCGTGTAGAACGACTCCGGTATGCTCCCATTGTCGTCCCCCGGCGAGGCCTCGTGCTCCACGGTCGCGGCCGCCGCGGAGGCCGCGTGCGCGTGAGGCGCAGCCCGGTCCACCTTGGTGCCGCCGAGGATGACGCAGCTCTGGAGGGTGCTGTCGAAGACGGCCTTCCACTTGAGGAGGACGCCGTCGTCGGTGCCGACGTCGGAGACGGGGAGCTCCATGCGGAGGTTGCGGATGCTGCTGAAGTTCTTGAGCACCTGCGCGGGCGAGTGGTGTTGCGCGTGCTTGCCGGCGTGGGCGGACCTGACCCCGGCATCGCAGTGGCCGAAGGGCTTGAGCACGGCGAGGAGCATGGTCTTGAGGAGGTGGGAGAGGACGGCGCGCGGGCGCGGTCCCGCGAGGCCGAGAGCGTCGTCGGCGTCGGCGGCGCCGTCGGTGATGACGCGGTCGATGCGGAGACAGGCGTCGTCCACGAGCGGGACGAGCGCGTTGAAGCGGCGCGACACGGCGGAGCAGCGGCCGAGCGAGCGCGCGTCGGCGAGCCTGTTGAAGATGAGGAGCACCAGCGAGTCCGGCACGCGGTCGAAGTGGTCCTCCCCCTCCACCTCACCGAGGAGCAGGTCCTCCGCAAAGACCCGGTGCTTGGTCTGCATTGTCCCGGCACAGCAATGCGTTTCTTGATTTCTTGCCCAAGGCAGAGAGAAGAGAAATCCTCTGCTCAGATATGGCGCGCGCGCGCGAGAGAGAGAGGAGAGGTGGAAGTGGAGCAGAGGAAGAGAAGTAGGTGAGGTAGTAGGAGGAGGAGGAGGAGGGTGGTGGTGGCGGCGAGTAAAGGGAGGCGAAGGAGAGGGGCTTATAAAAGATTTGTGGGGAGGGGAGAGTGGAGGCGGAGAGCGACCTTTTGTTAGCTCCATGACTCGCTGTTGGACAGGGCGCCCCTAATCGTGCCGTTAAGAGCTTCTACTGGCTCCCTGCTTCTACTATCTTTGTTTAATCATCATTTTCTTCTTGCTTAATCGTTTCTTAGTATACTTAATTAATAGCAACCGAGCAACGACACAATTCACCTTGGTGTGCCATGGTATTCCTCTCCTGCTACTCGATTTTCTTCTGTTGTGTGACTGCGTGAGGCTGTTATACATACATGTACTCGTGCGTTTACAGTGCGTCTCTCTCCTGCCTGAAGTACTGAAAAATCAAATTACTCCACCTAATTGGATCCAAAAACTAAGGAAAGCTATGGAAATCAAGACATAGGCGCTCACAATGAAATCTCCACAAAAAAAACCTAGCTAAACAAGATTTTACCCTTCGATAAGGCACTACTACCATATAAGGTGTGCTATTACCTCACTGTAGTACTACCGTCATATAAGATGCGATACTACCACACCCTCAGATCAGCTCGAGCAAAACTAAAAACCTCACAACTTTTACATGAAAACTCCAAAATACTTAAACTTTGAATACACCTTATCTAGAATGTTAGAAAACAAATCAAGTCAAGAAACACTAGATTCTTGAACTTGGTTCCAACAATTCGAAGGAAAATGCTCTAAGGCCTCAAGAACACCCAAAAACTCAAATTACTTTTTGTGTGGAATCTAAGATATGAGGTCTTCCAAATTTACTCCCACATATCCTAGCGAAATAATCTAAGCAAAGATTCAAGCTAAAGCCATCTACATCACGATTTCGACTTTTTTTTACTCAAGAACATGAAAACTAATAAAAGAACAAGCGAAACAGTAAGAAGAAATCAAATGGTTGATCTATTGCAGTAGAGTAGGTGATTCATGAATATATGGATAGTTACAAGGTGCTCTCAAAGCACTATCCTTACTCAAGTTTTCTCAAGATGACCAAAACTCACAATCCGGCTCTCCCCTCTCCTCCATATAACCTGAACTACTTGGCGGGGTCTCAACCCACTAAGCATATAGGAAAACCTACCAACCATACTAATACAGATTTTACACACTCATACACATTTCGCAAAGTGTTTACAAGACTTAATCCGCTAAACCATTAATGATTGATCCACTTAGCCATTCCAGCTCACCTTGACCTATATTGCTTCTCCTTTGTGCCTTTCCGTGCAGTGGTTTGTCCAAGCCTCAACCCAGTATTTTGGTAAACTCCCAAAATAAATACCTTCGACGAAGCTTCCGATGACCTTTCTTTGACTTTGTCTTCATCTTCACATCAAAGTATATTCGTATGCTTTGACACGTAGCCTGTGGTGCCCACTGACTTCGACGTCAAGTCTTCATGCATCTAGTCTCCCTAGATCGTCTCTACTTGCACCAGCCCAAGCCACTTGGCACACCACATGCACCAACTCGCTTCTCCACGATCCTTATCTTTCATGTGCTTCTTGCTTGAGCCACATAGCCTCACTCAGACTTACTCGATCGTACGGACCTCAACTCTCCTGCCTAGTCCCAGTCACTTGCTGTTGACCGCTAATGTTCTCCAAACCACCTGCACATCCAAAGATAAATCAACCATCTCAGCACAAGTTCTATGAACCCAACTTATGCTAGTCGAAATAATGCATCATGCAACCCAACACAACCAACCAACATCTCCCATGCCATTCACACACTCAAATCACTCAAGAACATCTCTCACTGTTCTCTAACTGTAACCACCGATCTGCCCATTCTCCCCATGGTGGTCAGACTGCTAACAATTGACCGGTCTAACCAGCTCAAACCGACTTAAACTCTTCCTGGTAATAGGGGAGAAGTACGATCACTCACACAAATTTGGTACTATCGTCATACAAAGCCTGATCATACCGATCTACGAGTAGTACCGCAGTTTTAACTCTAGTACTACCGAACCTAGTCACAACCCAATTCCTCCAAAAATGACCATCTTTGGAAAATTGCTACCAACAACTAGGGGCCGGTCATACCGCACCGCAGTAGTACCGCCGCTCGACATCGGTATTACCAATAGACATAGTTTCTGGGGATTTTGACATAGTCGGTACCATCGTCGTTGCTAGACCTCTATACCACCTGAAACTGACAGCAAAACTAAATTTTGCCAACTTTTGCAAAATCAAAATCTAACTACAAATGTGCCAATTGTTCATCACTAATTGTCCATGAACCTTCTTACATGATCCTTCAATTACCTCGCCTTGTAGTGTGTCCCTCACACCATTCGGTACCACTCCTTGATGGATGGCGCAACCTCGCAATGCCCTTGCTGTGCAGTTTTCATGGGGATCATGCATGTCTGGGGCCTACTACTGTGACTCTTCCTGAAGCTACTACACGAGGAGATCCCATTTCTTCTTGATTTAAACTAGCCGAATTTCTTGGCAATTACACGGCTAAATGCCATATTGTATGTGTTTATATAAAAATGTAGAGTTGTACTTGTTATATACAACTAAAACATTTATGATGGAAATATAATTAGATTCTTTTTACACATGTAACAACTTTGGTACATATTTAATTAATCTGTACCGCTATAATTTGGATTCACCAAAATTGATGATGTAAATATTTTTTTACTCCAATTAACATTTTAATTTCTAGCCCATGAGAGTGAACATAGTAGCTTCTTTTTTCCATGAGAGTAAACTTATTGTTGTTTTAAATGGATCTTACCTCTCAAACATGGCACACCTTGAGCGAATCAAAAGCGCAAATAATTCAGGGTTTGACTATACAACATACGACTAATTTTTTGTCACATAGTGAATATCGGCCCTCCTCTTGTGCCACCACTATGCCGTTAGTGTACGTAGTCACCACTTTGATGTTGCCTTCGGTGCAATGACAATTTGAAAAACTTAAGAGGTTGTTTGGATATAGGGAAATGAGAGGTAGGAATATGATTATGATATGAAATAAGATAAATTTAGGCATTGAATTGAGGGATTAACAAAGATTTATCCCACCCCTGCTTATTTTCCTATATTCAAACGCCTCTAAATTACCATGTAATAGGGACAATACATCGTTGGTGGCAGCAAGTTCGCTTTATTAGAAGTGTGGTGTGATGCACCCAGTGACATGCTTTACGTGTCACCGGGGACGGAGGAGTGACGGTACACGATTCTCGAAACACACCTAAAGTTTGACCGAAATCCCTTAGGGGTGTGTTTGGTTGCCTGAATCTCCTTCGTCCTGGCTGGGTGGATCCGTATAATCTGAGAAAGAGCATGTTTGGTTGCCTGTATGAGTGGATGTAGCCTGCATGAGCGGATGCAAAAATACGCCCTCATCCTGGATGGGTGGATACGCTCAAAATGAGCTTCACTGGCCATCCTGGATGGGTTGATGCAGTGTATCTTATGCGGTCCCACGTGTCAGCCTCTCAGGTTTTGTAGAGTGCATCCGCTCATACAGGCAACCAAACAGCATCTCAGTTTTTTTGCATCCGCTCATGCAACCTCACCAAACATCTTCTTTTTCTGAAATACGATTCCACTCAGCTGCATCCACTCAGTCATAATATATGGTACAACCTCCATCCACGAACCAAACACACCCTAAGTGTATGCTCATAGCAATTTCGGACAAACTATAGTGAACTAATTATCAAAAGAAGCACGACAAAATCTATTAGATCGATTGTACAGTCCTTTCGGGGATAAAGTCTCGTTGCAGTACTAATCATATCACTAAATCAAAGTAATTAAATATTCATGCTGCACTGAAGAAGATGGGTACAGAATATATAGTTGTTCTATTAGTACCTGCTGTCTTTTTGTATATTTATTTATTATCTGTTTTTGTATGAGTGAAATTTGAAGAATAGCCTTTCCAAGGTGCAGGTGCCAATATATAATTGCCACTAAAAAGTAAGTTAGTACTTGGTACCAGTATAAAATTGTGTAACTGTCAACTCGTTTTGTTGGCTCAGAGTACCACACACGAATCCGAAAGAGCTGCTTTTCTCGTGTGCGGTTTACCAAGCAGGCATATAGATAAGCTCGACTGGTCGAGTACTATGCACGGACAGGTATGGATGGTTTGGTTTATAATTTATGGTTTACTGTTTCTTTTAAATAAATAAATAAAATATTTTTTGTGTTTCTTCAAAACCGTTTATCAAAATAAATTTTTTAAAACGACTTATCGAGTTATTTGTATTCGACACGTTCACACAGGTATTCGTACTAAAACCAAAAACCATCATCATAGCCATGAGCTATAGCAAAGAAAAACCCAACTGCCTTATAAAAACCTACTACTCTACCAACTGAAGCAAACCAAGGCCAGTAAATTTTTACAGTAGCTCTTTCTCTCTGGGGGGTTTTAAGGTCCTGTCCTAAATGGCTTCTACTTCTGGTTTTTGATTTCTGGAATACGTCAGCTTTTTAATTTTATTTTTTAAGGTTTTTTTTCTTTTTTTCTTTTATTTCTTTGCATTGTCTATGATGATATAACTTTTTATTTTTAATTTAATTATTCAAAAAAGTTAACGACTGTTACAATATATTTTTAGGTATTATAGTGTATTTTTCAACTGCTGCAGAGCAGAAAAGGCCAACAAGCCACAAACCTGCAGCTGTTTGGAGGACTACCTAACAGCTGTGTGTAGCTCTGATGTGGCTGCGTGGTCCATCGTCGTCGCGTCTTAATACGCCATGCAACCAACAGAAAGGACGGCATCGCAGTCCAATGAGAGGAGCAACGCAGTTATTTTGCACTGTAAGGCTGTTACCACAGCCTCCTGTTGATTAGTACGTAGGTACCATGACTAATTGTGCATCTATCTAGATTCTAGCCTTAGCTTAGGTTCGTACAGATATATAGTCCATGTACTGTTGAAGGTTTCCTCCAATTGAGCACTTCTACCTCTACCTGAATTTTGTCGAATCATACACCTGTATCGTAAATTTTCTACTGATATTTGTACACTAGTTTTTAACCGGGCAATTACAGTCCTATCTGGGAAACCTTAGCTTCATCCAGAACGTAACTTCTCTGTCAATCTGACAAAAGGCCTGTTTTATCCAAATTTTGAAACCAGCTTTTAGTTTTTACTATAATATCTAATTTTTAAACAGAGTATTTTTTAAGGTATGATCTACAAGTTAATTATATTACACATTGAAAACCCATCTTCTGCACCAGCAAAAATCGCATGCGAGCATCTCTCTCCTTAATTTCTGTCACAAATAGACAAAATTCAAAAATTTTAGCTAAAATTTATAAACCACAGCTATAAAGAACATGAGCATAGAGGGGTATTTTCCTGCCTCCCCAGTTCTAGACAGGGCTTCAACTTCCTTGGAAGCAGAGCACGAGACTTGTTGGAGTGTGGGAATTTTTTTACTGTTCCTGCGTTCTAATTCTCAAATATGCCCTAAGTTTCCATTGGCTTTGAACATGAACATGACCTAAGTTTTTTTAAAAAAAATTAAACAGGACCTAAGTGGTTGGCTTCAAGCTTAACACGTTGATAAAATTAACTCAAGGGAAACACACCATACCCACAAAAACAAAAGGAAAACCGACCATGCTCGTGAACGAATATGTCGGCATCCATGCATTGAGATATGCACCTCGCAACCGCTCCTCTCGAACATATGCAAGCGTGCAACTGCACACGAGCGACGAGGATCGATGCGCGGGTTCGTGTCTAGTCCAGCTTTGCACGCAAGGAAGGAGCAACTCATTGAGCTTCCTAATAATGCGATGCGATACTAGTATTATGCGTTAGCTCATTGAGTTGTACATATGGTCCACCCTGGTATGATTGGAACCATCAAAGGGGAAGCATCGATCATAAGCTTGCGCACACACTACTAGTATATATATTGATCTATCAACCATGAACTGTCCGTACTCGAGCTCATGCTGCTACCAAAAGAGAGCATTTTTAATTTGTGCGTATGGGCTTGATGCCATGTTGCTGCCAACTAGGCTCCCCCAAATCATGCATGGTGTCTCCTAAAGGCAGCATGCAGCATCATCAAGGAAGGAGGAAGGAAGAAGACTTAAGGCCATTCTCAGTGGAGAGTTTCATGGCGTTGTTTCCAAGATTGCCACATCATGTAAAATAAAATGAAACATGGATGAAACATCCATCATCAATGCATACTTTCATTCTATTGTTTCATAGACATTTAATTTCATGACTCATATAGAGTTGGTAATCGTGCCCTCATCTAGATGAAACTCACTTCTTCTCTCTCTTCTTAAAAATGTTGCCATATCATCCAAAATACATATGTGACAGCCTATTAAATGCAGATGAAATTCCCACTGAGACTGGCCTAAGAAAAGAGCGCATGTCGATCCATTTCATGCATGATGGATGGGAATCGAGACCAATAAGGTTTTCGATCACTTATTGTTCGAGCATTCTTGTCTAGGAATGTTTTTAAATGGCCTTGGGGAGCCTGCATTGCTCTCCACTGATCAGCTGGCAGTGCGCGTACTTCTTCGTGGAGATTCGGACATAAAGATGAACCTATCCGTGGTGGTTTCAGGCTTTTGGGGTACTGCTAAGATACTGCCATAAAATAAGTTATATTAAATATTTTATTATAGACAATTCATGAGAAATTGTCTACGATATAATTATTACAGATAGTTTTACAACCGTGACAATCTACAGTTCGTGATACGCAATTATCATAGATGGTTTTTTTATTAATAACCGTCTGTGACAAGAATCGTTTATGATAGTTCACAGACGGTTATTAATAAAAACTGTCTGTGATAATTGCAGACATCATAGACAGTTCTTGTTAATAACCGTTTGTAATAGTTTACAGATGGTTATTTCTAAAAACCGTTTGTAATAATTACAGACGTCATAGATGGTTCTTGTTAAAAACTGTCTGTGATAATCACAGACGGTTATTAATACAAACCGCCTATGATAATTACATATCATAGATGGTTGTGGTTAGAACTGTCTGTGATATGTATTCATACGCATGAATGGCGCTTTGTCTCCCTGATGCGCGCATCTCTTCGATTGTTCCGCTCCCTGATGCATCTCTTCATCTCACGCGCCGAATTTATTCCTTGTTATATAAAAATGATTGTTCGCCACCGAAAATTAATCCCGACATCGCTGATCTACTCTCAAGCACAAATAAATAGCTCTCACTCTTTCTTGTCGCCAACATTGATGGCCTATCTGGCCATCCTGTGTGAGCGCCTCACTGGCCGTACGCTGGTGCATGCTGTGGAAGGACACTGTGTCAACAGTGCCCTCCCTCCTATATCCGAGGATTTGTCGGAGTAGGTGGTGGACACCTTCCACCGTCTTGACATCCTCCTCCGCTGCAACTTCCGGTTGGTCCCCCACTTCCAGTAAGCTAACCTTGCCATCAAATCTAGTTGTTAATAGATCCATAACTTCATGGGGTCTAACATAATATGATTGCCTCTTGTAGCAAACATTGATTACTGAATCTTTCCAAGGCTCCTTCGAAGCAGTCAGGGAGAATGATATACTAGCCATAGCCCTGAGAAATAAGGAGCACCCGGGTTGCACATGAGGTCTGGAGGTTTATGTACCATGAAGGCAAGGATTCCCAAATGACTTCGAGACATATAAGAGTAGGAAGAGATCCAAGACTGAGCATGAGAAACAGTTGAAACATGAGCTTCATGCACAACTTCAGGAAGAGTTATCTGCCTCACTTCGAGACAAGATAAATGCCTCACTTCGAGGAAAGATAAATTCATTGAGGAAAAAACTGAAAGAAATCCGCAACCAGTTGCAAGCCACCTCTATTATTGCGGTAGCTAGTCCCCTCAACAAGTCAAAGTAGCTGCGCGTCCACACCACTTTCTAAACATAGAGATGCCCACTTACCTATCGACAACATCCAGGTAATGTACCTCTCTAGAATGCTACATAGATAGACTTGGTGGATGTCTTAGCTCATCATGTATCGTTATGTAGGAGCTCACACTTTATATCCTTAGAATCAGACTTATTGGCTCTATTCTTGTTGACACTAGGCAGGGGATGGTGTACCCATGACTTCTAGGGACGCTAGTGCACGGTGCCCAGCTAGGGACCGATTTCACGAAGGTCCAAGCGGAGATGATTAATGACGTTTTCAGAACTGTCTCACTAGAGAAGGCCCCAAACGAAGAGATCATGATATTAGAGAATGTCGTCCACACATTAGTCCAATGGCCCAAGAGGGGCATCGCCCTGGACCCTTCTGTGCCGCGATCTTCAAATGACCGTGCCTGCCAAACAGAACCCTCTATGACTCCACCTCAAACTCCATGTAAGAACACCACCGCATCGGCTCCCATGGAGACGACGCCGAAGATGTATCGCAAGCAAGATGCTAAGGCCCAATCGAAGAAGATTAAGTGGTTCTAAGCCCTAAAAGTACTCCCTTAAAATGTCATTGGTACCCGAGTCACAATTACCCAATCTTGGACTAGTTTACGGGAGTATGCATGCCTGGTACATGTAGAGGTCCAACAAGATGCCAAATCGGCAAAGTGAATTCACCATGGGATACATAGAGGTGCATTTCCTCCATAATTCAGGCTACTTCATCATAACCTTTGAGGACTTATTCGGACTATTCAACCTCGATGTCTTACTTCTATGATGCTATACACTGTAAGTGTACTATACAATCAAGTTATACATTTACGTATATCGGTAAATGTCATAACTCACTGCTTATAATAGATCCATGATCCAACAAGCCTGGCGACGGTGAGAACTAGTGGGTTTCCTCGACCCCACACTTGGTCTCTAAGCAATGCATCAACGAAAACGCATCCTGCGTCCAAAATTACATAACGACGGGGTTGCTTGCTCAAAATGACAAGGAATATATTCTAGCACCCTGCAACCAGGGGTAAGTGCTTCACTAGTTGCCATAAAAGTTTCATTTGTACTTTATACACAACATGAACTTAGGTTTAATCACTATGATGACATATCACTAGATTTTGATTGTCATTGTACCAAAGTAGGGCAAGGTAATATACCTTGATTCTATACTCAAGACAACCACGACTTCACCTGTGTGCAAAAAATAATTGACAGATAAACTTATTCACCTCTATTGGAGTCTTCCTTTCGTTTACAATGGCAGAGGCTAACTTTTGAAATCATGTAGGTCGTTCAGTGCTTATATTGCCCAGGGAGGGAGACACAAGGAATCCAGCGCCACACTGTGACACAGGATGTGATTTTTGGTACTTACTACAACACAATAATTCTATATCACACCTCATAATAATGTCTCTAGAACTTACTGTATTTATGTATGTAATTCTATTTTTGCAGTGCCACTAGCAACTACAGGGCAACGTATGTAGATTCTACGTTTGTCACCATATGCAGGAGATCATGGGCACTAAGACGAATGATTCAGAGGTTTGTCAACCTATCAATAATTATTATGTGATTATATATATATATACATATATATATACATATATATATACATATACATATATATATATAGGACGCTGAAATGGGGCACCAAGGTGCCCAGACACCTAGGCTCCCTGTCGTTAGATTGCTTTTAGATACGTGCTAGTGCAATGGTATGTAATATATTAGGCATGCTAAATCAATCATGGAAGGAAAGTCTTAATCATGGATGGAAAGTCTCAATCACACTAGCACACATCTAAAAGCAATCCAAAGGTAGGGAGACTTGGTGCCCAGACACCTAGGTGCCCCTGTTATTTATACTATATATATATATATATATATATATATATATATATATATATATATATATATATATATATATATATATATATGTGTGTGCTAATGATGTTACTACTCCTAGCGACAGGGTGCGGAAATCGACTCAAGTGCATTCCATCTTGACAAATTCACTGAAGTTCGAGGAAAACTCTCCGAACTCTTAATGGTGGAGGTCATTCACCCGAAAGGAGAGTTCAACTCCGGCGATGATGATTAGATGTTCAAACATTTGATTCAATTGTAATTCATTCAATTATGCTTAATCAAACAATTCATTCAATTGTATTTCATTCAGTTGTTTAATTCATTTGTGATATCTATATAATAATTATCGTGTGCTATATATGTGATCTGCTTGCTTGTTTTCAGAGGGTGTAGTTAGCATTCCCTAAGGCTAGCCAAAAAACATAAAATAATTTAGCTATTCAAATAGCTATCATAAACGGTTTGTGTTGGTTTATAACACAAACTGTCTATGACATGTATCACAGACGGCTATGTTTAAGAACCGTCTATGATATATGACATATCACAGACGATTTTTTGGTATTAGCCGTCTTTGATATGCCAGATATCATAGACATCTATGTTTACAAACCATCTGTGATATCTGACATATTACAAATGATTTTTTAAATTGTCTATGTTGTAACTTATCATGATAACTGCCTATTATCATAGACGTATAAATTCTGACAATTCAAAAACCGTCTATGATGAGGATTTAGAGCCATCTGTGATGATCCTCTGTGTGGTAGTGGTAGATACAAAGCCACATTGTTATTTGTATGGGAAAGTCTTTTCTATAAATGCTGCAACACTGATTGATATATCAACCTGTTGAGTGGAACTCTACGCGCCTATTCTTTTTAGCTGCGGCTTATGGCTTTTGGCTGAAATTTTTGAATTTGACTGTTTACGGTACAAATTATGGAGAGATCGATACTCATTTGCGATTTTGGCTGGTACAGATGTTGGGCTTTTAACGTGTACTACGTTTAACTTGTAGACCACGTCTTGAAAAAAAATACTCCGTTTAAAAGTTAGGTATTGTAGCGGCTGTGAAAAGCCGGCCGGCTTGTTGCCTGCCGAACAGGCCCTACGTTTGCTACAAATTATCTTCTTTTTTAAAAAAAATACAAAATTATCATCTTCTGCATGAGATAGAAAATAAGTAATTACAAACCCTCCGAAAGGAAGTCAAAACAAGGATTTCGAAAATACTCCCTCCGATCAAAAGTAAGTGACATTTTGGAATATATGTAGCCAAACATTTTAAAATGAGGATCTTCATCATATACCCTCCCTTGCATTGGGGATTTCAGGATTTACCCTCCCACCTCAATGACATGTGGGGTCATCATAAGTCATTGACACGTGGGCCAGGAGGGTAAATCCTGAATTTCCATCTATGAGGAGGGTATATGATGAATAAATCCTTTTAAAATTTGGTTCTCAATATCCTTATGAATAATTCATCGAAGAAATCTTTGTGAATATATTTTTGATTGGACATATGAGATGTAATGGGTGGATTTGTCCCAAAAATCCTTTTATAATATTATAATTTTAATAGATTTCTATAAATATATTAAAGTAGAACTTGGTGGTCAAAGTTATGTTTTTAGAACCGTCTCAATCAGTGTCGAATCTAGAAATTGAACTAACCAAAAGGAGGGGCTAACTTAGTGTAAAACTTGGCAACTAGGATGTTTGAACAAAAATATTGGGCATATAGCTAAATATTGGAGTATATGATTTGAACTATTTCTAGTTTAATAAACTATCTATTGTACCACCTATCTCTATATATAACTCAAAGATTAAAATTAGCACAAGTGCATTCATTATTGATGTGGCACTAGGGGTTAGAGTTAAGTGTGAATCCATTCCTAGGGTCAATGTCAATGTCCAAAACATTACTTATATGTGACCGAAGGGAGTACGTAGTAGACAAGTCTACGAACTGTAGCATTTTCAAACTGATACATCGATGAATCCAGAGTGATATATGAAACTCAAGAGCCTATTTTTTTTTGGGGGGAGTAAATTGCACATTGCATTACCTAATTGGATCTCTGTTGCGCGTTACACCAGGTACTGTATTTCTTTGCACATAAACACCGATTAATCTTACAACTCGTTGCGTTTTGCACCAGAGCTTAACTCAAAATGGATCCGGCCCGCAAACATGGCAATCCAGGTCCGTCCGCAGGTGCCACGCGAGCGATAGCGTGGCCATCCACGCTTAGGGCTGTAAACGAGCCGAGCTCGAGCGAGCTTGACCTAGCAAGCTCGAGCGAGCCTAATATCAACCTCGAACTTCAAGCTGGGCTCGAGCTCGGCTCGGACAAAACTCGAGCTCGACTCGTGTAGGCTCGGTGCTGAGAGAGTAGAGACTGGGTAGAGAGAGAGTACCTGTAGGCTGCAGACACCGGAGGCCAAGAAGCCATGGCTGAGGGCGAGGAGCTGGTGGAGAGCGCCCAGGACATGCCGCGCGCGATGGCCGCCTTCGCCAGCATCCTGGAGCGCGTCGCGGAGCACAGCGACGCGGCGGACACACCCGCGAAGCTGGCCACAGCGCCGGCGTCGGCGTTCCGCGCGATGACCAAGCCTGGCATCTCTGTGGCTGCGGTGGCCGGATCCGGGTCGAGGAGGGGCGGCGCCGGCGGGGGAGAGGAGGGCCGCCGTGGGGAGGAGAGGCGCCAGTGGCGAGGGAGAGGAGGGGCGGCGGCGGGGGAGAGGAGGGGCGCCGGGGGGCTGAGGGGCGGCCGGGGGGCGAGGAGAGGCGACGGGGGGCGAGGAGGGGACCGGAGGGACGAGGAGGGGACCGGAGGGACGAGGAGGGGGACGGGGGGGCGGCGGCGGGGGAGAGGAGGTCGGCGGCGGGGGGCGAGGAGGGGGACAGGAAGGGGACGGGG